>LR738715.1:204825308-204887421 GCA_902687465.1 Secale cereale | reverse complement strand
CGCTCGACTCCCTTTCCCAGCGCGCCACCGCCGACCAGCTCCCTCCCCTAGAGCGTCGTTGCGGCCCCAGCCCTGTTTCCTTGCCGTGGCACAACGCTGTCGACTGCGCCCTTCCCCATGTTCCCCTGGCGCCTCGTGGTGGAATCCAAGGGAGGGCCAGGACATTCACAGCCGCCACCCACCCCCAGCCCGTTCACCACCGCCAACCAAGGCCGTTCAATGAGGGATCGTTCAAAAGCAGCAGTCAAAAGCTTTCCTCTCGTTTTCTTCAGCCGCTATTGTCGGTGTTCTAGGAACCAGGGTACCCAGACTTGCTTGCCTGCAGCCCACAACGTGGCGCCTTTTCAAGCATGGCATGGCCCATCTTCAGCATCGACACTCAAGATCCTCGCGAGGGGCCAAGCCTTGCGGGGAGGACGACACCAAGACCACCAGAAGGGGCAGCCTTGTCTGGCTGGCTCCTGAGGAACAGAGAAGTCTATGCAACCCCCACCTCGCGAGGTTTGCATGACGCAAGCCATGACGACCAAGGCCAGGCGGGCGCGAGCGAGCGTAGTACATCAGTTTCCTCTTTGGTGCTAAGGAAGCAGGCTCAGGCGTAGAGTCCCGAGGAATCTGCAAAAGGTTTCCATTTCCATGCAACGAGACCAAGACCGCCAGGACGGCAGGACGGAGTTCATCGCCGAGCCCACCGTGGCATCAGGATCAGTGGCTTTGCAGGCGAAGACCACCTTTAGTCAGGATAAGATGTACTAGTTGTCTCCCTTCAAAATTGGCCGTTGTGGAATCCCTTCCCGCCAACATTTCGGGGGAAGAGGACCAAGGCCACTATATAAGTAGGTTAGCCACCACCCAGCAAGAGGACGGATCATTCAAACCTTCCTCTCCACCACAAAGCAAGAACAATCTTCTGGAGGTTGTTCACCCACTATACTAGTTCATCCTCAGCCCATCTCGAAGCTAATCCACCACACTGCTGGAGTAGGGCCACTCACCGCTAGGTGGCTTGAACCAGGATAAACTGCCTCGTGTCTCTTTTACTTTCATGTTCATCGAGCTAGTTCATGGGATGGCGAGTAGGCAGATAGACGAAGTTGAGTTCTTCGCACGCACCCAGAGTTTGAACCTAGAAGGGTTTTGTGAAGCCCTGAATCCGACATTTGGCGCGCCAGGTAGGCGTGCGTCAAAGCTCTTCTTCGTCCGTTCGGTTCATCGTCATCTCGCCACCCCATGGCCGACGCTCGCCTTGTCCGTGCTAAGCGTCGGGCTACTCTCGCCGCTCGCGTGGCCCAGACGGCACCTCCGAGCGACGGCATCCCCAGTCGTTCTCCATCACTGGCGGCAAACGCTGCCATCGGCCCCGATGCCCGCGAGTAGCAAGATTCGTCGCTCCCGCTCTCCGCGCGGCGCGACAACCGCACTACAACCCCGTCACTGACTCCAGCGGCTGCTTCGTCCTCCCATGCCCATCGTAGACTGGCGAACTCACAGGCCGCAGTGCTCATGGCACGTGAGCTCCTGCGCTACCGCTTGGCCGACGACCTCTACGAAGATTGGCTGGACCGCATCGCCGAGCTCGTCAGTGCCGCGGGAGAGGCTCTGGCATCGTCCCATTCGCTGCCTCCTCCACAACCTCAGGCGGGCGATGTGGCCCACGCCGCACCCCCTCCACCGCTCTGGAGAGACGTTGTACCTGAGCCAAGGCGCGAGGCCCCCCAGTGTGACCAGGCTGCGCGTGATGAAGAAATCTGCCAAGTGGTGCAGTAGCCCCAAGGTGAGGCATGTGCGCTTCTGGCTCCGCTTCGTCAAGGTCGCGCGCCGCCTCATGCGGTGGCACGCGAACTACCGGACCAGGCTCCACCTCAGCAGCATGCTCCAGTCAGCACGGCGGGCTGCCGAGCGTTCACCCCGGAGCTCCGTCGTGTCATCTCGCCCGGCAAGTTCAAGCCAGATCTACCCTCACGCTATGATGGAACACCCGACCCTGCAGAGTTCCTGCAGCTCTACGATCTGAGCATTGAATTGGCCAGTGGCGACGAGAAGGTCATGGCCAATTGGTTCCGCATGGCTCTCAAAGACGACGCTCATTCATGGCTCCTAAACCTCCCGAAGGAGTCGATCTCTTCCCGGGGTGAGCTGCGTGAACGCTTCATTTCCAACTTCGAAGGGACTCACGACCGCGCCCCGACGGTGGGCGACCTGCGGCGTATCAAGGAGCAGCCAGGAGAGACCCCGCGCAAGTACAGACAAGGTTTCACCAACGTTCGCATCAAGATCCCCAAGGTGTCTGACGAGGCCATCATCTCGGCGTTCACTGATGGCGTCCGAGGCGTCAGGATGAAGGAGGAGCTCGCCATTCAGAAGGACCTATGCTTAGCTCTGCAAATGTTCAACCTGGCGATCAAGTGCACAAAGGCAGAAGAAGGTCGTCTCTCACTCGTCGAGCTTCCCGAGGTCAATCCAGAAGACAGGAAGGCCAAGACCAAGGAAGCCAAGCGCAAGGGACCGGCAGTACTCGTGGCTGAGCCTAAGATGAAACATTGGTGTGATTACCCCGATTCCTCTAAGGGCAGCCGCCCATTTTGCATCTTCCACAACGTGCACAACCACAACACCAATGACTCTTAGGAACTCAGGGCCATCCGCGACGGATGCCTCGAACGGCACCCAGAGCGCGGCCACCGAGGCTACGGTCGCGGAGGTGGCCGAGGAGGAGGACGCTGGGAGAATCGTGTCTGTCGCCAAGGCTGGCGTGAGCGGCCTCGCGAGGACCACTAGCAGGGCCAGCCTCGTGAGGGCCCATGGCGGGACCAATCTCGTGAGGATCACTGGAGGGACCAGCCTCGTGAAGATCGCCCTCGAGACAATGCAGCCCTTCCCCCGCTGCCACCACCGCCAAGAAGGAACGACGACCACCACCAAGATGAAGGGGCTGGGGGCTTTCGGGAGCCGCGTGCCGTGGCATGCATCTTGGGAGGCGCTCTGACAACCGACAAGTATAGGGGACCGCAACCGTTTTCGAGGGTAGAGTATTCAACCCAAATTTATAGATTCGACACAAGGGGAGCCAAAGAATATTTGCAAGTATTAGCAGCTGAGTTGTCAATTCAACCACACCAGGAGATAAATTATCTACATCAAAGTGATAAGTAGCACAGTAATATGATAGTTTTGATAGTAGTGGCATCAGCAATAGTAACAGTAATAGTGATGGCAATAGTTTTATAGCAAGTGCAGCAGTAACGATAGAACTAGTAACTTAGCAAGATCAATATAGGATAAATTCGTAGGTATTGGATCGCTAATTTGTTGGATGATATTCATCATGTGACAGTCAAAACCTAGGGCGATACAGCACTAGCTCCAGTTCATAAATATAATGTAAGCATGTATTCCGTAAATAGTCATACATGCTTATGGAAAGAACTTGCATGACATCTTTTGTCCTACCCTCCCATGGCAGCGGGGTCCATATTGAAAACTAAGGGATATTAATGTCTCCTTTTAATAGATAACCGGAACAAAGCATTAACGCATGGTGAATACATGAACTCCTCAAACTACGGTCATCACTTGTAGTGGTTTCGGTTATTGTTACTCCGGGGTTGCCGGGTTATAACATGTAGTAGGTGACTATAACTTGCAAGATCGGATCTAAAACATGAATATAATGGTGATAACATAAATGGTTCAGATCTGAAATCATGGCACACGGGCCCAAAGTGTCAAGCATTAAGCATGGCAAAGTCATAGCAACATCAATCTCGCAACATAATGGATACTAGGGATCGGCCCTAACAAAACTAACTAGATTACATGATTAATCTCATCCAACTCCTCATCGGCCAGCGAGCCTACGAAGGAATTACTCACTCCCGGTGGGGAGCATCATGGAATTGGCGATGGAGAAGGGTTGGTGATGACGAAGAACGAAGATCCCTCTCTCTGGAGCCCTAAACGGACTTAGATCTGGCCTCCCGAGGAAGAACTGGAGGTGACGGCAGCTCCGTCTCGTAGATCGTGATAATTCTTTCTCCCTGGTTTTTTCTCGACAAATATGAACTTATAGTACCAGGGTTTGCGTCTGCGGGGCCACCAGGTGGGGAAAACCCACCTGGGCGCGCCCGGAGGGGGTGGCGCGCCTTGGTGGGTTGTGCCCACCCAGGTGCCCCCTCCGGTGGTTCCTGGCTTCGGTATTTTTCTTTTATTATATAAAAAATCCTCGCAAAGTTTTGTTCCATTCCAAGAACTTTTATTTCTGCACAAAAATAACACCATGGTAGTTCTGCTGAAAACAACGGCATTCCGGGGTTAGTTTCATTCGAATCATGCAAATTAGAGTCCAAAACAAGAGGAAAAGTGTTAGGAAAAGTAGATACGTTGGAGACGTATCAACTCCCCCAAGCTTAAACCTTTGCTTGTCCTCTAGCAATTCAGTTGATAAACTGAAAGCGAGAAAGAAAAACGTTTACGAACTCTTTTACTCTTGTTTTAAGCCAGCATTATAACTAACCATGTCAACAATAACTCTTAAAGATTATAATGACTCACATCAATGACATAATCAGCTAGCGAGCAATAATAAGATATCTCAAACAGCAACACGTTATCAAAACAACCATGATATAATATGACAATAGTGGTATCTCGCTAGCCCTTTCTGAGACCGCAAAACATAAATGCAGAGCACCTCCAAAGTCTAAGCAGCGACTAAACATTGTAATTCATGGTAGATAAGATCCTGTCATGATAACACCCGACATTCACTACACACAATGCATAGGCATGACAACGGTGCTCTCAGATCTGGCACTTATTAGGGAAGGTGATGACACAACATAAAAGTAAATAGATAGTTCCTTCACAGAGGGAAGTAGTGATTTGCAGAGGTGCTAGAGTTCAAGTTTTTAAAACAGAGGTAAATGAAATTTTGAGAGGTGCACCCTTCTCATTCACTTCACGACTATCAGCTATCGATATCTCCCATGCTAAATGAGCTAGTGGCGGTTCCCAGGAAGAAAAGTAAATATTTTGACTCCATTGGGAGTTTTTTGTTTGTCTATTTGTAAGCTTTTTCTTTTTGCAATTTGGGACTGGGAATCCCTATTACCGCCCTTTTCTCATGCAATGGCGAGTGAATAAACATCCAACCTGAGAATAACCCACTTAGCATGAAAAATACCAACCACCTCCTGTCGTTCCATGAACGATCTAGACACACAAAAGGGATATTTATTTGAAGTTTTTAGAGGTGGCACATGCAAATTTACTTAGAACGGCAGGGTAATACCGCATATAGGTAGGTATATTGGACTCATCTGTAATAACTTTGAGTTTTAGAATTTGATGCACAAGCAGTATTCCTGCTTAGTACAGGTGAAGGCTAGCAAATAGATTGGGAAGCGGCCAGCTAGAGAGCAACAATGGTCATGAACATGCATCATGCATAATAAACATTGGACACCCGCATGAGTAGGATATGGACACCATGAACATAAATATCATAGAGGCTATGTTGGTTTTGATTCAACTAAATGCGTAAACATGTGCCAAGTCAAGCCACTCGAACATCAGAGGAGGATACCATATCATCATACTACATCACAATTATTTTAACGCAATGTTCATATCCGAGATAAATCATTATTAAGTCTTAGCTACTTATGCACGGCATGTGAAACTATAATCTCTAATTGTCATTACAAACATGTTTAATCATAATGTGTCGAATCAAGGATACTAGGTTAAACCTATTTACAAAAATAGAGCAAGTCGAGTTCATACGAGTTTCTCTCTGCCACGGCCAGTTCATCGAATATCGTCATTATTTCCTTTCACTTGCACGACCGAATGATGCGAAATAATAATAAAGGTGCAAGAGTGTGATGGATTAAGCTGGAATCTGCAAACATTTTTTCAACAATAGAAGACAAGGTAAAATGGGCTCTTGTTAAATTAACAATCATGCATATGAGAGCCACTCAACATTTTCATCGTGGTCTTCTCCTTGGTACGACTCAATAAACAAAAAAGAAATTCAGAGGAACACACTGAAATATTTTTGGAGTTTTTGGTTTTCTAGAACAAGGAGATAAAGAGGAAAAGCGAAAATGAGAAAAACTATTTACACAGGAAAGCTCCTAACAAGCAAAAGAAGAATAGGAAATCTTTTTGGGTTTTCTTTTTAGTGCTTCTACAAAGTATTATAGAAAGAAAAGCAAAAAAACAACGAAATATTTTTGCACTTTCTCAAGTTTTTTTCAAACACACAAGAAGAAAGCGAGAAAATAAAATTTAAGCCTGGATAATACAATGAAAAAGTGTGAACACCGACGACTAAAATGTGCGAACATAATTGTAAAGTCGGTGAGAAACACGTACTCCCCCAAGATTAGGATTTTGGCCTAACTTGGTATGCAGTCAGCAGCCTGGATAGTCATTGGGATACTGAGGAGCAGGCATCCACTCATCCCACTGTCGAGGCTCCTCCTCTCCTGTAGCCTGGGCGTTCCGGTAGGCAATGATAACCGCACGCATAATCCTGTATCCACCCCTGGCAATAGGATCAAACAAAGCAGGTGCAGGCAGTGGAATGATATCACTAGTAGTTACACTCAAAACAAGGTTATAAGGAATATGAACGTTAGGATAATCGGCAGCAGTGAATTGGTGGTGATCCATAGTGATGTCTGCTACACAACTTGTTCTTGTAGACTCGTGTTGGCCTCCAAGCGCAGAGTTTTGTAGGACAATAGGAATTTTCCCTCAAGTGGATGACCTAAGGTTTATCAATCCGTAGCAGGTGTAGGATGAAGATGGTCTCTCTCAAACAACCTTGCGACCAAATAATAAAAAGTCTCTTGTGGCCCCAACACACCAGATACAATGGTAATTTGTATAGGTGCACTAGTTCAGCGAAGAGATGGTGATACAAGTGTAATATGGATAGTAGATATTGATTTTTGTAGTAGGAACAAAAAACAAGAACAAGGTAGCAAGTGAAAAAATGGAGCACAAACGGTATTGCAATGCTTGAAAGCAAGGCCTAGAGTCCGTACTTTCGCTAGTGCAATCTCTCAACAATACCAATATAATTGGATCATATAACCATCCCTAAAAGTGCGACGAAGAATCACTCCAAAGTTCCTATCTAGCGGAGAACATAAGAAGAAATTGTTGGTGGGTTACGAAACCTCCTCAAAGTTATTCTTTCCGATCAATCTTTCCAAGATTTCATAGTAAAATAACACGAAGTTATTCTTTCCGATCGATCTATCCAAGAGTTCATACTAAAATAACACAAGGTTATTCTCTCTGATCGATCTATCAAGAGTTCGTACTAACATAGCACAAAGTTATCCTTTCCGATTGATCTATCAAGAGTTCGTACTAAAATAACACCAAAACATATTTAGATTTATAATGCTCAATCCAACACAAATAACCTCAAAGAGTGCCCCAAGATCTCTACCAGAGAAACAAACACAAGAACATGCATCAACCCCTATGCATAGATTACCCCAATGTCACCACGAGAATCCGCAAGTTGAGTGCCAAAACATATATGAAGTGAATCGATACGATACCCCATTGTCACCACGAGTATTCAATTGAAAGACATATATCAAGTGTTCTCAAATCCATATTAGTATTCAATCCAAAGAAATCTCAAAGGGAAGACTCAATTCATCACAACAAGATAGAGAGGGGAAAACACCATATCATCTGACTATATTAACAAAGCCCGCAATACATCAAGATTGTGCATCTCAAGAACACGAGAGAGAGAGAGAGAGATTAAACACATAGCTACTGGTACAAACTCTCAGCCCCGAGGGTGGGCTACTCCCTCCTCATCATGGTGGCCGCCGGGATGATGAATATGGCCACCTATGATGATTTCCCCCTCCGGCAGAGTACCGAAAAGGGTCTACATTGGTTTTCGGTGGCTACAGAGGCCCGCGGCGGCGGAACTTCCGATGTAGGGTTATTTCTGATGGTTTCACTATTTATAGGATTTTTTGGCGTCGGTCTCATGTCCGGATGGGCCTCGAGGTGAGCACAGCCCACCGGGACAAGTTGGGCCCACCAGGCGTGCCCTTATGGGTTGTGCCCTCCTCGTGGCTCTTCTGGCCCTCCCACTAAGCTTAGGGGGTCTCTTTTGTTCCCAAAAAATCATCAAAAAGTTTCAGCTCATTTGGAGAACTTTCATTTCTGCACAAAAAACAACACCACGGTAGTTCTGCTGAAAACATCGTCGGTCCGGGTTAGTTCCATGCAAATCATACCAAAAACATATGAAATTGTTGTAAACATAGCATGAATACTTCAGAAATTATAGATACGTTGGAGATGTATCAGCATCCCCAAGCTTAATTCCTACTTGTCCTCGAGTAGGTAGGTAAATGATAAAAGAAATAATTTATGAAGTGTGAATGCTAGCAAAGTGCATAAGTTTGATCAATGATAATTTCAATCACTTTTCCTAGCATCATAACGACAACTATTTCTCATAAATCTCATCATGATAAAGTATCAAATAGAATTTTTGATGTGGAATGCTACATATCATAAACTTGATCATATATCTATTCATGGCATGAATATTAAGACATGAGTGATTCAAAGCAATAGTGTATAATTTGACATAAAGACATCAATACTCGGGCATCCCAACAAACAATCATGTCTTTCAGAATATCAAATGCTAAAGAATGTTATCCCTACAAAATCATATAGTCTTGTTATGCTCGGTCTTCCCAGCTCAAAGTATAAATCATGTACTACCCCGGTGTCAGCCAAGCAATTGGTTCATACTTTTTAACGCGCTTCAGCATTTTCAACTCTCACGCAATACATGAGCGCAAGCCATGGATATAGCAATATAGGTGGAATAGAATGCGGTGGTAGTAGACAAAAGAAGGGAAGAAAGTCTCACATCAACTAGGCAAACTAATGGACTATGGAGATGTCCATCATTCGATATCAATGTGAGGAGTAGGGATTGCCATGCAACGGATGCACTAAAAGCTATAAGTGTATGAAAGCTCAATATGGAACTAAGTGGGTATGCATCGAACTCTACTACGGAAAAATTCCCGCTAGTATATGAAAGTGACAACATACGAGACTCTCTATATGAGAAACATGGTTCTACTTTCAAGCACAAGTGTGGAATTGGCATGCCCCTTCTCTCTTTTTTAAATATTTTTTTGTTGTTTTCCCTTTTTTGGTGGGCTTATTTGGACTCTTTTATTATTATTATTATTATTATTATTATTATTATTATTATTATTATTATTATTATTATTATTATTTTCTCATTGTTAGGAGTCTCATCGCGACTTGTGGGGGGATCATAGTCTCCATCATCCTTTCCTCACTGGGACATGCTCTAATAATGGATAATGATGATCATCACACTTCTTTTACCTATAACTCAAAAGAAATAAAAATTACAACTCGATACCTATAACATAGTATGACTCTATATGATGAAAATGAATGCTCAAGTCAACTATATGATGGAAGTGCATGGCAATATAACTCCGAATGGCTATGGAAATGCCATAAGAGGTAGGTATGGTGGCTGTTTTGATGAAGGTATAATAAAGTTTATGCACCTGCAAAAGTTGCGCGGCACGAGAGAGGCTAGCAATTATGAAATGGTGAGAGTGCGTATAATCCATGGACTCGCATTAGTCATAAAGAACTCATATACTTATTGCAAAAGTTTTTTAGCCCTCGAAGCAAAGTAATACTACGCATGCTCCTAGGGGGGAGGTTGGTAGGAGTTAACCATCATGTGGCCCCGACCTTCACACAAAGATAGGACAATCAAAGATAAATTGTGCTCCAACTTCCTGGCATAACGAGATACTATACGTGCATACTTCGGGAATCACAAACCTTAACACAAATATCTTACTAAACACGATCACCCACTAGTACATCCCACATGTTATCATCTCTATATTGCAAAACTATTGCAAGGAATCAAACATATCATATTCAATGATCCATAAGTTTTATGTAGGATTTTATGACTAACCATGCAATTGACCAATTCCGGTTGATTCTCTAAATAGATATAAGTGAAGCGTGAGGGTTTATTCTTCAAAAATAATAAATCACGCCGTGCTAAAAAAGATATAAGTGAAGCACTAGAGCAACGGTGCTAGAAAAGAGCTTCGTTGACGGGATGTGAATGCCGCTTATCTAGCTTTTCCAGCAACTATTTGGGGGCTCTATTTTATTTAAAAACTCTCAGATCTAAGTATTTTATTAAAACAACAAGTAAACAAAATAAAATTATATTTCAAGAATAGCACATCTCATGTGAAGAAGCAGAAACTTAGGATCAACCGATACTAACCGTTTATTGTTGATGAAGAAAGGTGGGATGCCTATCGGGGCATCCCCAAGCTTAGATGCTTGAGATTTCTTGAAATATTATCTTGGGGTGCCTTGGTCATCCCCAAGCTTGAGCTTTTGTGTCTCCTTAATTCTTTGCATATCATGGTTTTCCTAAATCTCAAAAGCTTCATCCACACAAAACTCAACAATAACTCGTGAGATAAGTTAGTATAAATCAATGCACAATCTTATCATTCTCTACTGTAGCAAATCCGTAAAATTATTATTCAACTTTACATACTAAATGCCTCTGCATATTTAATACTCCTATCCTCAAATAGAATCATTAAATAAGCAAACATATGCAAACAATGCAAACATAACAGCAATCTGCCAAAACAATAGAGTCTGTAAAGAGTGCAATTTTCCTCATACTTACCTGGCTCAAAAAATTCTAAAAAGTTACCAAGTTACAGAGAACTTATTAATGCTCACTGTGTAAAAATTTCGAAAATTTATCACGTTCTAACTATCCAGAAGAATTCAGACAATGATAGGAAACTTTCTGTTTTCAAACAGCAACATATAGTCTTGCAAAGTAAGCTTGGTAAAGACTATCCTTGACACTTTTATTGAAATAAAAGATACAAAACATTGTTCGAAATACCAGCAAGAAATTCCTAATAAAATAAAATGATGCTCCAAGCAAAACTCATATCATGTGACGAATAAAAATATAGCATCACGTGAGGTTACCGATAATGTTGGAGACGAAAGAGGGGATGCCTTCCCGGGCATCCCCAAGCTTAGTTGCTTGGATCTTCCTTGAATATTACCTTGGGGTGCCTTGGGCATCCCCAAGCTTAGGGTCTTGTTGCTCCTTATTCTCCTCATATCGACATCTCACCCAAAACTTGAAAACTTCAATCACACAAAACTTAACAAAACTTCGTGAGATGGGTTAGTATGATAAAACAAATCATTCACTTTGGGTACTGTAAAAGACAAGATTCATAATTTTTCTCACACAATACTTAATGTATCATATCATTTATACAATTTATATTGATCAATATAAGCCATAGAAACTAGAAACAAGCAAACTATGCATTGAAAACAGAATCTGTCAAAAACAGAACAATCTGTAATGATCCGAACATTCACCATACTTCTGCAACTCTAAAAATCTTGAAAAAACTATGACCACGTGGGAAATTTGTATATTAAACTTCTGCAAAAAGAATCAACTTAAAAGCACTCTTCTATCTAAAAAGAGAATTTTTCTCGTGAGCGCAAAAGTTTATGTTTTTCAACAAGATCAAATCTACTATCACTCAACATGATCCTAAGGCTTTGCTTGGCACTTTATTGAAACAAAAGCTATAAAACATGATTACTACAGTACCTTAACCATGTGAACACACAAAAACAGTAGGTACAAGTGTTGGGTTGTCTCCCAACAAGCGCTTTTCTTTAATGCCTTTTAGCTAGGCATGATGAGTGCAATGATGCTCACATAAAAGATAAAAATTGAAACATGAAAGAGAGCATCATGAATCACATGGCAAGCACATTTAAGCCTAACCCACTTCCTATGCATAGGGATTTTGTGAGCAAACAATTTATGGGAGAAAGAATCAACTAACATAGGAAGGCGAAACAAGCAAAACTTCAAAACTTTCAACACATAGAGAGGAAACTTAATATTATTGCAATACCTACACACATATGTCCCTCTCTCATAATAATTTTCATTAGAATCATGAATGGGCTCTTGTTAAATTAAGGTAAAATGGGCTCTTGTTAAATTAACAATCATGCATATGAGAGCCACTCAACATTTTCATCGTGGTCTTCTCCTTGGTACGACTCAATAAACAGAAAATAAATTCAGAGGAACACACTAAAATATTTTTGGAGTTTTGGGTTTTCTAGAACAAGGAAATAAAGAGGAAAAGCGAAAACGAGAAAAACTATTTACACGGGAAATCTCCTCACAAGCAAAAGAAGAATAGGCAATCTTTTTGGGTTTTCTTTTTAGTGCTTCTACAAACTATTCTAGAAAGAAAAGCGAAAAGAAGAAGGAATGTTTTTGCATTTTCTCAAGTTTTTTCAAACACACAAGAAGAATGCGATAAAATAAAATTTAAGCATGGATAATACAATGAAAAAGTGTGAACACCGACGAATAAAATGTGTGAACATAAATGTAAAGTAGGTGAGAAACACATACTCCCCCAAGCTTAGGCTTTTGGCCTAACTTGGTATTCAGTCAGTAGCCTGGATAGTCGTTGGGATACTGAGGAGCAGGCATCCACTCATCCCACTGTTGAGGCTCCTCTTCTCCTGCAGCCTGGGCGTTCTGGTAGGCAATGATATCCGCATGCATAATCCTGTATCCACCCCTGGCAATAGGATCAAACAAAGTAGGTGCAAGAAGTGGAATGATATCACGAGTAGTTACACAAAAAACTAGATTAAAAGGAATATGAATGTTAGGATAATCGGCAACAGTGAATTGGTGGTGATCCATAGTGATGTCTACTACACAACTTGTTCTTGTAGACACGTGTTGGGACTCCGAGCGCGGAGTTTTGTAGGATAGTAGCAATTTTCCCTCAAGTGGATGACCTAAGGTTTATCAATCCATAGGAGGTGTAGGATGAAGATGGTCTCTCTCAAACAACCCTGCAACAAAATAATAAAAAGTCTATTGTGTCCCCAACACACCAAATACAATGGTAATTTGTATAGGTGCATTAGTTCAGCGAAGAGATGGTGATACAAGTGTAATATGGATAGTAGATATTGATTTTTGTAGTAGGAACAATGAAAAAACAGCAAGGTAGCAAGTGACAAAATGGAGCAGAAACGGTATTGCAATGCTTGAAAACAAGGCCTAGAGTCCGTACTTTCGCTAGTGCAATCTCTCAACAATACTAATATAATTGGATCATATAACCATCCCTCAAAGTGCGATGAAGAATCACTCCAAAGTTCGACATAAGAAGAAATTGTTCGTGGGGTACAAAACCACCTCAAAGTTATTCTTCCCAATCAATCTTTCCAAGAGTTCGTACTAAAATAACACAAAGTTATTCTTTCCGATCGATCTATCCAAGAGTTCGTACTAAAATAACACAAGGTTATTCTTTCCGATCGATCTATCAAGAGTTCGTATTAACATAACACAAAGTTATCCTTTCTGATCGATCTATCAAGAGTTCGTAGTAAAATAACACCAAAACATATTCAGATTTATAATGCTCAATTCAATACAATGAACCTCAAAGAGTGCCCTAAGATTTCTACAAGAGAAACAAAGACAAGAACATGCACCAACACCTATGCATATATTACCCCAATGTCACCGCGGGAATCTGCAAGTTGAGTGCCAAAACATATATCAAGTGAATCAATACGATACCCAATTGTCACCATGAGTATTGAATTGCAATACATATATCAAGTGTTCTCAAATCCATAAAAGTATTCAATCCAAAGAAATCTCAAAGGGAAAACTAAATTCATCACAACAAGATAGAGAGGGGAAAAACACCATATAATCTGACTATATATACAAAGCCCACGATACATCAAGGTTGTGCATCTCAAGAACATGAGAGAGAGAGAGAGAGAGATTAAACACATAGCTACTGGTACAAACCCTCAGCCCCGAGGGTGGACTACTCCCTCCTCATCATGGTGGCCACCGGGATGATGAAGATGGCCACCGGTGATGATTTCCCCCACCGACAGAGTACCGGAAAGGGTCTAGATTGGTTTTGGGTGGCTACAGAGGCATGCGGCGGTGGATCTTCTGATCTAGGGTTATTTCTGATGGTTTCTCTATTTATAGGAATTTTTGGCGTCGGTCTCACGTCTAGATGGGCCTCGAGCTGAGCACAACCCACCGGGGCAAGCCGGGCCCACCAGGCGCGCCCTGGTGGGTTGTGCCCTCCTCGTGGCTCTTCTGGCCCTCCCACGAAGATTCGGGGGTCTCTTTTGTTCCAAAAAAATCGTCAAAAAGTTTCAGCTCATTTGGAGAACTTTCATTTCCGCACAAAAAACAACACCACGGTTGTTCTGCTGAAAACAGCGTCAGTCCAGGTTAGTTCCATGCAAATCATACCAAAAACATATAAAACTATTGTAAACATGGCATGAATACTTCATAAATTATAGATACGTTGGAGACATATCACATAGCTACAATGTCTAGGTAGACCTTGGGTAAAAGAAAATCATGGGGGTGTATCTGAACAACAACGGGCACATCCTCACAGATACCGATAGGTATGGCAGTTGATTTGTTAGACATTTGCAAAGATATCTCAGTAGGTGTAAGCTTATTCAAATCAAGTCTTTTATATAAAGAGAAAGGCATAATGCTAACACCAGCTCCTAAATCACATAAAGCAGTTTTCACATAATTCTTTTTAATGGAGCAGGGTATAGTTAGTATTCCTGGGTCTCCAAGTTTTTAGGTACTCCATCCTTAAAAGTATAATTAGCAAGCATGGTGGAGATTTCAGCTTCGAGTATTCTTCTCTTATTAGTGATGATGTCTTTCATGTACTTTTCATAAGGAGGCATTTTTAAAATATCAGTTAAACGAGTACGCAAAAAGACAGGTCTCGGCATTTCAGCAAAGCGTTCAAATTCTTCATCATCTTTATTTTTAGGTTGAGGGTTATCAAGATCAACTGGTGGTTCTATTTCAACATCATTATCTGGTTCCTTTTCATTGTTAGGTTGAGTGTATTCATGAACATCAGCATTATCTTTTTCATTATCACTAGGTGAATGTTCATTACCAAATTGAGTTTCAGCATCAGAGATAGAAACATCATTATCATTATCAAGAGGTTTTTCTATTTCAGGTTCACTAGTAGCATGCAAAGTCCTATCATTTTTCTTTTTCTTTTTAGGGGGACTAGGTGCAGTGGTGTTATTTCTTTGTGAATTCTTTTTGGGTGTCCCTCAGGATAAAGTGGTTCCTGAGTCATTTTTCCTCCTCTAGTTGCAACTCTAACAACAATGTCATGTATATTGCTATTCATTTCATCAAGTAATTCTCTTTGAGATTTAGCAACTTGTTCTAACTGAGTTTGAACCATAGAAGCATGTTTCCCTACACCTCTAACATCATTTGAAATTCTAAATAACAAGTCACTCAAGCGAGCAATCATATCAGAATTATATTTCAATTGTTTCATAACATTTGCATTGAAGTGATCTTGTTTCCTAACGTAATTTTCAAACTCATGAAGGCATTGGCTAGGGTGCATATTGTGATGATTATAATTGTCATTGAGTTTCATTAAAGAGTTTACCTCTAACACCTTAGGCAGTGGTGGTGCATTAAGCCCATGTATTTCTTTAATAGGAGGTAAATTTTTAATATCCTCAGCTTTAATACCTTTTTCCTTCATGGATTTCTTTGCCTCTTGCATATCTTCAGGACTGAGATATAATATACCCCTCTTCTTCAGAGTAGGCTTAGGTGGTGGTTCAGGAAGAGTCCAATCATCATAACTTTTCAATATGTTATTCAATAGTTCTTCAGCCTGTTCAATAGTTCATTCCCTGAAAACACAACCAGCACAACTATTCAGGAAGTCCCTAGAAGCATCGGTTAGTCCATTATAGAAGATGTCCATTATTTCATTTTTCTTAAGAGGATGATCAGGCAAAACATTAAGTAACTGGTAAAGCCTCCCCCAAGCTTGTGGGAGACTCTCTTCTTTAGTTTGCACAAAGTTAAATATTTCCTGTAAGGCGGCTTGTTTCTTATGAGCAGGAAAATATTTTTCAGAGAAGTAATAAATCATATCCTGGGGACTACGCACACAACTAGGAGTAAAAGTATTGTAACAAGCTTTAGCATCACCATTTAATGCGAATGGAAATAATTTGAGAATATAGTAGTAACAGGTTTTCTCATCATGAGTAAAAAGGGTGGCTATGTCATTTATCTTAGTGAGATGTGCCACAACAGTTTCAGTTTCATAACCATGGAAAGGATCAGATTCAACCAAAGTGATTAACTCTGGGTCGACAGAGAATTCATAATCCTTGTCATCAATAAAGATAGGTGAGGTAGCAAACTTAGGATCATATTTCATTCTAGCATTCATAGACTTTTCTCTATACTTGCATAATTTTGCTAGATCATCTCTATCATTACGAGTATATCTAGTTGTTTCTTCACTCATAACATAACCTTCGGGTACCTTAGGAAATATCTAAGAAGGCTAGTTCTAGCAGGTGTTTCAAAATTTTCAGTTTCAAGCTCATCATCAGATTCAACAACATCATGTTGTCTTACTCTAGTAATTTGTTCATCAAAAAAGTCACCTAGTGGCACATCATCATCATGCAAGGTACTAGCATCATCATAAGTATCATTCATAGTAGAAGTAGCATCATCAATAATTTGCGACATATCAGGAGTAATAGTATGTTGTGGTGTTGCAAGTTTACTTATAACAAAAGGTGAATCTAAAGCGGAACTGATGGCAATTCCTTACCTCCCCTCGTCTTAGAAGGATAAATTTTAGTCCTAGCATCCTTCAGATTCTTCATAGTGATAGATTCATAATAATCCCAAATGACTCAACAAATACAGCTATGCTCCCCGGCAATGGCGCTAGAAAAAGGTCTTGATAACCCACAAGTATAGGAGATCACAACAGTTTTCGAGGGTAGAGTATTCAACCCAAATTTATAGATTCGAGACAAGGGGAGCCAAAGAATATTTGCAACTATTAGCAGCTGAGTTGTCAATTCAACCACACCTGGAGATTAATTATCTGCAGCAAAGTGATTAGTAGCACAATAATATGATAGTTTTGACAGTAGTGGCAACAGCAATAGTAACAGTAACAGTGATGGCAATAGTTTTGTAGCAAGTGCAGCAGTAACGATAGCAGTAGTAACTTAGCAAGATAAATATAGAATAAATTCGTAGGCATTGGATCACTGATTTGTTGGATGATATTCATAATGCGATATTCATAACCTAGGGAGATACGGCACTAGCTCCCGTTCATAAATATAATGTAGGCATGTATTCCGTAAATAGTCATACGTGCTTATGGAAAGAACTTGCATGACATCTTTTGTCCTACTCTCCCGTGGCAGCGGGGTCCATATTGGAAACTAAGGGTTATTAAGACCTCCTTTTAATAGAGAACCGGAACAAAGCATTAACGCACCGTGAATACATGAACTCCTCAAACTACGGTCATCTTCGGAGTGGTTCCGGTTATTGTCACTCCGGGGTTGCCGGGTCATAACACGTAGTAGGTGACTATAACTTGCAAGATCGGATCTAAAACACGAATATAATGATGATAACATAAATAGTCCAGATCTGAAATCATGGCACCCGGGCCCAAAGTGTCAAGCATTAAGCATGGCAAAGTCATAGCAACATCAATCTCAGAACATAATGGATACTAGGGATCGGCCCTAACAAAACTAACTAGATTACATGATGAATCTCATCCAACTCCTCACCGACCACCGAGCCTACAAAGGAATTACTCACTCATGGTGGGGAGCATCATGGAATTGGCGATGGAGAAGGGTTGGTGATGACGAAGAACGAAGATCCCCCTCTCCGGAGCCCCAAACGAACTCCAGATATGGCCTCCCGAGGAAGAACATGAGGTGGCGGCGGCTCCGTCTCGAAGATCGCGATAATTCTTTCTCCCTGATGTTTTCTCGGCAAATGCGAACTTATATTATCAGGGTTGGCATCTGCGGGGCCACCAGGTGGGGGCAACCCACCTGGGCGTGCCAGGAGGGGGTGGCGCCCCCTGGTGGGTTGTGCCCACCCAAGTGCCCCCCTCCTGTGGTTCCTGGCTCCGGTATTTTTCTTTTATTATAGAAAAAATCCTCGCAAAGTTTTGTTCCATTCCGAGAACTTTTATTTCTTCACAAAAACAACACCATGGTAGTTCTGCTAAAAACAACATCAGTCCGGGGTTAGTTTCATTCAAATCATGCAAATTAGAGTCCAAAACAAGAGGAAAAGCATTAGGAAAAGTAGATACATTGGAGACGTATCACGCTCAGGCCCCGGCGTCTCATCGCGTCTTCAAGCAGTTTGCCCAAGAGGTGAACGTAGTCCTCCCCAAGCTCGAGATAACGCGTCCGCTCAGATGGTCCAATTGTGCCATCACCTTCGACTCCGCTGACTAGCTCAAGTGTGCGGCCGTGGCTGGCGCTCTCCCTCTGCTCTGCTTACCTACCATCAGCAACGTGCTCGTCACCAAGACCCTCATTGACGGCGGAGCAGGGCTCAACGTCCTCTCCATCGAGACCTTTGACACGCTCCAAGTGCCATATGATCAGCTCCAGCCCACCAAGCCTTTCTCCGGAGTGACCGGCGGCTCTACAACACCAATAGGGCAGGTCCGCCTTCCTGTCACCTTCGGCGACTGCAAGAACTACCGCACGGAGCTCATCGACTTCGACGTCGCCCACATCCCGCTCTCGTACAACACCATCCTTGGCTACCCAGCCTTGGCCAAGTTCATGGCGGTGACTCACCACGGCTACAACGTCCTCAAGATGCCGGGAAGCAGCGCATCATCGCAGTTGCCTGCAATGAGAAGAATGCGGTGTAAGCTCTCGAACGCACCTACCAACCTGCGGCAGTTCAGAACTCAGATGCCGAGGGCTTTGCCTACCCTCCTGAGGCCGTCCCGAAGAAGAAGAAGCTGCTGCTTGCCCTGGAGCCTCACGAGGAAGAAACACCTCACGGACGCACCTCAGGATCTGCGCTCATGAACGGGGCGCCTTCCTCCCTCCCATAGGAAGGCGCGCCAAGCGCCCCTCTCAGGCTGGGCTCAGGGGTTCTTCTCCGGAGGGCCTGTGATCTAGCCAACGCCACGAGGGAGGCACTTGGGCACCATCTGGAGGCGTGCTTCAGTGCACGTTTTCGCGAAGAGGGCACAAGGCGTGAGGCGCCGAGTGCTTAGGAGTTCATCACCAAGATCATCGAAGACCTGCTAGTACCATAGCATATGCGAGGCGAATGTCACCCCACACCATCGAGTGCAGGTGCCACCTCAAGCTCGGGAGGCAAGCTGCGCATCTGCGTCAACGTCCTAGGGCTCAATAGAGCCGCATCTTAGGAGCTCTACTGGCCGTCCCAGGTGGGCCGGTGCGAGGGGCCCCCTCACAGCTATGTTCGCATGCTTTTCGGCCTGCCGAACCTCGTTGCCCTACACTAGCGCCACATGCAGGACATTCTAGTGGCTCACGAGGCTAGGCGTCAGGAATTCCTGGTGGAGGAGGCGTTGGTCCTCCGCGAGCTCCCCGAACCTCAGGAGCCTCGCGAGGTCCCGGAGCCAGGCGACTCATGAGGAGCGACTTCTGTGGCACGCGTCCTCGGCTACTCCAACACTTCTCCCACAATGGTGCCAGGTGACATTTTCCGTTATGTTCAGTTGGGAGCGCCCCTCGGGCTCCATCATTCCCAAGCCGTGTGGGTCTGTCCCTGCGGCGTGTATCGTCTTTTCGTTTAAATTCAGTTGGGGGCGCCCCTCGGGCTGCATCATCCCCAGGCCGTGTGGGTCTGTCCCTACGTCATGTATCGTTTACACATCTATCAGAACTTTCCTTACACTTGTCTGAGTTATCCTGTGGTTATCACTGGTGCCCTGACATCCCTCGTGGCCCCCGCTCGCTGCTGACCTGCCAGTTGCTCATTCCAAGGAACCATTGGCACGGTGCTTGTGCTCGAGTCCGTCCCTGCAGCGCCGAAAAACCTGAGAGACTGAGCTCTAGCTCGCGGCCAACCCCGCGCATGTCACATCGCCAAGTCCTCAGTGCCTTCGCATTCTATGAGAAGATCAATGACAGCAGAGGAAGCGCTGCCGCGTGATATGACCTCTTTCTCAGATTGATTCGCAGGAACCTCCAAGCCGGACTAGGAGTCACTACTAGGAAAAGGGCTATAGATGATATTGACAGCAGTGGCGCACCAGATACTGGTGCGCCATTAGTGTCCTCATTACTAATGGCGCACCAAACACACGGTGCGCCATTACGAACATATTTTTTTTCCAAAACTACTAATGGCGCACTAGGGGAAAGTGCGCCATTACTAGTTTTAACTAGTAATGGCGCAGCACACACTCTATGCGCCACTACTAACAAATTTTTTATTTTTTATTTTTACTTTTTTTAAAACTAGTAATGGTGCACCTGGGTACAATGCACCATTACTAGTTCAAACTAGTAATGGCACACCACAACCACGGTGCACCACTACTAACAATTTCACCAAATGCACCCCCTGCCCCCCGTGATATGTGGTCTAGTCATTGGGAAAATTTACAAATACGAATTTCGACTTTATTTGCAAAATCTCTCTGGAATTTAGTAAAACGGGCATAACTTTTGCATACGAACTCGGATTAAAAAGTTTTTTATATAAACATTTTCAAAATCTCAAAAAACCTAACAGAACGAAAGTTATGGGGCTTTTAAGATCTAGAGGGGGGAAATATGAAAAAAATTCAAACTTACTAGTGGCGCACCATTTGCTAGGTGCGCCACTAGTAACATATTTTTTTTATTTTTTGGGAAAAGAATTGGTATTTTTTTGGAAATTGCTTTCAAATTATGATACGTAATATGACCGGGAAGTTTGAAATATTTTTTCAAAATTTTATCACACTCATGAACATGACCGGGAGGTTTAATATGATTGATATGATAGATATATCAACAAGTGCTTGTGAAGTGAGCTGGTGCTGGGGTTGGATAGAACTGCGAAGTTAAGCGTGCTCATGCTGGAGTAGTGTGAGGATGGGTGACCTTTCAGGAAGTTTGACCACGGAGTGCGATTTGACTTGAGATTAAGCATATTGACCCGAGATTAAGCCATAGTGACCTGAGATTAAGAAGAAAAAAATCTAATTTTTTAAAAAAAAAAATTCAAAAAAAATTCTGAATTTTTTCGAAACAAAATTAGTAATGGCGCACTTCTATGTGGTGCACCATTACTAAGTTAGATAGTAATGGCGCACCTCTAGGCATACTAATGGCGCACCAGGTGGTGCGCCATTAGTGTCTGGGATACCAATGACGCAGTATGTGGTGCGCCATTAATATTAATTACTAATGGCGTGGTAGTAGTGGCGCACCTGTAGTGCGCCATTAATGGCCAAAACAGGTGCACCACTAATAGGCCTTTTCCTAGTAGTGAGTGGCCCCGCGTACCACTCCCCCCGATGCAACCAGCTTGCACGCTAAAGGGGGTGCCCCTAAGCATCGCGTCTTAGGATCTCCTCCTGGCTCTCGAGCCCTCACCCCCTGGCCTTGACCACGGCATCATGACGTGGCATACCAGCAGCGGTTGAGCTTCGCTCGAGGGCCAGGACCCGAGAGCGTAGAGCACCCATGTGAGCTAAAGGGGGAGAGGCCGGCGTGGGCCCTGCCTGGGGGCACTATAGCAAGGGCACGGACAACCCCCTCCACGAGCATCGACAGCAAGATAAGTCACCCTAACGCGTCGGCTAAGACCTCATGGCCAGATGTTTTTATTTTTTCCCTCGCGGTCCCGCTCGGGCAACGTCATTTCCTTTTTCGGCCTCTAGGGAGCCGCTTGCACGCTAAAGGGGACCTCTCGAGCATCGCGCCTCGGGGGCTCTTACCGGACCTAGGGCCGCTCACCTCCTGGCCTTAACCAGACCTGGCATACCAGCGATGGCTGAAGCCTGCCTGGGAACTGGGTCCTATCAGCGTAGAGCCTCAAGTTATCTCAAGAACGAAAGAGAGGACGGTGCCCAAGCGAGATATACAATCGGAGCATTAAGCGAAAAGCGAATACATTAAAGCAAAAGCATTTTGATTTTTACACGCCCCCATGGGGTCGACATGATTCCGCGCAGGGAACAAAAGAAGGAACCCGGGGAGAGCATGACCAGGGACATCACCGACGGCCCCGGGCGGACGCTGGCGCCCTGATGCGGGCGCGACGAGAGCTCGGTGGCTCGTAGCAGTCATCATCGCTGGTCTCAGGATCGTCGCTAGACTCTGGCGAGTCGCTGCTGGTGGAGGAGCCGCCGACAAGGCCAAGGGTAAGTTCAGTGCACGTGGATGTGTCACGCGGGCTGCTCCTTCTAGGGTAGCACTTCAGTCGTTGGCCGTCCTCACCGAAGACCTTGAAGAAGAGCATGGAGGCTCCATCGTACTCGAAGTGTATGATGAAGGCTCCTTCAGGACGGCAAGCACGGGCAATTTCGCCCCATCCTCGAGTCATGAAGACGCCGGCTGGGGGGACGACCGTGACATTCGCCTCGGAAGCCTGACTGCAGCACCCAGCGTGCTGCAAACATAGCTCAGCAGGACCCCTCGGCGGAATCATCTCCGCGAAGAACCTCAGGAGCCGGATCCAAGAAGGCGGTGGCATCGCAGTCCACACCATGAACTCTCGAGAAGTACCCTCGACGTGGGCACCGCTGCAGACCAGCCGCCAGGCCGTGGCTGGCCCTCTGTGGTCACCTTCAAGGCGAAGACAAGTGTCGCCCTCTCTCCCTTAGCCTTGCGCATACAAGGGGATCGGGAAGCCAGGCGGCGGCCGTTCCAGCCAAGGCCGCATCACTTCAAGCCCTCCGACGGTGTCACTAGAGCGGCCAGGCCTCTTCTTCGGCAGGAGTGGTTCGGGCTCCTCCTGAGGAGCCTTGCCCATCTTTACCATGGAGAACCTCTGTATCGGCGCCATGAACACTGTGTCAAGGCGGTGAAGCAAGAAGAAGCAAGAAGTGAGGAGATGGAGATGAGTCGAGGGGACTCTACCCCTCCCCATTTATAGCAAGAGGGAGGCAAACCGTCAGCCCCCATGATCACAGGTAATGATGACCTTTTTTCTGCATGCAGCAGGCTCCGATTCGTCATAGACTTAAACTTCCAAAACCTCTTACTGTATTTCGGTTCGACCGATTCATTCCTTTCAGTCATACCAAGTTCATTGAGTTGATCTAGCTTTCAATCCCGGTGCAACCGATTTGAACAGTTCGGTCACACCGAGTTGCAGTAACCGCTTGCGATTCTGCATCTCGGTGCCATCGAGCCGTTCCACTTGGTCACACCAAAAGGGTCTGGGTATATATACCTACGGGTCAAATTTTGGAAATTTCTCCGAAACCCTTCGCTCGCATCTGTCCAGGTTTGTCGACTCGAGGTCTTCGGATCGTCTACTCGTCGCCAGCAACCCCCTGCCGATGGTCTCCGCCACTATCAACGGAAATCTTCATCGCCGTTGTCGCCGTAGCGAGCTCATCGCCAAGTTAGGGTATGAGTTCGATCCTTTGTGCTTTCTCACTTCGATTCTTAGCACGAATACAATGCCATGATTCTTGCCACGTTTGAGATTATTCTACCTAGCAAAAACTTCCTTTAGAGTAGATTTGATCCAAAATCTTAGGGTTAGGTTTCCGCTGAATTCATCTCGGACTGGTCGAGTTGTAGAAATCGGTCTCACTGATTTGGCTTAGGCCATTGCACTTGTGATTTTCACTCTGACCGAAACTTACAAATTGGTGTGACCGAGTTCGATTCTCAGTGAAACCCTAGCAATCTGGGAGACACCGAACTGTGTCCCGGTCTGAACGATTCCACTAGTTTAAACTCTAATATTGTTTCGGTGTCACCAAGTTTGACAAATCGGTAGCTCCAAAATGCTTTCAGTAGAAAACTAAAACTAAATTTTTGACTAAATTGCTTAGCAAAATCTCTGCACTTTGTGATGCTCATCCACTCTATCTCAACTATATATATTCACAGGGTCAGCTTGCAGTTTCAGCTATGTCAGACGACAGTGACAGTCAAAACAGGTCTGAGGATCAGGTTAACTTAAGTGAGGGCAATAGTCCCTTTGACAGCCATGATGATGGAAGCAGAAGTACTCCAAGCAACCTGCCTAAGGCTGCTACTAGGCAGAGGAGGAAAAGAAATTCAGATTCAGAAGATGAAGATTTTGTAGCTGATGAGGAAGTCACTTCAAGGAAAAAGGTTGTCAACAAAGAGTATGGCACAACAACTACAACCAAGCCTGGGTTGCATAAGAAAGCTCCTCCCAAGAGAGTGCCAATGTCCAAATCCAGAGCTTCCACACAAAAAACCATGGAATTTACTGTTGAAACAAGAGATGATGATCCTGCTGGAACGAACAAGAGAGCTAGGAAGACTACTGCCAGAGTGATTGGGAGGACATCTATGAGAGATGATGCTAATGATGATGAGGATGCAGATGAGCCTGTTGCACCTGCTGCAAGGACTCAGAAGTTGATGGGGGGTGCCATCAAATCTAGGGCTGCTCCATGAAAGCCGAACACTGCCCCCAAGGCTGTTGTTGCTGCTCAAGCTTCTAAAACTGCAGCACCCAAGAGATCAACTAGGAACATACCAGTTGCTGAGAAAATCAAGGCCCCAGTTCCTAAAGTGGAAGAAGAGGAAGAGTCCCAAGTGCTCAGAAAGCTGAAGCCCAAAATCCCAGATCATGATGATACACATCTTGTCGCTGAGAACATGAAGCTAAGGAAGGATGCATGTCTCAGGCTATGGAGACAGACAAACCCATATGCCACCAGAAGGAGGATTGTTGTAGACTACAGGTTTCACACAAAGGAATGTCAAGATTTCTATGAGATTGCGCTCCTGGACAAGAATCCCATAGTCAGTGATATGAGATGGGTTGAATGGACTTACATTGACAACAATGAAGATCACTTTCCTGGAGTTCATGAGAGCTTCAGACTCAATGGAGTTGACACATTTCTTGGCCAGAAATTGACAATATGGAATGATGAGATGGTGATGCAGTTCTACTCCACAACACATTTTTACCCACATGGTAAAATGGTTTGGATGACTGAGGGTACGATGTACCAGTCTATAGTTGCTAAGTGGCCCAAGCTTATCAATGCCCATGAAGAGCAAGAGGATGACACAGATGTGTATGCCAAGCCAAGGAAAGGCCACAACTCCATGGCACACATGTACAAGGAGATTCCTGATGCTGCCCTAGATACTCACAAGTTTGGCACTGTGTACTATGTGTTGTCTGGTTTGCCCACAATCAACACTATCCTCAGGCACACATTGTTGCCCAAGTCTGGAGATGACAAGATGATAGGAGGACATTCCATCAATTTGTTGCACATGTTTGACATACCAGAGAAGTTCAAAGTGATGACATTGATTGTTGAGACTATCAAGAGAACTATAGCAGATCAGAAGAGATCATGCGGCTATGCTCCACACATACAGATGCTCATAAATTCCAAGATGGGAACAGGCACATATTTGTTGGACAGAGAGCACCTTCCCTTGAGACGTGATTTTGAGGACAACACAGTTGTTATGGATGCTTCACATACATCTTCTGTGGAGGCTCAAGAGAAGAGAGAGAAGGCACATGCTGAGAAAGCTTCGAAGATCCCATACCCTTCTGCAGTCAATCTCAAGACCAAGCAGTACTAGCTCAGCTATCTGCTTGAGGCCACTGTGAGAATAGAGAAAGGACTAGCTACCCTGACTCAAAATCAAGAGAGCCTTGAGAGGATCTTTGAGACAAAGCTACATGACTTGGATGTCAAAGTCACTAAGATTCGGACTTCGGTGGAGAAGATACAAGAAGAGCTTGAGGACAAGAGTGACAGGACAACCACAAATGCCTATCAAAGGGTGCCTAGAATACACAGGTCTGCAGCAGTGCCAGTGATTGACACTAGAGCCACAACCTCAGCTCCTGCTCCCACAGCCTCAGTTGCCCCTCTAGTGGCAACCCCTCCGGCTCCTCAGACGTCAGCCGAAGTCATTGCAGATGATGTTCTCTCCATGCCATCTTCACACTTCAGAGCTCCCGGAGATCATGCTTAGAGTGTCGTATAGCACTATGCATTTTCGAGATTTTTGGTAACTTGTTGCCAAAGGGGGAGAAAGTGTATAGATCATAAGCTGAGAGAGAGAGAGGGTGTGTGTTTTGCTTATTTTGCCTCTCTTGCTACTTTATATGCTTGCTCGTTTGGTTGATACTCTACTTATGTGTGTGTGAGATACTTATATGTTCATGTGCTTGATCATATCATACTTTAATGCCTGTGCTTGAATGATGATATTCTATCTCTCATGTATGATCATTCACATCTTGTCTTGGTAATGAGTGCATATTTCATATTCTATCATTTTGAGCGCTCCACCAAGATGTATGTGACATGGAAGAGTAACCCATGATCCTAATCGATTGTGCATTTGCATTCAAAAGTAAATATTAAATAATGCACAAATTTAGGGGGAGCTCTTGGTTATCACATACTTCTCAAAGCGGCGATGTACTTCATCTATATTATCATTTGTCGAAGCATTGATCCATATGTTGTCATCAATTACCAAAAAGGGGAAGATTGAAAGTGCAACTAATCCCTGGGTGGTTTTGGTAATTCATAACAACATATAGCTCATTGAACTAATATCCATTCAAGATTAATGTTTCGGAAAGTTCAATGATGGGTAAGGCACGGACTAGAGATTTGGACCCCTCAAAAATGATAATGACACATATTGGCAAAAGCTCAAGACTCTACATTTTCATTTTAGTGATCCAAGATCACATTGAGTCCATAGGAAAAGCGAATACTATTAAAAGGGGATGAGGTGTTGCTTAATGGCTTGCTTGGTCAAAATGCTTAGTGATATACTCCAAAACCCTCAACCACTTTCTCATTTCCACATATGT
The DNA here is from genome assembly GCA_902687465.1 of Secale cereale. NCBI lineage: Eukaryota > Viridiplantae > Streptophyta > Magnoliopsida > Poales > Poaceae > Secale > Secale cereale. The sequence goes on along the minus strand of LR738715.1, from coordinate 204,860,303 downwards.
CCTAAACCTAAAGTCAAACTCAGCCCCACCGATTTGATCTATCTGACGTCATCGAGTTCACTTGACATAGCCAATGCCAGAAACCCTAATCAGTTCGGTCTCACCGATAGGGATCTCGGTCTCACCGAGATGGGATGGCAAACTCATTGTTTCCCTTCGTAACGTTTCGGTCTAACCGAGATGAGCGATCAGTCCCACTGAGTTGGCAATGCAAACTCTTTGTTTCCTTTTCATAGCGTTTCAGTCTCTCCGAAATGAGCGATCGATCCCACCGAGTTTTCCTGGCCAAGTCTCTGTTTGCTTATTACTAAAATTGGACTCACCGAGTTCATGTGATCGGTCCCACTGAGATGAGGTTTTGCCCTAGCCCTAGCGCATCGGTTCCACCAAGTTGATCATGACAGTCCCACCAAAAAGCCTAACATTCACATTTTGAACCAGGTCGGTCTCACCGAGTTTCACTATTTGGTCCCACCGAGTTTGGTAAATTGTGTGTAACGGTTAGATTTTGTGTGGAGGCTATATATACCCCTCCGCCCCATTCTCCGTCAGAGAGAGCCATCAGAATGTGCCTACACTTCCACTACTCATTTTCTGAGAGAGACCCACCTACTCATGTGTTGAGACCAAGATATTCCAATCCTACCACAAGAATCTTGATCTCTAGCCTTTTCCAAGTTGCTTTCCACTCAAATCATGTTTCCACCATATCCAAATCTATGAGAGAGAATTGAGTGTTGGGCAGACTATTATTTGAAGCACAAGAGCAAGGAGTTCATCGTCAACACACCATCTATTACCCTTTGGAGAGTGGTGTCTCCTAGATTGGTTAGGTGTCACTTGGGAGCCTCCATCAAGATTATGGAGTTGAACCAAGGAGTTTGTAAGGGCAAGGAGATCGCCTACTCCGTGAAGATCTACCCGAGTGAGGCAAATCCTTCCTGGGCGATGGCCATGGTGGGATAGACAAGGTTGCTTCTTCGTGGACCCTTCGTGGGTGGAGCCCTCCGTGGACTCGAGCATCCATTACCCTTCTTGGGTTGAAGTCTCCATCAACGTGGATATAAGATAGCACCACCAATTGGAACCACGCCAAAAATCTTCGTGTCTACATTGCGTTTGCTCCCTCCAAACTCCTCCCTTTAACCTTCATATGCAATGATTTACATTCCGCTACTACACTCTTAGAATTACATGTGTAGGTTGATTGCTTGACTTGTGTTAAGTTGCTAAAATCTGCCAAAATTTAAAATTGGGAAAATGCTAGATTTTTATTTGGTCAAGTAGTCTAATCACCCCCCTCCTCTAGACATACTTTCAATCCTACAGACCCAAACCGCAGTACCACAAATATGTTGCACTATCATTATTAACTTTGCATCTTTTGACATCAATGTTATGAATATGTGTATTATCACTATCGAGATTCAAGAAAAATAGACCACTCTTCATGGGTCCATGACCATAAAAGATATTACTCATATAAATAGAACAACCATTATTCTCTGATTTAAATGAATAACCGTCTCGCACTAAACAAGATCCAGATATAAAGTTCATGCTCAACGCTGGCACTAAATAACAATTATTCAGATCTAAAACTAACCCGAAGGTAAATGTAGAGGTAGCGTGCCGACGGCGATCACATAGACCTTGGAACCATTTCCCACGAGCATCGTCACCTCGTCCTTATCCAATCTTTGTTTAATCCGTAGCTCCTATTTCGAGTTACAAATATGAGCAATCGAACTAGTATCAAATAACCAAGCGCTACTACGAGCATTAGTAAGGTACACATCAATAACATGTATATCAAATATACAGTTATTCACTTTGCCATCCTTCTTATCCGCCAAATACTTGGGGCAGTTCCGCTTCTATTGACCAGTACCTTTGTAGTAGAAGCACTCAATTTCAGGCCTGGGTCCAACTATGGGCTTCTTCCAGGGAGTGGCAACTTTCTTGCCATTCTTCTTGAAGTTCCCTTTCTTTCCCTTGCCCTTTTTCTTGAAACTAGTGGTCTTGTTAACCATCAACACTTGATGCTCCTTTTTGGTTTCTACCTCTGCAGCTTTGAGCATTGCGGAGAGCTCGGGAATTGTCTTCTCCATCTCTTGCATATTATAGTCCATCACGATGCCTTTATAGCTTGGTGACAGTGATTGGAGAACTCTGTCAATAACACTATCATATGGAAGGTTAACTCCCGGCTGAGTCAAGTGATTATGATATCCATACATTCTGAGTATGTGTTCACTGACAGAACTGTTCTCCTCCATCTTGCAGCTATAGAACTTGTTGGAGACTTCATATCTCTCATCTCGGGCATTTGCTTGAAATATTAACTTCAACTCTTGGAACATATCATATGCTCCATGATGTTCAAAATGTCTTTGAAGTCCCGATTCTAAGCCGTAAAGCATGGCACACAGAACTATCGAGTAGTCATATCGATCTTGCCAGACGTTCAAAACATCAGCATCTTCTCGTACAGTAGGCCTTTCACCTAGCTGTGCATCAAGGACATCATTCGTCTGTGCAGCAATGAGGATAATCCTCAAGTAACAGACCCAGTCCGTGTAGTTTCTACCATCATCTTTCAAATTAGCTTTCTCTAGGAACGCATTAAAATTCCATGGAACGGTAGAACGGGCCATTGATCTACAACATAGATATGCAAATACTATCAGGACTAAGTTCATGATAGTTTAAGTTCAATTAATAAAATTACTAAGGAACTCCCACTTAGATAGACATCCCTCAAGTCATCTAAATGATACGTGATCCAAATCAACTAAACCATGTCCGATCATCACGTGAGATGGAGTAGTCATCAATGGTGAACATCTCTATGTTGATCATATCTACCTGATGATTCACGTTCGACCTTTTGGCCTCCAGTGTTCTGAGGCCATGTCTCTACATGCTAGGCTCGTCAAGTCTAACCCGAGTATTCTGCATGTGCAAAACTTTCTTGCACCCATTGTATGTGAACGTAGAGTCTATCACACGTGATCATCACGTGGTGTCTCAACACGACGAACTGTAGCAACAGTGCATACTCAAGGAAAACACTTTTACTTTGAAATTTAGTTAAGGGGTTATCTTATAATGCTACCACTGTACTAAGCAAAATAAGATGCATAAAAGATAAACATCACATGCAATCAAAATATGTGACATGATATGGCTATCATCATCTTGTGCATTTGATCTCCATCTCCAAAGCATCATCATGATCTCCATCGTCACCGACTTGACACCTTGATCTGCATTGTAGCACCGTGGTCGTCTCGCCAACTATTGCTTCTACGACCATTGCTAACTCATAGCGATAAAGTAAAGCAATTACATGGCGTTTGCTATTCATACAATAAAGACACCACCATAAGGCTCCTGCCGGTTGCCGATAATTTACAAAACATGATCATCTCATACAATAATGTATAATTAATCATGTCTTGACCATATCACATCACAACATGCCCTGCAAAAACAAGTTAGACGTCCTCTACTTTGTTGTTGCAAGTTTTACGTGGCTGCTACGGGCTTCTAGCAAGAACTGTTCTTACCTACGCATCAAACCCACAATGGTGTTTCATCAAGTTTGTTGTTTTAACCTTCAACAAAGACCAGGCGCAGTAAAATTCGATTCAACTAAAGAAGGAGAAACAGACACCCACCAGCCACCTTTATGCAAAACTACTTGCATGTCTGTCGGTGGAACCGGTCTCAAGAACGTGGTCATGTATGGTTGGTTCGGGCCGCTTCATCCCACAACATCGCCGAATCAAAATAAGACGTTGGTGGTAAGCAGTATGACTACCACTGCCCACAAGTCTTTGTGTTCTACTCGTGCATATCATCTACGCATAGACCCGGCTCATGATGCCACTGTTGGGAAACGTAGCATGTAATTTCAAAAAAAATCTTACTCTCATGCAAGATCTATCTAGGAGATGCATAGAAACGAGAGGGGGAGAGTGTGTCTATGTACCCTCGTAGACCGAAAGCGGAAGCGTTTGACAACGTGGTTGATGTAGTCGAACTTCTTCTCGTTCCGACCGATCAAGCACCTAACGTACGACACCTCCGAGTTCTGCACACGTTCAGCTCAATGACGTCCCTCGAACTCTTGTTCCAGCAAAGTGTCAAGGAAGTAGATGAGTTCCGTTAGCATGACGGTGTGGTGACGGTGATGTGATCCACGCACGGCTTCGCCTAAGCACAGGAAGACATGACCGTGGGAGTATATTGTGGAGGGGGGCGTCGCACACGGCTAACAATGATGTTTGTGTGTTCTAGGCGCCCCCTCCCCATGTAGGAGGAGTCCTACTTGGGGCCCTAGTCTAATTCGCCCCCCTACCATGTTTAACAGAGAGAAAGAAGGGAAGAAGGGAGGAGAGAAGGAAGGAGGAGATGGGAGAAGGAAGGAGGGGGCGCCGCCCCTCTTCCCCTATTACCACTTAGCCTCCTACCTTGTCAGGGGCGCGCTAGCCCTTGTGGGCTGGTGTGCTCCCCTCTCATGGCCCATATGGCCCATCTAGTCCTCCCGGAGGCTCCGATAATCTTCCCGGTGCTCCGATAAATACCCGATACAATCCGGAACAATTCTGGTGTCCGGATATCATCATCATGTATATCATTATTTACGTCTCAACCATTTCGAGACTCCTCATCGTGTCCGTGATCTCATCCGGGACTCCGAACAACATTCGGTCAGCAAATCACATAACTCATATAATACAATATCGACATCGAACGTTAAGCGTGCGGACCGACATGACCGAGACACTTCTCCGGTCAATAACCAATAGCGGAACCTGGATGCTCATATTGGTTTCCACATATTCTACGAATATCTTTATCGATCGAACCATAATGACAACATATGTTATTCCCTTTGTCATCGGTATGTTACTTGCTCGAGATTCGATCGTCGGTTTCTTCATACATAGTTCAATCTCATTACCGGCAAGTCTCTTTACTCATTCCATAATACATCATCCCGCGACTAACTCATTAGTCACTTTGCTTTCAAGGCTTCTTATGATGTGTATTACCGAGAGGGCGCAGAGATACCTCTCCGATACTCGGAGTGACAAATCCTAATCTTGATCTATGCCAACCCAACAAACACCTTCGGAGATACCTGTAGAGCATCTTTATAATCACTCAGTTACGTTGTGACGTTTTATAGCACACAAGGCATTCCTTCGGTATCCGAGAGTTGCATAATCTCATAGTCGGAGGAATATGTATTTGACATGAAGTAAGCAATAACAGTAAAACTGAAACGATCAATATGCTAAGCTAACGAATGGGTCTTGTCCATCACATCATTCTCCTAATGATGTGATCCCATTCATCAAATGACAACACATGTCTATGGTTAGGCAACTTAACCATCTTTGATTAACAAACTAGTCTAGTAGAGGCTTACAAGGGACACATTGTTTTATCTATGTATCCACACATGTATCAAGTTTCCGGTTAATACAATTCTAGCATGAATAATAAACATTTATCATGAAGAAGGAAATATAAAATAACAAATTTATTATTGCCTCTAGGGCATATTTCTTTCATATTAATCTCCAGGTGTGGCTGAATTGTCAACTCAGTTACTAATACTTGCAAATATTCTTTGGCTCCCCTTGTGTCGAATCTATAAATTTGGGTTGAATACTCTACCCTCGAAAACTATTGTGATCCCCTATACTTGTGGGTTATCAAGACCTATTTATGGCGCCGTTACCAGGGAGCATAGCTATATTTGTTGAGTCACTTGGGATTATTATCTATTTATCACTATGAAGAATCTAAAGGATGATAGAACTAAGATCTTTCCCTCAACTACGAGGGGAGGTAAGGAATTGCCATCACACTCTGCACTTGATTCTCCTTCAGTTATAACTAAGCTTGCTACACCACACTCTGCTAGTAATCTTGATATGTCACAACTTATTGATGATGCTACTTCCGCTATGAATTATGATGATGCTAGTACCTTGCTTGATAAGACTGTGCCATTGGGTGAAATACTTGATGAACAACTTGCTAGACTTAATGATATTGAGAATGCTGAAACTGATGAAGTACTTGAAACTGAAAATTTGAAACACCTATTATAGATCTAGCCATCCTAGATATGAATTGCCTAAAGTGCTAGAAGGTTATGTTCTGGATGAAGAGACAACTAGAGACTTCCTTGCTTGCAATGATAGAGATGATCTTAAGAAATTATTATACAAACTGAAAGAAAAATCTTCGAATGCTATTGTTGGGGAACGTAGTATTTTAAAATTTTCCTACGATCACGCAAGATCTATCTATCAGATGCATAGCAACGAGAGGGGAGAGTGTGTCTACGTACCCTCGTAGACCGGGAGCGGAAGCGTCAAGTGACGCGGTTGATGTAGTCGAACTTCTTCGCGATTCAACAGATCAAGCACCGAACGTACGTCACCTCCGCGTTCAGCACACGTTCAGCTTGATGACGTCCCACGAGCTCTTGATCCAGTTGAGCTTCACGGGAGAGTTTCGTCAGCACGACGGCGTGGTGACGGATATGATGTATCTACCGGCGCAGGGCTTCGCCTAAGCACTGCAACGGTATGACCGAGGTGTGTTTCTGTGGAGGGGGGCACCGCACACGGCTAAAAAAATTCAACTTGTGTATCTTTGGGTGCCCCCCTGCCCCCATATATAAAGGAGCAAGGGGGGAGGCCGTCCGGCCCTCTATTGTGCGCCTAGAGAGGCAATCCAACTAGGAATAGGATTGCAATCCTATTCCTAGTAGGAGTCCACCAAGAAGGAGAGGAGGAAGGAAGGAGAGGGAGAGGGAAAGGGAAAGAGGGGCCGCGCCCCCTCCCCTAGTCCTATTCGGACTGCCCCTAGGGAGGGGGCGCGTCACCTCCTGGCTGCTGCCCTCTTTCTCCCCTATGGCCCACTAGGGCCCACCATTCCCCCGGGGGGTTCCGGTAACCCCCCCCCCCGGCACTCCGGTAAATTCCGAAACTTTCCAGAACACTTCCGGTGTTCGAATATAGTCATCCAATATATCAATCTTTATGTATCGGACATTCCGAGACTCCTCGTCATGTCCGTGATCTCATTCGGGACTCGGAACTACCTTCGGTACATCAAAACTCATAAACTCATAATACCGATCGGCATCAAACGTTAAGCGTGCGGACCCTACGGGTTCGAGAACTATGTAGACATGACCGAGACTCATCTCCCGTCAATAACCAATAGCGGAACCTGGATGCTCATATTGGCTCCTACATATTCTACGAAGATCTTTATCGGTCAAACCACATAACAACATACGTTGTTCCTTTTGTCATCGGTATGTTACTTGCCCGAGATTCGATCGTCGGTATCTCTATACCTAGTTCAATCTCGTTACCGGCAAGTCTCTTTACTCGTTCCGTAATACATCATCTCGTGACTAACTCATTAGTCTTTTGCTTGCAAGGCTTATTGTGATGTGCATTACCGAGAGGGCCCAGAGATACCTCTCCGACACTCGGAGTGACAAATCCTAGTCTTCATCTATGCCAACAAGACGAATACTTTCGGAGACACCTGTAGAGCATCTTTATAATCACCCAGTTATGTTGTGACGTTTGATAGCACACAAGGTGTTCCTACGGTATTCGGGAGTTACATAATCTCATAGTCATAGGAACATGTATAAGTCATGAAGAAAGCAATAGCAGTAAAACTAAACGATCATAGTGCTGGGCTAACGGATGGGTCTAGTCCATCACATCATTCTTCTAATGATGTGATCCCGTTAATCAAATGACAACTCATGTCTATGGCTAGGAAACATAGCCATCTTTGATCAATGAGCTAGTCTAGTAGAGGCATACTAGGGACATACTATTTTGTCTATGTATTCACACATGTATCAAGTTTTCGGTTAATACAATTCTAGCATGAATAAAAGACATTTATCATGATATAAGGAATTACAAATAACATCTTTATTATTGCCTCTAGGGTATATTTCCTTCAGTATCCCACTTGAACTAGAGTCAATAATCTAGCTCACATCGCCATGTGATTTAATACCGATAGTTCACATCGTTATGTGAATAACACCCATAGTTCACATCGCCATGTGACCAACACCCAAAGGGTTTACTAGAGTCAATAATATAGTTCACATCACTATGTGATTAATACCCAAGAGTAATAAGGTGTGATCATGTTTTGCTTGTGAGAGAAGTTTAGTCAACGGGTCTGTCACATTCAGATCCGTATGTCGGGACCCCGATCCTAAGTCACACAGGTCTAGCCTGTAACACACCATATCACTTTGCGGCCTCACGCACGGTATTCCCACGGGTGCCACCTTACCTGGCCCGGGACCGTTTGCGCATTTTGGCACACGTATATGATAGTGTCGCTAGCATCCATATGACAGAGAACCCGGGCCGACATGACCAGTTATAAACCAAAAGTGGCTCTAAATTACAGAGACAGGCATACATGACCCAACAACGAACGTGTCGGTCATCAACGTATGAACCCAAGTCGTAGCAAGCTACAAGGACTTAAAGGAACAACGCGTGACATTTCCCCTAAGGGACAGACACAGGAACAAAGAAGGACACATGCCAGCCAGCCTAAGTGTTCCGGAGCAGTAGCAAGCTACCAAGGCTCAGTGGAAGCACTAGGAGACATTTCCCTGTAAGATAGGCTACCAAAGGTAAATAACTAGGTGTCGGATCCCACACATAGCAATACACATTACGCGTACGCATAACATGCAAGTATGTGCTGTACAACATGGCATCACAACATAACTCAACAACTCATATAGATAAAGGCCCAGAAGAGCCAACATAGCATTTATTACAAACAGAGGTCATATGACCCAACACACAGAGCATACAGGCAACGGAAGTATAATATGTCTGAGTACAGACAACTACAAATGAAGAAGGCTGAAAAGCCTGACTATCTACAAGACCCTCCCAAGGGTACAAGATCGTAGCTGAGGTAACAACCTAAACGTCGAAGTCCACGCGGAACCACTAGCGAGACTGAAGTCTCTCTGCAAATACATAAATTAAGCAAACGTGAGTACAAAGGTACTCAGCAAGACTTACATCAGAACTAGCTACATATGCATCAGTATCAACAAGGTGGTGGTGGAGTTTCACTGCAGCAAGCCAGCTTTGACACGGTGGCTATCCAGAACTACGACTGCAAGTAACTCTTTTGAGGTGGCGCACACGAGTCCACATATTCACCAATCAATACACCACTATGGATCCGCTCCCGTCTCCCTACGAGAAGGCCATCCATAGCACTCACGCTTATCTTGCGCGTTTTAGAGTATCCACTTTCACTTGTCTATGAACTGTAATAGGCAACCCAAAAGTCCATTTCCGCGGACACGGCTATTCGAATAGATTATGTATAACCCTGCAGGGGTGTACTTCTTCACACATGTTTCCACCACTTAGCGTCTGCACACGACATGTGCTCGGCAGACTTCAAGCGAAAGCCGACGTGGGTGTAAACCACGACCTAACCAACCACTCAAGTCTCTCGTCCAGGTTTATCGCCTATTTGGGTTCCATCCGTGGGGAGATCCGGCCGGGGTGTCGCTCACGGCTCCAAACGATGTGTACAGGGTTCCTGCGTCACCAAACGGGCGACCGGTACACCGTGCCACGTACTTGCCGTGTCACAGCCCACCCCGAGGGTCAGCACTGCGCACGACCTCCAGTAAACTACAAACACCAGAAACTAGTTGCAACTCCTGGACAGAGAACAAGGGCAGTCAATAAGTCGAGCGGGGTCATATTTCAGGGCCCAACGTGTGGTAGTAGCTGTTTCATGGATCAACCAACACAGAACTCAGTTCCTGAGGACGGTTTCAATGAGACAACCCACCATGTACTCCTACATGGCCTCTCATCGCTACCTTTACCAAATCGTGTTCACACACTTAGCTCTCAACAGCAGGACATGTTCATCACATTCCAATTCATCCCCGATGAATCAGACCTGACACAACTCTAAGCAATAGTAGGCATAACCAGAAAGCATCAATGAGTAGGCACAACATGGCTCAAACAACTCCTACTCATACTAGTGGGTTTCAACTATTTACTGTGGCAATGACGGGTCATGCAGTGGAAAGGGGTTCAACTACCGCAGCAGGTAACAATTGAAGCGTTGTTGTCCTAATGCAGTAAAAGAGGGCAAGAGCGAGAGAGTGGGATTGTATCGGAATGCTAAATGGGGTTTTGCTTTCCTGGCACTTCTGAAGATATCAATGAGTCTTCATCGGTGTCATCGAACTCATCGTCGGAACACCGTCTACTGAGAGGGGACAAAACCGACAAACAGAGAAATAACACAATCAATGCAATGCGACAATATGATGCATGATCATGACATGGCAATATGCTGTTGATTGAGCTAATGCAACTAGCAACACAATTAAATGAAGTTGGTTTGAACCCAAGGTTCAAACTCAAACTCCATATGTGATTATTTAAATGCCATTTAATTGATTTGACCTGATCAGTAGGCTTAGCTTGTTCAAACATGCATGAAAATGCCATAAACAGATTCCTTGAATTTTTCTGATCAATTTTCATATATAAATTATTTTCATCTGAGTTATGGATTAATTTCTATGATTTTTAGAAGTTTTGGCTATTTTCTGAAATAAATAAATCATTTAGATTTATATAAAATTCCAGAAAAGGCTTTATTGCATCAGCATGACGTCTGTGTGACGTCAGCAAGTCAACAGGGGCTGTTCGGGTCAAACCTGACCAGTGGGTCCCACTGGGCAGCCTCTCAGCACTTAACTAAAAGTTTAAATCTAAACTAAACAGACACGGGGCCCACATGTCAGTGTCTAATTAGATTAATGACAGCGATTAAAACTTAATTAAAACCCTAAACTAAAATTAGTCAGGGCTGGCCCACATGTCATTGACTCAGAGGGGTCAAATCTAGTCAACGGCGGAGGTCAAACCTGCCGGCGACTCGCCGGCGGCGAGGTCGAACGCGGCGGAGGCTTCGGAAAACCGCCTCCGACGACCATTCGAGCGGCGGAGGGCACCTACAGGATGCGCAGGCTCTTGCGCATCCAAAACACTAGGCGGCAGCAGCTGGGGTGGCCGGAAAAGTGGCCGGCGACGAGGTCCAACGGCGGCAGCGGTCGGGCTTGCGCGGGCGCGGCGCTGCAGGCTGCGGCTGGGCACGCTGAGGGCACCAGGAGGGAGCCCGTTCTCTCCCGCATCCATCCCCGCAAGTGGGAGGAGCTGGGGTGGCCGGAATCGTCGGCGGCGACCTCAACGACGGCGGCCGGAATCGGCCCTCGGTGTACTGGGTGATACGGGGCACGAGGAGATGAGCTAAAGGGCTCTACGAGTTCCTAGGAGCGTGCTGAGCACGACGGAAGGCTCGGTCGCGGGCGGCAGCAGCTGTGGCCGCGGTTGCGCCATGGCCAGCGGGTGGAAGCTCATGGCTCCGGTGGTTAGCACGGCAGAGGAAGAAATCGGCGGCGGGGCTAGGGGAGAAATAACCGGGGCTCACTACGGTGTCGTAGGGGTGCTCTGCGGCTCGGGGGAGGCATCGAAGAAGGTGGCCAAACGCCGACGATCTCGGGCGGCCGAGGTTGAAGACGATGCCCAAGAAGACGAAGCGGGGCTCCCCGAGGCGCGTGACTCGGTGTAGCGGTCGTGGCCATAGCGGCGGTGCCTCTGGACACAACGGAGAGGCGGGGCGGTGGCTCTGGCCGCGGTGGCAACGAGCGTGGCGGCAACGGCGTTCGGTGGCTGCGAGGGGAGAAGCAGGGGAGGGGGAAGGGGATCCAGTGAGAGGGGGGAGGAGTGACAGAGAGAGGCAGGGAGGTGCGTGGCAACCTCAGGGCGACGAGGAGGCAGGCAGAGAGGTAGGAGGTGGCCGGCGTGTGCCGGCACGCGGCAGCCACGCGCCCTCCTGCCCATTGGCAGGAGGTTGAAGACAGTAGGAGGGAGGAGGTGGGCTGGGCCGGCCACTTGGGCCGCCAGGTGGCTTCACAGTTAAAACTCTCTCTCTGCTTTTCCTTTTTTTAGTTTCTGTTTTCTATTCTTTTGACTTTGTTTTGATTTAATAAAAATACTAGAACATATTCATAAATCATGAAACCAGGCATGGCTACTGTTTAGAATAAATCCAACAGTAAACATTTTAGTTTATGATTATTTGAGCATTTTAAATAATATATAAAATTTAAATGCCCAAATGCAAATAAGATATAATTTAATTCAAAAATCCAAAATGGACCTAGAAATATGTGCAACATTTTTGGCAGAGGTTTTTAATCAATCCAAAAATGATGAACTTTTCCAAGGGCATTTTGGGTTCATTGAAAAAGATTTTAATTTGACCCTAGTTAAATTCATTTAGTGCTAGGGTTTGAGCATCCCCATTTCAGGTTTCCTTTGAAAATAAACATGATGCAACAGACAGGTCCTATCCTAAAGCAAGGTGAAGCTGGGGATGTGACACCGTATGTATTTCGCAAATTTCTATGTCTACAATGCTCTGCATGGAGCTACTCTAGCTAATTGCTCCCACTTTCAATACGCATCCAGATTGATACTTAGAGTCATCTGGATTTAGTGTCAAAGCTTGCATCGGCATAACCCTTTACGACGAACTCTTTATCACCTACATAATCGAGAAACATTTCCTTAGTCATCCAGTTACTAATTATAATTTTGACCGCTGTCCAGTGATCTACTCCTAGATCACTATTGTACCTCCTTGTCAAACTCATGGCAAGGTACACAACATGTTTGGTACACAGCATGGCATACTTTATAGAACCTATGGCTGAGGCATAGGGAATGACTTTCATTCTCTCTATATTTTTATGCCGTGGTCAGGCTTTGAGTCTTACTCAACTTCACACCTTACCAGTCAGACAAGAACTCCTTCTTTGACTGATCCATTTTGAACTACTTCAAAATCTTATCAAGGTATGTACTCATTGAAAAAACTTATCAAGTGTCTCGATCTATCTCTATAGATCTTGATGCTCAATATGTAAGCAGCTTCACCGAGGTCTTTCTTTGAAAAACTCCTTTCAAACACTCCTTTATGCTTTCCAGAAAATTCTACATCCTTTCCGATCGACAATATGTCATTCACATATACTCATCAGAAAGGTTGTAGTGCTCCCACTCACTTTCTTGTAAATACAGGCTTCACCGCAAGTCTGTATAAATCTATATGTTTTGATCAACTTATCAAAGCGTATATTCCAACTCCGAGATGTTTGCACCAGTCCATAGATGCATCGCTGGAGCTTGCACACTTTGTTAGTACCTTTAGGATCGACAAAACCTTCTGGTTGCATCATATGCAACTCTTCTTTAAGATATTCATTCAGGAATGCAGTTTTGACATCCATTTGCCAGATTTCATAAAATGCGGCAATTGCTAACATGATTCGGACAGACTTAAGCATCGCTACGGGTGAGAAAGTCTCATCGTAGTCAACTCTTTGAACTTGTTGAAAACCTTTTGCAACAAGTCAAGCTTTGTAAACAGTAACATTACCGCCAGCGTTGGTCTTCCTCTTGAAGATCCATTTATTTTCGATGGCTTGTCGATCATCGTGCAAGTCAACCAAAGTCCACACTTTGTTCTCATACATGGATCCCATCTCAGATTTCATGGCCTCAAGCCATTTTGAGGAATTTGGGCTCATCATCGCTTCCTCATAGTTCGCAGGTTCATCATGGTCTAGTAACATGACTTCCAGAACTGGGTTGCCGTACCACTCTGGTGCGGAACGTACATTGGTTGATCTACGACGTTCAGCAGAAACTTGATCTGAAGTTTCATTATCATCATCATTAGCTTCCTCACTAATTGGTGTAGGAATCACAGGAACTAGTTTTTGTGATGTTCCACTTTCCAATTTGGGAGAAGGTACAATTACCTCATCAAGTTCTACTTTTCTCCCACTCAATTCTTTCGAGAGAAACTCCTTCTCTAGAAAGGATCCACTCTTAGAAACAAAGACCTTGCCTTCGGATCTGTGATAGAAGGTGTACCCAACAGTTTCTCTTGGGTATCCTATGAAGGTTTACTTCTCCGATTTGGGTTCGAGCTTATCATGTTGCAACTTTTTCACATAAGCATCGCAGTCCCAAACTTAAAGAAATGACAGCTTAGGTTTCTCGTCAAACCACAGTTCATACGGTGTCATCTCCACGGATTTAGATGGTGCCCTATTTAACGTGAATGTAGCTGTCTCTAATGCATAACCCCAAAAGCGATAGTGGTAGATCGGTAAGAGACATCATCGATCTCACCATATCTAATAAAGTATGGTTATGACGTTCGGACATACCATTTCACTGTGGTGTTCCAGGTGGCCTGAGTAGTGAAACTATTTCACATTGTCTTTACTGAAGGCCAAACTCGCTAACTCAAATATTTTACCTCTACGATCATGTCGTAGAAACTCTTATTTTCTTGTTACGGTGATTCTCCACTTCACTCTAAAATTCTTTGAACTTTTCAAATGTTTCAGACTTGTGCTTCATTAAGTAGATATACCCATATCTGCTCAAATCATCAGTGAAGGTCAGAAAATAGCGATACCCGCCGCGAGCTTCAACACTCATTGGTCCGCATACATCAGTATGTAAGATTTCCAAAAAATCTGTTGCTCGCTCCATAGTTCCGGAGAACGGAGTTTTAGTCATCTTGCCCATGAGGCATGGTTAGGAAGCACCAAGTGATTCATAATCAAGTGATTCCAAAAGTCCATCACTATGGAGTTTCTTCATGCGCTTTACACCAATATGACCTAAACGGCAGTGCCACAAATATGTTGCACTATCATTATTAACCTTGCATCTTTTTGCTTCAATATTATGAATATGTGTATCACACGATCGAGATCCAACAAACCATTTTCATTGGGTGTATGACCATAGAAGGTTTTTATTCATGTAAACAGAACAACAATTATTCTCTAACTTACATGAATAACCGCATTGCAATAAACATGATCAAATCATATTCATGCTCAACACAAACACCAAATAACACTTATTTGGGTTCAACACTAATCCCAAAAGTATAGGGAGTGTGCAATGATGATCATATCAATCTTGGAACTACTTCCAATAGACATCGTCACTTCATCCTTTAACTAGTTTCTGTTCATTATGCAACTCCCATTTCGAATTACTACTCTTTAGCAACTGAACCAGTATCAAATACCAAGGGGTTGCTATGAACACTAGTAAAATACACATCAATAATATGTATATCAAATATACCTTTGTTCACTCTGTCATCCTTCTTATCCGCCAAATATCTAGGGCAGTTCCACTTCCAGTGACCATTTCCTTTGCAGTAGAAGCACTTAGTTTCAGGCTTGAGTTTAGCTTTCGGTTTCTTCATGGGAATGACAACTTGCTTGTCATTCTTCTTGAAGTCCCCTTTCTATCCCTTTGCCCTTTACTTGAAACAAGTGGTCTTATTAACCATCAATACTTGATTCTCTTTCTTGATTTCTACCTTCGCCGATTTTAGGATCGTGAAGAGCTCGGGAATTACCTTCGTCATCCCTTGCATATTATAGTTCATCACGAAGTTCTACTAACTTGGTGATAGTGACTAGAGAACTTTGTCAATTACTATCTTATATGGAAGATTAACTCCCACTTGATTCAAGTAATTGTAGTACCCAGACAATCTGAGCACATGGTCACTGGTTGAGCTATTCTCCTCCATCTTGTACGCAAAGTACTGTCAGAAGTCTTATATCTCTCGACACGGGCATGAGTATGAAATACTAATTTCAACTCTTGGAACATCTTATATGCTCCATGGCGTTCAAAACATTTTTGAAGTCCCCTTTCTAAGCCGTAAAGCATGGTGCACTTAAACTATCAAGTAGTCATCATACCGAGCTTTTGTCAAAACGTTCATAACGTCTACATCTGCTCCTGCAATAGGTCTGTCACCTAGCGGTGCATCAATGACATAATTCTTCTGTGCAGCAATGAGGATAATCCTCAGATCACGGAACAATTCCTCATCATTGCTACTAACATCTTTCAACTTAGTTTTCTCTAGGAACATATAATAAATAAATGTGGAGCAACATCGCGAGCTATTGATCTACAACATAGATATGCTATTACTACCAGGACTAAGTTCATGATAAATTAAAGTTCAATTTAATCATATTACTTAAGAACTCCCACTTAGATAGACATCCCTCTAGTCATCTAAATGATCACGTGATCCAAATCAACTAAACCATGTCCGATCATCACGTGAGATGGAGTAGTTTCAATGGTGAACGTCTTTATGTTGATCATATCTACTATATGATTCACGCTCGACCTTACGGTCTCCAGTGTTCCGAGGCCATATCTGCATATGCTAGGCTCGTCAAGTTTAACCCGAGTATTCTGCGTGTGCAAAACTGGCTTACACCCGTTGTATTTGAACGTAGAGCTTATCACACCCGATCATCACGTGGTGTCTCAGCACGAAGAACTTTCGCAACGGTGCATACTCAGGGAGAACACTTGTACCTTGAAATTTTGTAAGGGGTCATCTTATAATGCTACCGTCGTTCTAAGCAAAATAAGAAGCATAATAAGATAAACATCACATGCAAATCAAAATATGTGACATGATATGTCCATCATCATCTTGTGCTTTTGATCTCCATCTCCAAAGCACCGTCATGATCACCTTCGTCACCGGCGCGACACCTTGATCTCCATCGTAGCATCATTGTCGTCTCGCCAACTATTGCTTCTACGACTATCGCTACCGCTTAGTGATAAAGTAAAGCAATTACATGGCGATTGCATTTCATACAATAAAGCGACAACCATATGGCTCCTGCCAGTTGCCGATAACTTTACAAAACATGATCATCTCATACAAAACCGTATAACTCATCATGTCTTGACCATATCATATCACAACAAGCCCTGCAAAAACAAGTTAGACGTCCTCTACTTTGTTGTTGCAAGTTTTACGTGGCTGCTACGGGCTTAGCAAGAACCGTTCTTACCTACGCATACAAAACCACAACGATGTTTCGTCAAGTATGAGCTGTTTTAACCTTCACAAGGACCGGGCGTAGCCACACTCGATTCAGCTAAAGTGAGAGAGACAGACACCCGCCAGTCACCTTTAAGCAACGAGTGCTCATAACGGTGAAACCAGTCTCGCGTAAGCGTACGCGTAATGTCGGTCCGGGCCGCTTCATCTCACAATACCGCCGAAGCAAAGTATGACATGCTGGTAAGCAGTATGACTAGTATCGCCCACAACTCATTGTGTTCTACTCGTGCATATCATCTACGCATAGACCTGGCTCGTGATGCCACTGTTGGGGAACATAGTATTTTAAAATTTTCCTACGATCACGCAAGATCTATCTATCAGATGCATAGCAACGAGAGGGGAGAGTGTGTCTACGTACCCTCGTAGACCGGGAGCGTAAGCGTCAAGTGACGCGGTTGATGTAGTCGAACTTCTTCACGATTCAACCGATCAAGCACCGAACGTACGGCACCTCCGCGTTCAGCACACGTTCAGCTTGATGACGTCCCACGAGCTCTTGATCCAGTTGAGCTTAACGGGAGAGTATCGTCAGCACGACGGCGTGGTGACAGATATGATGTATCTACCGGCGCAGGGCTTCGCCTAAGCACTGCAACGGTACGACCGAGGTGTGTTTCTGTGGAGGGGGGCACTGCACACGGCTAGAACAATTCAACTTGTGTGTCTTTGGATGCCCCCGTACCCCCGTATATAAAGGAGCAAGGGGGAGGCCGGCCGGCCCTCTATGGTGCGCCTAGAGAGGCAATCCTACTAGGAATAGGAGTGCAATCCTATTCCTAGTAGGAGTCCACCAAGGAGAGGGGGAAGGAAGGAGAGGGAGAGGGAAAGGGAAAGAGGGGCTGCGCCCCCCTCCCCTAG
Organism: Secale cereale; assembly: GCA_902687465.1. Taxonomy (NCBI): domain Eukaryota; kingdom Viridiplantae; phylum Streptophyta; class Magnoliopsida; order Poales; family Poaceae; genus Secale; species Secale cereale. The sequence goes on along the minus strand of LR738715.1, from coordinate 204,842,294 downwards.
TCCTATTCGGACTGCCCCTATGGAGGGGGCGCGCCACCTCCTGGCTGCTGCCCTCTTTCTCCCCTATGGCCCACTACGGCCCACCATTCCCCCGGGGGGTTCCGGTAACCCCCCCGGTACTCCGGTAAATTCCGAAACTTTCCAAAACACTTCCGGTGTCCGAATATAGTCATCCAATATATCAATCTTTATGTATCGGACATTCCGAGACTCCTCGTCATGTCCGTGATCTCATCCGGGACTCGGAACTACCTTCGGTACATCAAAACACATAAACTCATAATACCGATCGTCATCAAACGTTAAGCGTGCGGACCCTACGGGTTCGAGAAATATGTAGACATGACCGAGACTCATCTCCGGTCAATAACCAATAGCGGAACCTGGATGCTCAAATTGGCTCCTACATATTCTACGAAGATCTTTATCGGTCAAACTGCATAACAACATACGTTGTTCCTTTTGTCATCGGTATGTTACTTGCCCGAGATTCGATCGTCGGTATCTCTATACCTAGTTCAATCTCGTTACCGGCAAGTCTCTTTACTCGTGCCGTAATACATCATCTCATGACTAACTCATTAATCTTTTGCTTGCAAGGCTTATTGTGATGTGCATTACCGAGAGGGCCCAGAGATACCTCTGCGACACTCGGAGTGACAAATCCTAGTCTTGATCTATGCCAACACCACGAATACTTTCGGAGACACCTGTAGAGCATCTTTATAATCACCCAGTTACGTTGTGACGTTTGATAGCACACAAGGTGTTCCTACGGTATTCGGGAGTTGCATAATCTCATAGTCATAGGAACATGTATAAGTCATGAAGAAAGCAATAGCAGTAAAACTAAACGATCATAGTGCTATGCTAACGGATGGGTCTAGTCCATCACATCATTCTTCTAATGATGTGATGCCGTTGATCAAATGACAACTCATGTCTATGGTTAGGAAACATAGCCATCTTTGATCAATGAGCTAGTCTAGTAGAGGCATACTAGGGACATACTATTTTGTCTATGTATTCACACATGTATCAAGTTTCCGGTTAATACAATTCTAGCATGAATAAAAGACATTTATCATGATATAAGGAAATACAAATAACATCTTTATTATTGCCTCTAGGGCATATTTCCTTCAGCTATAATGAAATGTGATCCTAAGTTTGCTACTTCACCTATTTGTGTTACTATCGTGGTTTTGTCACGGCAGATGTCCTAGCAAAAGGACTTAGTAGCGAGGCCATCGCTACGGGTTAGCTTAAAGGGGTTAAAGCGGACAAGGACACATGAATTTTATACTAGTTCGGCCCCTTCGATGAAGGTAAAAGCCTACGTCTAGTTTGGTGTGTATTGCTAGGGTTTCGACGACCAGGGAGCGAATCCGCTTTGCCTGTGTCTCGAGCTGTAGTTGTCTGCCTTCAACCATCGCCGGGTCGTCCCTTTATATAAGAAGTGACGCCCGGTCCGGTTTACAGAGTCCCGAGGCCGGTTCATAACCGTGTCCGCCTCGGTCTCTATTCTTTCTATCTTACATCTCAAGTTACATAGTATGGCGGTTTACAAATCATGGGCCCTAACACTTGGGCTCTAAACCTCTTGGGCTAAAGTCTTTTGCTTCATGCTCTGCTGGGCTTCAAAGTAATCTTGTCAACGTAAACGGCCCCTCCTGGGCGGTTTATACTTGGTAGTTATATCCCTGACATTAGGCCCCAGATTGATTTGAACCTGTTCATGTCAATCTTCAAAGTCTTGTACAGATCTCCCCTTCTGCATGCTCAAATGCTTCATGAATAGGCGTGACATCATCTCCTTCGATCGCCTTAAACCGTCGTGACGTCATCTGCACATTTAATACTTGTACCTGTTTTTATCTTTTATTCATTAAAGCTCCAAAGATTGAGGCGACAACATCGTCCATATCCGCTTTTTAGGCTCCTCGATTCCCGTGCCTGCCGTTTTATCCCTTTGGCTTATAAATAGGGCAGAGGGCACCTCCTTTTTTCCCCGTGCCTCTTCTTCTTCCTCTGTCCTCTTGCACTCGAGCTCCGCCGCCGTCCGCCGAACTCTGCATCTTCGTCGAGCCCGGCCGCTGCATCAACCTGAACGTTTCCAGAGATTCGCCAGTGCCTCTCCGCACCCATCGCCTCGGGTACTGTTGACGCTCAAAAATGGCATGATCACAAAGAGTGACTTGAGGCTATAATGGAATGAGGTTAAAATTATGAGTTCATGTAACCTATTGATGACTCTCTACAAGATGATCGAAATAGATGTGAAGATGGACCAAAACAGAGCTCAAGTGCAAAAGATATGACAAGTTCAGAGATGCTCATCTTGACACCAGATTAAAGAATGGCTTAAGACCCAATTAATAGGGCCTCAAATCGTCCCAATCCGAGTTCGTGTGCAAAAGTTATAGCCATACGAACACAGCCCTATCACAGAGCCATAAGTGGCGCGCCCCACCAGCCACGTGTCTGATGGGTAGCGCGAATAACAACCTGTATTGCGTGACCGTTTTGGCCTAGAAGATGGCTTCAAATCAAAAAACATTCAACATGAAAGTTGTTCGTCTTGTCGGAACGGTCAAGATTTCTTTTGGGCTCTTTTCCATCCGAGATCTTTTATCACCTACAAAATTACTCGCAAGGTACAGCCAGTTTAAACCGAACAGTTTTGGAAAGTTCGGACAAAACCAATCTGAATTTGGCTAGGGTTTTGGACGTGAATCCAAGCCTTTTCCTTGCACGGGAAGTCCAGCCGCCTCTTATATACCTAAGGGGTGACGGCCGATTGAACAACACACAATCGCAAAATCCATCTACTTTTTATCCAAGTTTTACATCTCTCCCTTGTTCTTTCTCTCTCGTCTTCGTTCGTTCTTCGTTGAAGGGCAGCGATATTCGAGGCTCTAGGGGTGGGCGAACCGACCTAGGGCAGCCCATAGCCGCCGCGTTTCCAGACGGGGTCCCTCCCGGGCGTGTGGGGTTTCGGGTGCTCAAAAGCGCCCGCCGGATTGCTTGTGTACCGCGCTTCCGGACGGGTCTCCTTCGATGCGAGCTGCGGTGCATCACCCTCGGCGTTAGAGGTACACGGTGACGTCTTCGTGTGCGAACACACTTTTTGGTGACTCCGCTGGGGACGAAAGATCAAGAATCATCATCAACCATGTCTAATCTCCCCAAGCCCTCAGAAGTTGACGCCGATAACATCATTAAGCCCAGTCTTGATGAACTATCGGAGGAACATTGCCAAGCATATTAAACGCTCAAGAAGCAGCGTGAAGTGGCTTTTGAAGTGCTCAAGAAGAAGCATGAGGTGGAGGATTTGGAGGTGTTTCTTGCAAGTTTCTGTGAAGAGGCTTTTGAAGTGCTCAAGAAGAAGCATGAGGTGGAGGATTTGGAGGCGTTTCTTGCAAGCCTTGTACGGACAAAGATGTCGTACTCCATTAAACTGGTCAGAAACAGGGGACAGTCGTATCTTCGGCCCAGATATGTTGAGAGAAGCTGAGGAAAGAGTTAAAATAATACGGGATCGGCTCAAAACAGCCCAAAGCCGACATAAGAGCTATTACGATCAAAAGCATCGGGAAATAAGTTTTGAGCCCGGCGAAGACGTGTACTTACGTGTATCACCTATGAGAGGATTGCAACGATTCAAAGTCAAAGGGAAACTAGCACCCTGATTCATCGGACCCTTTCGTATAATTGCACTGAGAGGCACAGTAGCTTATCAGCTGGACCTCCCCAAGGAACTGTCAGACGTCCACGACTTGTTCCACGTCTCGCAACTACGGAAGTGTGCAAGCAACCCAGAGAAGCATGTGTCACATGAAAACCTTGACGTGCAACCAGATCACACCTACCGGGAACATCGAGTAAAATTTTTGGAGGAGTCTGAAAGGAGAACCCGTCAGAAGACTATTAAATTTCTCAAGGTTCAGTGGAGCAATCGCACAGAGGATGAAGCAACATGGGAAAGGGAAGATTTCCTTCGGACAGAACACCCACACCTATTTGAGGATCAGCTGAAATCTCGGGGACGAGATTTTTCCTAAGGGGGTAGGTGTTGTAACACCCAAAATTTTTGAGTTTGGTTTTCTTCCAAACTTTTGGCCTTTTGTAAGGGGGGTGTTTGATCTTTTCTTAAGACCCTTGTAAAATCTCTTCTGGCCAAAGTTTATGTGTTTTCTCAAGCTTGGTTTTTGATCTTGAAGATTTTCTCTTGTGTTGGCTCAAGCAAGTTGAGTTTCAAAAGAGGTTGTTTGAATTCTCCTCTTCTTGATTTAAACCTCTCAGGTTTGACCTTGGACTTATCTTCCCCTCCAACCTTCATCTTGCCATGACCCCAACAAAAATATTTCTCTCCAAGACCCTCTTCACACCTTAGGACAAGTCTCTCATCAATTCCAGTAAGTTTTGACCTTATTGGGATTTTTCCTCTATTTATTTTACTCCAAAAACTATTTCTGTCTTTTATAGTCGACCTTGGTGATTTACAAAGGAACCACCATATCCATCTTTTTATTTGATTCCGAACTAACTTTCCTAGATAGTCCTTAGTACCCACAACATAGATCCATCTTGTTTCACTGGTCCACAGTTCAAAATTTTCAAATTTCACCTGCTGCAAGTTTGGACCAGATTTGCAAATTTTGGTGAAATTCATATTTATCTTCTTCTAAAAATTCTGTGAAAAATCAAGCAGCCTCTAGATGCATCAAGAGGCCACTCCACCAAATATCAGCCCGAGAAACATTTCCCTCATGCCAGAATCATTTCATCAAACACCTAGAATGCACTGTGCTGTCAGGTTCAGAAACTGCTAACTGAAGCTGTCGACAGTACAGTACGACAGTTCGCCAGTTCGTCAGAACCATAGCGACAATCTCGCCAGTGCCTGCCTTGGATCGACGCACACTGCACCTCCTGCTTATCCAACGCGCCGCACGCTCGCTTGGCTGCTTCTGGGCGTCGGTGGCGCTCTGGCCCGACCACGCCGGTGACTTCCACGGCAACAGAACCGCCCGTGGCGGCTGGCAGAAGTCACCCCGCGGCTTGACGCCGTTTGGCGCCACCCAAATTACTCCAGCGCTCCGCGTGGCCATCTCCACTGCCAGCGCACGCCTGCAGCACCGTCACCGTGGCCTGGCACGCGCAGAGCGCGTTTTCTGCTGCCAACGTGCCGCACGGCCGTTCCGTCGAGGGCAGCCCGTAATCATCTCTCCTCTGCTGAGTTAGGCACGGGAATGGAACCAGTGCACTTCCTAGTCGATGCTCAAGCCCCTAAACCCGCAGTCCAGCCACTGCATCGCCGTAACCACTCGCCGGACATGTCCCGTTTACGTCAACTGCCTCGGGCCGGCTATATAAAGCAACCCCGAGCTCGTTCTCGAGCCCGCACACCTCCACCATCTACCTAGACCGCGCCCAGCCTCTAGAAGAGCCTCGAGGGGCCCTTCTTCCCCAACTCCGGCCAACTCCATCCGCCTCGGGCTCCAGCGGCGTTCTCTCCGGTGAGAGCTTCTCCGCCGCCGTGGACTCGAGCGTAGCACCCTGGGACCTACCTAAGACTAACCCCCACTCCAATTTCACCCCAGAGATCCTCTCCGCCAAGGCCCACGACCACCCGAGCCGCCGTCCGCCGGAGACAGGGTTGCCGTCGACGTGGGGCTCGTCGACGCTCAACTCCACCACCAATCGACATGGAAGAACACCAGGAAGCCATACGTACCCTTTTCTCCCCCTAGCTCGCCGTGGATCGGCGCCGGCGACCACCGCAGCACCTGGCGCCGGCGCGACTCTACCTCAGAATTTAAACCCGACGAGTGGGACCCCTCGTCAGCCTCTCACCTCTCCCCCGAACCGTTTTTCTGGAAAGCGCCTTCGGGCGAAGTACGTTTCCTTCTACGGTTGGCGTACTGCATACTGGTTCGCTCTTTTTTTTTCTATTCTAGCCCCTGGAACTTTTCTGTTTCATTACAGATGAGTCCCTCGACAGAAACTCTAATATCTTTTAAACTAAAGATGATTTTGAGTTGATTCTTTTTCTGTCCTCTTTAGTTTTTTGTCATGTTTATGTGAAATTTTTTGGAGCAACTTTATTTGCATGCGCGGTATTTATGTTAGTATCCATTTGTTTGAATACATAGATACCGAAGGATGTGACGGAGCCGCGAACCTCACCGAGTTAGACTCCGACTACTCCGAACCAGGCAAGCATGTTTGAACCTTTGATATGATGAGTGTGTTGCATGTTTGCTCGAGTAGTTCTTCTCATAAGCATGGTCATATAAGCATTTGTGTATGGTTATATTTCATGCAAGCAAGCTTCGGGTGAGCCCCGAATGAAATGTTTGAGCCACCGCGATCATGTGGTGACATGATGGGTGGTATGCTGGTATTGTTGGAACATGCCAGCAGTTGGTTAACTTAGTATCAACGGAGATCATGTCGTGATTCCGTTCATCTCCTTTTTGGTACTATCATAGGCCGTCTATTAAGATTGCGGTCTAGTCAGTTGTAAACCACTTCCCGAGTACACACCAAGTAGAGGGGCCGGGATGAGGGTTCCATGGCCGTGGATTAAAGCCCGTCATCCGGTCAGGGGGCATGGGTGTTTCCGGTTGGGACCGAGAGGGGGGCACCCCTTAGAGCGCGCATATATAAATTTGATCCCATGCTATTCGAGGTTGTAGCCTCCCCGTCTTAAAGTTTTTCGTGAACATTGTCACGGGTGATTCCGGACAGCGGGATGTGAAATGGGTGTGTACTGGTTAGTTGGGTTTCTACTAAAACACCGTAGACGGAACTAGTCCACGTGGCTAGTAGAATCCGTTGGCTATGAGTTAATAGTACAAGCTCTCCAGAGTGAAATCCTTCAAGTAGGCATGTTTATGGCCTAGGGTAAACCTTTGTGTCAACCTGGTGACCGTCCTTGGTAAATTCTTGATAGTAACAAGAGTAGTGATTCATGTCAAGTTCATTTGGTAGATAAACTCATTACCTCTGTATTGATTTATTTCCTGAAGTATTTCACCGTTCATCGTTGATTATTTATAAGCCCTTTATGTGATGTCGATCAGATGTCTGACTGTGGCATTCTTGTTATTTATAAGCCCTTTATGTGATGTCGCACAGACGTCCGACTGTGGCATTCTTTTAAGCCCTTTATGCGATGTCGCTTAGACGTCCAACTGTGGCCTTCTTTTAAGCCCTTTATGCGATGTCGCTCAGACGTCCGGCTGTGGCATTCTTTTTATTTATAAGCCCTGTATGTGATGTCGCTCAGACGTCCGACTGTGGCATTCTTTTTATTTATAAGCCCTTTATGCGATGTCGCTCAGACGTCCGACTGAGGCATTCTTGTTATTTATTTTTGCTATAAGCCCTTTATGTGGTGTCGCTTAGACGCTCAACTGTGGCCTGCTTTCCTTTATTATTTTCTCACGAGGCGTCACTCAGACACTCGTTTAGTCTCCTTCTTTTTATCTTATGGATTTCGGGAGGATTACCGCCCGACTTCTATTGTTGCATACAGCACACTAATATATTTTTATCCGGTCGCATTTTTGTTGGAATACTCTCATGCATCATGATGGCATTTATTATATCTTAAGTCCGAACTGTCTTGCGAGTACATTCAAAGTACTCACCTAGCTTGTTGATTTGGCCAGATGTGGACGAAGGCGATCTCATGGATGAAGAGTTCGATAGCGAGTCCGACGTCTAGTGGAGTCCTTGTCAGTCTGTTGCGATCCTGGAGTTGATCACTGTTACATAACCGCTTCCGCCTACCACCAAATAAATTCATCGGGTCTCACTCCGACACTCGATGAACTGTATTATATTGGAGTCACGTCACCCACTTCATTGTGACATAACCATCACCTTTTATTACGAGTTAGTAGTATGCCACCATGCCTTGTGTCATATCCACCTTTATGTACTATATTGGCGCGCTTGTAATAAAATTGTTGAGCAACCCCAGCTCAACCTTTTATAATATTCAGTGTACTGGAATCCTGTATCAAGGAATTGTCTACCAGCAAGAAATATTCTTCCTCGCTGGTTTAATATGAAGGTCGGTCTTCCGGTAATTATTTTACTGAAGGACCGGTCCTGACAACCTTGGTATCAGAGCTAGGCTGACTGTAGGAAGCCACTAGGTGCGCTCGCTAATCGGTTATTAGCGAATAATTGCTATTCAACATTTTTACATCTGTAGCAATTTTTTGTTAGTCATCATTAATTTATGACTTGACTATTCGGAATTTTTGTCTACTTTTGTAGATGGCCAGCAACGACTGTGATGCACAGGTGTTCGCCAACATTCCTGAGGGGTTTGTCAAGCTCCTCTTCGCCATCACCAAAGTCACGATTGGGCCATCCACCCATCCAGAGTTTACACTCGACCGTCACAAGCTCAACGACAGCGTGTCAATGCACCAGGCCGTGGTGCACTTCAAGGGAGGGCATTCTGAAGCACGCCGCCTCTGATTTGTGGGCAGGGCCATGCCTACGGAGAGGCATGCCATGCAAATGGCTGCCCGTGAGGCGATAGCTCGTCTCCGAGACATCCTTCCTTCAATGAAGGCTCGTCCCTACCGTTACCTCCCATGCCACGTGCCCTACACTTGCCACTATGCATTTGCTTGCGCAAATGGGGAACGTGATGAAGCCATTGAATCAATGGTTGAGTACCTCAAGGCACTTGAGGCAGCCTTTGATAATCTTGTGGACGACTTGGTAGCTACCCGTATGGAATTGGTCCAGAGTGGCTCCGCCAACAGGAGGGAGCTACTCCATACTGCGCCACCAATGACATTTGTCTCGTCCGTCGCATCCTACGCACCTTCCATCTTAGCCACCGCTCGCCGTCTGCCTACCACTGAGGAGTTTGACCAGGTCATTGCTCCTACCCCAGTCAGAGCTGCACCGCCTGCCGCACCTGCATCAACACCTCGTACCCATACTCCGCGCCTCGAGCCTATTAGTGAGGAGGAAGTTGAGTCCCCAGCACCACTGAGCCTTACCCTCGGTGCGCCGAGGGAAATCTTCAACATCTCCGACTAGTGCGTTATTCTGCGACGCACTGTGCTCGCTTGTAATATGTGTGTGATATGTAAAATAGGTTGATGGGAGTAGTCTGTTTGCGCATTATGTACGATCTTGGAGGAGTGCACTAGCTTAAATAACATGTCAGGAATGTGTACGCACACCCTGAGTGACGTATGTATAATTAGAACCCGCGTGTAAAATATGTACTAGGCGGTCCTTCTCCGTGCGCAATCAAGCATTTTATTTTAAAAATCTCTTTGGAGCTCGTGTTTTGTTGTATTTGCAAAATCTTGGTTTGTTTTGCTGCTCGGTTCTTCTCATGATTTCTGCAATAATACCCCAGAGTACAAAATGACTCATCCCTGGACGCGTTCCATGCCAAGTCCGCCGGAGGAAAATTATGGCACACAGACAGACAACAATTTCACATAGGGACAGTCAAGTCAGCAGGGCAGCGAAACAACATTTTCTCAAGTGTGCCGTCTTTACGAGCAAAGTCAGCAACAGCACCAAGAAATGATGAACCATGTTATTAACATGGGAAATCACCATGAGCCATACCAGCAGCACTCGAAATTATCTGAATTTCAGAAGACACGTCCAACAACGTTTTCGCACACAAACAAACCTCTTGAGGCCGATGATTGGCTTCGAGATATTGAAATGAAATTAATTGTGGCACAATGCTCAGACCATGAAAAGGTGTTGTACGCTCCACATTAACTTACTGGAGCAGCCGCGTCAAGGTGGGAAAATTTTCTGCTTATGCATCCCGACATAAATAATATCACCTGGGAAGATTTCAAGGAAGGCTTCCGTGGGGCACACATCCCTAAGAGCATTATGAAGATCAAGAAAAGAGAATTTGATGACCTCAAGCAAAGGGGCATGACAGTACCTGAGTACAACAGTCAATTCACACAATTATCCTGTTATGCCAACGAAGAACGAATGACTGAAAATAAGAAGATGGAAAAATTCCTGGACGGACTGGCACCAGCACTAAAATGCCAATTAGTCGTACACACTTTTCCAGATTTCAAGACACTGGTGGACAAGGCCATTACGTTGGAGAATGAACATCGCAGTCTGGAAGACATTCGCAAGAGAAAAAGGGATCAGACCAACCACCCTCGCAACAACAGGAATAAGGTAAATTACCAGAAAAATGGGACGCACAAACCCACGACAAATGACACACGTCCAAACAAGAATTTTCATGCAAGAGACAAGGATTTCACCTATCGCCCAGGTGTTACCTGCTACGCATGTGGACAAGATGGACACTATGCTAAATAGTGCCCAAAGCCAAGAAACTCAGCACCGAAGCCAAACGGAAACAATTCCGCGCCCAAGCGTAACAACTTCAACCCCAATAACAATCACAGGAAAGGCCACCTGAACCATGTGACCAAGGAGCAAGCACAGGATGCCCCAGATATCGTACTCGGTACGTTCCCTGTCAACACAATACCCGCCACGGTTTTGTTTGATTCTGGAGCTTCTCATTCGTTCATTTCGAAGAATTTTGCTTTGCAACATGGTTTTTCAATACTCCCCTTGGGAAAATCAATGACCATCAAGTCCCCTGGAAGTAAGCAGATCACTCAAAATTACTGCCAAGGTTTGACCATTGAAATTGAAGGATTAAAATTTCACGCAAATCTCATCGTGTTGGAAAACAAGGGACTGGATGTTATCCTGGGTATGGATTGGCTAACCACCAATAATTGATTTATCGATTGCTTCAACAGGACAGTGATTCTTACTCATCATCACGGAAATACAATAAGAGTCGCAGCTCAAGAAAGGCCAGTATCGCGGCAACCAAAATTAAACAAGGTAGACACTTCTGAGTTAAGCAAGGTTCCAGTTGTATGTGAATTTCCGGACATATTTCCCGAAGAACTACCGGGCATGCCACCAGATAGAGAAATAGAATTCATCATTGAGCTAGTGCCTGGAACCACCCCCATATACAAGAAAACGTATAGAATGGCACCATCCGAGTTGGTTGAGTTAAAGAAACAAATCAAGGAATTGCTGGACAAAGGATTTATACGGGCCAGCTCCTCACCTTGGGGTTCACCGGTATTATTTGCCAAAAAGAAGGATGTGACTATGAGATTATGTATAGACTACCGAGAACTCAACATGGTCACAATCAAGAACAAATATCCGATGCCACGGATAAATGATTTATTTGACCAGCTCGCGCAAGCCAAGGTTTTCTCAAAAGTTGACTTAAGGTCAGGTTATCATCAACTGAAAGTACGAACAGAAGATATCCCGAAAACAGCATTCACCTCCAGATACAGACTTTATGAATTTACAGTAATGCCGTTTGGACTGACCAACGCCCCCGCATATTTCGTCCACCTCATGAACAAAGTATTTATGAAATTCATGGACAAATTTGTGGTGGAATTTATTGATGATATCTTGCTATATTCAAAGACACCGGAAGAACATGCTGAACACCTCCGCATTGTACTGGGAGAATTAGGGAAACACCAACTTTACGCCAAATTCAGCAAATGTGAATTTTGGTGAAGGCAAGTAGGTTTCCTAGGACACGTATTAATGCAAGAAGTAATTGTTGTGGACCCGGATAAAGTTAAGGCCGTACTTGGCTGGAAGTCACCGGCCAGCGTGACGGATATACGAAGTTTTCTCGGTATGGCCGGATATTACAGAAGGTTTATTGAAGGATTTTCCACCATAGCCAAACCAATGACACAGTTACTCAAGAAGGATAAGAAGTTCGTATGGACCGAAGCATGTGAGAAAAGCTTCCAAGAACTCAAAAAGAGGTTAACAACAGCCCCAGTATTGATTGTACCAGACATACACAAGAGTTTTGAAGTATATTGCGACGCATCCCGGAAAGGCCTCGGATGCGTACTGATGCAAGAAGGCAAAGTAGTCGCCTACGCTTCCCGGCAACTGCGAAAACATGAAGAAAATTATCCTACTCACGATTTGGAGTTGGCAGCAGTCATTCATGCACTCAAGGAGTGGAGGCACTTTTTGCTTGGGAATCGATGTGAAATATATACGGACCACAAGAGCCTCAGATATATTTTCACGCAGCCAGAACTCAATTTACGACAACGACGCTGGCTGGAACTGGTAAAAGATTATGACATTGGTATCCACTATCACCCAGGAAAAGCAAACATGGTAGCGGATGCTCTCAGCCATAACCCCAGCCCGAACAGCGGTAGCCTACAGAACCTGAGACCTGAATTTCAGCAAGAATTCGCCACACTCAACCTAATGATGGTCACTGAAGGCGAAGTGTCAAACCTGGAAATACAGCCTACGCTGATAGAACAAATAAAGAAGGCTCGGCACGGGCACCCCAGCATCGAAGGTATAAAAAGAAAAGTAAGTCAGGGCAAGGCCTCAGAATTCACCTTAGACAATGAAGGAATATTATGGTTCGGAGACAGACTTTGCGTACCAAATAGCAACGACTTTAAACAGCAAATTCTAGCAGAAAGCCACACGGCTCCATACTCAATCCACCCTGGGGGGACGAAAATGTACAAGGACATCCAAGAAAGATTTTGGTGGCACGTCATGAAGAGGGATATAGCCACATTTATCGCATGCTGCGATTCATGTCAACGCATTAAAGCTGAGCACCAAAACCCGCAGGACTCTTACAGCCAAACAAGATACCAGAATGGAAATGGGACGATATTGGAATGGATTTTATTGTTGGACTACCACGGTCACAACACGGTAATGATGCCATATGGGTCATCACAGACAGACTGACCAAGGTAGCACACTTCATTCCAGTCAAGACAACCCACACCACCCAAAAGCTTGCCAAGCTTTACCTCACCCGTATAGTATGCCTACATGGGGTTCCAAAGACTATAATATCTGACAGAGGCACTCAGTTCGTCTCCAAATTTTGGGACCAGTTGCAACAAGCCCTCGGAACGCAACTAACATTCAGTACAGCTTATCACCCCCAGACTGGAGGACAAACGGAACGAGTAAATCAAATACTTGAAGACATACTAAGGGCATGTGTCCTCACATATGGGACTAGTTGGGAGGCAAGCTTACCATATGCCGAGTTTGCATACAACAATAGTTACCAAGCCAGCCTGCAGATGACACCTTTCGAAGCCTTGTACGGATGAAGATGCCGTACTCCATTAAACTGGTCAGAAACAGGGGACAGTCGTATCTTCGGCCCAGATATGTTGAGAGAAGCCGAGGAAAGAGTTAAAATAATACGGGATCGGCTCAAAACAGCCCAAAGCCGACAGAAGAGCTATTATGATCAAAAGCATCAGGAAATAAGTTTTGAGCCCGGCGAAGACGTGTACTTACGTGTATCACCTATGAGAGGACTGCAATGATTCAAAGTCAAAGGGAAACTAGCACCCCGAGTCATCGGACCCTTTCGTATAATTGCACGGAGAGGCACAGTAGCTTATCAGCTGGACCTCCCCAAGGAACTGTCAGACGTCCACGACGTGTTCCACGTCTCGCAACTACAGAAGTGTGTAAGAAACCCAGAGAAGCATGTGTCACATGAAAACCTTGACGTGCAACCAGATCTCACCTACCAGGAACATCGAGGAAATTTTTTGGAGGAGTCTGAAAGGAGAACCCGTTAAAAGACTATTAAATTTCTCAAGGTTCAGTGGAGCAATCACACAGAGGATGAAGCAACATGGGAAAGGGAAGATTTCCTTCGGACAGAACACCCACACCTATTTGAGGATCAGCTGAAATCTCGGGGATGAGATTTTTCCTAAGGGGGTAGGTGTTGTAACACCCCAAATTTTTGAGTTTGGTTTTTCTTCCAAACTTTTGGCCTTTTGGAAGGGGGGTGTTTGATCTTTTCTTAAGACCCTTCTAAAATCTCTTCTGGCCAAAGTTTATGTGTTTTCTCAAGCTTGGTTTTTGATCTTGAAGGTTTTCTCTTGTGTTGGCTCAAGCAAGTTGAGTTTCAAAAGAGGTTGTTTGAATTCTCCTCTTCTTGATTTAAACCTCTCAGGTTTGACCTTGGACTTATCTTCCCCTCCAACCTTCATCTTGACATGACACCAACATAAATATTTCTCTCCAAGACCCTCTTCACACCTTAGGACAAGTCTCTCGTCAATTCCAGTAAGTTTTGACCTTATTGGGATTTTTCCTCTATTTATTTTACTCCAAAAACTATTTCTGTCTTTTATGGTGGACCTTGGTGATTTACAAAGGAACCACCATATCCATCTTGTTATCTGATTCCAAAATAACTTTCCTAGATAGTCCTTAGTACCCACAACCTAGATCCATCTTGTTTCACTGGTCCACAGTTCAAATTTTTCAAATTTCACCTGCTGCAAGTTTGGACCAGATTTGCAAATATTGGTGAAATTCATATTTATCTTCTTCTAAAAATTCTGTGAAAAATCAGGCAGCCTCTAGATGCATCAAGAGGCCACTCCACCAAATATCAGCCCGAGAAACATTTCCCTCATGCCAGAATCATTTCATCAAACACCTAGCATGAACTGTGCTGTCAGGTTCGGAAACTACTAACGGAAGCTGTCGACAGTACAGTTCGACAGTTCGTCAGTTCGTCAGAACCACAGTGACAATCTCGCCAGTGCCTGCCTTGGATCGACGCACACTGCACCTCCTGCTTATCCAACGCGCCGCACACTCGCTTGGCTGCTTCTGGGCGTCGGTGGCGCTCTGGCCCGACCACGCCGGCGACTTCCACGGCAACAGAACCGCCCGTGGCGGCTGGCAGAAGTCACCCCGCGGCTCGACGCTGTTTGGCGCCGCCCAAATGACCCCAGCGCTCCGCGTGGCCATCTCCACTGCCAGCGCACGCCTGCAGCACCGTCACCGTGGCCTGGCATGCGCAGAGCGCGTTTTCTGCCGCCGACGTGCCGCACGGCCGTTCCCTCGAGGGCAGCCCGTAATCATATCTCCCCTGCTGAGTTAGGCACGGGAATGGAACGAGTGCACTTCCTAGTCGATGCTCAAGCCCCTAAACCCGCCGTCCAGCCACTGCATCGCCGTAACCACTCGCCGGATTAATCCCGTTTACAACAACCGCCTCGGGCCGGCTATATAAAGCACCCCCGAGCTCGTTCCCGAGCCCGCACACCTCCACCATCTCCCTAGACCGTGCCCAGCCTCTGGAAGAGCCTCGAGGGGCCCTTCTTCCCCAACTCCGGCCAACTCCATCCGCCTCGGGCTCCAGCAGCGTTCTCTCTGGTGAGAGCTTCTCCGCCGCCGTGGACTCGAGTGTAGCACCCTGGCACCTACCTAAGACTAACCCCCACTCCAATTTGACCCCAGAGATCCTCTCCGACGAGGCCCACGACCACCCGAGCCGCCGTCCGCCGGAGACAGGGTCGCCGTCGACGTGGGGCTCACCGACGCTCAACTCCACCACCAATCGACGTGGAAGAACACCAGGAAGCCGTACGTACCCTTTTCTCCCCCTAGCTCGCCGTGGACCGGCGCCGGCGACCACCGCAGCACCTGGCGCCGGCGCGACTCTGCCTCAGAATTCAAACCCGACAAGTGGGACCCCTCATCAGCCTCTCACCTCTCCCCCGAACCACTTTTCTGGAAAGCGCCTTCGGGCGAAGTACGTTTCCTTCTTCGGTTGGCGTACTTCATACCGGTTCGCTTTTCTGTTTTCTATTCTAGCCCCTGGAACTTTTCTGTTTCATTACAGATGAGTCCCTGGACAGAAACTCTAATATCTTTTAAACTAAAGATGATTTTGAGTTGATTCTTTTTCTTTCCTCTTTAGTTTTCTATCTAGTTTTTTGTAATATTTATGTGGAAAATTTTTTAGCAACTTTATTTGCACGCGGGGTATTTATGTTAGTATCCTTTTGTTTGAATACATAGATACCGAAGGACGTGACGGAGCCGCGAACCTCACCGAGTTAGACTCCGACTACTCTGAACTAGGCAAGCATGTTTGAAACTTTTATATGATGAGTGTGTTGCATGTTTGCTCGAGTAGTTCTTCTCATAAGCATGGTCATATAAGCATTTGTGTATGGTTATATTTCATGCAAGCAAGCTTCGGGTGAGCCCCGAATGAAATGTTTGAGCCACCGCGATCATGTGGTGACATGATGGGTGGTATGCTGGTATTGTTGGAACATGCCAGCAGTTGGTTAACTTAGTATCAATGGAGATCATGTCATGATTCCGTTCATCTCCTTTTTGGTACTATCATAGGCCGTCTATTAAGATTGCGGTCTAGTCAGTTGTAAACCACTTCCCGAGTACACACCAAGTAGAGGGGCCGGGATGAGGGTTCCATGGCCCTGGATTAAAGCCCGTCATCCGGTCAGGGGGCATGGGTGTTTCAGGTTGGGATCGAGAGGGGGCACCCCTTAGAGCACGCATATATAAATTTGATCACATGCTATTCGAGGTTGTAGCCTCCCCGTCTTAAAGTTTTTCGTGAACGTTGTCACGGGTGATTCCGGACAGCGGGATGTGAAATGGGTGTGTACTGGTTAGTTGGGTTTCTACTAAAACACCGTAGACGGAACTAGTCCCCGTGGCTAGTAGAATCCGTTGGCTATGAGTTAATAGTACAAGCTCTGCAGAGTTAAATCCTTCAAGTAGCCATGTTTATGGCCTAGGGTCAACCTTTGTGTCAACCCGGTGACCGTCCTTGGTAAATTCTTGATAGTAACAAGAGTAGTGAATCATGTCAAGTTCATTTGGTAGATGAACTCATTACCTCTGTACTGATTTATTTCCTGAAGTATTTCACCATTCATCGTTGATTATTTATAAGCCCTTTATGTGATGTCGCTCAGACGTCCGACTGTGGCATTCTTGTTATTTATAAGCCCTTTATGTTATGTCGCACAGACGTCCGACTGTGGCATTCTTTTAAGCCCTTTATGCGAT
>LR738715.1:204762742-204825030 GCA_902687465.1 Secale cereale | reverse complement strand
TTTAGTCTCCTTATTTTTATCTTATGGATTTCGGAAGGATTACCGCCCGACTTCTATTGTTGCATACAGCACACTAATATTTTTTTATCCGGACGCATTTTTGTTGGAATACTCTCATGCATCATGATGGCATTTATTATATCTTAAGTCCGAACTGTCTTGCGAGTACATTCAAAGTACTCACCTGGTTTGTTGATTTGGCCAGATGTGGACGAAGGCGATCTCATGGATGAAGAGTTCGATAGCGAGTCCGACGTCTAGTGGAGTCCCAGTCAGTCTCTTGCGATCCTAGAGTTGATCACTGTTACATAACCGCTTCCGCCTACCACCAAATAAATTCATCGGGTCTCACTCCGACACTCGATGAACTGTATTATATTGGAGTCAAGTCACCCACTTCATTGTGATATAACCATCACCTTTTATTACGAGTTAGTAGTATGCCACCATGCCTTGTGTCATATCCGCCTTTATGTACTATATTGGCGCGCTTGTAATAAAATTGTTGACCAACCCCAGCTCAACCTTGTATAATATTCAGTGTACTGGAATCCTGTATCAAGGAATTGTCTACTAGCAAGAAATATTGTTCCTCGCTGGTTTAATATGAAGGTCGGTCTTTCAGTAATTATTTTACTGAAGGACCGGTCCTGACACAAAAGCCTTATCCCGAGCACTTTGATGCAGTTTCGTACCCTCAAGGTTACAAGGTTCCTGATTTTGTTAAATTTAGTGGAGAGGGCAAGAAAACAACATGGGAGCATGTTAGTCAGTATCTAGCGCAGTTAGGTGAAGCATGTTCCATAGAAAAATTGAGAGTGCGTTTATTTCATTATCTTTAATTGGCACCGCATTTTCATTGTTTGCTTCTTTACCGCATGGTTCAATTCTCTTATGGTCGCAATTAGAACAAAAGTTTCATGACCACTTTTATAGCGGCGATAATGACCTTAAGTTGTCACATCTTACATCGGTTATGCAAAAACATGATGACTCCGTCACCGATTATGTCAAGAGATTTAGAGATATAAAAAACTGATGTTATAGCTTAGTGATAACTGAGAGAGACTTGGCGGATCTTGTTCTTAATGGTTTGAAAACTCACATTAAGGAGAGGCTAGAAAGTTATGAGTTTTTGAGCATTAATCAAGTCTTACAGAAAGCTTTGGCCCAAGAGAGTCGAAGTAAAGAAGTACATGGGTCTACAACCGATCGTTCTAGAATGCATATGATTGAACACAATGATGATAATTCGGACGATGAGGTTGATGTCTATACTACTGAATTTGTTTGGTCCTCAAAGGCCAAACCCTATATGTGCAATGCTCTTAAGCTGATTCGCAAGAATCGTGATGATGAGATGAGGTTTACTTTTGATATATCAAAGTGTGATAAAATATGTGATGCTCTCTTGCAAGACAACATGATTAGAATATCACACACCATACCACCGTTTGAGGAGCTAAAATGGTGTGCTTATTGCAAGTACCATAATTCATTTTCTCGTGCTACTAACGATTGCAATGTTTTTCGACGGCAGATACAATCGGCCATTAATGACGGACGATTGAATTTTGCTGCGATGCAAGTTGATAAACAGCCCTTCATGATAAACACCATGGACTTGGAAGGGAAGAAAATGTTAATTCGGCCTAACATAGCCGAATCCGCTAATAAAGATAATGTTGTTATTGGTGAACCCAGGAATAGCAAGGAGGGCGACAAGGTCTTGGGAAGAAAGATTGTTCTTGAGAAGCAACCCGATGGCAAGGAAGTGTTGAAGATCACTATAAAAAATCCTGCACTCAGCGGGCAACCACAAGTACAAGAAAATGCTCGTGCTAAATTTATCAAGCCCAAGAGTTCAGAAGTTGGCAAGTGGGAAAAGAGTGAAGCTAAGCGCAAGCGAATCAAGCCAACTTTTGATATGTTGTTATCCAAATATGCAAGTCAAGCGGCCAGTTCTAGCTCTAATCAGCCATCGCGTTCAAAGCGTTCAAGATCGCCTCCGGAGCAAGAGTTTCAATGCCATGCAAGGCCATATGGGCCATGGGCACCGACACCATGGATGTCACAACCCTCCTATGCGCCATATTACATGAGAGACTTCAATGGAGGATGGGGGCAGCCCCCAATGGCTCCTTATACTTTCCATATGGGGTGGGCAACACCTAGAAGGCCTGCTCGCAAGAGCCTTTCTTATCCCACACAAGGCCGTTTGAGCTATGGAGCTCATCGGCCAACAAAAGTTTCTCCAAGCAAGGCCAACAAAAAAGTGTGGCGTGTTAAGTCACCTAATGCAGAAATTGCAATATGCGATAAGCAAAAGGAGATCGAAAAGCCAGTTTTTGGTAATCCGGCTACTTCTAATGGTGATATTGTTATTGTTCAGCAGGGTTCCATGCTGAATGATCATGAGGCGAGCACAAGCAAGGCTAAACCAAGGGATCCCAAATATGCTCAACCTAAGTGGTGTCCTCCCGGTTTAACCAAGACCATGAAAAGGAGATTACAATGCATGAGGAACCACGAGAAGGTACAACACAAAGAGGAGAGGCAAAGGGATGAATTGTTAAGTGAAATTCGGCCCATGGCACTCATAAAACAAGTGTGGAGGCCTAAACAAAAACAGAACACATATGCTTCTACATTAGCTCCAGCAACACCTTCACCATCAAAAGAGGATGATGCGACCCCAATTACATCGTCCACATCACTTGAAACACCCCCTTTAATTGAGGAATATTTAAGCCCAATATAAACATTGGGAGAATGAAAATGAGATGGTGGATTATGAATCTACGCCTGTTCGGGAAGGTATGGATGTTAATATGGTATATTACTTACCTGCCGAGTTTCATGCTATAGGTGAAGAAGGGGGGGTAGCCCAGCTGGATTTTGGTCCTAAGAACGCTATCTTCGAGAAGCCAAAAGAACCGGTGAAACACTTGAAGCCGCTATACCTCAAAGGTCATATTAACGGATCACAGGTTGCTAGGATGCTAGTTGATGGTGGTGCTGTGGTAAATCTTATGCCCTACTCAGTCTTCAAAAAGTTGGGGTTAGATGATGATGAGTTGATGAAGACCAATATGGTACTTAAAGGATTTGAGGGTAAAGAAAAGACAGAGGCCAAAGGTGTGACATGCATGGAACTCGCCATGGGAAGCAAAACTTTGGCCACCACATTCTTCATCGCGGAGGTGCAAGGTAACTATAATGTTATATTAGGCCGCGATTGGGTTCATGCTAACCAATGTGTGCCATCTACCGTGCATCAATTCTTAATACAATGGGTCGATGATGAGGTAGAAGTCATTCGCGCGGATAATTCAGCTTGTGTTGCTTTGGCCGATGCTTCGGTGGATTGGAATCATCCTGATGTTACTTGCTTAACAGGGCATGACCTCTCAGAGTTTGATTTCCTTAGTGCTACAAGAAATGGGTTCATTCCCATCTCTTTAAAGTCGATTGGTGGTAATCGGTTACAAGGTATGATGTGAACAAGAAGTTCAAAACATGGCCGATATAGAAATTATCGCCCTAAGCACATATAGATGGCCGATGGAGTGTTGACATCGTCCTTAGACCAACGTGTTGCAAGTTATTTTTCGGCGCGCTAGCTTTGCCGAAAAACAGGGGGGCATGTGTTGATGCTCAAAAATGGCATGATCACAAAGACTGACTTGAGGCTATAATGGAATGAGGTTTAAATTATGAGTTCATGTAACCTATTGATGGCTCTCTTCAAAGATGATCGAAATAGATGTGAAGATGGACCAAAACAGAGCTCAAGTGCAAAAGATATGACAAGTTCAGAGATGCTCATGTTGACACCAGATTAAAGAATGGCTTGAAACCCAATTAAGATGGCCTCAAATGGAAAAAGTTTCAAAACCAAAGTTGTGCGTCTCAACGAATCGGTCGATTTTGATATAAAAATTGTCCCAATACGAGTTCATATGCAAAAAGTTACAGCCATCCGAACACAACCCTGTCACAGAGCCATAAGTGGCGCGCCCCACCAGCCACGTGTCTGGTGGGTAGCGCGAATAACAGCCTGTATTGTGTTACGGTTTTGGCCTAGAACATGGCTTCAAATCAAAAAACGTTCAACATGAAAGTTGTTCGTCTCATCGAAATAGTCAAGATTGATTTTGGGCTCTTTTCCATCCGAGGTCGTTTACCACCTCAGAAATTACCCTGAAGGTACAGCCAGTTTTAACCTAACAGTTTTGGAAAGTTTGGACAAAACCAATCCGAATTTGGCTAGGGTTTTGGACGTGAATCCAAGCCTTTTCCTTGCACGGGACGTCCAGCCGCCTCTTATATACCTAAGGGGTGACGGCCGATTGAACAACACACAATCGCAAAACCCATCTACTTTTTACCCTAGTTTTACATCTCTCCCTTCTTCTTTCTCTCTCGTTCTTCGTTCGTTCTTCGTTGAAGGGCAGCGATCTTCGAGGCTCTAGGGGCGGCAGAACCGACCTAGGGCAGCCCATAGCCGCCGCGTGTCCAGACAGGGTCCCTCCCGGGCGCGTGGGGTTTCGGGTGCTCAAAAGTGCCCACCGGACTGCTTGCGTACTGCGCTTCCGGACGGGTCTCCTTCGACGCGAGCTGCGGTGCATCACCCTCGGCGTTGGAGGTACACGGTGACGTGTTCGTGTGCGAATAGGTACGTTCTCTTCTTCTCTTCTCATAGATCTCAGTTCTAGGGTTTCCTCATGCGAGCTCGTAGATAAGTCCTTGTTCCTCGCGGTTATTCGCCATAGCCAGTAGTTCGTCGTAGATCTCAACTTTTGTTTAACAACCGTAGGAATGACTCCGCTCCATCGTTGTAGCTTTATCTCTCCCAATACGATTAGTTAGACTAAATCTATTTAGGACCTTCATTGTGTCTGCTGATTATAACTTGAATTGTTTGTGAGTTTTTCACCTGCTGTAGATCCATATTTCACTGTTGTTTGTGTGAAAGTTGTTTCCCCAAAACTTCAGATCTGCGTCTTGTTTGCCTGTGTCGGCGGTTTAGCTTTCTTCAACTTCATAATCCGGTAGATGTCATTGTTATAGCTGTTTCGGATATTTAACCCGGTAGATACCATTAGGCCCCTGCTTAAACCGCCGTTCAGACCAATACCTTTATATTGCATGCCGGTTTAAATCTGCTAAGATTACAAACCGGCCTTTCATTGTATTTTTCAGCCTCTCCCTTCCGAAAAGATGACTACCCAAGCCAAACAGTTTGTCTCCTGCAACTGGGTCAAATCCCGGATCACCGAGGATGATTTAGAGAAAATGGCCTCAATTGGCGCTTTAGGCCCAAAGGATGTCCTTCACTGGAGGGTTCCCGGATCTGAATGTCCTCCAGAGCCCAAGGAAGGAGAAATCATTGTCTTTTTTGATCACTTGGCCCGGGGATTCAACCCTCCTGGGTCAAAGTTTTTCCGTGATGTGTTAGCAAACTTTCAGCGTCATCCACAAGACATTGGTCCCAACTCTGTATCAAATATTTGCAACTTCCAAGTTTTTTTGTGAAGCTTATCTGCAATAGGAGCCAACAGTGGAGCTATTCCAGGACTTCTTTCACCTAAACAGTCGTACTAAATTTCATGATGGCCCAAACACTGAACTTGGAGGAATGACTAGTCAGAAAAGGAAGGATGTTAGTTTTCCTCATGCCACTCTCCACAACCATCCAAAGGACTAGAATCAGACTTGGTTCTACTGCGTGGACACTTCACCGGAAGGCGAAAATCCGCTGCCGGGTTATCGCTCCCACCGTCTTCCAGAGAACCATCCTTTTCCACGGCATTTAAGTGCCCAGGAGCGAGCTCAGTATGCCCCTCAGCTTTCAAAGCTCAGGGCCTTTGTAGCCAATGGATTAACAGGAGTTGACTTCGTTCGCTGCTGGCTTTCTTGGAGTATCCTCCCACTAAGCCGGCGTTCCAGTTTAATGTGTGAGTATACTGGGAATCCTAAGGACCCTTTGCGCCACACAGAGATGGTATTACCAGAAGACGAGATTAATGAATCTGTAAAGAAGCTACTGAACCTACCTCTAGAAACCTGCAGTCAAACCGGTCTAGCACCCTTCTGTGGGACCAACAAACCCCCAGCGGTAAGAATCCCTGTTGTCACTTTTCTTTGTTTTTAATCCGCCTGCAGCATTTGTCTTGAAATGTCTTTATCTCTTTAAATAGGACAATGACCCTTTCTGGAAAAGGAAGACCCAGGACAAACCGGCAAAGGCAACTCGCCAAAAGACCCAAGCTGCCAAAAGGAACAAGAAGAAGAACACTGCCGCATCGGGATCCAATGCGGAGGAAGATGATCCGGCCTCTGAGGTACCACCTAGTTCTTATGATCCCTTAGTCTTTTCTTTGCCTGTATTTTTATTAATAATGACTGTTCCCAGGGTTTGCTGAAGGCAGTAAAGCGGATGACGTTGAGGTAATCTCTCTTTCCTCCGACTCAGAACCGCTCCCGCCACCAAAAATTCGTCGGACAGTCTGGAAATTTCAATTTTCTCATCCTTATGCTCATTTGGATCCAAACTTTCTTTTGAAGAAGCAACAACATGAAGCTCGCCGCACCACTTGCCATAGTGGCCATGCGATTGAATCTACCGGATTAACGCACACTCCGGCTCGAAGGCGTCGTTCCGAGGTTTTACTCACTCCAACTGCTCTTTATCCCAAAGCAGGTCTTATTCGACAACCCGTTAATCCTTCTGATTCGGATTATCAGGAAACTCCTCTTTCATCCTTTGGCGAATCAACAGCCACACAAATTCCTCCACTCAAGACTATTCTTGGGTAAGTTGTCTTTTGCTTTTTCCGGTTTAACTTTTCATCTTTGACTTCTGATTTCATTATTTCTAACTTGCGCAGTAAGCCCAAGCCCAGCAAAAAGGCCAAGCTAAGCAAAACGGCAGCCGACAATACTGCTCATGAACCGGCAGAAGATGCTGAGCCGGCTAATCCTTTGGAAGATAACAGTGAGATTCCGTATGATGATCCTCCTCCGATGGACTAAGAAACCCGTGTTGATCAGGGGAACGATCCCATGGAACGTGATCTTGAACCGGCCAGCCCTGCCCGAGCTAACCCTGCTCCTGCTAGTCCTGCCCCTTCAATCCTGCTCCTGCTAATCCCCCTAAGCCAACGGCCGCTTCACCTGGTGATGTTGAAATAACTGGGACCGGTTTTACCACCCTAGGGGAGCCTGTCGCTTTGGCCAAACATACCGCCAAGGAGAAATTTCTCAATAAGGATAAGGGCAAGTAGAATACTGACTTGTCCGTCTATGCTCAGCTTAGCGCTCAGGAGCTTCATTCCGGATACTTAAACCGGCTGCATACCATCCGTGATTATGAAGCTGGATTGGTAAACTTGATGAAGGAGTGTTATGAGGTAACTTCTCTTCTGTCTTTGTCTTCTATTTCTGATTGTATCTTGTAACTGTATCTTTACTCCATCGTAGCCCCCAAGTGCCGGTTTAGCCTTTTAGGGTGAACCGGGACTTTAGTAGATCCAATAGATAGCTTTGTTTTGCACATATGTAGCCCCCAAGGGCCGGTTTACTTCCTTTAGGATGGACCGGGACTTCTATTTATAGTCAGAACAATGTCACATTAGCCCCCAAGTGCCAAGTATATAACTTGTTTATGTGCTTTGGACTTGTCTGAAAATTGTCTGTTTTACTGCGAATACACATTAGCCCCCAAGTGTCAAGTGCATAACTTGTTATGTGCTTGGGACTTTGACTGCAAATGCCTCATGAAAATATAATGTGTCTTCCTTGTACCAGACTGACTTAAACCGGAATAACTCTGAAGTAACTGAGCTCCGGGATACTTTGAAGTTCCAGGAAACTGCTGCCCTCAAGGTCAAGGATGAGCTGACACTTGCATTAGCAAGTATAGAGAAGTTAAAAAAGGACTTTGAAGCGGAGCGGTCAGCCTGGGAGGGTGAAAAGGCTGCTCTGGGGAAGAGAGCCAGTGACACAGAGGCTGCTCTTAATCCGGCGACAAAGGAGATGTCCGGATTGAGGCAGCAAATAGATGACATGACATCTACCATCTTCGGTAAGTATTCTTAACGTAACCTTATCCTTGCAATCCTGTACTGCTCTGGTTTAACTCATAATTGTAATGCAGGGAGGCATATCAGTCATCTTGGTGATGATGTGCGGAAGAAATTAAAATCTGCATACACTCTGGTTAAGCTACTATATTCCGGCGCTCAAAGGGTCATTAGCGCTATCTCCCACAACAAATCGGCTCCTACCACCATCCAAGGTACTTTGGAAAAACTGGCAATTCTGCCTGCCCGCCTCGTTGAGGTAAAGAAGTCATTCGCAAGAGCAGGTTCCCTGATGGCTTTGACTCGGGTGAAGGCTTGGGTTCCCAACTTTGATCCGGCAGAGGCAATGAACGGCTATCCAAGCATGAAGGAAGACGGATCAGCCTTTTCCAGTGACGATCTACGTGCTTTAACCAAGGATATGCGGCCTCTTGCGAGCAAACTTGCCGATGAGGCTGATTTATCAAGATATCATCCAGGATATGATGCAGAGAACGTGCGGGCATATCGTCCATCTTATGATATTGAAAATCTTATTCCACCCGTCCGTAAGCACACCTTCGCTCCTGACATTGATCCGTCAGAACTCATAAATGACTAAGTTTATTTCCGAGCTCTTGCCAAGATTAACTGGACCACAACTGACTTCCAGCAGCTGGAAGAAACCGCCAAATAACCGGAGCAAGCCAATCCTCAGTCTTCACGGCAAGCTGACGCAGAATCTTAAACCAGTGCCGGTTTAACTTTATGACCTAGTACTTTTGAGAAAAACTGATATATTTTGGGCCTTCCAGTGCCTTGTAATAGGATAGCTGAGATAGTCTGTGTTCGTCCCAGACTTATATTTTGTGAGATTGCTTTGATTGGAAACTTCTTGAATATATCCTGCTTTCAATGCTTTTGACGGTTTATTCTACCTGTTTCTGCATTAAACAATGTTCAAAGTGTCCTGGCGGTTTACCGCCGGACGGGTCATAATGCCCAAGCACATGATCTAAGTTGATAACTTGAACTGTGTATAAAGTATAAGTATGTATCATACATGTGATTAAGTGTATCTTAATAAACCTTAATCCGACAGGAAGAAATAGCGATCCAAGGTGCAAGTGTCGATGACTCCCTTGATTATTTGTCGGCTCGCCATGAAAACCGAACCGGGTTATGATGAACTCCGGTTTAGCTGTAGTTAGAGCTGGTGTTTATAACCCAGACTTTAACTCTGTAAACGCATATGTAGTGGCAACTTATAGTCATCCACTCCCTGAATCGATGGACTTGGTTGAAAAACCAATGACCTTGAGGATAAAGATTTGATAAAACATAAAAAAATAAAAATAAAGTTTTAGGCAAATAAGACCATGTAGTCGAGGCTTTTTACGAGCTGCCAGGCTCCAAATTCGAGGCTTTTTATGAGCTGCTAGGCTACTATCATTAACCATTTTGCAAAGCATGTTAAGATGGTCCTCAATCCTTAACCAAATCATCAATGTCAAATGCAACCAAGTTCAAAAATCTATAAAGATTGAATTGTGTAATCACTTGATGATAGTCAATTTAACGTTGCCAAGTTCAGGGTCTGTAAAGATTGACTTTTGTATACGTTCGACGGGTCGTACCAGGTTTACCTGGACGGAGTGACTTACTTGATGCAGGCAGGTTAATCCGGGGTTTTAGGTGTATACACCAAGCTTCCAAGCCGTGTTTACTACAAGGGTTTTCAACTCGTTGATGTCTTGCATCAGAAGCCCCCAGGTAGCATGTGAGCATTGCTCGTCGGGGCCTATGTTTGAGTTGTGCTAGGCATAAACTCTCTTTTGCCCCTCATCATCATGTGGAAATTGCCAAAGCAACCAGAGCTATGCTCTTATGATGGCCTTGATGTGGTCGCCGGTTTAAGAAGCCATAGGAACTCCCTTGCCCACAGAAGCCCCCATGTGATACTCTTATGAAAAAGGCGGCTGATACCTCACTTAATCGGGGGCGCTGGTTTATTATATTGATCATAATATATACATTGTAAAGATATGTACATAAAGCGGAGCCTATGGCTCAAGCATAGTAAGGTCGAAGAAGAGCGATGTTCCACGACCGTCTGGTCTCCTCCTCCGCCGTACGTGAGTCCTTATGTTCTCGAACGTCAATGAGGTAGTATGATCCATTGTGCAGGTTCTTGCTGATCACAAAAGGTCCTTCCCAAGGTGGGGATAGCTTGTGCATGTCTGTCTGGTCTTGGATGAGCCGGAGCACCAGATCTCCTTCTTGAAACGTCCTGGTTTTAACCCGGCGGCTGTGGTACCGGCGCAGATCTTGCTGATAAATCGTCGATCGAGCTGCTGCCATGTCCCGTTCTTCATCCAGCCGGTCCAACGCATGTTGCCTTGCTTTTTCGTTATCCGCTTCAACGTAAGCCGCCACCCGCGGTGAGTCATGACGGATATCACTAGGGAGGACCGCTTCAGCTCCATATACCATGAAGAAAGGCGTGTACCCTGTGGATCTATTAGGTGTAGTATTGATGCTCCATAGCACAGAAGGTAATTCCTCCACCCAACAACCCGGTGTTCTCTGCAAAGGAACCATAAGCCGGGGTTTGATGCCTCTCAAGATCTCTTGATTAGCTCTTTCAGCTTGGCCATTAGACTGAGGGTGAGCTACTAATGATACATCAAGGCGGATGTGCTCTCGTTGACAGAACTCCTCCATAGCCCCCTGGATAGATTGGTGCCATTATCAGTTATAATGTTGTGTGGAAAGCCAAACCGGAAAATCACCTTTTTCATGAACTGAACCGCTGTTGCCGCATCACACTTACTGACAGGCTCCGCTTCAACCCATTTAGTAAACTTGTCCACCGCCACCAAAAGGTGGGTCTTTTTATCTTGGGATCTCTTGAAGGGTCCAACCATATCAAGCCCCCAAGTCGCAAACGGCCAAGTAATTGGAATCATCCTCAATTCCTGCACCGGTATATGAGCACGCCGTGAGAATTTTTGGCAAGCATCACATTTTCTGACCAAGTCCTCTGCGTCGGCATGAGCCGTCAACCAATATAACCCATGACGAAAAGCTTTAGCCACCAAAGATTTTGAACCGGCATGATGACCACAATCTCCTTCATGGATCTCTCTAAGAATGTCACAGCCCTCCTCTGGTGACACACACACACCGCTGAAACGCCCCAGAGACGCTGCGATGATGAAGTTGTCCATTGACAATAGTCATTGACTTGGACCGCCGGATTATCTGTCTAGCCAAGACTTCGTCCTCTAGTAACTCAACTCGGTTCATGTACGCTAGGTAGGGAAGCATCCAATCTGGAATAACATGAAGTGCCGCGACCAATTGTGCCTCCGGGTCAGGAACATCCAAGTCCTCTTCTGAAGGTAACTGCACCGACGCATTGTGCAATTCATCCAAGAAGGTATTGGGTGGAACCGGTTTGCGCTGAGAACCCAACCGGCTTAATGCATCAGCCGCTTCATTCTTTCGCCGGTCTATATGATCCAACTGATAACCCTTGAAGTGTCCAGCAACAGCGTCTACCTCTCGTCGATATGCTGCCATGAGTGGATCCTTGGAATCCCACTTGCCAGATACTTGTTGTGCCACCAGGTCTGAATTGCCAAAGCATTTAACCCAGCTTAAGTTCATCTCCTTGGCCAGACCATGGAGGAGAGCTTCATACTCAGCATCATTATTAGTACAAGGGAACATTAAACGGAGGACATAACAGAACTTATCACCTCGTGGGGAAGTTAACACGACTCCAGCCCCCGAGCTCTTCAATTTCCTTGATCCATCAAAGTGAATAGTCCAATATGTGTGATCCGGCTTTTCCTCAGGTGCTTGCAACTCTATCCAATCGTTGATGAAATCCACCAATGCTTGGGACTTTATCGCAGTACGGGGCACATACTTTAATCCGTGCATGCTAAGTTCAATGGCCCACTTTGCAACCCACCCAGTAGCTTCTCTATTCTGGATTATATCCCCCAACGGAGCTGAACTGACAACGGTGATTGGATGGCCTTGAAAATAGTGCTTTAGCTTCCGGTTTGCCATGAAGACTCCGTACACCAATTTCTGCCAATGCGGGTATCTTAGTTTTGATTCGATGAGCACCTCACTGATGTAGTAAACCGGCCACTGAACCGGATATTCTTTGCCTGCCTCCTTACGCTCTACCACAATGGCAACGCTTACTGCACGGGCATTAGCAGCCACGTACAACAACAGCGGCTCATTGTTAACTGGGGCAGCAAGGACTAGTGGCTCTGCTAATTGCTTCTTCAGGTCCTCAAACGCAGCATCAGCAGCATCGCTCCAGACAAAGCGATCTGTCTTTTTCATCATCTGATAAACATGGATAGCCTTCTTCCCCAAACGGCTGATAAACCGGCTGAGCGCCGCAATATGGCCCGCCAGCGTTGGACATCGTTGATGCACGCCGGTTTAGCCAAGGATGTAATCGCCTTGATCTTCTTCGGATTAGCTTCGATTCCCCTATTCGATACTAGGAACCCCAGGAGCTTGCCTGTCGGAACACCAAAAACGCACTTCTCCGGATTAAGCATCATTTTATAAACCCGGAGATTGTCGAAGGTTTCTTTCAAATCTGTTATCAACATCTCCTCTTTCCTGGATTTCACCACAATGTCATCAACATACACATGAACATTCTGCCCAATCTGTCCATGAAGGCAATTCTGCACACAACGCTGATAGGTCACCTGGGCACTCTTAAGCCCAAACGGCATAGACACATAGCAGAAGGCTCCAAAGGGAGTTATAAAGGCCGTCTTCTCCTGGTCCTTGACAGCCATCTTGATCTGATGATAACCTAAATATGCATCCAAAAAACTTAGTCGCTCACATCCTGCCGTAGCATCAATGATCTGATCAATATGGGGGAGGGCAAAGGGGTCAGTTGGGAAAGCTTTGTTCAGATCTGTGTAATCAACACACATTCGCCAAGTGCCATTTTTCTTAAGTACTAGCACCGGATTAGCCAACCACTATGGATGAAACACCTCAACTATAAAGCCTGCCGCCAAAAGCCTAGCCACTTCTTCTCCAATAGCCTTGCGCCTTTCTTCATTGAAGCGGCGCAGAAATTGCTTGACCGATTTAAACTTAGGATCAATATTGAGATTGTGCTCAGCGAGTTCCCTCGGTACACCTGGCATATCAGAAGCCTTCCATGCAAAGATGTCCCGATTCTCACGGATGAACTCGATGAGCGTGCCTTCCTATTTTGGATCTAGGTTAGCACTGATAGTGAACTGCTTGCATGAATCGCCAGGAACGAAGTCAACCTGTTTGGTCTCTTCAGCTGATTTGAACTTTAAAGCCGGATCATGCTCTGTGGTTGGTTTCTTCAGCGGAGACATATCCGCCGGATCAACATTGTCCTTATAAAATTTCAGCTCCTCATTTGCACAAACCTCTTCAGCATAAGCTGCGTCACCTTCCTCGCATTCCAATGCAATTTTGCGACTCCCATGGACCGTAATAGTTCCCTTGTGGCCTAGCATCTTGAGCTGTAGATAAACATAACACGGCCTTGCCATAAACTTGCCGTAAACCGGCCGCCCAAACAAGGCGTGATACGGGCTCTTGATCTTTACCACTTCAAAAGTCAAGGTCTCCGACCGGGAGTCATGTTCATCTCCAAAGGTAACCTCTAGATCAATCTTGCCAACTGGATATGCCGATTTACTAGGCAGTTCCCCATGAAAAACTGTATTGGACTGCTGGAGCTTCTTATCTGTCAGCCCCATGTGCCAGAAAGTCTCATAGTATAAGATGTTGATGCTGCTGCCTCCGTCCATAAGCACCTTGGTAAACTTATAGCCACCCACCTGAGGTGCCACGACTAGAGCCAGCTAACCCGGATTATCAACCCGGGGCGGATGATCCTCTTTGCTACACACAATGGGCTGCTCTAACCAACGTAGGTAACGTGGCACCGCCAGTTCAACAAAATGTACTGCCCTCTTTAGAACTTTCTAATCACGCTTGCACAAGCTTGTGGTGAAGACATGATACTACCCACTGCTCAGCTCCTTTGGATTATTCTGATATCCGGATTGCTCCTGCTGTTGATGATGCTGATTCCCCTGATTGTTATAACCGCCCTGGCCGTTCTGTTGGTTATGTTGATTGTGCCTGTTGTGGTTGCTGTTATTGCCTTGGTACCCTAAACCGGATCCACCACCTTGATACCCGGACCCTGAAAGCCAGGGCCTGATCCGCCGGATGGTCCGTGATCGTACCGAGACCGGTTCATGAATTCCTGCATAATAAAACAGTCTTTCTAGAGATGTGTAGCTGGCTTTTCTGCTGTACCGTGCTTCGGGCAAGGTACGTTCAACTGGCGTTCCAGATTAATAGGCGGCCTCCCATTACGTGGAGGCGGTCTACCCTTGCGGCGCAGGCCGTCCTCCTGAGCATTGGTGTTGGCCACAAAATCCGAATTACCATCCGCTTTACGCTTACCGTTGTATCCTTGATTCGTCGGGTTGGGCTACGGCGCCTTACCATTCTTGCTTGCCTTCCCTGACTTGTCACCATCGGCGTCTGGGTGTTTGGTATTATCGGAGTCCGCATACTTCACTAAAGCGCCCATGAGTGTCCCCATGTCATCACAATCATGCTTAAGCCGTCCCAACTTTAATCTCAAAGGTTCAAACCGGCAATTACCCTCCAAGGTTACCACTGATGTGCTTGGGTTGATGCTATTGGAGAAATGCAAGATCTCTGACACTCGACGCACCTAACTGCTTCTAGACTCATGCTCTTCTTGAATGCAGGCAGCTAAATAGACGATAGACATTGGCTGCTTGCATGTGTCCTTGAAGTTACTGATAAACCGGCGCCGCAATTCGGCCCATGGTCCGACAGAATTAGGTGGTAAACTCTTCAGCCAAGTGCGAGCCGTGCCTTCCAGCATCATTGTGAAATACTTAGCGCACGCTGCATCATCCACATCCAGCATCTCCATTGTCATCTCATAACTCTCAACCCATGCCTCCGGAGCCAGATCCGCCGTGTAACTGGGCACCTTGCGCGGTCCCTTGAAGTCCTTGGGTAGTTTCATGTTCCGCAAAGCGGGAGTCAGACAAGGCACTCCTAAGGAGCTAGGCATGACCCCTGCTTCAACTGTGGTAGTGGGACGAACCGACGTTGCCTGACGGGCTTCGTACTGTGCTGTTACCTGGCCTCCTGACGCTGCCTACCCTGATCCACCACGTTCTGAGCGTCCTCACCTCCTCCTGTCGGATTTTCCTGCCTTGGCGGATTACGTCTTCGTGCACTGCATGACACGGCCGGTTCATCCAGACGCCTAGTGTAACTCCGGCTTGGGCGGGGAGTTGAATGAATCCTCTCACGGCTATGAGAATAAGCTTGTTGTTGAGTTAGCACCGTCTCCAAAAACTCCCTGGCCCGTTGTGCCTCCACTGCTATGGGGGACGTTCCTTCGATGGGAAGGGCGGCCAGTCGTGAAGTGGCGGCGACTATATTATCCAACGGATTAGAGTAATGACCAGGAGGGGTGGGCACATGCTGTGACGGTACAACCTGGCGGGTTGGCTCTGCGGCCGGCGGCTGAACCGACGCTCCCGTGCCCGGTGCCCCTCCCGGGTTCACCTCCGGCTGGTTACTGGTTCCTACTCCTGGCGTGCTAAAGAGATTCCTTGCCTCATAAATCGGTGGCAAGCGAGATCGTTGCCTTCTCAACATTACCTCGTGTGAAGCGGTCTGATCCAACATGAGTCGATAGGCTTGAGCATCAAGCTCCGCGTGCCTCGTAGCCATCCTGGCTTTCTCAGCAGCTAGGTCCAACTTGGCCTGTTCAATCCGGCCCTTCACCTGAGCGACCTCCGCATCATGCTGCTCCTTGTTTGCCTGGGCTACCTCTACTGTTAATAGCGTTGTCAAAGTATCGACCAAGACGGATAAAGTTTCAGACGGTGACGGGGCAGGATCTCCAGCCCTAGCCCCCACCGCGTCTGATGTCAGCGCCGCTGTGGTTGAGGATTGTTGCATAGGTTGTGATCCAGCCATAAAGACAGCAACCCGGTTTGGCGGATTGAGGGGGTTCGGCATACTGTCACCATCGGAACAGCCCTCAGATCGGCCGTCCTGCAGCAGATATAAAGATTATGTCTCTCCGGAGGACGATTCGTCGCCGGAATAGACAACAGTCTCACCGCCAGAGTCCGATCCGTCCTCGGCTTGTACTCCATGCACTGCTCCAATGAAGACATGCTTCATGGCGGGCTGAATCCGGGCAGATCTCGCACGCTGAGCCGGCTCAACGATGTTGGGGAAGATGTCCGACTCAGGGCCCGATTCGCCGATCTTGCCAATGAAGACGTGGATGCCGCCAAAGGGGACCCGGTATCCATATTCGATTGAATCGGCCTCGGGGCCCCAGCCTGCATCGTCGATGTAGATCTTGCCGCGACGACTCTTGGTCATCCGGCCCACGGCGTAGCCCTTGAGACCTTCAAAGCTGCCCTTCAAGAACTCGAAACCATCATGCGATAGCCCCACGGTGGGCTCCAACTGTCGTGGGTTTGTCATGGCAGATGTCCAAGCAAAAGGACTTAGTCGCGAGGCCATCGCTACGGGTTAGCTTAAAGGGGTTAAAGCGGACAAGGACATAGGGATTTTATACTAGTTCGACCCCTTCGATGAAGGTAAAAGCCTACGTCTAGTTTGGTGTGTATTGCTAGGGCTTTGACGACCAGATAGCGAATTCGCTTTGCCTGTGTCTCGAGCTGTAGTTGTCTGCCTTGAACCGTCGCCGGGTCGTCCCTTTATATAAGAGGTGACGCCCGGTCCGGTTTACAGAGTCCCGAGGCCGGCTCATAACCGTGTCCGCCTCGGTCTCTATTCTTTCTATCTTACATCTCAAGTTACATAGTATGGCGGTTTACAAATCAGGGGCCCTAACACTTGGGATAAAGCCTTTTGCTTCATGCTCTGCTGGGCTTCAAAGTAATCTTGTCAACGGAAACCGGCCCCTCCTGGGCGGTTTATACTTGGTAGTTATATCCCTGACAGTTACTGATAAGGATTATGAATTCTTTGTCGACCCAGAGTTGATTACTTTGGTAGGATCTGATCCTTTCCATGGCTATGAAACTGAAACCGTAGTGGCACATCTTACTAAACTAAATGATATAGCCACCCTTTTTGCTCATGATGAGAAAACTCACTTTTATTATATCCTCAAATTGTTTCCATTCTCCTTAACGGGTGATGCTAAAGCTTGGTACAATACTCTTACTCCTGGTTGTGTGCGTAGTCCCCAGGATATAATTTACTACTTCTCTGAAATATATTGTCCTGCCCATAAGAAACAAGCTGCCTTGTAGAAATATTTAAGTTTGTGGAAATTGAAGAAGAGAGTCTCGCACAAGCTTGGGGGAGGCTTCTCCAATTGCTTAATTCTTTGCCTGATCATCTACTTAAGAAAAATGAAATACTTGATATCTTCTATAATGGACTAATCGATGATTCTAGGGATTTCCTAGATAGTTGTGTTGGTTGTGTTTTCAGGGAAAGAACTGTTAGTCAAGCTGAGGAATTATTGAATAATATATTGAAGAATTATGATGATTGGACACTTCATGAACCACTGCCTAAACCCACTCCTAAGAAGAGGGGTATCTTATATCTGAGTCCCGAAGATATGCAAGAGGAAAATAAAAGTATTAAGGAAAGGGGCATTAAAGCAGAGGATGTCAAGAATTTACCACCTATTGAAGAGATACATGGACTAGACATACCACCACCCAAGGCGGTGGAGCTAAATTCTTTAATGAATTTTGATGAAAGTGAAATCCCTTACAATAAACATCCTAGTCAATGTGTATATGAGTTTGATAATTACATTAGAAAACAAGATCACTTCAATGCCAATGCCATGAAACAATTGAAATACAACTCTCATATGATTGCTCGCTTGAGTGACTTGTTATTTAGAATCTCTAATGATGTTAGGGATGTGGGAAAACATGCTTCCATGGTTCAAACTCAGTTAGAACAAGTTGCTAAATCCCAGACATAATTCCTTGATGAGATGAATAATAATATGAATGATCATGCTATTAGAGTAGTAACTAGAGGAGGTAGAATGACTCAGGAACCACTTTATTATGAAGGACACCCTAAGATAAATGAACAAGATTCACAAAGACTTAGCACTAGTGCACCTAGTCCACCTAGAAACAAAAATAAAAAGAAAAATGATAGGACTTTGCACACCTCTAGTGAACCTGAAAAGCCTTCTAAAAACAGTAATGATGTCTCTAGCTCTGATGCTGAAACTCAATCTGGTAATGAACATTCACCTAGTTATAATGAAAAGGATAATGATGATGTTCATAAAGACACTCAACCAGACAATGATAAACAACCAGATAATTATGTTGAGATAGAACCTGATGTTGATCTGATAACCCACAATCGAAAAATAAAATATATGATAAAAGCGACTTTATTCCTAGAAAGCATGGAAAGGAAACAGAACCATGTGTACAAAAACCCATGCCCTTTACACCTAAATCAACTCAGAAGAAAGATGATGAAGAATTTGAACGCTTTGCTGAAATGCTTAGGCCAGTCTTTTTGCGTACCCGCTTGACGTATATCTTAAAAATGACCCCTTATGCAAAGTACATGAAAGACATTATCACTAATAAAAGGAAAATACCAGAAGTTGAAATCTCCACCATGCTTGCTAATTATTCTTTTAAAGATGGAGTTCCTAAAAAACTTGGAGATCCTGGAATACCAACTATACCTTGCTCCATAAAAAGAAATTATGTGAAAACTGCTTTGTGTGATTTGGGAGCTGGTGTTAGTGTTATGCCTTTATTTTTATATAAAACACTTGATTTGAACAACCTCACGCCTACTGAGATATCTTTACAAATGCTTGATAAATCAACTGCTATACCTATTGGTATTTGTGAAGATGTGCCCGTTGTTGTTGCCAATGTCACTATTTTAACAGACTTTGTTATACTTGAGATGCCCGAGGACGACAATATGTCGATTATTCTTGGTAGATCCTTTTTAAATACTGCAGGGGCTATTATTGATTGCAATAAAAGAAGGTCACTTTTCATGTCAATGGTAACAAGCACATGGTCCACTTTCCGAAGAAACTATTCCAGGTGAATGGTATTAATGTTATTGAAAAAATCTCCAACACTTGCTATTGGGAGTTTCCAAATCCCTCTACCTACTGCCAAAAAGAAATATGAAATACTTATTGTTGGGGATGTGCATGTCCCCGTTGAGGTAATTTGTGTTTTACAAAAATTCTTCGGTCTCATTCTAATTGAAAGTAGTTGTTAATAAGACTTGATCAAACTTATTAATTAATCATTTTCGAGAGGTATGAAGTTGAGGAATATAGTGAGCACAACTCTCTGCCCCTACATTTTATTCCCTGTTTTGTTAGTTTAATAAAATAAAATTCCATGCTCTGCCGGTTTACCCTTTTTTTCTCCATACAATAAAATTTATCTCAAACATAAAAGTGCTCAGAATGCCATGAAATTTTAACACGGTTTTTTTCCTGATTATTTTAGAATTTTTATTGCAACTAACATCAGAGGGTGTAGACCAGGTGGGCACAACCCACCTGGGCGCGCCCTAATGGGTTGTGGTCCCCATGTGGGCCCCCTCACTTATCTCTCTAGTCCACTTCATCCCCTACCTCTAGAAAGAATCACCATTTCTCTCTCCCTCGCGTTCTTGCTCTCAAACCCGCGGATTTTGATCTCTTTGCTCGAAGCTCCATTTTCGAAACTATTTTGGGGGATTGCTACTTGGTATGTGACTCCCCCATTGTTCCTATTAGTTTTTGCTTTAGTGATTTATATTTTGAATAATTAGCTACTCTTGGTGCTGCTGCAGATGAGCTTCAATGTTGAATTCTTAGAGTTATAAGTAGTTTGAATGCTCAAAATGGCCTATATGCATGTCTATGGGTAGTTGCTATCATTCTTGCGAAGTTTTGCTGACAAAAATTTTGTGGACTGAAAATTTCAGAATTTTTTTTAGGAATGAGATGAGTTTCTTTAGGAAGTTTGCTTCCAAGAAGAACTCCAAGGGAGTTATTGGGCAGTCATCAGACTATGACCTCCGCACCCGGAGAATGGCACAGGTGCGGCCGTGTGAATGGCCGCATAACCCATTCATGGATGGAGCCGGAATCTGTCAAGAGTTCGCATAGTTTGCTGCTAATGCTGGCCTCACCGACTTCGTCGTAGCTGAGTGTGAACAATACCATCTCCTTACAAATTACTTTGTGCAAAAAAATTATTTTTTTAGTAGGAATAACCCTCCTGAGGTGCAGTTTAATTTATATGTTGAAACCCGTCAGATACCACTTATTAAATTTTGTGATATATGCTTGATTCCTTCTAATGGGGAAATAAGAGAACCTAGACCTGCAGAGTTCGAGGACTTTTATCATACTCTGTTAGTGGGAGATCAGAGAGGAGTGTCGAGTGCCACTGCCACTAGCTTGCATTTTCTTTCTGTGCATTATTTTGCTCTTTTCATCGCAAAGTGTTTACTTGCTAGAGAGAAGGTTGGTGCGCTCAGTTCCCCAGACTTCGCTGTCTTATGTCGCGCACTTGAGGGTGACAACACTTATAGCTTGGGGGCTATTGTGGCACGCCGCCTTCACCTCAACAGGTCCCAGGGTAAAATTCATGGCGGTATCTATGCTACTCGTTTAGCTAGGCACTTTAACATTCTGAAACGCTAGCATTATTATCGGTCGCCTAAGGTTTACTTAGACCGTCAGGCTATGGCACTTCACCAATTTTTTGATAGCGAGAACACTACCGTGGATGTTCCTTATAACTTAGTAATTAGTTAAATTACCCATGACATTATTCCGTTGCCTGCACCTGCTTTGTTTGATCCTATTGCCAGGGGCGGATACATGATTATGCCAGCAGATATTGTTACTTATCGGGACGCCTAGACAACTATTGAGGAGGAGCCTCAAGATTGGGACGCTCGGGTGCCGCCACCACATCACCTCGACATGGGACCATATGGCTACTACGGATGGTGATTGCCAAGCTAGGCCAAAAGCCTAAGCTTGGGGGAGTACGTGTTTCCAGCGACATTATATTCATATTCACAAATTTCATTCGAGTTGTCGGTGTTCACACTTTTTCATTGTATTATTGATACGTCTCCAACATATCTATAATTTTTTGTTGTTCCATGATATTATATTATCTGTTTTGGATGTTTTATATGCATTAATATGCTAATTTATATTATTTTTGGGACTAACTTATTAACCTAGAGCCCAGTGCCAGTTTTTGGTTCTTTCCTTGTTTTGAGTTTTGCAGAAAAGGAATATTAAACGGAGTCCAAACGAGTTGAAAATTTACGGTGATTTTTTATGGACCAGAAGAAGCCCATGGAGCATAGGAGATGGACCATAAGCTTCACGAGGAAGCGGCAAGGGTGGAGGGCGCGCCCCCTGTCTTGCTACTGCCTCGTGGACCCCCCTGACTTGTTCCGGACACCAAAAATTCCTACAAATATAGACAACCTCGAAAAGAAACTAGATCGGGAGTTCCGCCGCCGCAGGCCTTTGTAGCCACGAAAACCAGCCGGGAGCCCGTTCCGACACCCTGCCGGAGGGGGAAACCATCACCGGTGGCCATCTTAATCATACCGGCGGTCTCCATGACAAGGAGGGAGTAGTTCACCCTCGGGGCTGAGGGTATGTACCAGTAGCTATGTGTTTGATCTCTCTCTCTCTCTCTCTCTCTCCCTCTCTCTCGTGTTCTTGATTTGGCATGATCTTGATGTATGTAAGTGCATCTAGTGCCCCTTGGTGATTTTGGTGTATTGAAGACTTATAGATTAAGGGACTAATGTGTTTGTGAGTGTACATAGGTACTATAAGTCTATGAGGAATTTGATATTTACGAAGAAAGTCGACCCCTAAAAATATATATCTTCAGTTGAAGACTTTGGTTTTCTTGAAGACTTTGAAAATGAGGAAATTGGTGTGACCTTGAATACTTGGATATTCATGCGAGGACTATGAAGCGTGTAGACTTTTATTTTTGTAGTTTCATGCTCTCTTTCTTGAGTCATAGGAAACACCGTACTGTTAAAGGGGGTGAGGTAAAACTAAGGAAACATATTTCCAACTGATGCTCAACTCAAAGCCTACACTACCCAATCCATTCAAGTGAAGCCATTGGAAATCTCATAAAGTTCAGTCAATATCTTCAGTGACAGAGACGAAGTTCTTCTATTCTCTAAGGAATTTGTTCTGACTAGGGAGTTAGGAATTCGCCAGTGCGGATTGCCTACAAGTGAGGAACATGATAGCCCTGAGGAATTTGAGAGCTCAAATTTCCAACCGTTGTCGTGCTATGCGCCAGCTGTCTCAAATATCCTATCCACCTAATAGTCATATCATTTAAGGGAATTAATGTCTTATTATGTTGGGCTGCTCCCTAAGCTATAAATAGCCGCCCCTACAACCACTAGTTGGTTGGCTGCTCCGGGACAAACTAACACTTGTCACTATAGCAACCCATCCTCTGAGGACTTTGAGCGAAAATCATCAAGTGAGGAAAAACCCAAAACCCCAACACCTAAAACCCAAAAGTGATTGAGCATCACTAAAGAGAGTGTTCCTGTGTGGAACCGATGCTTGTTAACTTTGAAGACTGTGATCTTCCAGACGTTAGGCGTCAATGGTCTAGAGCATCCAAGAGGAATTGTGGATTGCCGAGTGACCAAGTCTGTGAAGCTTTGGAAGTCACCAGTGAAGACTTACCACGAGTGATTGGGCGAGGTTTGTGTGACCTTAGCTCAAGGTGAATACGGTGAGGACTAAGTGTCCTGGACTGGGTGTCTTGGACTGTGTGTCCTCATGTTTGAATACCTAGCCACCATAACCAGACGTACAACTGTCACAAGAGTTGGAACTGGTCTACCAAATCATTGTCTTCACCAAGCCTACTGGTTCTATTTCCTCAACCCTTCCATTTACTCATTCATGTGTTGATGAACTTGATCTATACTGTTTGAAGACTTTGACTGAAGACTTTCTCAATTTCCTCAACCTTATTTCTTCAGTCCTCAGTCTTCAGCCTACTTATCCTGTTTACACGCTACTTGTACTCTGTGTTTGCTTTCATTTCATCATGATGGCCATGCTATTGTTTTGTTGTGCATGCACTTGAGTATCTATTCCGCTGCTAAGTAGTTCGTTGCCTAGGAAATTCCTCAGCTAGAATTTACTCCGTGATGAATTTGTAAATATCGCCTATTCACCCCCCCTTAGTCGATATAACACACTTTCAATTGGTATCAGAGCCAGGTACTCCCTTGTTCTGTGTGATTTTGGTTTAACCACCTGGAGTTCTAGTTATGTCGACCACGGGCTTGAAGCAAGTGTCATGTCCCATCTTTGATGGTCATGACTATCCTAAGTGGAAGGCCATCATGAAGAAGAACCTATTGGCGATGGAAAGCGAGTTGTGGACCGTCACTGAAATTGGTCTTACCGATCTATGCAAGACGGCGAATGCTGAGGACATTCGCAAATACACTCGTCTGGACATCATGGCGAAGGATATCATCTGCTCTTATTTATCCCGAGATCAATTCAGAGTCATCATGCATCTGTGTAATGGAAAGCTCATCTGGGACCGAATCTCTGATGTCTATGAAGGTCATCGAACTAACCAGGATCCTTGGTTTGTTGAGTTCAAGGAATCACTCAAAACGATGACTTTCGAACCTGAACCATCATCTTCCACACCTTGCCTCATGGCAAAAGGTGCAAAGGTAACTGACTATTACTCATCTGAGTCTAGTGATCATGAATCTGATGATGATTTTGGGCCAAGCTACTCCAAACTTGCTAATATTGCCATAAAACAGCAAAAATCTTTTGATAAGGTTCAAAATCTGCTAGAGAGAAGCGACAATCTATTAGGTGAAGAAATGGACCAAACTCAAACCTTGACTGATAATCTTCAACAACTATAGTCCAGGTTTAATAGCCTTCAGGATCTTCATAACACTCTCCTAACTGATCATGAGAAACTTTCTTATGAATTTCTTCAAAGAAAGCAAGATCTTGAAAAGCTTAGTGAAACTACGTTATATCGACTAGAGGGGGGTGAATAGGCGATTTTTATGAATTCTTCAATGAGGGATTTGTTGTTGAGGAAATTCCTTAGCGAAGAACTACTTGCAGCGGAGTAAGTACTCAGAAGTAAACATAGGAGAATACAAGCATGTTCATCATGGAGAAATGAAGACAAACATAGAGTACAGAAAATGTAAGCACGGGATAGCACATGATTAAGACAAACAGACTGAAGAAAATGAACTGAGGAAATTGAGAAAGTATTCAGTCAAAGTCTTCAAACATATATGAACAAGCACACAACACAGATATGAGGAAATGAAAGAGTTGAGGAAATAGAACGAGTAAGCTTGGTGAAGACAATGATTTGTTAGACCAGTTCCAACTACTATCTCAGTTGTACATCTGGTTAGGGCGGCTAGGTATTTAAACCTGAGGACACACAGTCCCGGACACCCAGTCCTGGATACACAGTCCAAGACACCAAGTCCTCACTGTATTCCCCTTGAGCTAAGGTCACACAGACCTCGCCCAATCACTCGTGGTAAGTCTTCAGGTGACTTCCGAACCTTCACAAACTCGGTCACTCGGCGATCCACAATTCCTCTTGGATGCTCTAGGTCATGACGCCTAACCGTCTGGAAGAAGCACAGTCTTCAAAGGTAACAAGCGTTGGATCCACTCAGGATCAATCTCTTCAGTGATGCTCAATCACTTTTGGGTTTGTAGGTGTTTGGGTTTGGGTTTGGGTTTTTTCTCACTTGATGATTTTCGCTCAAAGTCCTCGGAGGATGGATTGCTCTTATGACAAGTGTCAGTTTCTCTCGGAGCAGCCAACCAGCTAGTGGTTGTAGGGGTGGCTATTTATAGCCTAGGGAGCAGCCCAACATGATAAGACATAAATGCCCTTTAATGATATGACCATTAGGTAGGTAGGTATTTTGGGACAGCTGGCGCGTAGCACAGCAACGGTCGGAAATTTCAGTATCAAATTCCTCATGGCTATCATGTTCCTCACTGTGTAGGAAATTCGCACTGGCAAATTCCTAACTCCTCGGTCAGAACAAATTCCTCAGAGACCAGAAGAACTTCGTCTCTGTCACTGAAGAATATGACTGAACTGTATGAGATTTCCCATGGCTTCACTTGAAGGGATTGGTAGGTGTGGGATTTTGAGTTGAGCATCACATGGAAATTTTTCCTTAGTATTTCCTCGACCCCCTTTAACAGTACGGTGTTTCCTATGACTCGAGGAAGAGAAAATGAAACTACAAAAACAAAAGTCTTCACGCTTCATGTTCCTCAAATGAATACCAAGTCTTCAAGGTCACACCAATTTCTTCACATTCAAAGTCTTCAGAAATCCAAAGTCTTCAGTCGAAGAACTTCATTTTTAGGGGTCGACATTCTCTGTAAATATCAAACTCCTCGTAGACTTATAGACCTGTGTACACTCATAAACACATTAGTCCCTTAACCTATAAGTCTTCAATACACCAAAATCACTAAGGGGCACTAGATGCACTTACAATCTCACCCTTTTTGGTGATTGATGACAATATAGGTTAATTTTTCAACGGGGATAAAAAATATGAAGTGTAAATATTGATATTGAGGAATTTGATTGCAAGATATAGAAGAACTCCCCTTGAAGATGTGCATAGTGAGGAATTTGCTTTTGAAGCAATGCACACTTGAAGAGTAGAATCATGGAGATCTCCCCCAATATCTTGTAATTCATACACGCATTTGACATATAATATAAAGAATTTGAAATGCATGATGAAATATGGTGACTGATGTAATGCAGCATGCGTGCATAAACATTAATGAGGAATAAGCATGCAGAAACACCACAACAAAAGTATCAGGTCACCATAGAGTTTAAGTTTACAACTCGATCCACAAAATCATCAGAAGAACGAGAGTTGTAACTTAGCAAAAAACACCCATATATACATAGACCCGCTTGAAGACTAACTCAAATTTCTCCCCCTTTTTCATCGAATGACCAAAAGGATCGAAACTGAGGACTAACGCCCCTGAAGATCTCAAGATGATGAAGGAGCGCCAGCGTTGTTGGGGTCGATGGTTGAAGTAGGGCATGCCGCAGTGTCGTCCAAGTCTTCATACTCGTCGGTTTCGTGCGATGAAGAATAGGAGCTGGCCACCAAGGGAGGAACCTTGACCTTCTTGTATTTCTTCGGTGGAGGAGCAAACCAGTCAAAGTCATCCTTGAGACCCATTTTCTTCAGATCTTCTTCGCCATACAGATGAGACAGAACAGCCCAGGTGCGGTTGAGGTTTTCATGAAGGTAGTAATGATTTTTCTTCACTGCATTATGTGTAGAGGTCATGTTGTCAAGAATTGAACCAAACTGACGCTTGACCCATTTGTGGTTGCGATCAACCTTCTGATGAAGACTGAGGAGAAGCTCATGATCAGTCATCACCCTGGGAGCTGTGCCTTAAGGATTTTGCTTGGGAGCATTGGCGGCAGAGTCATGAGTGCAGAGTCATCATTGGTGGAGTAGGATGCAGCTTTGCGAAATTGACCATCCAATGGACGAATGCCTTCATCAAAAACAGCAGTGATCTTGCCCTTGTCATCAGCTGAGGAAAATGTCCGTTTGAGGACTTCAATTGGGGGCAAGTAGCTGCAATGATTCAGTCTGTCAGCTTTGTACTTCACTGAAGACC
The DNA here is from genome assembly GCA_902687465.1 of Secale cereale. Classification (NCBI taxonomy): domain Eukaryota; kingdom Viridiplantae; phylum Streptophyta; class Magnoliopsida; order Poales; family Poaceae; genus Secale; species Secale cereale. The sequence continues at coordinate 204,798,066 of LR738715.1, read as the reverse complement.
TTATCCTGATGAATCTCATAATCCACGAAGCATAAAGCTTCAGGTTGAAAGGGGATAATGCAACATTTGCCATAGTCCTCATGAAGAAATCATGGAAGTTGACGGGAACGCCATGGATGATGTTAAACAGAAGATTATTCATGATGCCCACGACTTCTTCATCATTTGAGTCGTGGACCTTGATTGGACTCAATGTCTTCGTCAGAATTCGATAGACAGTCCGTGGCAGAAACAACAATTCCTTCACGAGGAATTTGGTCCATGGGGCTTGACCAGGCTTCAAAGGCTTCATAAGCACTTGCATGTAGTGGTCAGTGAGTTCAGTTTCTTCATACATGCAACATGCTGCTTCAGTGGGAGGACTGAGAGGCAGACCTTGAAGTAATTCAGAGGCTGGTGCCTTGAAGTGAGTGTTTTCGGTCATCCAGTCCAGTACCCATGAATTAACGTCGTCGGAATTGCCAGTGATGTGCAGTGTTGCATAGAATTGAAGGATCAGTTCTTCATTCCAATCGCATATGTCAGTGCAGAAACCCAACAGTCCAGAGTCGTGAAGAACACTGAGGACTGGCACAAAGCACGGCAGTGATTCCATATCTATGTGAGGAATATGCTGATGATCGAAGACTTTGTCTTTATTGTATAGCACTGAGGAATAGAAATTTGCCTGACTGGCAGTCTAGAAATGCCTCTTCCTTATGCGAGCATAGTCATAAGGATTGAAGTCAGTGAAGAACACATGCTCGCCGAAGAAATCAGCCTTCCTAAAAGTTTGCTTTCTTAAGAAAGGATCCTTTGGCTTGGGTTGAGCAGTGTCAGTCAATTGCATCACAACCTCTAGATTCGCAATCTCAGGTTCTTCAGTCTGAGGAATTTCTGGTTCCTCTTCAGTGGCAGTCTTCACAGATTCAGCAGCAGCAGCAGTTTCTTCAGCACTAGTGGCTGGAATGTCTTCATGAACATATTCAGGGGATGGGTTTCTTCAGAGCCCAATGGAACAGTTTGTGCAGGTGAATGAGGAATTTGTTGCAGCGGCGTGAACAGAGGAGAGTTGGGATGCTGACTATCCTAAAATTCATCGTTCATCAAAGGAGTGGCACTCCCAATGTCCACGTCCGAGTCTTGTTCTTCCAATTCCTCAACGCCGGCCTCTTCAGCAGTAAACTGAGGCATAGGCGAGGAGATGATTGGGGTTGAAGGGATTGCATCCACATCAATTTCTTCGTCCGCCTGCTCCGAGGAAGCAACAGAGGGAATTTCTTCGTCTTATTCACTAGGAATCACATACTCTTTATCAAATGGAATAAGTTCCTTTGATGGCATGGATGAAATTGGAATGACATCAATTGGCTTTTCAATTGAGCTTGTCAAAGGCTTCATCTTTTTTGGGGCTGAAGAATCAGATGAAGCTGATGCCTTCCTTTTCTTCACAGCTGCACGCTCTGCAGCCTTTGTCTTCTTCACATCTGCACGCTCTGCAGCCTTTGTCTTCTTCACATCTGATGCGGATGGAAGGGTTGGAGTTGGTGTAGGCGCAGGAGGAGCAGAGGGATCTGGTTGTTTTTCTTCAGGCACAACTGATGCAGTTTCCCTGAATTTTTCATGTTCTTCAGGCACAGCCTTTTGAGCTTCAGCTGACCTAACATTTTCTTCAGGCGTAACACTAGAGGTTGCCCTAGCAATTTCTTCAGCAGTTCGAATGCAGTCATCAGCCCTGGTATTTTCATTTTCTTCAGCAGCCTGATGTTCTTCAGCGGTGCTGGCATGACCTTCAGTAGACTGAGCAGATGCTTCAGCCTGAAGAATTTCAATGTGCGTTTGTCGAGCAGCACTTGAAGAAAAACCTTTAGTCAAATTCACAAATCTTACTTTGGCGCCCATCCAGTCTGCGTGATATGCATCAAATTCATCACTGAGGGTTTTGATTTCACCTTGAAGCTTGACAAGTTCTTCAGTTGTCATGTTGACAACATTCTTCTTCAGGAAGCGCTCCTTCTTATACTGCGCTTTCTTCGTCTGCCTGGCCCTTTCAAATTTCCATTTTTCTTTGCCTATGAAGGCGGTCAGCATATGACTTTGGCGAGGTGTTAAGTTGAAGTCACGCATAGGAGTGTTGGGGTCCTGATGCCAGAGATCAATGAAATCAAGGATCACCTTTGGATCCAAAAGCAGTGGCACTTCGCTTCCTTTGGCTCTAGCGGCCCTTTCTTGCCTGTCTCCGATGATTTTAACAAGTTCATCATCATCAGCAACTTGTTTCTTGTGAGGACTTGGGCGAGACCGCGTCCAGCAGTGGTCTTTTTCTTCAGTAGCGAGGGACCAGCTGAGGAACTAGGTATTGCTGAGGAACTACGAGCAGCTAAGGAACTTGCAGAGGCTCCTCAGGCAATGGATATGCCCGCGGTCCTTTGACATGTGGAAAGATGCACTGGAGCAGATGATTTTGCTGTAGCATCTGAAGACTTTGGCGGAGGAGCTGAGGACTTTGGAGGAGCAGGAGCAGTTTGAGGAATTTGCCGTGAGGGCTTTGAAGAATCTGGCCATGAGGGCATTGAGTAAGAAGCACTTGGCTTGTGAGCAGGCTTCTTTGCCATGGCCTTCTTAGGTTTGGAGGCCGAGGCCTCAGTAATGGCAGAAGTAGCAGCAGAGTCTTCATTGAATCTCCTCACTGCTTCTTTAGCTTGTTTGGACAACTTGGCCTGGCGCTTGGCCCATTCTTCAGGATAATCCTCACCATGCTTGAGGCTAGTGGGATCAGCAACTTGGCCATGTGCCAATGGAGTTCTTGGGCAGGGAGGATTGAGTGCGAATTTCTTCATGTATTTGGGAGTCACATATCTGTACTCCCTCCACTCTCTTGCCCATCTCCTCTCTATTCTTTGTATGCGCGCTTTGAGCTGATTCTTGTCCTCTTTTCCGAACTTTGCCTCATCAGGAGTGCAATAGTCAGCATATATGTCTTCAGGTATCTTGAAAGTAGTATTGACCTCAGGACTCTTTCCTCCCTTCTGTGGCTTCTTTCCATCAGCCATTTTCTTCGGACGAGGAATTTGAATAATTGAATTCTCTGAAGAACTATGCAACTTTTCTTCGAGGAACGCTGCAAATGAGTTAAGTTGATGAGAACCCAGTGATTCAGCAGCGGACATGGGTACCTGTGAACAGAGTATAGTTGCGAGGAATTTGGAGAGGTCATATGCGTTCTTAGAAGGTTTTGTAAAAAGAATAAGTTTGAGGAATTTGACTAGATGAATCTTGAAGTATTTGACTAAGCGTTCTTTGTCATAGGTTCCAGAGTTGTACAGATTGAAAGTCCACACAATTGAGGAATCTTGAAGAAAAACGTAGCTTAGAGAAACCGAATCTAGAACATATGACATGTGAGGTGTTTAGTGTGTGTAGATTTGAAGAAGAAAACATCTTTTGAGAATTTTGAAGAAAACAAATGAATCAAGGAGGGCAGTAAAAGTAACTTTTAATTACCCTGGATGAAGAACAGGACGAACTGTGAGATGGAGAAGTGAAGTTCGTCTGTGCAGATCTTCCACGCCCTAACTTGGCTGAGGAAGACAGCTACGGCGGCGGCGGAGTGAAGAAATCCGCGGCCGGCGCGAGTACGACAGCGACGAGGTCGAGGCAGTGAATCTATTCCTCAGCGGCGATGATGAAGTAGTAGCGGTGCTAGGGTTGGAGAAGCTCGAGCGGGAGAGTGAGAACGAGCGGAGTAAAAAGTGAAGAGAGGGAAGGGGAGGGGTATTTGTAGCTGAGATGAATAATCGTTTGCCTGAAGAATTTGGACGAACGTGCCCCTGACCCTTCTCATTCGCACGACATGTGTCACCCACGTACTGTGTAGTGGAGATCGTGTGAGATCGCGGGTGAATTGATAAGTATTATCGTGGGATGCGGATCGATTCGAGCGGCACAACCGAAAATTTTGGAAAGGATAAGTTTTAACATTGCGTTCGCAATTTCTTTAGCTGACAAGGACACAGTGAAGATTTTGAACAAGTTTCAAATAGAACGCATATGAAGAATTTGTGAATGGAATGGGTTGAGTTTAGCATAGAGGGGGAAGGGTCCGATCACATTCACTTAGCAGAAATAGCAACTTGAGGAAATAGCAATAAGTGAATGTTGTAGAGGACATAAACTCATATATATAGACAATGAAAAAAAAGAGACGGAAACAGTGAAGACAATGCAAAGTTGAAGAATATGAATAACTGAGGAATTTCAAAAAAACTCAAATTGAAATTTTTTCAACTTTTGTGGTGGCGTGACCCACCGTATAAGAATGATGATTTTAGACACCGTGTACAATTATCGTAGGGTTCTGAGAATCAAATTCTTCATTAATTCTTCACACTTAGAGCGTTATTCTTCATTGATTGAAGAAAAACAATTCTTCATGTGTTGCACATCTAAGTCATCAATTTTGCAGAAGTGTTAGGATGAGTGTCCAATTCAATGAACATTCAAACATTCTAAGATATTTAGCTCACACCGCAACTTGCTAAATCTCTTCTCATCCAAGGGCTTTGTGAAGATATCGGCTAGCTGTTCCTCAGTCTTCACATGTTCAATAGAAATGTCGCCCTTCAACACATGATCACGGAGAAAATGATGACGAATCTGAATGTGCTTTGTCTTCGAGTGCTTAACTAGGTTGTGAGCAATCTTGATGGCACTCTCATTGTCATAGAAGAGAGGCACATTCTTCACGTTGACACCATAGTCCTTGAGAGTTTGCTTCATCGATAACAATTGAGCACAGCAAGACCCAGCAGCAACATACTCAGCTTCAGTAGTAGACAGTGATACGCAGTTCGGTTTCTTCGAGGACCAACAAACCATAGATCTTCCGAGGAAATGACATGTACCAGATGTTGATTTGCGGTCCACACGATCACCAGCACAGTCAGAGTCTGAATATCCAATGAGATCAAAAGCCGAGCCCTAGGGGTTCCATAATCCAAGTGTTGGTGTGTGAGCTAGATATCGAAGAATATGTTTCATAGCCTCATGGTGTGATTCCTTCGGTGTAGCTTGAAATCGGGAACACATGCAAACACTAAGCATTATATCTGGCCTAGATGCACATAGGTACAATAAAGAACCAATGATGGAGCGGTATACCTTATGATCGAAGTCAATACCATTTTCATCAGTGCACAAATGACCATTTGTTGGCATAGGAATTTTGACGCCTTTGCAATCGTGCATGCCGAATTTCCTCAGTACATCCTTGAGGTATTTCTCTTGAGATATGAATATGCCATTGCGTTGTTGACAAATTTGAAGACCTAAGAAGAATTTCAACTCTCCCATCATAGAGATTAGATATTCTTCACTCATCATATAGGCAAATTCATCACTATAACGTTGGTCAGTACAGCCAAAGATAATATCATCAACATATATTTGGCACACAAATAATTCACCATCATAAGATTTAGTGAAAAGAGTAGGATCAAGTGAACCGGGTTTGAAGCCTTTCTTCACGAGGAATTCCTTCAAAGTATCATACCAAGCCTGAGGGGCTTGCTTGAGGCCATAGAGGGCCTTATTGAGTTTGAAGACTTTGTCAGGATTCTTTGGATCTTCAAAACCTGGGGGTTGAGCAACATATACTTCTTCCTCAAGCCTACCATTGAGGAATGCACTTTTCACATCCATTTGATATAGAATGATATCATGATGGTTAGTATAAGCAACTAATATGCGAATAGCCTCAAGTCTAGCAACAGGTGCAAAAGTTTCATCGAAATCAATTCCTTCAACCTGTGTGTAGCCTTGAGCTACAAGTCGTGTCTTATTCCTTACCACAAGGCCATTTTCATCTTGCTTGTTGCGGTAGATCCACTTTGTGCCAATGATATTATGCTTGCGAGGATCTGGACGTTTGACCAGTTCCCAGACGTTGTTGAGCTCGAACTGGTGTAATTCTTCTTGCATAGCTTGAATCCACTCACGCTCTAGAAATGCTTCATCTACCTTAGTGGGCTCTGTGATAGAGACAAAAGGAAAGTGCCCACAAAAGTTAGATAAATGTGAAGCTTTTGAGCGTGTGAGAGGACCTGGTATATTGATGCCGTTGATGATTTTCTCAATCTGCACTTCTTTTGCAACGCGAGGATGAGCTGGTTATCGTCGAGGAATTTGATCATCATTTTCTTCAGCACCATTTTCTTCATCGTTTTCCTCAGGTGCATTAGCTCGATGTTCTTCGGGTTTTGGAATGAATTATTCAGCAGATTCTTCGGTAGGAATGACATCCTCAGTAGCCTTGAATTTGATAGTTTCCTCAGGTGTTGGTTCATCTATCACGGTACGTAGGTGCTCTCTTTGCGAGCCGTTAGTTTCATCGAACCACACATCTACAGTTTCAACAACCTTGTGAAGAATGTTGTTGAAGACTTTGTAGGTGTGCGAGTCCTTTCCGTAACCAAGCATAAACCCTTCATGTGCTTTCGGTGCAAATTTTGAGTTGTGATGAGGATCTCTAATCCAACATTTAGCACCGAAGACTTTGAAATAACTCACATTGGGTTTCTTGTCAGTGAGGAGTTCATAGGCAGTCTTCTTGAAGAATTTGTGAAGATATACTCTGTCGATGATGTGGCATGCAGTATCAATTGCATCAATCCAGAAACGACAAGGCGTTTTGTATTCATCAAGCATAGTGCGGGCCATCTCAGCAAGAGTCCTGTTCTTGCGCTCCACGACGCCATTCTACTGAGGAGTATAAGGAGCAGATAACTCATGAGTAATACCAAGTTCATCAAGATAGTCATCGAGACCAGAGTTCTTGAACCAGTTCCATTGTCACTTCTGATGTGCTTGATCTTCACACCAAAGTTGGTTGAAGCCCTTGAGGAAAATCGTTTGAAGACTTCCTGCACTTCATGTTTGTAAGTAACAATGTGTACCCATGTGTATCGAGAGTAATCATCAACAATAACAAAGCCATATTCATAAGCATCATTTGAAACTATAGAATAATGGTTAGGACTGAAGAGATCCATGTGAAGCAATTCAAATGGTCGAGTAGTAGTCATGATAGTCTTCGCTGAATGCTTGGCCTTGGTCATCTTTCCAGCTTCACAGGCACCGCATAAGTGATCCTTGAGGAATTTGACATTCTCAATGCCAATGGCATGCTTCTTCTTCGCAAGCGTGTGCAAACTCCTCATGCCTGCATGACCAAGTCGTCGATCCCATAGCCAGCCTTCTGAAGCTTTTGCAAGTAGACACACAGCTGGTTGAGGTCCTGTAGAGAAATCAACAATATACAAGTCTCCTCTCCTAAAGCCTTCGAAGACTTTGGAATTGTCAGATTCCATGACCACAACACAACGATATTTGCCGAAGACTACAACCATATTGAGATCGCAAAGCATTGAGACATACATGAGGTTGTATCCTAAGGAGTCGACAAGCATGACTTTATCCATGTGTCGATCCCTTGAGATCGCAACCTTACCTAGAACCAATACCTGACTTTTGCCTTTGTCAGCGAAGATGATATGCTTCAGATGAGATGGCGATAAGGGTGCATCCATCAAGAGATTCTTGTCACTAGTCATGTGATTTGTACATCCACTATCGAGGACCCACTCAGAGGCTTTGGGTTGATCATCCTCCAGATGAATTAGTGCAGCTTACAAACTCATATACTTCATCAGTGAAGAATATGACATCTAATCATCAGATCAATTTCATCAAGCAATGCAACAGATAAAGCAGTATGAGGACGTGAGAAATGAGAGTTCATTTCTTCATGATTAGCCTGCGTCCTTTCAAGCAGTTTTCAGGTCTCCAGCAAATTCTTCACACGTTTGAGAACTTCTGGAGACCTGACCCTGCAGAAGAGATTAGTTATTTTTCTTCACCACCCACATCTGAAAAGGTGGTAAAGAGTTCATCACTCTGCGAGCTCCATATGAAAAAGGTGGCATAGACGCCAGCCCATTCCGTTTCACATAAGAGGAGTTAGAATAAGCATATGAATAAGCAGAGTAATTCTTCGAGGACATATGAACATAATGGTTAGAAGAATAATGCTCATATTCATAGCCCTTAGCTCTTCCTTGCGAAACAGAGTTGTTAGCACGATGATATTCATATGAGGACTTTGATCCTTTTGAGGAATTTGATCCATATGAGGAATTTGGTCCGTATGAGGATTTTACTCCATCTAAAGATTTTGATCCATATGAAGAATTGGATCTGGGGTTCCTATTCCTCACACGAGGTGTCAAGAGGACATTCACTTGAAGATTTTCAAGGTGCCTCTTAGGGACCCGGATTTTCTTCATAGGGGGACCATTCCTGCAGTTAGTTCCAACATATCTAGCAAATACTTCACCATTCTGATTTTTGAATAGTTTATAGTTGGAGTCAAATGACTCATCAAAAGAATGAGGAGATTCACATGTAAAGCCAGATAAATTGGATGGATCAACTGGAGGTCCCTTTGCAGCAACCCATGAGGTTTTGGGGTATTGCTCAGGCTTCCAATATGAACCATCAGCATTAAGTTTCCTCTCAAAGGCAATACCCTCTTTCCTAGGATTCCTGTTGAGGATCTGCTTTTTAAGCACATCACAAAGAGTCTGATGCCCTTTGAGTCTTTTGTACATGCCTGTCAAGTACAATTCCTTCAGCCTTGCATTGTCAGTGATACTAGCAATGTCCTCAGATGAGGAATTAGTGATAGCAGAGACAGTTGAAGAATTTTTAGCATTAGGAGCATTTGAACATTCAGGTGAAGAATTAGAAGTTTCTCGTTCAATGCATTTCAAGCATGGAGGAATGAATTCTTCCTGAGAAGCGCTGATTTGTTGAGCAAGTAATGAATCGTGCTCCTTCTGATGATCTTCATAACTCACTCTTAGCTTTCCAAGATCTTGCTATCTTTGAAGAAATTCATAAGAAAGCTTCTCATGATCAGACAAGAGAGTGTTATGATGACCTTGAAGGTTATCATACTTGGACTGAAGTCTCTGAAGATTTTCAGTCAAGATTTTAGATCGATCCTTTTCTTCACTCAACATATCATTGCTCTCATTAAGCATATTATGAGCTTTTTCCAAAGCTTTTTGTTGTTTAGTGGCAAGGGAAGCAAGTTTGACATAGCTGGGTCCAAATTCATCACTAGACTTAGATAGGTAGCATTCAGTTACTTTGACACCTTTTGCCATAAAACTTGGTGCAGAGGATAATGATTCTGAATCGAAAGTCATCGTCTTGAGAGTTTCTTTGAAATCCTCAAAACAGGGATCATCACGAGTTTGATGATCTTCATAGACCACAGAGAGACGGTCCCAGATAAGCTTCGCATGATCGAGATGCATGACGTTCCTGAACTGATTTTGAGACAGACAGGAGCATATGACATCCTTCGCTGTGAGGTTGAGGAGGGTGAACTTGCAAATGTCATCAGCTTCTGCCATATTGCACAGATCGGTAAGACCAATCTCAGTGACAGTCCGCAGATCACTGTTCATCGCCATGAGACGCTTCTTCATCATGGCCTTCCACTTGGGATACTCATGACCGTCAAAGATGGGGCAAGATACAGTCTTTATTCCAGTGGTCAACATAACTAAAACTCCAGGCGGTTAAACCAAAATCACACAGAACAAGGGAGTACCTTGCTCTGATACCAATTGAAAGTGCGTTATATCGACTAGAGGGGGGTGAATAGGCGATTTTATGAATTCTTCACTTAGGAATTTGCTGTTGAGGAAATTCCTCAGCGAAGAACTACTTGCAGCGGAATAAGTACTCAGAAGTAAACATAGCAGAATACAAGCATGGTCATCATGGAGAAATGAAGACAAACACGGAGTACAGAAAATGTAAGCACATGATAGCACAGGATTAAGACAATCAGACTGAAGAAAATGAACTGAGAAAATTGAGAAAGTCTTCAGTCAAAGTCTTCAAACATATATGAACAAGCACACAGCACAGATATGAGGAAATGAAAGAGTTGAGGAAATAGAACCAGTAAGCTTGGTGAAGACAATGATTTGTTAGACCAGTTCCAACTGATGTCTTAGTTGTACATCTGGTTAGGGCAGCTAGGTATTTAAACCTGAGGACACACAGTCCCGGACACCTAGTCCTGGACACACAGTCCAAGACACCAAGTCCTCACTGTATTCCCCTTGAGCTAAGGTCACACAGACCTCGCCCAATCACTCGTGGTAAGTATTCAGGTGACTTCCGAACCTTCACAGACTCGGTCACTCGGCGATCCACAATCCCTCTTGGATGCTCTAGACCATGACGCCTAACCGTCTGGAAGAAGCACATTCTTCAAAGGTTACAAGTGTCGGATCCACTTAGGATCAATATCTTCAGTGATGCTCAATCACTTTTGGGTTTGTAGGTGTTTGGGTTTGGTTTTGAGTTTTTCCTCACTTGATGATTTTCGCTCAAAGTCCTCGGAGGATGGGTTGCCCTTATGACAAGTGTTTGTTTCTCTCGGAGCAGCCAACCAGCTAGTGGTTGTAGGGGGAGGCTATTTAAAGCCTAGGGAGCAGCCCGACATGATAAGACATAAATGCCCTTTAATGATATGACCGTTGGGTAGGTAGGTATTTTGGGACAGCTGACGCGTAGCACAGCAACGGTCGGAAATTTGAGTATCAAATTCCTAAGGGCTATCATGTTCCTCACTGTGTAGGAAATTCGCACTGGCGAATTCCTAACTCCTCAGTCAGAACAGATTCCTCAGACCAGAAGAACTTCGTCTCTGTCACTGAAGAATATGACTGAACTGTATGAGATTTCCAATGGCTTCACTCGAAGGGATTGGTAGGTGTGGGATTTTGAGTTAAGCATCACATGGAAATTTTTCCTTAGTATTTCCTCGACCCCCTTTAACAGTACGGTGTTTCCTATGACTCAAGAAAGAGAAAATGAAACTACGAAAACAAAAGTCTTCATGCTTCATGTTCCTCAAATGAATACCAAGTCTTCAAGGTCACACCAATTTCTTCACTTTCAAAGTCTTCAAAAAGTCTTCAAAAATCCAAAGTCTTTAGTCGAAGAACTTCATTTTTAGCGGTCGACATTCTCTGGAAATATCAAACTCCTCGTAGACTTATAGACCTGTGTACACTCATAAACACATTAGTCCCTTAACCTATAAGTCTTCAATACACCAAAATCAATAAGGGGCACTAGATGCACTTATACTTAGGGTGAGTTATGAAGATCTTCAGAAGGAGAGTGATTCATTACTTGCTCAACAGATCAGTTCTGCCTAGGAAGAATTCATTCCACCATGTCTGAAATGCATTGAACGTGAAACTGCTAATTCTTCACCTGAATGTTCAAATGCTTCTATTGTTGCAAAGTCTTCAACTATTTCTGTGGTGAAAATTTCCTCAACTGAGGAAACCACCGATGCTGCTGACGAAAATGCAGGGTTGAAGGAATTGTATGTAACGGGCATGTACAAAAGCCTCAAAAGTTAATCAGACTCTTTGTGATGTTCTTAAGAAGCAGATTCTGAACATGAACCCTAGGAAAGAGGGTATTGCCTTTGAGAGGAAACTCAATGTTGATGGGACCTACTGGAAACATGAGTAGTATCGCAAAACCTCATGGGTTGCTGCAAAAGGACCTCTAGTAGATCCATCTACCTTATCTAGCTTTACATGTGAATCTTCACATTCTTCTGATGAGTCATTTGACTACAATTATAAAATTTTCAAAAATCAGAATGGTGAAGTATTTGCTAGATATGTTGGAACTAACTGTAGGAATGGTCCCCCTATGAAGAAAATATGGGTTCCCAAGAGGCACCTTGAAAATCTTCAAGTGAATGTCCTCATGACACCACCTGCGAAGAACAGGAACCCCAGATCAAATTCTTCATATGGCTCAAATTCTTCATATGGATCAAAATCTTCATATGGATCCAAGTCCTCATATGGACCAAATTCCTCAAGTGGATCAAATTCCTCATATGATCATCATCGTGCTAATGCTTCTGTTTCGCAGGGAAAGAATAAGGATTATGAATATGTGCATTATTCTTCAAATCATGATGTTCATAAATCCTCAAAGAATTTCTCTGCTTACTCATATTCATACTCTAACCCCTCACCTGCGAAACGAAATGCACTGGCTTCAATGCCACAATTCTCAATTGGTGCTCGGAGAATGATGAACTCTTTGCCACCCCTCCAGATGTGGGTGGTGAAGAAAAAGAACTAAACTCTTATGCAGGGTCAGGTCTCCAAACAAACTTAAACGTCTAAAGAATTTGCTCGAGACCTAAAAATGCTTGAAAGGACGCAAGCTAATCATGTAGAAATGATTCATTCATTTCTCACGTCCCGATTCTTCAATTATTGCTGAAATTCATTCTGATGAAATTGATGTCGTATTCTTCACTATGAAGCATATGAGTTGTAATATGCACTAATTCTTCTATAGGATGACTCCCTCAAAGCTACTGAGTGGGTCCTCTACAGTGGATGTACTAATCACATGACCGGTGACAAGAATCTATTGATGGACTCTACTTTATCTCCATCTCACCTGAAGCATATCACCTATGCCGACAAAGCAAAAAATCAAGGTATTGGTTCTAGGTAAGGTTGCAATCTCAAAAGACCGACACATGGACAAAGTCATGCTTGTCGAGTCTCTTGGATTCAACCTCATGTCTGTCTCAATGCTTTGTGATCTTGATATTCTTGTTGTCTTTGGCAAATACAGATGTGTTGTTATCATGGAATCTGACAGATCCAAAGTCTTCGAAGGCTTTAGGAGAGGAGACTTGTATATTGTTGATTTCTCTACAGGATCACAGCTTGCCACATGTCTACTTGCAAAAGCTTCAGGAGGATGGCTATGGCATCGACGACCCGGTCATGTTGGCATGAGGAACTTGCACACACTTGTGAAGAAGAAGCATATCCTTGGAATTGAGGGTGTCAAATTCCTCAAAGATCATATTTGTGGGGCTTGCGAAGCTGGAAAGATGACCAAATCCAAGCATCCCTCGAAGACTATCATGACTACCACTCGTCATTTTGAATTGCTTCACATGGACCTCTTTGGCCCTACACATTACTCTGCATTCACAAATGCAGCATCTCTTTATGGCTTTGTCATTGTTGATGACTATTCTCGTTATACATGGGTACATATCATCACATTTGAGCATGAAGTGCAGGAAATCTTCAAGCGATTTTCCTCAAGGGCCTCGACGAATTTCGGCGTGAAGATCAAGCATATCCGGAGTGACAATGGGTCTGAGTTCAAGAACACTGGTTTTGATGACTATCTTGATGAACTTGGTATTACTCATGAGCTATCATCCCCTTACACTCCTCAGCAGAACGACATTTTGGAGCGCAAGAACAGGACTCTTGTTGAGATGGCTCACACTATGCTTGATGAATACAAGACACCTCTCCATTTCTGGCCTGAGGCTATCAACACTGCGTGCCACATCATAAACAGGGTATATCTTCACAAACTCCTCAAGAAAACCTCATACAAACTCCTCACTGACAAGAAACCCAATGTGAGTTATCTCAAAGTCTCTGGTGCTAAATGATGGGTTAGAGATCCTCATCACAATTCCAAATTTTCACCGAAAGCACATGAAGGTTTTATGCTTGGCTACGGAAAGGACTCGCACACCTACAGAATCTTCATCAATCATCTTCACAAGATTATTGAGACTGTAGATGTGGGATTCGATGAAACTAATGGCTCGCAAAGAGAGCACCTGTGACAGGTGAAATACCTCCTGAGGAATCCATTAAGTTCAAAGCTACTGAAGATATCATCACTGAAGAATTTGCTGAAGAAGTCATTCCTGACAATGAAGAAAATCATTCTGGTGCTCCTGAAGAAACTACTGCTGAAGAAAATGCTCAGCTAGCTAATCCTCTTGTTGCAAAATAAGTGCAGACCGAGAAAATCATCGACGACATCAATGCACCAGGTCCACTCACACGCTCAAGAGCTTCACACTTATCTAACTTTTGTGGGCACTTTGCTTTTGTCACTATCACAGAGCCCACCAAAGTTGATGATGCATTTCTAGAACCTAAGTGGATTCAAGCTATGCAAGAGGAATTGTATCAATTCGAGCTCAACCATGTGTGAGAACTCGTCAAGCGACCAGATCCTTGGAAGCACAATATCATCGGCACCAAGTGGATCTATCGCAACAAGCAAGATGAAAACTGCCTAGTGGTGAGGAATAAGGCTCGACTTGTCGCTCAAGGCTACACCCACGTTGAAGGAATTGACTTCGATGAAACTTTTGCTCCTGTTGCTAGACTTGAAGCTATTCACATATTACTTGCTTATGCTAACCATCATAATATCATCTTATATCAAATGGATGTGAAAAGTGCATTCCTTAATAGTAAGCTTGAGGGAGAAGTATATGTTGCTCAACCCCCAGGTTTTAAAGATCCTAAACATCCTGACAAAGTATTCAAAATAAACAAGGCCCTCTATGGCCTCAAGCAGGCCCCTCAGGCATGGTATGATACTTTGAAGGAATTCCTCACAAAGAAAGGCTTCAAACCTGGTTCACTTGACCCAACTCTTTTCACTAAATCATACGATGACGAATTATTCGCGTGTCAAATCTATGTGGACGATATTATCTTTGGTTGTACTGATGAACATCACAGTGATGAATTTGTCTACATGATGTGTGAAGAATATCAAATGCCAATGATGGGAGAACTGAAATTCTTCTTAGGCCTTCAAATCCGTCAACAACACAATGGAATCTTCATATCTCAAGAGAAATACATCAAGGCTGTTCTGAGGAAATTCGGCATGCAAGATTGCAAAGGCGTGAAAATCCCTATGCCCACAAATGGCCAACTGTGCACCGATGAAAATGGTAAAGACTTCGATCAAAAGGTATACCGCTCCATGATTGGATATTTATTGTATCTATGTGCATCTAGGCCAGATATTATGCTTAGTGTTTGCATGTGTGCCCGATTTCAAGCAACACCGAATTTATCACACCATAAGGCTGTGAAGCATATTCTTCGATATCTAGCTCACACTCCAACACTTGGATTATGGTATCCCAAGGGCTCTGATTTTGATCTCATCGGATATTCTAACTCTGACTATGCCGGTGATCGAGTGGATTGCAAGTCTACATCCGGCACATGCCATTTCCTTGGACGATCCTTGGTATGTTGGTCCGCGAGAAGCAGAACTACGTATCACTCTCTACCGCTGAAGCTGAGTACATTGTTGCTGGTTCATGATGTGCTCAATTGATGTGGATGAAGCAAACCCTCAAGGACTATGGCATCAACGTGAAGAATGTGTCACTCTATTGTGACAATGAGAGTGCCATCAAAATTGCTCACAACCCAGTTCGGCACTTGAAGACTAAGCACATCCAGATCCGTCATCACTTTCTTCGTGATCATGTGTTGAAGGGCGACATCTCCATCTACCATGTGAAGACTGAAGAACAGCTGGCAGATATCTTCACTAAGCCCTTGGATGAGAAGAGATTTTGCAAGTTGCGGTGTGAGCTAAATATCTTAGAATCTTCGAATGTCCTTTGAAAGGACACACATCCTAACACTTATGCAAAATTGATGACTTTGATTGGCAACACAAGAAGTAACATTTTTCTTCAAACAATGAAGACTAACCCTCTAAGTGTGAAGAAATTAATGAAGAAATTTATTCTGAGAGCCCTACGACAATTGTACGCGGTGTCTGAAATCATCATTCTTATACGGTGGGTCACGCCACCAACCAAAGTTGGAATTTGAGTTTTTCTTCAAATCTGCAAATTCTTCAAATTTTCAAATTACTCAAAATTTGCAATTTCTTCAACTCTTCTGGTGTTCTTCACTGGCTATATATTGAGTTTTTATGTCCTCTACAACATTCACTTATTGCTAATTCTTCAAATTGATTTTTCCTCTAAGTGAATGTGATAGGACCCATCCCCCTCTATGCTTAATGCAATCCAGTCTATTCACAAATTCCTCATATGCGTTCTGTTTTGAAACATGTTCGGAATCTTCACTGTGTCCTTGATAGCTGAAGAATTTGTGAACGCAACGTTAAAATTTACTTATCCAAAATTTTCGGCTTTTGCCGCTCAAACCGTTCTCCATCCCACGATGGATTGAAAAACTCTCCCACGATCTCCACTATCTTTACTCCTCGGGACGTGGGTGACGTATGTCGCTAGGATAGCAAAGGGTAGGGGCACGTTCGTCCAATTTCTTCGGACGAGTGGTTTTTTCACAGTGGCTATAAATACCCCTCCCCTTTCACCTCACCTCATTTACTTCGCTCGACCTCCATCTCACTCGAGCTCTCAGACATAGCGCCGTTGCGATTCTCCATTGATGCCGGTGAGGAACAGCTTTGCTGCCTCGACCTCCTCATCATCGTACTCGCGCCGGCCGCGGAAATCTTCACTCCGCCTTGTCGTAGTTGTCTCCTTCTGTCAAGTTAGGGCGTGGGAGATCTGGACCGACGAGCTTCTCCAAAGTTCATCTAGTTCGTCGTGTTCTTGACCAAGGGTAGTTAAAATCTAATTTTACTACCCTTCTTTGATTCTCATGATTTTCACAATTTCTTCAAAAGGTGTTTATTCCTTAACTTCCCACGGCCTAAACACCTAAATCTATCTATTCTTGATTTGCTTCTCTAAGTTGTGTTTTTCTTCATGATTCCTCAGTTGTGTGGATCTCTGATCTACACAACTCTAGAACCTAAAGCAAGAACACTTAACGAAATTCTTCAAGACTCCCATGGTCAAAAATCCTCAAACTTGATACTTTTGAAAAAATTCTGAGAACGCATATGACCTCTCCAAATTCTTCGCACATAAACTTATGTTCACAGGTACAAATGTCTGTTGCTGAATCTCTAGGTTCTCATCAACTTAACTCATTTGCAACATTCCTCGAAGAAAAGTTACATAATTCCTCAGAAACTTCAATTGTTCAAAATTCTCAAGTGAAGAAAATGGCTGAAGGCGAGAGACCACAGAAGGGAGGAAAGAGACCCAAGACAAACACTGCATTTGAAATCCCTGAAGACATCTATGATGAATATTGCACTCCAGATGAAGAAACTCATGGGAAAGAGAAAAAGAATCAGCGGAAAGTGCGCATTCAGAGGATTGAGAGGAGATGGGCAAAGGAATGGAGGGAATACCGCTATGTTACTCCAAAGTACATGAAGAAATTCACAGTTAATCCTCCTTGCACAAGACCTCCTTTGGCACCAGGCCAAGTTGCAGATCCCTCAAGCGTCAGACATGGTGAGGAATTTCCAAAGGAATGGCCTAAGCGTCAAGCAAAGCTTCAAAGGGCAGCCAGAGAAGTAGTGAAGAAATTCAATGAAGACGTTGTTGCTGTTGCCACTACTGCTGAGGCCTCTTCCAGCAAGCCCAAGAAGGCTATGCTAAAGAAATCGGGCGTCAAACCAAATTCCTCAACATCAATGCCCTCAAGACCAGGTTCCTCAAAGCCTTCATGACACATTCCTCATGCAACTTCCTCAAGGGCCACCTCAATACCCTCTGTTGCTGCACAATCCTCGGTTGTTGCTACAAAGTCCTCAACTCATGTTCTCCTTGCAACATGTCAACGGACTTCAGGGTTCTCAATTGCTTCAGGAGCCTCTACAAGTTCATCAGCTCCACCAAAATCTTCACCTGGTCCGACCTTGCTGAAAGTGAAGACCACTGCTGGCCATGGAAAGAGGCCAAGTCCTCAGAAGAAAGTGGCCTTTCAAGTTCCATCTGATGATGATGAAGCTGATGACGAAGAACTTGATGAAATCATCAGGGACCAGCAGATGAAGGCCGCTAGAGCCAAAGGCAGTTATGTGCCTCTCATGTTGGATCCAAAGAAGATCCTCGATTACATTGATCTTTGGCACAAAGATCCCAATACACCTCTCCCAGACATGAACCTCACTCCTGGTCACAGTCACATGTTGGCTGCTTTCATTGGTGAAGAAAAATGGAAGTTTAAGGAAGCTAGGAAGGCTAAGAAAGATCAGTACAAGAAGGAGTGTCTCTTGAAGAAAAATATAGTGAACATGACTCTTGAGGACCTTGTGAAACTACAAACTGAAATCAAAGGCCTCAGTGATGAATTTGATAGATACCATGCTGGTTGGCTAGGAGCCAAGGTTCGATTCGTCAAGCTTTCCAAGTCCCTCAACCTTGGTGGTGAAAGTTCCTCACAAGAAGAAATTCATCTTGTTGAGGAAACTGAAAGCGTAGCTGAAAATATCGCTGCTGAAGAAACTGAATGTGCCAGGGCTGATGAAGAAATTCTAGCCACTGGACAAACTGCCAGGGCAACTTCCAATGTTGTGCCTGAAGAACAACCCAGGGCTGCCGAAGAAACTGAAGCAGCGCCTGAAGAAACTGAGAATGCCAGGGCGACTGCAATAGTCGTGCCTGAAAAAACTAAACCTGTGTCATCTGCACCTCCTGCAGAGTCTTCACCTATGAAGACCATCAACCTTCCTTCTGCATCAGAAGTGAAGAAGACAAAGGCTGCAGAAAAGGCAGCTGTGAAGAAAAGGAAATCATCATGAACTGTAGAATCCTCAGCTCCCAAGAAAGTGAGGACTTTGTCAAGCTCCATCACCAATCCCATTGATGATGTTCCGATTTCCATTGTGCCATCAAAGGAGATTGTTCCCTTTTGTGAGGATTATGAAATTCCTGATGACACTGCTGAAGAAAATCTTTTTGTTGCTTCTTCAGAGCAGTTGGATGATGAAATTGAAGCGGAAGGAATCCCTTCAACCCCTCTGGTATCATCGCCCATGCCTCAATTCATTGCTGAAGAGGCCGGTGTTCAGGAAATGGAAGAAGAAGAAGAAGATGTGGATATTGACAACTCCTGTGCTCAATGATGATTATTGGGAGAAGACTCATCCAAATTCACCATTGACCACACCACTGCAGCAAGTTCCTCAATCCCCTACTCAAACTGAAGAAATTCATGCGGGCTCTGAAGAACTTCACACTCCATTTCTGTCCTTTCCTGAACAAGCTCCAGCTGCAACAGCTGAAGAAATTGAACAACCAATAGCTGCTAAAGAACCTAAAGCTTCAATTCCTCAGGCAGCAGCTCTAGAAGTTATGCATCAAGAGGCTGCAAAATCATCATTTGTAAATCTTCAGCCCAAGCAGAAGAACCCTCATGCAACAAAGCAGAAATTCAAGGCTGATGATTTCTTCATTGAACATCAATTCTTCACTGAATCCAACCCCTATGACTCAGCAAGACTTCGTCGCAAGCGGTTCTGGACAGCCACTCAGATGAATTTCTATTCTTCACTGCTTTTCGACAAGGATAAGGTATTTGAGCATCGTCAAATTTCTCATGTTGACACGGAGTCCATCCCTTGCTTTGAGCATGTGCTGAATTTGCTTCACGAAGCGGGGCTTAAAAGTTTCTGCTCTGACATATGTGATTGGAATGAAGAACTCATTCTTCAATTCTATGCAAACTTGCACCTGACGAGTAATGCTGATGACATCAACTCCTGGGTGCTTGACTGGATGACTGACAACACCCACTACAAAGCCCCAGTATCTGAATTGCTTCATGCCATCCCAATTAATTCTCCGGCTGATGGTGCAAGTTTGATGTATGATGAACCAGAACTTCGAAATCATCTGATCAAGTCCTAATGAAGCATTTGAAGGCTTGGCAATCTCCAAGAACAACCTTCCTACTGAAGGATTTGCTTTATGTGCCAAGGACCATCTACCGCATCCTCACCAAAACCCGTAGTCCAATTAAGGGCCACAACTCTGAAGAAGAAGACGTTGTTGGCATTATGAAGAATCTGTTGTTCAATATCATGCATGGGATTCCCATCAATTATCACGATTTCTTCATGAGGACTTTGGCGAATGTTGCACTATCACCTTTTGAGTTGAAGCCTTATGCTCCCTGGATTATTAGATTCATCAGAACGAGGTCTTCAATTGCATACAAGGCTGACTTTCAAAATCGCCTTAGTTATTTGCCTCCTGTTGAAGTCCTCAAACATAAAGACATTGACCAGGACGCTCGGGTGCCGCCACCACATCACTTCGACATGAGACCAGATGGCTACTACGGATGGTGATTGCCAAGCTAGGCCAAAAGCCTAAGCTTGGGGGAGTACGTGTTTCCAGCAACATTATATTCATGTTCACAAATTTCATCCAATTGTCGGTGTTCACACTTTTTCATTGTATTATTGATACGTCTCCAATGTATCTATAATTTTTATTGTTCCATGCTATTATATTATCTGTTTTGGATGTTTTATATGCATTAATATGCTATTTTATATTATTTTTGGGACTAACTTATTAACCTAGAGCCCAGTGCCAGTTTCTATTTTTTCCTTGTTTTTTAGTTTTGCAGAAAAGGAATATGAAATGGAGTCCAAACTAGCTGAAAATTTACGGTGATTTTTTATGGACCAGAAGAAGCCCATGGAGCATCGGAGATGGACCAGAGCTTCACGAGGACGCGACAAGTAAATCTGAGAAAAGTTTGATACCTGAACCATAACTCAACCAAACCCACGTGAGCTAGCTTGACACTTGAACCTAAACTAAACCCACAACAGCTATCTTGGCACCCAACCAAAACCAAACTTGCAGGGAATTTTAACCAGACCAAACTGAACCAAGCCTTCAACCATGGGTTGAAACTGTTTACACAAATGGGTTCAGAACCGTTTGATTAAATGGGTTAAGCATTATATTAACAGTCAATCAAAAAACAACAAGCACACAGAACCAACTTACTGCTTCACCCAACTGGAGATTAACAATGACATCTCAAACTGAATATACATTACAAAGGACTCATATTCAAAATTGAGCATCAAGTCAACCTCTGACAATATGAAATTAACAAAGAAACAACACAAGTAACCAGAGCATCAGGAATCCACATCATCTAAACAAAGATGGGCTATCAAATAGACAATCTATGTAACAAGCTTGGCCATGGCTACGGCAGCCGCTAGTACTCGGCGCAGAAGTTCACATCCTTCATGAAAAAGATCATCACGCTAGCCGCGAGCCCACGACACAAGCACCCGAGAACATGAGAATGGCCATGGCCTGCAAAATAACATGGACATCATTTTACTTAGAAAACACTTGATTATCACTAGAAGCATAAAATGTATATCAACGAAAAATAGTGCTGGCAACTCCTATTACTGGTTTTGGTGGATTTTTTATGTGCTAGATGAAATGAACACATATTCCTACAAGAATAGAGGAAGAAATAGGGCAATAAGACCCGGCTGTGTTCCAGCCAACAAATTCAATGAACTTATGACATGCCTATGGACTGGCTGATTCATCACTCACTTCTTGTCAAGAGTGTCATATCAAACCAAAGTCCAATTGTGGCGACCAGACCTCAAACAGTCTGATCTCTGTGCATCAGTGTCATCCCTGGATCAGTAATGCTGACACGCACAGTACTTGAAGGATTTATAACAGAGTAGCAATCACACACTTATTACATCGATAGTCCAACGATGAATTTATTACAATAATTATGGCTGAAGGCCATCTAACACGATAACAGCGGAAGGCTTGGAAGATAAATGAGTCCATCAACTCCAGCGGCATCACCGAGTATAGAACCACGACCTAAAAGGGCATCTTACTCGTCGTCTGAAAAGTCTGCAACATGAAACGTTGCAGCCCAAAAACGGGTCAGCACATGGAATATGCTGGCAAGGTAACACAAGAGATGCAATGAAAGTAAAACTATGCTATATGCAATATGGCTGGTGGAAAGCTCTATGGTTTAGTTTTTGCGTAAAGCCAATTTTTTCCTACTTCAAAGGAATGCATTTTAATTAGCTATCATGGTAGTTGAAACATCGTTGAGAAGATAGACATCCTCTCAACCCCAATTAAAGTTCATCATTAAACCCAACAAAATTAAATTAAAGTAACATGATGAGATGCACATGAAAATCCAAGTACTAGATACTCAAGACGTCCATAACCGGGGACACGGCTAATCATGATCAGTTTGTACACTCTACAGAGGTTTGTGCACTTTTCCCACAAGACTCGATCACCTCCGTTTGGTTTCTCGCACTGCATGGTGTTTGAGAAACAGATGACCGAGACATAGTCTTTCAGAAGCGCTAGCACCATACGATCGGGCGGACCGTACCAACCTACATCCCCTACATCTGCTAGTCCACCACTGTAAGAGTTCACACAACTATCTCATACTATGCTAGAGCCCATAATAGCATTGTGGCTGCACACGGAAGTTTCTAGTATGAATAATCTCATGATCCCTTTGAGCCTGGGTGGAGGTCCAAAAGAAAAACAGGCAATCACTGGAATACCCAGATCCCTCAATCCACCCAGATGTGTATTAATGTTGCCACCTTAAGTTGAACCATTAATTAAACAATCTCACAGCTGTCATGGATTTCACTCACCCAATCCACGTCTACGAGCATAGCATGTCCTAACAGCAAACGTAGAAGTAACTCCCAAGGGTTTGAATGTAATGCTGGTAATAGGTAGTACCTCAATCTACTTCCCAATCCCACAAGTTAATTGATCCTACTCATGCAATGTGTGAGGGTTTGACTAATGCAATGAAAACTAGGTAATTGGAAAGCATGATCAAAGTGTTACTTGCCTTGCTGATGATCCGTAAAACCTAGAGACTCAAAGTAGCAAGCGGCGCACTCCGGGTACTCTATCGCAGTCAAACAAGCATACAATAAGTACTTAACTAATGCACGGGTAAAACTCAAATAAGAGATCTAACTAGAAAGTTCAACTTAAGAACTCCGGTTTGCAAAAAGAATCGACTCGAAAGAAGCAACGAAACTCAAACTGCAAAAGAAACGAGCTCTGGTTTACTAGTTGGCCTAAAGTCAAATTTTACAGTAGCCAAAACTTTGTTCCAGTTGATTAAACGTAAATAGGGCTTCGAGACGAAGATCTGGGATTCTGAATCACCTGATTCCGACTCTCGAGCGAAAAGAAAAACAAAAAACAAGATCAGGGCAGAAATCACGATCGGAATAACCGCGGATAAATACCCCCAAAAAGAAAAACGACGAACGGGCTAACGAACGAACATTCGCTGTCTGCGGTTAACTAACGAAAACCGTTCGTTAAAACGAACGTACGGACGAACGTCCGCTAAATAGCTAAACCGAAAAAAACTGAACCGATCTAATCTAATAATAAAAAAACGAATCTACGGTTTTATTACTAAACCGATCGGTTTCTAAAAGAAAACCGTAACTACCTCGACGAACTCCGGCGACTCCAGCGGGCGGCGGGCGGCGGCGGCAGCGGCGGGGCGGCGGTGTGCGGCGGCGGTGGCTGCAGGCGGCGGCGGCGGCGTCGGGTGGCGGCGAGGCGGCGTGCGGCGGCGGCGGCGGCGGCTAGGGCTGGCGGCTAGGGTTCGGGCGGCGCTGGGCTGGGGCGACTTGGGTCGGCGGGGCTGGCTTATAAAGCCCAGTCTCCTGGTCCTTCACGAGTCTAAGTCGGTTTCCTATTTGTTTTTTTAAAAGAGTCCAGGCGCAGAAAAACTAACGAAAGAAATACCAAACGGACTCTAAAATTCCCGAAATAAATTTTCACCGTCCTCTAATAATATTTAGGACAAAGTGAACATTTTTCCCGGACCTAAATGCAATTTTGAAAAACACATATTTTTCCTATGCAAATAAATCCGCGAATAAATCCAGAAAAATACCAAAACTGATTTTAATATTTTTCCTCCAATATTTCTGTTATTTTGGAGAAGTCGTATTATCTCCGCTCATTTTTTTGTATTTAGAAATATTTTTAGGAGAGAAAAATTATTAGAATCACACTGTCCTCGTACCGGTATTCGAGCGAACTCAAATACAAAAACGGTAAAATTCCCAACTCTCTCCGTAGGTCCTTGAGTTGCTTAGAATTTCGAGGAACTCCACGAACAAAAATGCAAAATATGCTAATGCAATATGATTTATGTATAACATTCCAAATTGAAAATTTGGGATGTTACAAACCTACCCCCCTTAGAATGAATCTCGCCCTCGAGATTCGACTTGGCTAGAGAACAGGTGTGGGTGGTCCTTGCTTAGATCATCTTGTCGTTCCCAGGTGGCTTCTTCATCGGTGTGGTGACTCCACTGAACTTTTCAAAACTTGATAACCTTACTGCGTGTAACTCTGCTCGAAAATTCGAGAATCTTAACGGGTTTCTCCTCGTAGGTCAAATCACTGTCCAACTGAATTGCTTCCAGGGGTACTGTGTCTCTAAGCGGTATATCGGCCATCTCCGCGTGGCACTTCTTAAGCTACGAAATGTGAAACACGTCGTGCACTCCTGACAATCCTTCGGGCAATTCCAACTTGTAGGCAACCTCTCCCATGCGTTCCAAAGCACGGTAAGGTCCCACAAATCTCGGGGCTAACTTCCCTTTAACTCTGAAACGCTTAACTCCTCGCAGAGGCGATACTCTCAAGTATGATCTCTCTCCGATCTCATAGGCTATCTCCTTGCGCTTCGAGTCTGCATAACTCTTCTGCCTGGACTGAGCTACCTTCAGTCTATCTCGGATCAACTTCACCTTCTCCTCGCACTCTTTGATTAAGTCTGGTCCAAACAACTGTCGGTCTCCAACTTCGTCCCACGACAACGGTGTTCGGCATCTCCTTCCATACAATGCCTCGAACGGTGCCATCTTCAAACTGGCCTGGTAACTGTTGTTGTATGAGAACTCCGCGTAGGGCAAGTTGTCATCCCAACTAGATCCATAATCTAATGCACATGCTCTTAGCATATCCTCCAGAATCTGATTGACTCTCTCCGTCTGTCCATCTGTCTGCGGGCGAAACGCGGTGCTAAACTCTAGTCTGGTACCCAAAGTTTCATGTAACTGATTCCAGAACTTTGAGGCAAACTGGGTTCCTCTATCTGATACGATGCTCCTCGGAACTCCATGCAGACATACAATTCTGGTCATGTATATCTTAGCCAACTTTGCACTAGTATAAGTGGTTTTCACAGGAATATAGTGTGCTACCTTCGTCAATCGATCTACTACTATCCAGATTGAATCATATCCTGCTTTGGTCCTGGGCAATCCGGTGATAAAATCCATTCCAAGCTTTTCCCACTTCCATTCGGGTATTGGCATAGGTTGTAGCAATCCTGCTGGCTTCTGATGTTCTGCCTGCACTCTCTGGCATACATCACAAACTGCTACATACTCGGCAATATCCGTCTTCATACCGGTCCACCAGAAAATATCCTTCAAATCCAAATACATCTTAGTATTTCCTGGGTGAATCGAGTATGGGGAATCATGGGCCTCCTGTAAAATCAACTTCCTGATCTCCGGGCCATTGGGCACATAGATTCGATCCTCAAACCATAGGGTGTCGTGTTCATCCTCACGAAAACCTTTAGCTTTTCCTTCGCTCATCCTCTCCTTTATAGAGGCAATCTCTTTGTTAGCTTTCTGAGCTTCTCTGATTTTATCCATCAGGGTAGACTGGATTTCTAATGTTGCTACATAGCCTCTCGGAACTATCTCCAAACGTAGTTCTCGTAAGTTCTCGGCTAACTCCTTCGGAAATTTCTCCCTCATTAGGGTATTGACATGACTCTTACGGCTTAGCGCATCGGCTACTACGTTAGCCTTTCCGGGATGATAATGCAATCTCATGTCATAATCCTTAATGAGTTCCAGCCATCTCCTTTGCCTAAGATTCAGCTCCTTCTGAGTGAATATATACTTCAAACTCTTATGATCCGTATATACTTCACAATGGTTCCCAATAAGAAAATGTCTCCACGTCTTCAATGCATGCACTACGGCTGCTAACTCCAAATCGTGGGTGGCATAGTTCATCTCATGAGGTTTTAGTTGTCGTGAAGCATACGAAACAACTCTTCCTTCCTGCATAAGAACAGCTCCAAGTCCTCGACGTGAAGCGTCGTAGTACACCTCATAATCCTTATGTTGATCTGGCAAAATCAACACAGTGGATGAGACCAACTTTTTCTTCAACTCCTGGAAACTAGTCTCACATTCTTCGGTCTATCTGAACTTGCTGTCCTTCTTCAACAACTCCGTCATTGGCTTTGCAATCTTCGAGAAATTCTCGATAAATCTCCGGTAGTATCCTGCGAGTCCAAGAAAACTCCGGATCTCTCCAACTGTTGCCGGTGCTTCCCATTTGGTCACAGTGTCCACCTTAGCGCGATCTACTGCTCTTCCTTCTCTGGCTATAACATGTCCGAGGAATCCGACTTCCTTCAACCAAAACTCACATTTGCTAAACTTGGCATATAACTGGTGTTCTCTGAGCTTCTCCAATACCAAACGCAAATGCTCTTCATGCTCCTCTTCGTCCTTCGAGAAGATCAATATATCATCTATGAACACTACGTCGAACTTATCCAAATACTCCATAAACACTTTGTTCATCAGGTTCATAAAATATGCCGGTGCGTTTGTCAGACCAAACGACATAACGGTATACTCGTACAACCCATACCTAGTGGTAAAGGCCGTCTTAGGTATGTCCTGCTCTCGGATCTTCAATTGATGGTACCCTTATCGTAGATCGATCTTGGAAAATACCTTAGCTCCTTGCAATCTATCGAACAGATCATTGATCATTGGCAGTGGGTACTTGTTCTTGATCGTTACTTCATTCAATCCTCGGTAATCAACAACCATTCTTAACGATCCATCCTTCTTCTCCACCAGAAGTACTGGCGAACCCCAAGGCGAAGACCTTGGGCGTATGAATCCTTTATCCAGTAACTCCTTAATCAGTTTCTTAATTTCCTCCAAATCCTTTGCGGGCATCCTATATGGTCTCTTAGAAATTGGCCCGGTGCCTGGCAAAAGTTCAATCAAAAACTCTATATCTCTATCCGGTGGCATGCCAGGTAACTCCTCTGGAAACACCTCCGGATAATCCTTCACTACTGGCACTTCCTCCTGTACAACTCCTGACAAGGAATTTAATCTACTCCTCTTTGACTCATGCCGGGATACATACTTGATCCTTCTTCCTTCCGGTGTAGTAAGCAAAATGGTCTTGCTGGCACATTCAATATTCCCTTCATACTTAGATAACCAATCCATGCCTAATATCACATCCAGTCCTTGAGATTCCAATACTATTAGGTCCGAAGGGAAAATGTAATTACCAATCCTTAAGGGCAACTGATCACACCATGACTTAGCCATATAATCTGCTCCTGGTGAGGTTACTAACATGGGCGATCTAAGGGCTTGGGTCGGTAGCTTATACTTATCCACGAATCCCTTGAAATATATGAATGTGATGCACCAGTATCGAAAAGAACGAGTGCAGTAAAGGACTTAACAAAGAACTTACCTATAACTGCATCTGGTTGCTCCTCTACCTCCTCCACAGTCACGTGGTTCACTTGTCCTTTGTTGAACGGGTTGGGCTTCTTCCCGACGCTTCCATTGCCGTTCCCATTCTTAACTTCTGGGCATTCATTAGCATAATGTCCATTCTTCCCGCACTTGTAACAAGTGACATGGCTAAAATCCCTCTTGGTGGGTGTGGACGGTGCAGGGCGGTTCTGGTTTCCATTGGCTCCATTCCCATTTCCATTCCCATTCTTGGTGCCATTGTGGTTGTGCGAGCTACTTCCTCCATGGGTATGCTGAAACTGTCCTACCGCTTTAGGGGTAAAACGGGGCTTCTGCTGTGCTCCAGAATTATACTTTCCTTGCCCATACTTCCTCTAGCGACTCTCAATCTGTTGGTGCTTCCTTTCAATCATTAGGGCGCGGTCAACCAACTCCTGGTAATTATTGAAAGTTGCCACCATCAACTGTACAATCATCTCATCATTCAGCCCTTCCATGAATCTCTCCTGCTTCTTGGCATCTGTAGCCACATCATCTGGGGCATAACGAGATAGGGTACTAAACTCATCCACGTACTGAGCTGCAATACGATTCCCTTGGCGCAAATTGCGAAACTCCTGCTTCCTAATACTCATGGCTCCGGTTGAGACATGGGCGGTACGAAAAGCTTGCTGAAACTGATCCCAAGTCACATTGGCTATGGGGTAAGTGGCTGTGTAATTCTCCCACCATGCTGCGGCTGGTCCAGACAACTGGTGTGCGGCAAATCACACCTTCTCAGCATTCGAGCAATTGGCGGTGGTCAAATCCCTTCCAATCTTGCGTAGCCAGTCATTAGCCACAATTGGTTCGATGCTGCTAGCAAACACGGGTGGTTGCAACCTTAAGAAACGTGTCAGGTTGTCCACGGGTGGTGGTGGTGGAGGGTTGTTGTTGTTGTTGTTCTGGTTGTTCTGAGTGTTCTGGACAAGAAGTTGCATCAGGGTGTTCTGCTGCTGGATCAACTGGGTGAGCTCAGGGGGAAACTCGAATTCACGCCTTGGAGGCATCTGATGGGTGTAGAGGGAAGAGATTAGAATAGAAAAGAGGTCTAAGGGAAAGTGACTACCCATATGCACATGAGGCAAACACACAATCATATCACACCAATCAATTTCAAACAAGGTCTTACAAATCTAACGATCGTTACAAAGGTGTTCTAAAACTAATATTGGGTGGTAAACTACTAGTCACAAGGTGGTCATCTAAAAATATTGATCGACAGAGGATTCCATAATATCTGCTCCAGCTTCATCTTCATAGTCTTCGTCCTTGCTATCCTCAGCTTGTGAATCCGTGTCATCTATGATGATATAGTCTTCCGGTGGAATCTCCTTGGGTTCTTCTTCCTCGTCTTCTTCTCCCATGAGTATCCCTAACTTTCGGGTCAAATCATCATTCTTCTCCACAAGTATCTTCATCTCCTCCTCATATCCGTCGCGTGTAGACTTGAGTTCTTCTTCTAGCTCCAAATTCCTATTTAGGGCTTTCTTCAAATCTATCATCCCTGCACACATCTGGTGCTCCTGGCGACGAATGTGGTGGTTCAACTCCTGGATGAATGCTGCAATGGATATACCCTTCCGGGTGCTGATCATATCCCAATTCTCATCTCGGCGTCCACAAATCTGGTAGATAGTGTCCTTTAGCTCCTGCTTGTAGGCTTCTCCGATCCTTCCCATAGCAATGTGGGCTGCCATACTCCTTCCTAGGCTCCATGTAGGTGCATTAAAGGAAAATGCTATGAGTGAGGTGACGGGTGCGAACGTCCTTCCTGGAACTTGAGCTTGAATCAACCAACGCTCCTCCTCTGGTAGAGTGGCATTGTAGGTTCCAGTGAAACTTGGTAATCCAATGTTGAGATATCTTGTGACTTCCTTCAGGTATCATCCAAATGGTGTATCATCATCCGGTTGCATGAACTTGTGCTTTGCTTCCACCATCCTAAAGAGTAGAAAAGATGAGGAGTCAGAAAGAAAAGAGTGAATTGTGCTCTAGGGCTTGTCTTAGTGGTCGTGTCCTACAGTCAGCGTGTGCTCTGATACAATTTTGTAGCGACCAGACCTCAAACAGTCTGATCTCTGTGCATCAGTGTCATCCCTGGATCAGTAATGCTGACACACACAGTACTTGAAGGATTTATAATAGAGTAGCAATCACACACTTATTACATCGATAGTCCAACGATGAATTTATTACAATAATTATGGCTGAAGGCCATCTAACACGATAACAGCGGAAGGCTTGGAAGATAAGTGAGTCCATCAACTCCAGCGGCATCACTGAGTATAGAACCACGACCTAAAAGGGCATCTTACTCGTCGTCCGAAAAGTATGCAACATGAAACGTTGCAGCCCGAAAACGGGTCAGCACATGGAATATGCTAGCAAGGTAACACAAGAGATGCAATGAAAGTAAACTATACTATATGCAATATGGCTGGTGGAAAGCTCTATGGTTTAGTTTTTGCGTAAAGCCAATTTTTCCCTACTTCAAAGGAATGCATATTTAGCTATCATGGTAGTTGAAACATCGTTGAGAAGATAGACATCCTCTCAACCCCAATTAAAGTTCATCATTAAACCCAACAAAATTAAATTAAAGTAACATGATGAGATGCACATGAAAGTCCAAGTACTAGATACTCAAGACGTCCATAACCGGGGACACGGCTAATCATGATCAGTTTGTACACTCTGCAGAGGTTTGTGCACTTTTCCCACAAGACTTGATCGCCTCCGTTTGGTTTCTCGCACTGCATGGTGTTTGAGAAACGGATGACCGAGACATAGTTTTTCGGAAGCGCTAGCACCTTACGATCAGGCGGACCGTACCAACCTACATCCCCTACATCTGCTAGTCCACCACTGTAAGAGTTCGCACAACTTACTCATACTATGCTAGAGCCCATAATAGCAGTGTGGCTGCACACGGAAGTTTCTAGTATGAATAATCTCATGATCCCTTTGAACCTGGGTGGCGGTCCAAAAGAAAAACAGGCAATCACTGGAATACCCAGATGCCTCAATCCACCCAGATGTGTATTAATGTTGCCACCTTAAGTTGAACCATTAATTAAACAATCTCACATCTGTCATGGATTTCACTCACCCAATCCACGTCTACGAGCATAGCATGTCCTAACAGCAAACGTAGAAGTAACTCCCAAGGGTTTGAATGTAATGCAGGTAATAGGTACTACCTCAATCTACTTCCCAATCCCACAAGTTAATTGATCCTACTCATGCAATGTGTGAGGGTTTGACTAATGCAATGAAAACTGGGTAATTGGTAAGCATGATCAAAGTGTTACTTGCCTTGTTGATGATCCGTAAAACCTAGAGACTCAAAGTAGCAAGCGGCGCACTCCGGGTACTCTATCGCAATCAAACAACCATACAATAAGTACTTAACTAATGCACGGGTAAAACTCAAATAAGAGATCTAACCAGAAAGTTCAACTTAAGAACTCCGGTTTGCAAAAAGAATCAACTCGAAAGAAGCAACAAAACTCAAACTGCAAAAGAAACGAGCTCCGGTTTACTAGTTGGCCTAAAGTCAAATTTTATAGTAGCCAAAACTTTGTTCCAGTTGATTAAACGTAAAGAGTGCTTCGAGACGAAGATCTGGGATTTTGAATCACCTGATTCCGACTCTCGAGCGAAAAGAAAAACGAAAAACAAGATCAGGGCAGAAATCGCGATCGGAATAACCGCGGATAAATACCCCGAAAAAGAAAAACAATGAACAGGCTAACGAACGAACGTTCACTGTCTGCGGTTAACTAACGAAAACTGTTCGTTAAAACGGACATACGGACGAACGTCCGCTAAATAGCTAAACCGAAAAAAACCGAACCGATCTAATCTAATAATAAAAAAACGAATCTACGGTTTTATTACTAAACCGATCGGTTTCTAAAAGAAAACCGTAACTACCTCGATGAACTCCGGCGACTCCGGCGGGCGGCGGCGGGGCGGCTCTGGCGGGCGGCGGGGCGGCTCTGGCGGGCGGCGGGGTGGCATGCAGCGGCGCTGGCGGCGGTGTGTGGCGGTGGCGGCTGCAGGCGGCGGCGGCGGCATCGGGTGGCGGCGGGGCTGCGTGCGGCGGCGGCGGCACGCGGCAGCGCTGCCGCGACAGGAGGCGGCGGCGGCTAGGGTTCGGGCGGCGTTGGGCTGGGGCGACTTGGGCCGGCGGGGCTGGCTTATAAAGCCAAGTCTCCTGGTCCTTCACGAGTCTAAGTCGGTTTTCTATTTTTTTTCTAAAAGAGTCCCGGCGTAGAAAAACTAACGAAAGAAATACCAAACGGACTCCAAAATTCCCGAAATAAATTTTCACCGTCCTCTAATAATATTTAGGACAAAGTGAACATTTTTCCCGGACCTAAATGCAATTTTGAAAAACGCGTATTTTTCCGATGCAAATAAATCCGCGAATATATCAAGAAAAATACCAAAAGTGATTTTAATATTTGTCCTCCAATATTTCTATTATTTTGGAGAAGTCATATTATCTCCGATCGTTTTTTTTTATTTAGAAATATTTTTAGGAGAGAAAAATTATTAGAATCACACTGTCCTCATACCAGTATTCGAGCGAACTCAAATACGAAAACGGTAAAATTCCCAACTCTCTCCGTAGGTCCTTGAGTTGCTTAGAATTTCGAGGAACTCCACGAACAAAAATGCAAAACATGCAAATGCAATATGATCTATGTATAACATTCCTAATTGAAAATTTGGGATGTTACACCAATAGTTCTACAGACTAGTCTTGGCAATGTTTACTTTCTTAGCGACAGTGGTTTTGCCTGTCCAATCACTATAACGGAAAAAAGGAGCAAGGCAAAGGCAAATCGATGATCATGATCATATTTTTACCTTTTCTTGGTTTCAAGTTTTTAGCCGTGTGCTTACTGTCCATCTCCTGCAAATGAAACAAATGATTAATTTAAAGGCATATGGACACTTCTATACTGCAAGTTTTATATATCACATTTTTCACAAGTAGTAGAACCAAAATGTAATTGGTTACCTCACCCTCCTTTGGTTTGAACAACCAATCTTTAGCACAAACAAGCACTTCTAGCATATTAGGGTTCAAAGAGCTTCTCTTGTCACCTAGTATCCTCTTACCACAACTGAAGGCTAATTCAGATGCCACTGTGCTCAAAGGAATTGCAAGAAAGTCACGGGCCAAAGATTCCAATATAGGAAACTTTTCGGCATGCCTCTTCCACCAACCCAAGACATCAAAGTAATCACCGACCTTCTCGGATGCTTCTTCCAAGTATGCATCAAGCTCAGATTTGTGTACACGTGACTTCCGACGAGACTTGTGCTGGGCAAACTCTTCTTCCAACTTCCTTTTCCCTGCAATAGGTTATCCAACAGTGGTATTGCTTTGACTAGAAGGTGTCGAGTGTGCGGTGCTTGTCGCTGCAAGTAGCTCATATTCCTTGACATACTTTCTCACCCATTCTAAAGCAATCTCCACTTGTTTTGTAATCTTCTTTGCGTTGGTAGACAACTTGCAATACAAGAAATCCAAGTAATCTTCTTTCCTCCTTGGATCCAGGAATGTAGCAATGACAAGTGCATGGTTAAACTCAATGCCCTTTATTTTTCTACGACGGTTAGGATCTGCATTCTCCTTCTCCTCGGGATCCCAATACTTATCGAGCTCTGTTTGCATCACTGCCGCCAATTCCTTCAACACATCAGCGGTCTGCCAACCCGGATCTTTCAATGCATGGCGAATAGAAAGCACAACTCGTAGAAACTTATGTGAAGTTGGCTTCCTGTGAGCTGAAACAATCAAGGTAAGCTCTTCAAAAGCTTTTAGAAACTCAAAAATAGCTTTTGCCTTCTCCCATTCTTCCTCACTTGGAGACTCTATCTTCTTTATATTGGCATAACTAGTGAGGAAAGATTTAAACCAGTTTCTCTAAAACCACTCCCAGATTTAGCGACAAGGGTGGAGGGCGCGCCCCCTGTCTTGTTGCTGCCTCGTGGACCCCCTTGACTTGTTCCCGACACCAAAAATTCCTATATATATATAAACCCCCAAAAAGAAACCTAGATCGGAAGTTCCGCTGCCGCAGGCCTCTGTAGCCATGAAAAAACAATCGGGAGCCCGTTCCGACACCCTGCCGGAGGGGGAAACCATCACCGGTGGCCATCTTCATCATCCCGATGATCTCCATGACAAGGAGTGAGTAGTTCACCCTCGGGGCTGAGAGTATGTACTAGTAGCTATGTGTTTGATCTCTCTCTCTCTCTCTCTCCCTCTCTCTCTCTCTCTCTCTCTCTCGTGTTCTTGATTTGGCATGATCTTGATGTATGTAAGTGCATCTAGTGCCCCTTAGTGATTTTGGTGTATTGAAGACTTATAGGTTAAGGGACTAATGTGTTTGTGAGTGTACACAGGTACTATAAGTCTACGAGGAGTTTGAAATTTACGAAGAAAGTTGACCCCTAAAAATATATGTCTTCGGTTGAAGACTTTGGTTTTCTTGAAGACTTTGAAAATGAGGAAATTGGTGTGACCTTGAAGACTTGAATATTCATGCGAGGACTATGAAGCGTGAAGACTTTTGTTTTCGTAGTTTCATTTTCTCTTTCTTGAGTCATAGGAAACACCGGACTGTTAAAGGGGGTCGAGGTAAAACTAAGGAAACATATTTCCAAGTGATGATCAACTCAAAGCCTACACTACCCAATCCATTCGAGTGAAGCCATTGGAAATCTCATACAATTCAGTGACAGAGACAAAGTTCTTCTGTTCTCTGAGGAATTTGTTCTGACTGAGGAGTTAGGATTTCGCTAGTGCGGATTGCCTACAAGTGAGGAACATGATAGCCCTGAGGAATTTGAGAGCTCAAATTTCCGACCGTTGTTGTGCTATGCACTAGCTGTCTCAAATATCCTATCCACTTAACGGTCATATCATTTAAGGGCATTTATGTCTTATCATGTCAGGCTGCTCCCTAGGCTATAAATAGCTGCCCCTACAACCACTAGTTGGTTGGCTGCTCGGATAGAAACTGACACTTGTCATTAGATCAACCCATCCTCCGAGGACTTTGAGCGAAAATCATCAAGTGAGGAATAACCCAAAACCCCAACACCTAAAACCCAAAAGTGATTGAGCATCACAGAAGAGAGTGTTCCTATGTGGAATCGACGCTTGTTACCTTTGAAGACTTTGATCTTCCAGACATTAGGCGTCAATGGTCTAGAGCATCCAAGAGGAATTGTGGATCACCGAGTGACCAAGACTAAACGTTTGGAAGTCACATGTGAAGACTTACCACGAGTGATTGGGCGAGGTCTATGAGACCTTAGCTCAAGGGGAATACGGTGAGGACTAAGTGTCCTGGACTGTGTGTTAGGGACTGGGTGTCTGGGACTGATTGTCCTCATGTTTGAATATCTAGCCGCCCTAACCAGACGTACAACTATCACAGCACTTGGAACTGGTCTACCAAATCATTGTCTTCACCAAGCCTACTGGTTCTATTTCCTCAACCCTTCAATTTACTCATTCATGTGTTGATGAACTTGATGTGTACCGTTTGAAGACTTTGACTGAAGACTTTCTCAATTTCCTCAACCCTGTTTCTTCAGTCCTCGGTCTTCAGCCTGCTTATCATGTTTACACGCTACGTGTACTCTGTGTTTGCTTTCATCTCATCATGATGACCATGCTATTATTTTGTTGTGCATGCACTTGAGTATCTATTCCGCTGCTAAGTAGTTCGTTGCTTAGGAAATTCCTCAACTAGAATTTCCCCAGTGGCGAATTTGTAAAAATTGCCTATTCA
>LR738715.1:204748297-204760347 GCA_902687465.1 Secale cereale | reverse complement strand
ATCACATAAAGGGTTTATAAAGGGAATAAATAATAAGAGTGCCACAGTCGGACGCTTGAGCGACATCACATAAAGGGCTTATAAAGGAAATAAATAAAGAGAATGCCGCAGTCGGACGTCTGAGCGACATCACATAAAGGGCTTATAAAGGAAATAAATAACGAGAATGCCACAGTCGGACATCTGAGCGACATCACATAAAGGGCTTATAAATAACAATAGTTGAGCGGTGAAATACTTCAGGAAATAAATCAGTACAGAGATAATTGGTGAGTTCATCTACCAAATGAACTTGACAAAATCACTACTCTTATTACTATCAAGAATTTACTAGAGACGGTCACCGGGTTGACACGAAGATTGACCCTAGGCCATAAACATGGCTACTTGAAGGATTTAACTCTGCAGAGCTTGTACTATTAAATCATAGCCAACAGATTCTACTAGCCACAGGGGCTAGTTCCGTCTACGGTGTTTTAGCAAAAACCCAACTGACCAGTACACACCCATTTCACATCCTGCTGTCCGGAATCACCCGTGACAACGTTCACAAAAAAACTTTAAGATGGGGAGGCTACAACCTCGAATAGCATGGGATCAATTTTATATATGTGCGCTCTAAGGGGTGCCCCCCTCTCGGTCCCAACCGGAAAGACCCATGCCCCCTGACCGGATGACGCGCTTTAATCCAGGGACATGGAACCCTCATCCCGGCCCCTCTACTTGGTGTGTACTCGGAAAGTGATTTACAACTGACTAGACCGCAATCACAATAGATGGCATATGACAGTACCAAAAGGAGGTGAGCGGGATCATGACTCGATCCACGCGGATACTAGGTTAACCAACTAGCGGCATGCTTCAACAATACCGGTGCTCCACCCATCATGTCACCACATGATCGGGGTGGTTCAATCATTATCATACGGGGCTCACCCGAAGCTTGCTTGCATGAAATATAACCATACACAAATGCTTATATAACCATGCTTATGAAAAGAACTACTAGAGCAAACATGCAACACATCCATCATATCAAAGGTTCAAACATGCTTGCCTAGTTCGGAGTAGTTGGAGTCTAACTCGGTGAGGTTCGCGGCTCCGTCACGTCCTTCGGTATCTACGTAATCAAACTAACGGATACTAACATAAATACTGCGCGTGCAAATAAAGTTGCTCCAAAATATTTCACATAAATATGACAAAAAACTAGACAGAAAACTAAAGAGGACAGAAAAAGAATCAACTCAAAATCATCTTTAGTTAAAAAGATATTATAGTTTCTGTCCAGGGACTCATCTGTAATGAAACAGAAAATTTCCAGGGGCTAGAATGGAAAACAGCAAAGCGAACCGGTATGCAGTACGTCAACTGAAGACGGAGACGTACTTTGCCCGAAGGCGCTTTCCAGAAAAATGGTTCGGAGAGATATGAGAGGCTGACGAGGGGTCCCACTCGTCGGGTTTAAACTCTAAAACAGAGTCGCGCCGGTGCCAGATGCTGCGGTGGTCGCCGACGCCGATCCACTGCGAGCTAGGGGAGGGGAGTGGTACATACAGCTTCCTGGTGTTCTTCCACGTCGATTGGTGGTCGAGTTGAACATCGGCGAGCTCCACGTCGACGGCGACCCTGTCTCCGGCGGACGGCGGCTCGGGTGATCGTGGGCCTCGTCGGAGAGGATCTCTCGGGTCAAATTGGAGTGGGGGTTAGGTTTAGATAGGTGCCAGGGTGCTACGCTCGAGTCCAGGGCGGCGGAGGAGTCCTTACCGAAGAGAACGTTGTTGGAGCCCGAGGCGGAAGGAGTTGGCCGGAGTTGGGGAAGAAGGGCCCCTCGAGGCTCTTCCAGAGGCTGGGCGCGGTCTAGGGAGATGGTGGAGGTGTGCGAGCTCGAGAACGAGCTCGGGGGCGCTTTATATAGCCGGCCCGAGGCGGTTACCGTGAACGGGATAAGTCCGGTGAGCGGTTACGGCGATGCAGTGGCTGGACGGCGGGTTTAGGGGCTTGAGCATCGACTAGGAGGTGCATTGGTTCCATTCCCGTGCCTAACTCAGTAGGGGAGGGGTGATAACGGGCTGCCCTCGACGAAACGGCCGCGCGGCACGTCGGCGGCAGAGAACGCGCTCTGTGCGCGCCAGGCCACGGTGACGGTGCTACAGGCGTGCGCTGGTAGTGGAGAAGGCCACGCGGAGCGCTGGGGTGACTTGGGCGGCGCCAAACGGCGTCGAGCTGCAGGATCCTCCCTGTCGGCCGCCACTGGAGGTTCTGTTGCCGTGGAAGTCGCCGGCGTGGTCGGGCCAGGGCGCCACCGACGCCCGGAAGCCCCCAAGCAAGCATGCGGCATGCTGGACAAGTAGGAGGTGCAGTGAGCATCGATCCAAGGTGGGCACTGGTGAGATTGACGCTGCGGCTCTGACGAACTGACGAACTGCACTGTCGACAGTGAATCTTCAGTTAGCAGTTTTCTGAACCTGACAAATCAGTGCAAGCCAAGTGTTCAATGAAATGATTCTGGTATGTGGGAAATGTTTCTGGGGCTGATATTTGGTGGAGTGGCCTCTTGATGTATCTAGAGGCTTCCTGGATTTTCACAGAATTTTTGGAAGAATATAAATATGAATTTCACCAAATTTTGCAAATCTGATCCAAACTTGCAGTAGGTGAAATTTGAAAATTTTGAACTGTGGACCAGTGAAACAAGATGGATCTAGGTTGTGGATACTAAGGACTATCCAGAGAGGTTAGTTTGGAATCATATAACAGGATGGACATGGTGGTTCCTTTGTAAATCACCAAGGTTCACTATAATGAACATAAATTGTTTTAGGAGTAGAATAAATAGAGAAAATTTTCTAATAAGGTTGAAACTCCTTGAAATTAATGTGAGACTTGTCCTAAAGTGAAGAGGAGGTCTTGGAGAGAAATATTTTTGTTGGGGTCATCGCAAGATGGAGGTTGGAGAGGAAGTTAAGCCCAAGGTTAAACCTAAGAAGTTTGAATCATGAAGGAAAAGAATCAAACAAATTTCTAAGAAAATAACTTGTGTTGAGCCAACACCAGAAGAATCTTTCAAGACCAAAAACCAAGCTTGAGAAAAACACACAAACTTTGGCCAGAAGAGATTTTAGAAGGGTCTTAAGAGAAGATCAAACAACCCCCTTCCAAAAGACCAAAAGTTTGGGAGGAAAAACCAAACCAAAAAAAAATTGGAGTGTTACTACACCTACCCCCTTAGGAAAAATCTAGTCCCCGAGATTTCAGCTGATCCTGAAACAGGTGTGGGTGTTCTGTCCGAAGGAAATCTTCCCTTTCCCACGTTGCCTCATCCTCTGTGTGATTTCTCCACTGAACCTTGAGATATTTAATAGTCTTCTGACGGGTTCTCCTTTCAGACTCCTCCAAAAAAATTACTGGGTGTTCCCGGTAGGTGAGATCTGGTTGCACGTCAAGGTTTTCATGTGACACATGCTTCTCTGGGTTGCTTACACACTTCCGTAGTTGCGAGACGTGGAACACGTCGTGGACGTCTGACAGTTCCTTGGGAAGGTCCAGCTGGTAAGCTACTGTGCCTCTCCGTGCAATTATACGAAAGGGTCCGATGAATCGGGGTGCTAGTTTCCCTTTGACCTTGAATCGTTGCAGTCCTCTCATAGGTGATACACGTAAGTATACGTCTTCACCGGGCTCAAAACTTATTTCCCGATGCTTTTGATCGTAATAGCTCTTCTGTCGGCTTTGGGCTGTTTTGAGTCGATCCCGTATTATTTTTACTCTTTCATCAGCTTCTTTTAACATATCGGGGCCGAATATATGACTGTCCCCTGTTTCCGACCAGTTTAATGGAGTACGGCATCTTCGTCCGTACAAGGCTTCGAACGGTGCCATCTGCAGGCTCGCTTGGTAACTATTGTTATATGCAAACTCGGCATATGGTAAGCTTGCCTCCCAACTGGTCCCATATGTGAGGACACATGCCCTTAGCATGTCTTCAAGTATTTGATTTACTCGTTCCGTTTGTCCTCCAGTCTGGGGGTGATAAGCTGTACTGAATGTTAGTTGCGTCCCGAGGGCTTGTTGCAACTGGTCCCAAAATTTGGAGACGCACTGAGTGCCTCTGTCGGATATTATAGTCTTTGGAACCCCATGTAGGCACACTATACGGGCGAGGTAAAGCTTGGCAAGCTTTTGGGTGGTGTGGGTTGTCTTGACTGGTATGAAGTGTGCCACTTTGGTCAGTCTATCTGTGATGACCCATATGGCATCATTTCCATGCTGTGACCGTGGTAGTCCAACAATAAAGTCCATCCCAATATTGTCCCATTTCCATTCTGGTATCTTGTTTGGCTGCAGGAGTCCTGCGGGTTTTTGGTGCTCGGCTTTAATGCGTTGACATGAATCGCAGCATGCAATATATGTGGCTATATCCCTCTTCATGTCGTGCCACCAAAATCTTTCCTGAATGTCCTTGTACATTTTTGTCCCTCCAGGGTGGATGGAGTATGGAGCGGTGTGGCTTTCTGCTAGAATTTGCTGTTTAAGGTCGTTGCTATTTGGTACGCAAAGTCTGTCTCTGAACCATAATATTCCCTCACTGTCTATGGTGAATTCTGAGGCCTTGCCCGGACTTACTTTTCTTTTTATACCTTCGATGCTGGGGTGTCCATGCTGAGCATTCTTTATTTGTTCTATTAGTGTAGGCCATATTTCCAAATTTGACGCTTCGCCTTCAGTGACCATCATTAGGTTGAGTTTGGCGAATTCTCGCTGAAATTCTGATCTCAGGTTCTGTAGGCTGCCGCTGTTCGGGCTGGGGTTACGGCTGAGAGCATCTGCTGCCACGTTTGCCTTTCCTGGGTGATAGTGGATACCAACGTCATAATCTTTTACCAGTTCCAGCCAGCGTCGTTGTCGTGAATTGAGTTCTGGTTGCGTGAAAATATATCTGAGGCTCTTATGGTCCGTATATATTTCACAGCGATTCCCAAGCAAAAAGTGCCTCCACTCCTTGAGTGCATGAATGACTGCTGCCAACTCCAAATCGTCAGTAGGATAATTTTCTTCATGTTTTCGCAGTTGCCGGGAAGCGTAGGCGACTACTTTGCCTTCTTGCATTAGTACGAATCCGAGGCCTTTTCGGGATGCGTCGCAATATACTTCAAAACTCTTGTGTATGTCTCGTACAACCAATACTGGGGCTGTTGTTAACTTCTTTTTGAGTTCCTGGAAGCTCTTCTCACACGCTTCGGTCCATACGAATTTCTTATCCTTCTTGAGTAATTGTGTCATTGGTTTGGCTATGGTGGAAAATCTTTCAATAAACCTTCGGTAATATCCAGTCATACCGAGGAAACTTCGTATATCCGTTACACTGGCCGGTGACTTCCAACCAAGTACAGCCTTAACTTTATCCGGGTCCACGGCAACTCCCTCTTGTGTCAATACGTGTCCTAGGAAACCCACTTGTCTTAACCAAAATTCACATTTGCTGAATTTGGCGTAGAGTTGGTGTTTCCTTAATTCTCCCAGTACAATGCGGAGGTGATCAGCATGTTCTTCTGGTGTCTTTGAATATACCAAGATATCATCAATAAATACCACCAAAAATTTGTCCATGAATTTCATAAACACTTTGTTCATGAGGTGGACAAAATATGCCGGGGCGTTGGTCAGTCCAAACGGCATTACTGTAAATTCATATAGTCCATATCTGGAGGTGAATGCTGTTTTTGGGATATCTTCTGTACGTACTTTTAATTGATGATAACCTGACCTTAAATCAACTTTTGAGAAAACCTTGGCTTGCGCGAGTTGGTCAAATAAATCATTTATCCGTGGCATCGGATATTTGTTCTTGATAGTGACCATGTTGAGTGCTCGGTAATCTATACACAATCTCATAGTCCCATCCTTCTTTTTGGCAAATAATACCGGCAAACCCCAAGGTGAGGAGCTGGCCCGTATAAATCCTTTGTCCAGCAATTCCTTTATTTGTTTCTTTAGTTCAACCAACTCGGATGGTGCCATTCTGTACGGCTTCTTGTATATGGGGGTGGTTCCACATGCTAGCTCAATAATGAATTCTATTCCTCTGTCTGGTGGCATGCCCGGTAGTTCTTTGGGAAATACGTCCGGAAATTCACATACAACTGGAACTTTGCTTAACTCAGAAGTGTCTACCTTGTTTAATTTTGGTTGCCGCGATACTGGTCTTTCTTGAGCTGCGACTCTTATCGTCTTTCCGTGATGATGAGTAAGAATCACAGTCCGGTTGAAACAGTCGATAAATCCTTTGTTGGTGGTCAGCCAGTTCATACCCAGGATAACATCCAGTCCCTTGTTTTCCAACACGATGAGGTTTGCGTGAAACTGTAACCCTTCAATTTCAATTGTTAAACCTTGGCAGTAATTCTAAGTGATCTGCTTACATCCGGGGGACTTGATGGTCATTGACTTTCCCAGGGGGAGCATCGAAAAACCATGTTGCAAAGCAAAACTCTTCGAAATGAACGAATGAGAAGCTCCAGAATCAAATAAAACTGTGGCAGGTATTGTGTTGACAGGGAACGTACCTAGTACGATATCCGGGGCATCTTGTGCTTGCTCCTTGGTCACATGATTCAGGTGGCCTTTCCTGTGATTGTTATTGGGGTTGAAGTTGTTACGCTTGGGCGCGGAATTGTTTCTGTTGCTGTTTGGCTTCGGTCAGAGTTTCTTGGCTTTGGGCACTATTTAGCATAGTGTCCCTCCTCTCCACATGCATAGCAAGTAACACCTGGGCGATAGGTGAAATCCTTGTCCCTTGCATGAAAATTCTTGCTTGGTCGTGTGTCATTTGTCATGGGTTTGTTCGCCCCATTTTTCTAGAAATTTACCTTATTCCTATTGTTGTGAGGGTGGTTGGTCTGATCCCTTTTTCTCTTGCGAATGTCTTCCAGACTGCGACGTTCATTCTCCAACGTAATAGCTTTGTCCACCAGTGTCTTGAAATATGGAAAAGTGTGTACGACTAACTGGCATTTTAGTGCTGGTGCCAGTCCGTCCAGGAATTTTTCCATCTTCTTATTTTCAGTCATACGCTCTTCGTTGGCATAACGGGATAATTGCGTAAACTGACTGTTGTACTCAGGTACTGTCATGCCCCTTTTCTTGAGGTCATCAAATTCTCTTTTCTTGATCTTCATAATGCTCTTAGGGATGTGTGCCCCACGGAAGCCTTCCTTGAAATCTTCCCAGGTGATACCATTTATGTCGGGGTGCATAAGCAGAAAATTCTCCCACCATGACACGGCTGCTCCAGCAAGATAATGTGGTGCATAAAGTACCTTTTCACGGTCTGAGCACTGTGCCACAATTAATTTCCTTTCAATATCTCGAAGCCAATCATCGGCCTCAAGAGGTTTGTCTATGTGCGAAAACGTTGTCGGACGTGTCTTCTGAAATTCAGATAATTTTGACGGCTGCTGGTATGGCTCACGGTGGTTTCCCATGTTAATGACATGGTTCATCATTTCCTGGTGTTGTTGCGGACTTTGCTCGTAAAGACAGCATACTTGAGAAAATGATGTTTCGCTGCCCTGCTGACTTGACTGCCCCTGTGTGAAATTGTTATCTGTCTGCGTGCCATAATTTTCCTCTGGCGGACTTGGCATGGAGCACGTCCAGGGACGAGTCATTTCTTACTCTGGGGTATTATTGCAGAAATCATGAGAAGAACCGGGCAGCAAAATAAACCAAGATTTGCGAAAGCAACAAAACACGAGCTCCAAAGAGATTTTTAAAATAAACTGCTTGATTGCGCACGGAGAAGGACCGGTTAGTACATATCTTACACGCGGGTTCTAATTATACATACGTCACTCAGGATGCGCATACACATTCCTGACATGTTATTCATGCTAGTGCACTCCTCCAAGATCCTACATGATGCGCAAGCAGACTACTCCCATCAACCTATTTTACATATCACACACATAATACAAGCGAGCACAATGCGTCGCGGATAAACGCACTACTCGGAGATGTTGAAGATTTCCCTTGGCCTGCCGAGGGTAAGGCCCAGTGGGGTTGGAGACTGAACTTCCTCCTCACTAATATGCTCCAGGCGCGGAGTATGAGTATGAGGTGTTGATGCAGGTGCGGCAGGTGGTGCAGCTCTGATCGGGGTAGGAGCAATGACCTGGTCAAACTCCTCAGTGGTAGGCAGGCGGCGAGCGGTGGCTAAGATGGAAGGTGCATACGATGCGGCGGACGAGACAAATGTCATTGGTGGCGCAGTATGGAGTAGCTCCCTCCTGTTGGCGGAGCCAATCTAGACCAAGTCCATACGATCAGCCACCAAGTCGTCCACAAGATTATCAAAGGCTGTCACAAGTGCCTTGAGGTACTCAACCATTGATTCGATGGCTTCATCACATTCCCCATTTGCGCAAGCAAACGCATAGTGGCACGTGTAGGGCACGTGGCATGGGAGGTAACGGTAGCGACGAGTCTTCATTGAAGGAAGGATGTCCCGGAGACGAGCTATCGCCTCACGGGCAGCCATTTGCATGTCATGCCTCTCCGTAGGCATGGCTCTGCACACAAATCGGAGGCGGCTCGCTTCAGAACGCCCTCCCTTGAAGTGCACCACGGCCTGGTGCATTGACACACTGTCGTTGAGCTTGTGACGGTAGAGTGTAAACTCTGGACGGGTTGATGGCCCAATCGCGACTTTGGTGATGGCGAAGAGGAGCTTGACAAACCCCTCAGGAATGTTGGCGAACACCTGTGCATCACAGTCGTTGCTGGCCATCTACAAAAGTAGACAAAAATTCCGAATAGTCAAGTCATAAATTTATGATGACCAACAGAAAATTGTTACAGATGTAAAAATGTTGAATAGCAATTATTACGCTAATAACCGATTAGCGAGCACACCTAGTGGCTTCCTACAGTCAGCCTGGCTCTGATACCAAGGTTGTCAGGACCAGTTTTTTCAGTAAAATGATTACCGAAAGACCGACCTTTTTATTAAACCAGCGAGGAAGAATACTTCTT
Source organism: Secale cereale (assembly GCA_902687465.1). Classification (NCBI taxonomy): domain Eukaryota; kingdom Viridiplantae; phylum Streptophyta; class Magnoliopsida; order Poales; family Poaceae; genus Secale; species Secale cereale. Next base: position 204,751,314 of record LR738715.1, on the reverse strand, counting down.
GCTGGTAGACAATTCCTTGATACAGAATTCCAGAATACTGAATATTTTACAAGGTTGAGCTGAGGTTGCTCAACAATTTATTACAAGTACGCCAATATAGTACATAATGGCGGATGTGACACAATGGCAGGGTGGCATACTACTAAATCGTAATAAAAAGGTGGTGGATATGTCACAGTGTAGTGGACGACGTGACTCCAATATATTACAGTTCATCGAGTGTCGGAGTGAGACCCGATGAATTTATTTGGTGGATGGCGGAAGCGGTTATATAACAGTGATCAACACCAGGATCGCAAGAGACTGACTGGGACTCCACTAGATGTCGGACTTGCTATCGAACTCTTCATCCATGAGATCGCCTTCGTCCACATCTGGCCAAATCAACAAGCCAGGTGAGTACTTTGAATGTACTCGCAAGACAGTTCGGACTTAAGATATAACAAATGCAAGCATGGTGCATAAGAGTATTCAAGCAAAATGCAACTGGATAATAATATTTCTGAGCTCTATGCAAAAATATTAGTCGGGCGGTAATCCTCCCGAAATCCATAAGATAAATAAAAGGAAACCAAACGAGTGTCTGCGTGACGCCTCGTGAGGAATAAACAAATGAAAACATGCCACAGTCGGGCGTCGGAGCGACACCACATAAAGGGCTTATAAAGAAAATAAATGACAAGCGTGCCTCAGTCGGACGTCTGAGCGACATCGCATAAAGGGCTTATAATGGAAATAAATAACCAGAATGCCACAGTCGGACATCTGAGCGACATCACATAAAGGGCTTATAAAGGTAATAAATAATAAGAGTGCCACAGTCGGACGTCTGAGCGACATCACATAAAGGGTTTATAATGGAAATAAATAACCAAAAGGCCACAGTCGGACGTCTGTGCGACATCACATAAAGGGCTTATAAAGGGAATAAATAATAAGAGTGCCACAGTCGAACGTCTGAGCGACATCACATAAAGGGCTTATAAAGGAAATAAATAAAGAGAATGCCACAGTCGGACGTCTGAGCGACATCACATAAAGGGCTTATAAAGAAAATAAATAACGAGAATGCCACAGTCGGACGTCTGAGCGACATCACATAAAGGGCTTATAAATATCAATAGTTGAGCGGTGAAATACTTCAGGAAATAAATCAGTACAGAGATAATTGGTGAGTTCATCTACCAAATGAACTTGACAAAATCACTACTCTTGTTACTATCAAGAATTTACTAGAGACGGTCACCGGGTTGACACGAAGATTGACCCTAGGCCATAAACATGGCTACTTGAAGGATTTAACTCTGCAGAGCTTGTACTATTAAATCATAGCCAATGGATTCTACTAGCCACAGGGGCTAGTTCCGTCTACGGTGTTTTAGCAGAAACCCAACTGACCAGTACACACCCATTTCACATCCTGCTGTCCGGAATCACCCGTGACAACGTTCACGAAAAACTTTAAGACGGGGAGGCTACAACCTCGAATAGCATGGGATCAAATTTATATATGCGCGCTCTAAGGGGTGCTCCCCTCTCGGTCCCAACCGGAAACACCCATGCCCCCTGTCCGGATGACGGGCTTTAATCCAGGGCCATGGAACCCTCATCCCGGCCCCTCTACTTGGTGTGTACTCGGAATGTGGTTTACAACTGACTAGACCACAATCACAACAGATGGCATATGACAGTAACAAAAGGAGGTGAGCGGGATCATGACTCGATCCACGTGAATACTAGGTTAACCAACTACCGGCATGCTTCAACAATACCAGTGCTCCACCCATCATGTCACCACATGATCGGGGTGGTTCAATCATTATCATACGGGGCTCACCCGAAGCTTGCTTGCATGAAATATAACCATACACAAATGCTTATATAACCATGCTTATGAAAAGAACTACTCGAGCAAACATGCAACACATCCATCATATCAAAGGTTCAAACATGCTTGCCTGGTTCGGAGTAGTCGGAGTCTAACTCGGTGAGGTTCGCGGCTCCGTCACGTCCTTCGGTATCTACGTAATCAAAATAACGGATACTAACATAAATACCGCGTGTGCAAATAAAGTTGCTCCAAAAATTTTCACATAAATATGACAAAAAACGAGACAGAAAACTAAAGAGGGCAGAAAAAGAATCAACACAAAATCATCTATAGTTAAAAACATATTAGAGTTTATGTCCAGGGACTCATCTGTAATGAAATAGAAAATTTCCAGGGGCTAGAATGGAAAACAGCAAAGCGAACCGGTACGCAGTATGTCAACTGAAGACGGAGACGTACTTTGCCTGAAGGCGCTTTCCAGAAAAACAGTTCGGAGAGAGATGAGAGGCTGACGAGGGGTCCCACTCGTCGGGTTTAAACTCTGAAACAGAGTCGCGCCGGCGCCAGATGCTGCGGTGGTCGCCGGCGCCGATCCACGGCGAGCTAGGGGAGGGGAGTGGTACGTACAGCTTCCTGGTGTTCTTCCGCGTCAATTGGTGGTGGAGTTGAGCGTCGGCGAGCCCCACGTCGACGGCGACCCTGTCTCCGGCGGACGGCGGCTCGGGTGATCGTGAGCCTCGTCGGAGAGGATCTCTCGGGTCAAATTGGAGTGGGGGTTAGGTTTAGGTAGGTGCCAGGGTGCTACGCTCGAGTCTAGGGCGGCGGAGGAGTCCTCACCGGAGAGAACGCTGTTGGAGCCCGAGGCGGAAGGAGTTGGCCGGAGTTGGGGAAGAAGGGCCCCTCGAGGCTCTTCCAGAGGGTGGGCGCGGTCTAGGGAGATGGTGGAGGTGTGCGGGCTCGAGAACGAGCTCGGGGGCGCTTTATATAGCCGGCCCGAGGCGGTTGCCGTGAACGGGATAAGTCTGGCGAGCGGTTACGGCGATGCAGTGGCTGGACGGCAGGTTTAGGGGCTTGAGCATCGACTAGGAGGTGCACTGGTTCCATTCCCGTGCCTAACTCAGCAGGGGAGGGGTGATTACGGGCTGCCCTCGACGAAACGGCCGCGCGGCACATCGGCGGCAGAGAA
>LR738715.1:204711197-204748148 GCA_902687465.1 Secale cereale | reverse complement strand
CTGTGCTGCAGGCATGCGCTGGCAGTGGAGAAGGACACGCGGAGCACTGGGGTGACTTGGGCGGCGCCAAACGGCGTCGAGCTGCAGGATCCTCCCTGTCGGCCGCCACTGGAGGTTCTGTTGCCGTGGAAGTCGCCGGCGTGGTCGGGCCAGGGCGCCACCAACGCCCGAAAGCTGCCAAGCAAGCGTGCGGCGTGCTGGACAAGCAGGAGGTGCAGTGAGCATTAATCCAAGGCGGGCACTGGTGAGATTGACGCTGTGGCTCTGACGAACTGACGAACTGCACTGTCGACAGTGAATCTTCAGTTAGCAGTTTTCTGAACCTGACAGATCAGTGCAAGCCAAGTGTTCGATGAAATGATTCTGGTATGTGGGAAATGTTTCTGGGGCTGATATTTGGTGGAGTGGCCTCTTGATGTATCTAGAGGCTGCCTGAATTTTCACAGAATTTTTGGAAGAATATAAATATGAATTTCACCAAATTTTGCAAATCTGGTCCAACCTTGCAGTAGGTGAAATTTGAAAATTTTGAACTGTGGACCAGTGAAACAAGATGGATCTAGGTTGTGGATACTAAGGACTATCCAGAGAGGTTAGTTTGGAATCATATAACAGGATGGACATGGTGGTTCCTTTGTAAATCACCAAGGTTCACTATAATGAACATAAATTGTTTAAGGAGTAGAATAAATAGAGAAAATTTTCTAATAAGGTTGAAACTCCCTGGAATTAATGTGAGACTTGCCCTAATGTGAAGAGGAGGTCTTGGAGAGAAATATTTTTGTTGGGGTCATGGCAAGATGGAGGTTGGAGAGGAAGTTAAGCCCAAGGTTAAACCTAAGAAGTTTGAATCATGAAGGAAAAGAATCAAACAAATTTCTAAGAAAATAACTTGTGTTGAGCTAACACCAGAAGAATCTTTCAAGACCAAAAACCAAGCTTGAGAAAAACACGTAAACTTTGGCCAGAAGAGATTTTAGAAGGGTCTTAAGAGAAGATCAAACAAACCCCTTCCAAAAGACCAAAAGTGTTGGAGGCAAAACCAAACCCAAAAAAAAAAATTGGAGTGTTACACTCGAGATCGTAATGTCTAAACCATAAGTCTAGCCTATGAGGATATTGTGATTCTTCTCTAGCCTCTATGGACTAAACCCTCCAGTTTATATACACACCGGAGAGGCCTAGGGTTTGTACATATCTTCTTGCAGAGGAAGAAATCTACACCCGAACCTAAAACTTGCCATTACAAGAATACTGGAGTCCTATCCGGATACGAGAGATGATCTTCTATAATAATCTTCACGGCCCACCAGGAGTTATTCCGGCCACATGAGGATCCCCCCCCTATCCAGGACTCCCTCAGTAGCCTGAACCTGTCTTCGATGACGATGAGTTCGGCTTCCGTATTGTCTTCAGCATTGCAAGGCGGGTTCCTCCTCCCGAATATATCTTCTGCAAACAGATGGATTGTTTTCGGCTCTACAAGATTATTACAACCCTTAGCCTCAAAGGCAAGGCTCTTAAAGTAAATGAATACTGTGTCTCTACTGACAACTTTTTGGGTGAAGCGTCGCGTCCAACCCACTAATATATCGAACCGTTTTATTCGGTCCTAGTTTTGCGTTTCGAGGTATATCCTCATTGACACGTCCCATCAGAATAGAGATCGTGCCCGCTTATTGTGGGATCCTCATCAATGTGACATGAGCACCCACGCCACGCAATACGCACGACCGCTTTGGGAACCGGCGAGTTTTATGGCTAAAGTGGGGGGACGCTCCGTATTCGCCGTGTTATAAAAGGACACCAATCCCTTTCACCAGCTCCACGCCTTCCTCAAGCTCGAGCTCTCCAATCTCCCTTGCCCCCGTATTCTCATCTCCTGCGCCCACCACTCCTCGTTCCTCAACCACTACTCCTCTTCCCAGCAATGGCTGGATCCGGTGCCAGAGGCAAGTGGGAGGTTTCCATGGTCACTTAAAAGACCATCGAGGATCTACGGAGCACGGGGTACCTCGCCGGCGACATCGCACACCAAGTCCCCCCTAAGGGCCAGGTGATTCCCGTTCCTAAGGCGGGCGAGAGGGTAGTTTTTACCTCTCACTTTGATAGGGGCTAATGTTTCCACTCCACTCGTTTGTTCGGGGTCTTTTGTTCTTCTACGGGCTAGATTTCCATGATCTAGCCCCGAACTCAATTCTTTACATATCCGCTTTCATAGTTGATACGTCCATTTGGCATCAAGCTTATATGTTGATATTTATTGCATTATGGGCTGTTATTACTTGTTTTGTCACAACACTTATGCCTTTTCTCTCTTATTTTACAAGGTTTAGAAGAAGAGGGAGAATGCCGACAGCTGGAATTCTGGGCTGGAAAAGGAGCAAACTCTGGAAACCTATTCTGCACAACTCCAAAAGCCCCGATGCCCATCTTCTCCTATATGAGGTGTTTTGACCTGGAAAAATCATAAGGAGGCTTTCGAGACTATACGCTGCCGTCTCGAGGCGGAACCGAGGCGAAAACCAATCTAGGGCTCCGGCAGAGCTGTTCTGCCGGGGATACTTTCCTCCGGCAGGGGGAAATCGTCACCGCCGTCATCACCAACAACTCTCCCATCTTGGGGAGAGCTATCTTCATCAACAACTTCACCAGCACCATCTCCTCTCAAACCCTAGTTCATCTCTTGTATCCAATCTTTGTAACCAAACCTCAGATTGGTACCTGTGGGTTGCTAGTAGTGTTGATTACTCCTTGTAGTTGATGCTAGTTGGTTTATCTGGTGGAAGATCATATGTTCAGATCCCTTATGAATATTAATACCCCTCTGATCATGAACAATATTTTGTCTTGTGAGTAGTTACTTTTGTTCCTGAGGACATGGGAGAAGTCTTGCTATTAGTAGTCATGTGAATTTGGTCTTCGTTCGATATTTTGATGAGATGTATGTTGCCTCTCCTCTAGTGGTGTCATGTGAACAACGACTACATGACACTTCACCATTATTTGGGCCTAGAGAAAGGCATTGGGAAGTAATAAGTAGATGATGGGTTGCTAGAGTGACAGAAGCTTAAACCCTAGTTTATGCGTTGCTTCGTAAGGGGCTGATTTCGATCCATATGTTTCAGGCTATGGTTAGGTTTACCTTAATACTTCTTTTGTAGTTGCGGATGCTTGCGTTAGAGTCTAATCATAAGTGCGAGGTTTCTACAAGTAAGGACAGCACCCAAGCACCGGTCCACCCACAAGCCAGATTATCAAAGTATCAAACGTGAATCAGATCATCATGATGAAAACTAGCTTGACGATAATTCCCATGTGTCCTCATGAGCGCTTTCCTTTATATAAGAGTTTGTCCAGGCTTGTCCTTTGCTACAAAAAGGATTGGGCCACCTTGCTGCACCTTATTTACTTTTACCTTTTGTCACTTGCTACCAATTACCTTATCACAAAACTATCTGTTACCTATAATTTCAGTGCTTGCAGAAAATACCTTACTGAAAACTGCCTATCATTTCCTTCTGCTCCTCGTTGGGTTTGACACTCTTACTTATCGAAAGGACTACGATAGATCCCCTACACTTATGGGTCATCAAGACTCTTTTCTAGCGCCGTTGCTGGGGAGTGAAGCGCCTTTGGCAAGTGGAATTTGGTAAGGAAAAATTTATATAGTGTGCTGAAATTATTGTCACTTGTTACTATGGCTCAAAATCCTTTGTGGGGCTTGTTCGGGGTATCTTCACCCCGACCAGAAGAGCAAAGAGCTGATCCTCAACCTACTGCACCTACTGAAAAAGTTTTCTTTGAAATTCCTTCGGGTATGATAGAGAAACTGCTTGAAAATCCTTTTACACGAGACGAAACACTGCATCCCGATTTACATCTAATCTATGTGGATGAAGTTTGTGGATTATTTAAGCTTGTAGGTATGCCCGAGGATGATATCAAGAAGAAGGTCTTCCCTTTATCTTTGAAGGGAGATGCATTTTCATGGTTTAGGCTATGTGATGATATTGGATCATGGAACTATAATCATCTGAAGTTGGAATTTCATCAGAAGTTCTACCCTGTGCACTAGGTTCATCGTGATCATAATTATATTTATAATTTCTGGCCTGGCGAAGGAGAAAGCATCGCTCAAGCTTGGGTGAGGCTTAAGTCAATGTTATATTCATGCCCCAATCATGAGCTCTCAAGAAAAATGATCATTCAAAAATTTTTTGCTCGGCTTTCTCTCAATAATCGCACCATGCTCGATAATTCTTGTTCTGGCTCTTTTATGATGAAGGCTGTTGAATTCAAATGGGATTTATTGGAAAGAATTAAACGCAACTTTGAAGATTGGGATCTCGACGAAGGTAAGGAGTCAAGTATGACCCCTAAGTTTGATTGTGTTAAAGCTTTTATGGATACCGATGTTTTCTGTGAGTTTAGCACTAAATATGGACTTGACTCTGAGATAGTAGCTTCTTTCTGTGAATCTTTTGCTACTCATGTTGATCTCCCCAAGGAGAAGTGGTTTAAATACCACCCCCCTATTGAAGTAAAAGTAGTTGAACCTACTAAAGTTGAAGGAAAGACTATCACTTATAATGTTGATCCTATTATTCCTACTGCTTATATTGAGAAACCATTGTTCCCTGTTAGGATAAAGGATCATGCTCAAGCTTCAACTATAGTTCGTAAGAGTAATACTAGAAGACCTACACCCTCTGAGAAAATTAAAGTTGAACCTAGTGTTGCTATGGTTAAAGATCTCTTAGTAGAAGATTTAGATGGACATGTTATTTACCTCCAAGAAGAGTCTTCTAGAACAGCCAAACCCAATGCTAGGAATAAACATAGACCTGTTGTAGGCTTGCATGTTATCTTCGTTAAGATAGGAGATCATTGTTATCATGGTTTATGTGACATAGGTGCTAGTGCGAGTATTATCCCTCTTACTTTATATCGAGAAATTATGCATGACATTGCACCTGTTGAGCTAGAAGGGATTGATGTTACTATTAAGCTAGCTAATAGAGACACTATTTCACCAGTGGGGATTGTTAGAGATGTTGAAGTCTTGTGTGGAAAGGTTAAATACCCTGTTGATTTTCTTATTCTCAGTTCCGCACAAGATGAATTTTGTCCCATTATATTTGGTAGACCCTTCTTGAATACTGTTAATGCCAAGATAGACTGCGTGAAAGATATTGTCACTGTTGGATTAGGGGACATGTCTCATGATTTTAACTTTGCTAAATTTCGTTGACATCCCCTTGAAAAGGAACCACCTAGTAAGGATGAAATTATTGGTCTTGCTTCTATTGTCGTGCCTCCTAATGATCCTTTAGAACAATACTGGCTAGACCATGAAAATGATATGCATGTGAATGAGAGAATGGAAATAGATGAAATATTCTTCTAACAGGGACCCGTATTGAAAAACAACTTGCCAGTTGAAATCCTAGGGGATCCTCCTCCACCCAAGGGTGATCCCGTGTTTGAACTTAAACCTTTACCTGATAATCTTAAGTATGTTTATCTTGATGAACAGAAGATATATCCTGTTATTATTAGTGCTAACCTTTCAGAGCAGGAAGAAGAAAAATTATTGAAAACTCTAAAGAAGCACCATGCTGCTATTGGATATACTCTGGATGATTTTAAGGGCATTAGTCCCACTATATGCCAACACAAGATAAAATTGGAAGAAAATGCTAAACTGGTTATTGATCATCAGTGACGGTTAAATCCTAAGATGAAAGAAGTGGTAAGGAAGGAAGTACTAAAGCTTCTAGACGAAGGTATTATCTATCAAGTTGCTGATAGCCAGTGGGTAAGTCATGTTCATTGTGTCCCTAAGAAGGGAGGTATGACTGTCGTTCCTAATGATAAAGATGAATTGATCCCGCAAAGAATAGTTACAGGTTATAGGATGGTAATTGATTTCCGTAAGTTAAATAAAGCTACTAAGAAAGATCATTACCCCTTGCCATTTATTGATCAGATGTTAGAAAGGTTATCCAAGCATACTCATTTTTGCTTTCTAGATGGTTATTCTGGTTTCTCTCCAATACCTGTGTCAAAAGGGGATCAAGAAAAGACCACTTTTACTTGTCCTTTCGGTACCTTTGCTTATAGACGTATGCTATTTGATTTATGTAATGCACCTGCTACCTTTCAAAGATGCATGATGGCTATATTCTCTAATTTTTGTGAAAATATTGTTGAGGTGTTCATGGATGATTTCTCCGTTTACGAAACTTCTTTTGATGATTGCTTAAGCAACCTTGATCGAGTTTTGGAGAGATGTGAAGACACTAATCTTGTCTTGAATTGGGAGAAGTGCCAATTTATGGTTAATGAAGGCATTGTCTTGGGACATAAAATTTCTGAAAGAGGTATTGAAGTTGACAAAGTTAAAGTTGATGCTATTGAAAAGATGCCATGCCCTAAGGATATCAAAGGTATACGAAGTTTCCTTGGTCATGCCGGGTTTTATAGAAGGTTCATAAAGGAATTCTCCAAAATCTCCGGGCCTCTGACTAATCTCTTACAAAAAAGATATTCCTTTTGTCTTTGATGATGATTGTCTAGAAGCATTTTAAGTACTTAAGAAAGCATTGATCTCTGCACCTATTGTCCAGCCTCCTGATTGGAATTTACCCTTTGAGATTATGTGTGATGCAAGTGATTATGCTGTAGGTGATGTTCTAGGGCAAAGAGTTGATAAGAAATTGAATGTTATCCAGTATGCTAGTAAAACTCTAGATAGCGCCCAGAAAAATTATGCTACTACTGAGAAAGAATTTTTAGCAGTTGTATTTGCTTGTGATAAGTTTATACCTTATATTGTTGATTCTAAAGTAACTATTCACACTGATCATGCTGCCATCAAATACATTATGGAAAAGAAAGATGCTAAACCTAGACTTATTAGATGGGTTCTCTTGCTGCAAGAATTTGACTTGCATATTATTGATAGAAAGGGAGCTGATAACCCCGTTGCAGATAACTTGTCTAGGTTAGAGAATATACTTGATGACCCACAACCTATTGATGATAGCTTTCCTGACGAACAATTAGTTGTCATAAATACTTCTCGCACTGCTCCATGGTATGCTGATTATGCTAATTATATTGTAGCTAAGTTTATACCTCCTAGCTTCACATACCAGCAAAAGAAAAAGTTCTTCTATGATTTGATACATTACTTCTGGGATGACCCACGTCTTTATACAGAAGGAGTAGATGGTATTATTTGACGTTGTGTACCTGAGCATGAACAGGAACAGATCCTATGCAAGTGCCACTCCGAAGCCTATGGAGGACACCATATGGGAGATAGAACTGCACAAAAGGTATTGTAATCCGGTTTTTATTGGCCTACGCTCTTCAAGGATGCCCGTAAGTTTGTATTATCTTGTGATGAATGTCAAAGAATTGGTAATATCAGTAGACGTCAAGAAATGCCTATGAATTATTCACTTGTTATTGAACCATTTGATGTTTGGGGCTTTGATTATATGGGACCATTTCCTGCCTCTAATGGGTACACACATATTTTAGTTGCTGTTGATTACGTTACTAAGTGGGTAGAAGCTATTCCAACTAGTAGTGATGATCATAACACCTCTATTAAGATGCTTAAAGAAGTTATTTTCCCGAGGTTTGGAGTCCCTGGATATCTAATGACTGATGGTGGTTCACACTTTATTCATGGTGCTTTCCGTAAAATGCTTGCTAAATATGATGTGAACCATGGAATTGCATCCCCTTATCACCCACACACTAGTGGTCAAGTAGAACTAAGTAATAGGGAGTTGAAATTAATTTTGCAAAAGACTGTTAATAGGTCTAGAAAGAATTGTTCCAAGAAACTTGATGATGCATTATGGGCCTATAGAACTGCATACAAAAATCCTATGGGTATGTCTCCATATAAGATGGTATACGGAAAAGCATGTCACTTACCTCTTGAGCTAGAACATAAGGCATATTGGGCTATTAAAGAGCTCAATTATGATTTCAAACTTGCCGCTGAAAAGAGGTTATTTGACATTAGCTGTCTCGATGAATGGAGAACCCAGGCTTACGAGAATGCCAAGTTGTTTAAAGTGAAAGTTAAAAGATGGCATGACAAAAGGATACAAAAGCGTGAATTTAACGTAGGTGATTATGTCTTGCTATTCAACTCTCGTTTAAGATTTTTTGCAGGAAAACTTCTCTCCAAGTGGGAAGGACCTTACGTTATCGAGGAGGTCTATCGTTCCGGTGCCATAAAAATCAACAACTTCAAAGGCACAAATCCGAAGGTGGTGAATGGTCAAAGAATCAAACATTATATCTCAGGCAATCCTATAAATGTTGAAACCAATGTTATTGAAACCGTAACCTCGGAGGAATACATGAGGGACACTTTCCAGAACGATTCAGTCTCCAAAAAGGAAGAGGTATGTGATACGGTAAGTAAACCGACTCCAAAACAGCTCTAAAGGCAATTTTTCTCCGTTTTGGAATATTTAGAAAAATAGAAAAATAAGCCGCAGTCCGGAAGAGACACGAGCCGTCCACGAGGGTGGAGGGCGCGCCCCCCTGCCTCGTGGGCAGCTCGTGTGCCTCCCGGACTCTGTTTTCTTGTGGGTTACTCCTTTTGGTTGGTAAAAATTCATTATATATACTCCCGAAGGTTTTGACCTCTGTATCACGCAAAAATCCTCTGTTCTTGTTTCGAGCTGTTTTCTGCTAGGGTTTGCGAAGCCAGGCATCATGTCGTCTCCCTCCTCCAACAACGAAGACAACGATGCTTGGCTAATGAAGATAGATCTGAAGAGGGAAGGATCCGAGGAGACCCACAAGGAGAAGAAGATCAAGAAAGAGGTGGAAGATCCGGCTCCGCATCGGGAGAAGAAGACACCCCTAAATCTCTTCCTAATCTCTTTACCTCAACTGAGACTGAAGCTTTCAAGATGATTGAGTTAGCTCAAATTCGAAACAAGCATCTCACAAGTGAAAATATTTTGTTGAAGGATTACATAGCTGCACTCAAAGGTATTATCCGCAAGCTGGAGGATCTCCTACGCTCGATATCTGATGATCCGGCGTCACTACTTTCAACTCCATCAACACCATCCCCGAAGAAGGAGACATAATCATATGGGTATGGGCACTCCCCTTGGCAACTGCCAAGCTTGGGGGAGTGACCCCGGTATCGTATCACCATCACTCCTATCTTTACCATTTTTCTTAGTTCGGTCCTTTTGGTAGTATCTTGATCTAGTAGAATAAAGTTAGCATGATCTAGTTGTGAGCTTTTGCCTTATGATTTTTACCCTTTGTAATCGAGTCCGGGAGCTATATAATAAAGATTAGTGTAGAGTCAAGGGCTTGATTTCCTCACTGGGGTCATGTTAAAAAGAAAGAAAACATAAAAAGCATCAAAGAGATCATATCGATCTTATGGGAAGTAATGACTTCACATATAAGAGTATGATAAATAAAAGTTGTTGGGCGTTGACAAACATAGTTTTGATCATCGTTGCAATTAATAGGAAGTAATAAAAGAAGAGAGGCTTCACATACAAATATACTATCTTGGACATCTTTTATTATTGTGAGCACTCATTAAAATATGACATGCTAAAGAGTTGATGTTGGAAAAGGAAGACAACATAATGGGTTATGTTTCCTATATCCAAAATAAAGTATATTGTCATGGATCATCCAACATGTTGAGCTTGCCTTTCCCCCTCCTGCTAGCCAAAACTCCTCGCACCAAGTAGAGATACTACTTGTGCTTCCATACATCCTTAAACCCAGTTTTGCCGTGAGAGTCCACCATAACTACCTATGGATTGAGAAAGATCCTTCCAAGTAAGTTGTCATGCTGCAAACTCGCTAAAATATGTATGATTTATTAGTGTGGAGGAAATTAGTTTTATACGATCTTGTGATATGGAAGTAATAAAAGCGACGGACTGCATAATAAAGGTCCTTATCACAAGTGGCAATATAAAGTGACGTTCTTCTATGCTAAGACTTTGTGCATCCAACCATAAAAACACATGACAAGCTCTGCTTCCCTCTGCGAGGGGGCTATCTATTATTCTTGCCTTATAAGAGTCAAGGTGAAATCCACCTTTCCTTTTTACATTTTATCATTTGGCAATCACATTGTGTTGGAAAGATCCTGACATATATACCCACTTAAATGTAAGTTTTCATGATCTATTACTGTTGACATTACCCTTGAGGTAAAAGGTTGGGAGGCAACACCATAAGCCCCTATCTTTCTCTGTGTCCGACTAAAACTCCATAAACATAAGTATTGCGTGAGTGTGAGCAATTGTGAAAGACTATATGATAGTTGAGTATGTAGGCTTGCTGAAAAGCTCTTATATTGACTCTTTCCTATGTTACGATAAATTGCAATTGCTTCAATGACCGAGATCAAAGTTTGTTAGTTTCCAATGAAGTTTATGATCCATGCTTGATATTGTGGATGAATTTTTACTTTAGCATAAGAATTATATGAATATATATATATGTTGTTGTTATGAGAATGATCATGATGCCCTCATGTCCGTATTTTGTTTTTATCGACACCTCTACCTCTAAACATGTGGACATTTTTTCGATATCGGCTTTCGCTTGAGGACAAATGAGGTCTAAGCTTGGGGGAGTTGATACGTCCATTTTGCATCATGCTTATATGTTGATATTAATTGCATTATGGGATTTTATTACTTGTTTTGTCACAACACTTATGCCTTTTCTCTCTTATTTTACAAGGTTTACAAGAAGAGGGAGAATGCCGTCAGCTGGAATTCTGGGCTGGAAATGGAGCAAACTCTGGAAACCTATTCTGCACAAATCCAAAAGCCCCGATGCCCATCTTCTCCTATATGAGGTGTTTTGACTTGGGAAAAATCAAAAGGAGGCTTTCGGGGACCAGACGCCGCCGTCTCGAGGCGGAACCGAGGCAGAAACCAATCTAGGGCTCCGACAGAGCTGTTCTGCCAGGGATACTTCCCTCCGGGAGGGGGAAATCGTCACCGCCGTCATCACCAACAACTCTCCCATCTTGGGGAGAGCTATCTTCATCAACATCTTCACCAACACCATCTCCTCTCAAACCCTAGTTCATCTCTTGTATCCAATCTTTGTACCCAAACCTCAGATTGGAACATGTGGGTTGCTAGTAGTGTTTATTACTCCTTGTAGTTGATGCTAGTTGGTTTATTTGGTGGAAGATCATATGTTCAGATCCCTTATGCATATTAATACCCCTCTGATCATGAACAAAATTATGTCTTGTGAGTAGTTACTTTTGTTCCTGAGGACATGGGAGAAGTCTTGCTATTAGTAGTCATGTGAATTTGGTCTTTGTTTGATATTTTGATTAGATGTATGTTGTCTCTCCTTTAGTGGTGTCATGTGAACGTCGACTACATGACACTTATCCATTATTTGGGCCTAGATTAAGGCATTGGGAAGTAATAAGTAGATGATGGGTTGCTAGAGTGACAGAAGCTTAAACCCTAGTTTATGCGTTGCTTCGTAAGGGGCTGATTTGGATCCATACGTTTCAGGCTATGGTTAGGTTTACCTTAATACTTCTTTTGTAGTTGCGGATGCTTGCATTAGAGGTTAATCATAAGTGGGAGGTTTTTCCAAGTAAGGATAGCACCCAAGCACCGTTCCACCCACATACCAAATTATCAAAGTACCGAACATGAATCAGATGATCGTGATGAAAACTAGCTTCACGATAATTCCCATGTGTCCTCGGGAGCGCTTTCCTTTATATAAGAGTTTGTCCAGGCTTGTCCTTTGCAACAAAAAGGATTGGGCCACCTTGCCGCACCTTATTTACTTTTACCTTTTGTCACTTGCTACCAATTACCTTATCACAAAACTATTTGTTACCTATAATTTCAGTGCTTCCAGAAAATACCTTACTGAAAACTGCCTATCATTTCCTTCTGCTCCTCGTTGGGTTCGACACTCTTACTTATCGAAAGGACTACGATAGATCCCCTACACTAGTGGGTCATCAAGACTCTTTTCTGGCGCCGTTGCCGGGGAGTGAAGCACCTTTGGTATGTGGAATTTGGTAAGGAAAAATTTATATAGTGTTCTAAAATTATTGTCACTTGTTACTATGGCTCAAAATCCTTTGAGGGGCTTGTTCGGGGTATCTTCACCCCGACCAGAAGAGTAAAGAGTTGCTCCTCAACCTACTGCATCTACTGAAAATGTTTTCTTTGAAATTCCTTCGGCTATGATAGAGAAACTGCTTGAAAATCCTTTTACAGGAGACGGAACAAAGCATCCCGATTTACATCTAATCTATGTGGATGAAGTTTGTGGATTATTTAAGCTTGCAGATATGCCCGAGGATGTTATCAAGAAGAAGGTCTTCCCTTTATCTTTGAAGGGAGATGCATTGACATGGTTTAGTCTATGTGATGATATTGGATCATGGAACTATAATCGTCTGAAGTTGGAATTTCATCAGAAGTTCTACCGTATGCACCAGGTTCATCGTGATCGCGACCGCTTTGGGAACCGGCGAGTTTTATGGCTAAAGTGGGGGGCCGCTCTGTATTCTCCGCGTTATAAAAGGACACCAATCCCTTTCGCCAGCCCCACGCCTTCCTCGAGCTCGAGCTCTCCAATCTCCCTTGTCCCCGTATTCTCATCTCCTGTGCCCACCACTCCTCGTTCCTCAACCACTACTCCTCATCCCAGCAATGGCTGGAACCAGTGCCAGAGGCAAGTGGGAGGTTTCCATGGTCACTAAAAAGACCATGGAGGATCTACGGAGCACGGGGTACCTCGCCGGCGACATTGCACACCGAGTCCCCCCTAAGGGCCAGGTGATTCCCGTTCCTAAGGCGGGCAAGAGGGTAGTTTTTACTTCTCACTTTGTTTGGGGGCTAGGGTTTCCACTCCACCCATTTGTTCGGGGTCTTTTGTTCTTCTACGGGCTAGATTTCCATGATCTAGCCCCGAACTCAATTCTTCACATATCTGCTTTCATTGATACGTCCATTTTGCATCATGCTTATATGTTGATATTTATTGCATTATGGCCTATTATTACTTGTTTTGTCACAACAGTTATGCCTTTTCTCTCTTATTTTACAAGGTTTACAAGAAGAGGGAGAATGCCGGCAGCTGGAATTCTAGGCTGGAAAAGGATCAAATTCTAGAAACCTATTCTGCAGAACTCCAAAAGCCCCGATGCCCATCTTCTCCTATATGAGGTGTTTTGACCTGGAAAAAATCATAAGGAGGCTTTCGGGCCTAGACGCCTCCATCTCGAGGCAAAACTGAGGAGGAAACCAATCTAGGGCTCCGGCAAAGCTGTTCTGCCGGGCATACTTCCCTCCGGGAGCGGGAAATCATCACCGCCGTCATCACCAACAACTCTCCCATCTTGGGGAGAGCTATCTTCATCAACATCTTCACCAGCACCATCTCCTGTCAAACCCTAGTTCATCTCTTGTATCCAATCTTTGTACCCAAACCTCAGATTGGTACCTGTGGGTTGCTTGTTGATTACTCCTTGTAGTTGATGCTAGTTGGTTTATTTGGTGGAAGATCATATGTTCAGATCCCTTATGCATATTAATACCCCTCTGATCACGAACAATATTATGTCTTGTGAGTAGTTACTTTTGTTCCTGAGGACATGGGAGAAGTCTTGCTATTAGTAGTCATGTGAATTTGGTCTTCGTTCGATATTTTGATGAGATGTATGTTGTCTCTCCTCTAGTGGTGTCATGGTAACGTCGACTACATGACACTTCACCATTATTTGGGCCTAGAGGAAGGCATTGGGAAGTAATAAGTAGATGATGAGTTTCTAGAGTGACAGAAGCTTAAACCCTAGTTTATGCGTTGCTTCGTGAGGGGCTAATTTGGATCCATATGTTTCAGGCTATGGTTAGGTTTACCTTAATACTTCTTTTGTAGTTGCGGATGCTTGCATTAGAGGTTAATCATAAGTGGGAGGTTTTTCCAAGTAAGTACAGCACCCAAGCACCGGTCCACCCACATACCAAATTATCAAAGTACCGAACGCGAATCAGATGATCGTGATGAAAACTAGCTTGATGATAATTCCCATGTGTCCTCGGGAGCGCTTTCCTTTATATAAGAGTTTGTCCAGGCTTGTCCTTTGCTACAAAAAGGATTGGGCCACCTTGTTGCACCTTATTTACTGTTACCTTTTGTCACTTGCTACCAATTACCTTGTCACAAAACTATCTGTTACCTATAATTTCAGTGCTTGCAGAAAATACCTTACTGAAAACTACCTATCATTTCCTTCTGCTCCTCGATGGGTTAGACACTCTTACTTATCAAAAGGAATACGACAGATCCCCTGGACTTGTGGGTCATCAATAGTGATGTGTGATGCCTTTCTCCGCATCCCCCCACACTTCGGCTTGTGGCTTAAGACCTTCAACGTGAAGCCAAAGGTGGTTGACGGGGAACACGCGGAGTGCGGGGGCACCATGATCAGCAAGCTCCCGAACGCAACTTGGCCCAAGGGCTCGTTCGTGGAGACGAACAAGGTCTGGTAGCAGGAATGGTTCTACATCATCGAACCCTGCGACACCAAGTGGGCGGCGGAACCTGCTTTCAGATCCGAACCCCCAATGAGGTTGACCTCCTGGACTAAGAAGGGTTTGGACTGGGGGTCGCATACTGAGGTGACGACTCTCGCGAGTCGTGTCTCCGGTGTAATCTCCAAGGGGCACCTGCTCTCCAGCGTGGTCCAGGTGATGCTGACCCGGCTTGTTCTCCCTTGCCAAAGCCGGGATTCCTCCCTATGTGAGTTCGATCCGGCAGGAGACAAGCCACTGAAGCATCTCTTTGGCTCTATGCATAAGGAGATCTGGAAGCACCTCTTCAAGAGCCAGAAGGAATGGCCCGAAGAGGCCGAGGATGCGGGCTTCAACACCGAAGTTTCCTCCCCATAGGTAATAATAAGCTTTGCCGAACACTTACCCTTTCCCTTATTTAATGATAATAGGAGTTGGAATTTTTACGTGATATACAGGGCTGGAGGAAGAAGGCGACCCGGATTAAGTGTCCGACGCCTTTGCCCGAAGAGCCAGCGCTGCCTCTACTAACGGTGATGCTGGTTTCGGCGCCTTGTACGGCGCCGACCAAGAAGCCCAAGAAGACAAAGGGCAAGGGGGCCGGAGACAGCCCCCGTCCTGTGGGCAAGAAGCCCGAGGACATCCACATGCTCTCCTCTGATGAGGCAGAGGAAGATGATTAGGAGAAAGAGGAAGAAGAAGAATTGTCCCCGATGCAAGGTAGGGGAGGAAGAGGGGGGCTATTGCTGACGCGGGTACGGCCGCGCCTCGGAGGAAACTAAACCTCATAGCAAGTTCAAGTTCATCCGAACATAGCTATGTGATGAAGCCCAGGGAAAAAACCCTGCCCGAGACGTAAGTCAGTCCGGACTCAAGTGTTGCACCTTTGTTTTATTCAGTTTTTCTGGTATTTTACTTAATATTTTTCTCCTGTTGTCCTATAGCCCTCCCGGTGTAAACCCCGATGTTACCTCATCGAAGGGGAACTCTTTGGCGCCTTGAGAGACGGAGAGTGACCCGCCAGTCCGGGCTCCATCGCCCGTAATCGACGGGGACACCGAAGTGTCGTCCCAGCGGGTGCTCTCCGCCCATGGAGATGAGGGCGGGGCAGGAGACAAGGCGGTCGGGGGTAAAACCTCGGCGACCGCTGACCATGGGGAGACAGCCCCCATGGAGAACGAAGACGTGGGGCCCAATCAATTCGGGGCCCCACCGAACATCATCCCGGAGCCTAGCGCGGCTCTGGGGTCCGAAGACCCAATTCCTCAAGCGGAGGAGGATACGACGGCGCCCGGAGTTAATCCGGGGGCGCCGGATTCTATGAAGGGAGCACTGGAAAGTGCTCTCGTCATTGAAGAACACCGCACCATGATGGGTGCGGTGATGAAGAAGATTCAGTCTGTCAAGGGCGGACTGAATGAAGCCTTCAATATCCTTTTAACAGGCTTTGAGGTAAGCAATGTAATGTTGTTAAGAAATTGTATTTGTTTTAAATACACATATATAACCAGTAGCCCCTGATGCTTTATGTAATTCTGAAAAGAATCGGACAAAGTATCCATAGAGTATCATACTTACAGAGCTGAACTGCTGTGCATGCTTCCTTAGTTACAGCGACTGCGCGGGACGCAGAGGTTGCCGAACTAAATCGGAAGCTCGAGGTGGCCAACGCGGACCTCGACCGCATCAACCGGCGTTTTGATGAAACGCAAGGTATGCGGATTTTTTTTAAATGTCAATAAGACCTAATTGATTGAGTATGTTTACAAACTCTAATATTATATTCTGTATTACATAGTTGGCGCCGCTGAGCTCGAGGCCCTCAAGGGCGAGGTTGCCAAGGCCAAGAAGGAGGCCAAGGCGAACAAGGTAGCCGTTAACAAACCAGCTGCCGAATTGAAGGCCGAAAAGGCCGAGTGCGAGAAGCACAAATCTCGGGTGTCCGAAGTCAAGATTGAACTTAACGACGTCATCCTAAAGTGTGAGGCATTGGAGAAGAAGACTTCGGCGCAAGCATCCGAGCTGTCTGCGGCAGCAAAGTCTGCCCAGGACGCGCGAGGCGAGCCGCGCAACGCATGTGAGGAAATCAAGCAGGCGCGACAGATAGCATCTGGTAAGATATTTCTCTTAAAGAGCATCTTCAGAGGGCGGAAGTATATTGGGCTGACACGATTATGGAGTTCTCCAGGCGTGTTTGCTGATCTTCCGAGGAGCAGTGCAGATGCCGCTCAATACTTCCGAGCCGAGGAGGGGAATGACACAAAGAAATTGTTTTGGTCGCAGTTTTATGCGCCACAACATCCAGTTTCCCTCAACAACCAGATGAAGCATCTGGTCGAGCTGCACAACATGGCGGGTTCGGCCATGAAGGACTTAATAGTCCGGCTATGGCCCGCTGAGCCAATCCTAAGTAGCTACTTCATATTGGTGAAGCGGCTCGTCGAGGCGAGTCCACAGGTCGACACACTAACGCGTTCGGCCTGCATAGAAGATGCTCGGATGGCCTTCGCTCGCGTCAAAGTGCACTGGGCGAAGATGAACGCATTGCATATAGCTACTACTGGCCTGCCCGTAGTCAAGGAGCACCGCAAGCCGGAGAAGTACTTTGAGGACGGCATCGAAGGCGCCCGCCTTGTAGAAGGCCAGTGTTCGAAAGATGTTGTCTTCGAGTGATTGTATCCGGATATAAAGACTAGGCTTATGAATCCGATGTATATATAACTTTTGCCTATTTATAATATTAGTGTTTTTTACCTCCTGTGTGACTGTTTATCTTAAATCTGAAAGTTTCCAGTCGTCGGCTTCAGCCCCCAGGTACATAGTACTGGGGTGTTCGGTCATATGCAAATACACTCTTTATCCAACGTCTTGGTCCGTGTAGGAGGTGTATGCGGAGCGAACCAGGCAATCAGACTATGCGTTGTTATTCCTTTCACTTAGTCGTAGGAGTTTGACAAGTGGGGCTAGGTACTAGCCCCTAGTGTGGATAAAGTATCCAATTGCACTTGGCTGGGCAAAAAAACGACCCTTCGTATGACACGGGGTAGATCTCTATCGATCGTAGTATAAAACTAAGTCACTGGATTGCTGACCAGGTTCTCGCTTATCATGATAGCCAGTTTTCGGCTTTATCTACAGAGGTACTTGACCAGACTAGCCAGAAGTACTATCGCAGTAGTTCTCCCTTTACACCCTAGACAAACAATCGGGAACGTAGGGGTAAGCACAGGAGCCGGGCAACCCAACTATTGACCCAAGACATGATTTGGAACTGATGCATATAATGCAAATATCCAGGACGCCGAACACTCCCTATAGGTGTTCGGTCTATTCAACATATACCAGGGCTGACTACAGCCCCTGGTAATAAACCCTTATTGACAAGGCACATATGGCAATCTGATGCGGGAAGAGAACATTCGACGATGAGTGAATAAAACTCTAGACATAATACGAATAAAACTATTCTATTAATATCCCTCTATAGTACGGCTAGCCGAAAACTTTATAGATAATGCCGATGACCTTTTTTGGACATTTTACATGCCAAGGTATATAACAAGAAAGAGAAAAAAGGTTTACACGGGGTCTTAATCTAAAAAAGAAACCTTAGTGCGGGTCCCTGCTGCACGTCTGCGCCGTTTCCTCCTCTGTAATGTGTCCGTGAAGGTGTGAGTATGATGGTCGTATGTAGAAAGAAAAAAAAGTAAACCTGGAAAATAAGAAATCAATCCGGTGTGGCCATAACAAGTCTGGTTCGTTTAATGAACCTAAAGAGGGTAAGTTTAAAGTCCGAATAGGGTCTAGCCGAACTACATACTATATGCGGGTGCCCCCGGTCGTCGCCCAAGGAATTTTTAAGGCATAATTATGTACTCGAGGAACATATGCTATCACCTTATGGGGCAGTCAACGGGGGCGTAGCTGTCAATCTTGATCAGGTTCATCTAAGATGCCGCACTGAAGCGTGTGCCGGACACGTTTAGCTATGTCCACTATTGATAGATTATCCGGCTTGAGTAGGCCGTATTGGACTTCGGCTGCTAAGGCCGCAGTGTCCTCCTCCGTACGGAGGGATCGCTCCATATTTCCATTGACCGTGATAACACCACGTGGTCCAGGCATCTTGAGCTTTAAATAGGCATAATGCAGGACTGCATTAAACCGGGCGAAGGCCGTTCTTCCGAGTAGAGCGTGATAGCCACTTCGGAACGGAGCTATGTCGAAGAGTAGTTCTACGCTTCGAAAGTTGTCGAGAGAACCGAATACAACTTCCAACATTAAAGAGCATGTGTAGCGAGCTTCAACGCACGGTATCACTCCTTTAAAGGTCGTGCTGCTTGGCTTGATTCTTGATGGGTCGATCCCCATCTTGCGGACTACTGCCGCCGTCCATAAGGACTCGGGTTAGATGGTATCCATCTATTATTGGGTCGAGCACTAAGGCAGCCGAACCCCCATGTCGAATACTAGTCGGATGATCCCTGCGATCGAAAGTGATCGGACAGGCTGACCATGGGTTGAATTTTGGGGCGACAGGCTCAACGGCATAGACGTCTCGGAGTGCGTGCTTGCGCTCCCTCTTAGGGATATCAATGGCATATGTCATCTTCACTATTTTGACCTCCGGTGGAAATTTATTCTGTCCCCCTATATTCGGCTGGCAAGGTTCATCCTCGTCTTCGCTCTGAGGCTCCTTCCCCTTGTGTTCGACGTTTAGCTTGCCGACCTGCTTGAAAACCCAACAGTTACGGTTGGTGTGGTTTGCAGGTTTTTCTGGGGTGCCATGGATTTGGCAGGGCCTGTCTAATATTCTGTCCAGACTTGATGGACTGTCTTTGTTGCCTTTAAATGGCTTCTTTCGTTGACCGGGTCTGGAGCCACTGAATCCGGCGTTTACCGATGTATCATCTGGGCTTCCAGAATTGTTTTGACATTTGTTTTTGTTACTTCGTGGCTTTCCATTGCCATCCCTGACTTCGGATGTTCCAGGATCACTGGTGCTGCTACGAGCTAACCAGCTATCCTCACCCACGCAAAAGCGAGTCACAAGTGTAGTTCGGGCTGCCAATGTCCTCGACTTTTCCTGTCCAAGGTGTCTGGCTAGCCATTCGTCCCGGATACTGTGCTTGAATGCCGCTAAGGCTTCGGTGTCCAAACAGTCGACGATCTGGTTCTTCTTAGTGAGAAACTGGTTCCAAAGCTTGCGGGCTGACTCCCCGGGTTGTTGGATGATGTGACTTAAATCGTCGGCGTGCGGGGGACGGACATAAGTCCCTTGAAAACTGGCCCCAAAAGCGTCCTCAAGTTCTTCCCAACTCCCAATGGAGTTCTCTGGGAGACAGTTTAGCCAGTGTTGAGCTGGTCCTTTTAGCTTGAGGGGTAAATATTTGATGGCGTGGAGATCATCTCCTCGAGCCATGTGGATGTGAAGAATAAAGTCTTCTATCAAACGGTGGGATCCATCGTTCCATCGTACGCTTCAATGTTCACGTGTTCAAACCCTTCTGGGAAATCATGATCCAGTACTGATACGTCTCCAACGTATCTATAATATTTTATTATTCCATGCTATTATTTATGAAGTCTCGGATGTTTAATGGGCTTTATCATTCACTTTTATATCATTTTTGGGACTAACCTACTAACCCAAAGGCCCGGTCCAGATTGCTGTTTTTTGCCTATTTCAGGGTTTTGCAGAAAAAGAATATCAAACGGAGTCCAAACAGAATGAAACCTTCGCGAGAGATATTTTTGGAGAAAATCATGCTCGGGAAACTTCGGGACCAAGTCAGGGGACAGAAGGGCTGCCCTTGAGGGTGGGGGCGTGCCCCCCTTCCCAGGGCGTGCCCCCCTGCCTCGAGGCTGGCCCGTGTGGCCCCCGGTGCCCTCCTTCTTCCTATATATACCTACGTACCCCATAAACTCCATACGCAGAGAGAAAACCCTAATTCCACCACCGTAGCTTCTATTCCCGTGGAGATCCCATCTTGGAGCCTGTTCCGGGAGGAAGATCCATCATGGAGGCCTTCATCATCATCATCATCGCCCTCACCATGAGTTGTGATTAGTTTACCACAGACCTTCGGGTCCATAGCTAGTATCTAGATGGCTTCTTCTCTCTCTCTGGATCTCAATACAAAGTTCTCCTCGGTCATCGAGGAGATCTATTCGATGTAATCTCTTTTTGCGGTGTGTTTATCGAGATCCGATGAATTGTGAGTTTATGATCAAGGTTATCTATGAAAGATATTTGGTTCTTCTCTGAACTTTTTATGTGTGCTCATAATATCCTTGCAAGTTTCTTCGAATTATTGGTTTGGTTTGGCCTACTAGATCTATAGTTCTTGCAATGGGAGAAGTGCTTGGCTTTGGGTTCAATCTTGCGGTGTCCTTTCCCAGTGACAGTAGGGGCAGCAAGGCACGTATTGTATTGTTGCCATCGAGGATAAAAAGATGGGGTTTTCATCATATTGCTTGAGTTTATCCCTCTACATCATGTCATCTTGCTTAAGGCGTTACTCTGATCGTATGAACTCAATACACTAGATGCATGCTGGATAGCGGTCGATGTGTGGAGTAATAGTAGTAGATGCAGAATTGGTTCGGTCTACTTGTCTCGGACATGATGCCTATATACAATGATCATGCCTAGATAGTCTCATAATTATTTGCTTTTCTATCAATTGCTCGACAGTAATTTGTTTACCCGCCGTAGAATACCGCTATCATGAGGGAAGCCACTAGAGAAAACTATGGCCCCCGGGTCTATTCTCAACATATGAATCTACATCTACTTTACTTTTACCGCTTTTATTTGCTATTTTATTAAACCAAAAATACTAAAAATATTATCTTATCATCTCTATCAGATCTCACTCTCGTAAGTGACCGTAAAGGGATTGACAACCCCTTATCACATTGGCTGCGAAGTTCTTATTTGTTTGTGCAGGTGTGAGGGACTGGCGCGTGGTCTCCTACTGGATTGATACATTGGTTCTCAAAAACTGAGGGAAATACTGTAATGCCCAGGATGGGACTATACCTCCTACGTGTCGAGGCACGACTTAAAGGTATAAGCCCATTCTAGAATGATCTCAAGTTTGGTATCTTTGCACGACTCATGTAAAAGAGGGATGAAAATGCAAAAGGAGATAGTTGGATTACACTCGCCACTTCACACAATACATTACATAAGCAAAACATCATTCAAAAACATCACAACACGACTACGGGCGAAGATCCAAAAGAAAGATACCAAAAACAACATAAAGCCACAGGTCCGAATCGCCCCTAGTAGAAACCACTACTGATCTTCGAAACACGTCACAAGCATACGGACACTCTCTTCATGGAACTCCCGGAAGTACTTGAACCAGCTCCTGCATCAATCTCGGCTGAACCTGCATCTGGTGTTGTAGTATCTGTGAGCCACGAGGACTCAGCAATCCCATAACCATGGGTATCAAGACTAGCAAAGCTTTATGGGTAGGAAGAGGTAAAGTGGTGAGGTTGCAGCAGCGGCTAAGCATAATATATGGTGGCTAACTTACGAGTACAAGAGTAAGATGAGCATCTACGCAAACGGTCGCAAACTAGTAATGATCGCTAAGATCCTGAACTACATACGAGTCAAACATAACCCCACCGTGTTCTCTTCTCAAAGTGAAAAGAGACAGTCATGGTTACTCACACAGTTGTGTGTTTTACTTCGGATCCTCTGTCAAGTTTTCTACAACCGGACATTAACAAATTCCAATCTGCCACATAACTGCGGGCACGGCTTTCGAAAGATCATAACCCTGCAGGGGTGTCCCAACTTAGCCCATCACAAGCTCTCACGATTAGCTGAAGTGATAAATATAATATCATCACCCCTTATCTTAGGGAAATCCGATCAGGCTCGGCTTCCCGGTGCACAAGACATTTCGACAATGGTAAAACAAGTCCAGCAAGACCTCCCGGCGTGCCGACACCCTGATAGTAGCCGCGCGTATCTCGTCTCAAGCCACGACCGGATGGGACATCCTACAGGAACCAAACCTCGAGTTTCCCCGTGGTGGTTTCCGCAGTCCGCCCGTTTGGGACCAACACCATCAGCACTGGCCCCCCTGTTATGTAGAATTAAGAACCCAGGGACGCGACCCCCTATGCAGATTTAATTAATTAGTTAAGTTGTTATTATGAGGCAAATTAAAACCAATGTTGGGCCTTGTTGGAGGAGTTTTATTCAAAGTCGAACTGTCAAGGGGTCCCCATCCACCCATCGTGTAAGGAACGCAAAATCAAGGAACATAATGCCGGTTTATCGGCGCCTAAGGTGGCATGAGTGGAACAAAACACCGAGCAAAAGGCCAAGCCTTCCACCCATGCCCAGTATATAGGTGTGTTAATATATAATAATAGATATTGTGATATTCCAACAACAACAAGTTCCCACCTGGAACAATCTTCATCTTCACCTGCAACTAACAACGCTATAAGAGGGGCTGAGCAAGCGGGTGACATAGCCATACAGTGGTTTTGCTAGGAAGGTGTCAAAGGTTAGAGGTTTCATGGCAACAAGGAGAGGGCTGACAATAAAAGATGGGTAGCGCGACATGTAACGATAGCATCGAGACAACTAAGCATGGCAATGGTAGTAAAGGTATCCAAGGGTATGGTCATCTTGCCTGGGATTCCGCAAGGAAGAAGAACAAGTCCATGAAGTAGACGGAGCAACATAGTCGAGCGAATCCTCACAACTCCAGAACAAATCCGAAGCTAACAAGAGAAGCAACCGGAAAAAGCAAACAACACGGTAAACACACAAGCATAAACATGACATACGATTCACATCCAAGTATGATGCATGTCCGGTTTAAATATGCATGGCATGGCAAAGTGCACAAACAAGACTACAAGTTAAGTGGAGCTCAATATGCAACGAGTTGCATATTGACGAAACACCACATGCTATTTATTTAGTTGACTCTCGTTTAAAAACAAGACAAGATTAAATGTTTGTTAACATGGCAAGAGGTGAAGCAAAAACAAACTACCTATTTAGACATTCTAAATGAGGCCGTAAATAACAACAACAAATTCCGGAAAACCCCATATGCATGTTTAGTAATATTAAGCAAACAACAATTAAACATTCTAATGTTGTTAACATGATGCGGATGACATGATCAAGTTTATGCAAATTTTATTAAAAGGTAACATGAAGAGATATGAAGCACTTGTCACCGTGGTGGAAAGAAAGGGTGCCACGGCAACGATCCGAAAATGATGCAACGGCAACATCTCGGTTCCGGTAACTCGTTGAGAGACCAGTGCAAAAGAAAGGATGGCATGAGCGAGCGGAACAAGATGAAAGGTGGGGTGATCCCGTCATCGGGTTCCCACGAGTCGGCGACGAGGCAACCGAGGAGCTCGACAAAAGATGAAACGGCACGGTGCACACAAGGGAAACATTTCATACAACACAACAAGCATTCATCCATGGGCATCGTCTCGGGGTTATACCTTCGAAGCGTTCGATCTCGAAGCGGATCGATTCGTCGAGGGACGTAGTGGAAGTAGTGGTACACGGGTCATAGAGGAAGTAGTTGTTCACGAGGTCGTCAATGAAGTAGTCATTCACAATCCGTTTCGGAGAGGTACTTGTCGCGGCATCGGACGTCTTCGGGGCGACGGTAGTGGTACACGGTTCGTAGAGGTTCGGGGCCGTCGTGGTACTTGCCGGTCTCGGTCTCGAGTCGTAGTTGAACTTGCGGGTCTTGGCGACGGTAGTGGTACACGGCGACGGTAGTCGTTCACGGAGCTCGTTTTTCTGTAGATGTACACACTCGTAGAGGTTCGGCTCACGTGTAGAGGTACTTGGCGCATCGTCGTGGTACTTGGCGATTCCGAAAACACGGTAGATGAACTTGACGGATTCGAACCCTTCGGTGTCGATCTTGGCATAACTTGGTCTTCGGGTCGTTGTTGGAAGTAGTTGTACTAGGCACCGGCGACAGAGGTACTTGGACTTTGCAGAAAATATAACAGCAGCAACAAAACAAACACGGCACGGTCTCGAAGCAGCGAGGAGGAGCGGCCAGCGGTGCGGCCAGAAGCGAGGCGCAGGCACCAGGGAGGAGCTCGGGGCTCGGGCGCGGAGGAAGAGGCCTGCGCGGCGATGGCGCCTTGCCGGCGGGAGCCTGAGGCCGGGCGGCGAGGATCCCCGGCTCGGGGCGCGGCTGGAGGGAGATGGCGACGGAGGAGGGGCGCTGCGGCGCTGGAAACGGAGGTGCGGTGGCCGCGGGGCTCCATGGCGGGCTCGGGAGGCGGAAGAGGCCAGAGGAATGAGGAGGCCCGCGGTGCTGTAGAGGAGGGGAGCCGCGCGGAGGCTGGCTGGAGGCCGGAGGCGAGACGCAGGCCGCTGCTCGGGCGCGCGAGGGAACGGCCGGTGTGCTGGAGGCGACCTTGGTGGCGACGGCGCGGCTTGAGGACGGGGAGGACGGGGCTGCGGCCTGGCCTGGAGACGGAGGGCGTGGCCGCTGCGGCCTAGGGCTCCTGGCGCGGTAGGACGAGGCCTTGGCACGAAGGAGAAGCGGCTCCGGCAGCTGCCTGGCCGAGGGCACTCGAGGGGAGGCGCTGGGGGAGATCGATCGAAGGAAGACGGGGTGCTGGGGCGAGCGAGGGGGTTCGGCGAGAGGAGCGAGAGGATCGGGGTGCGGTCGGGCGCTGGGAGTTGGGGAGCGATGGAGAGATCGGGACGAGAGAGCGAGAGGGTCGAGGGTAACGAGGGAGATGCGAGAGAGCGGCGGCTGAGGGAGAGAGCAAGGAGAGATGAGGAGATCGGTCGGGCTAGGGCTTAGGACGCCTGGTGGGCTGGCTGGGGGAAGTGGCCGACTGGGCCTTGCTGGAGGAGATGGGCCAGGGAGGCCAGGTGGCAGCCGACCTGGGCCTAGGAGGGATGGCCTGCTGGTGGGAGGCCCAAGTGGGCTGCTGCTCCGATGCTTTAATAAAAACGAAGCAGAAACAAAAATAAAGAAGAGGAAAGAAAAAGGTTAGGGAAGAATTTAGGCAATAGGTTATTTTCCCTGGACTCGCAAAAATGTCCACGGTCCACGAAAAATAGGAGAGGCAAGAAAAGAGAAAGAGAAGGCATGGGGGAAAATATGCAAGTGTGTTTGGGTCAATTCCAAAACAATGTAATATTTTATAATATAGCTCCCTAAATATTAGGAGGATATGTTATAAAGAGAAGTCATCCTTCCCTCGATTTAAATGGACCGAAGGTCCACACAATTTATTTAGGTTAAGATGCAAAAGATTAATGACATGATGGCATGATGACAAGATGCAATGCAAAAATAAATAACACAAGCACAATGAAACACACGGGAGAACCCGGAACATCTGGAATCTTCTGGAATCTTCTGGGACGTCGGTCTTCGGGCGTCACAACTCTCCCACACTAACAGAGGATCTCGGCCCGAGATCCTAGAGATGGCATCGGTAAAAACGGAAGAAGAAGAGGTAAAACAAAGTTTCTTCTTTGACAGACGAGTGAAACCAAAGGACCTTGAGAGGTTGAACAATCTTGAAGGAAAGAATACAACAGAGATGCACGAAGATAAGAGCACTCCGGTAAAAGAAGGAACAAGGAACATTACGAGAATCTTGTAGATTGAAAGACATGAAACAAGAACTTACGAACCAAAAGAATATGAAACTGCAACGGTATAGCCAAGGAATAAGAATGACAGAATTTGGACAGCACTCCGTCTGAAAATGGACGGAATTAACATGAGCTTGAGGAGATGGAATGATACTTGATGAAAACAACAACACACTGCCTCTGAAACAATTGAAAGAAAGGCACAAGTGGTAAGAAGGATTCGGATAGCACTCCGGTTAAAAGAGAGTTAAAACTTGATAAGATGAGAGAACTAGAATGGAGGAACAACACTCCAGTTAAATGATAAACAAGGGAAAAACATGATCTGGACAAAACGAGAATATGGGACAAAGAGGGCAATATCACAATTCCTCCGGAATGAAAGAATAGCATATAATCAATGAAAGAAAAGAATGGAGAAGAAAATGACAACTTCTCTCAAAATTGAATTTGAAAGAGCATCCTTACGAAGAAGGGTTGAACGGAGTTGTTGGAAAATCAACAACGAAAAGAATAAGCTCGTTGTGGACTTATGGAAAACATCGTAAAATTAAGAGGTGACAACCAGCCACTTACGAAAACGTTTGATTGGATTGAGATCAACAAGGAGACGAAAAACTTTCACCGGAATGATAAATGAAGAATTTGGGTCATTTATAAGCACCATAATAGCAACAATCCTTAGGGGAAGCTTTTAGGTGAAATACAACCCAAGATTACTCCAACAAATAATTGAATGGTTGGAAAAATCTCCTGAACAAAGAAATGATGGGTTTAAATATCTCATTCTTGATAAGTCGTGAATCATAAAACATGGAGGAAAATTATCAAGAATGACATAACACCACCTCAACAAATAAGGGAGCAAGAATTGCAATTGGAATGCATGACGAAGAATGCTTGAGCTCCAACAAGAATCTTGATGAAGACTTCGAGGATGAATTAAAACATGATGAACCACCATGAAAACTCCGGTAATGAAAGCATGAGAAGTGAAAGATGAAAAGAATAAGATTCAAGGCCTGCGATGAATTAGATGGAGCATTGAAATGATATAATAGCAATAACTTGGATCTCCGGAAAACAAGATGAACAACTTGAAACCTCGAATATGATATGATGAACAAGCTCCAGACAAAAGAATTAAATCACCTTGAAGGAATAAGAATAAGAATTATATCATGCATCTCCTTCACCAATTTAAATTGATGACAACCAAAGGATTTGGCATACTACTTATTCTCGTTGCAAAGAATTAAAAAGGGATCTAGCACAAGCTTGGATAAATATTCAATGAAGCACCGGTAGGATTATGAAAAGAACGAGTGAATTAATGCGATAACAAGGAAGAGTAACTTGAAAGAACCGCCGTAAAAATATGGAGACGAACGAAGAGACATCAATTAAGAATATTTGGAGGACAAAGTTGAAAACTGAGAACGAAGAAATATTCTGAAATGATGGCCTTCGGAGGATCACAGTGGAAAGAATTTATGAAATGCTTCGGATGGGTATAAAAGAATTCCTCACAAGCTGAACACTAATGAGGATGGCAAGAAGCTAGAACCACGAATCTTGAGAGAACGGGCCAGGATTTAAGAGGAACTCGTCTTCGAGTCTTCAAAATCTGAGAAGACGATGAGATATACCACCATGAATTGTATAGGCACTCCGTAATGAAGGATTAAAAGGTTGAACCAATGATGAACAAGAATTGAAAGCGGTCGTGGAGAAGGACTGTGACTGATGGGATTCATTCTTACGTCACACTTTGAAAAGAATTTGAGTATAACTCCGGAAAAAATTGGAAGAGTCAGGTAAGATCCTGGAAAAGACCTGTGGGTTAGGGCCCACTCAAAGAAATCATCGTTGAAAAGATTGCTTAAGAGATATTGCACCGGTTGAATTAAATGGCTTGAATAAGATAACAATCCTCAAAATAATTTGAACGGATTAAGAATGGAATTATGAATCTTCAGCACTCCGGATATGAATAATAAGAGGAGAATGATTAATTGGAGCACCGGAATAAGAAAGCATTGTGAAAAGAGGAAAAGGATAAGATCAACAACGAAATCTTGAATTACATCCACCGGCAGAATTTGAGAACAAAAGAATGATGAACTTGGAGTTTCCTGAGCATCTTCCTGAGAATCACCGGATAAGAACATCGAAGGAAAAGAATGAAGAAATATCACATGAATAAAATGGATACTTCATTTAGAATTTTTGGCTCCAGGAAGAAGGGTGGGAGGGTGGGAAAAACAAGGACAACTTGGGATGAATGAAACAGACAAATCATCAGGTTTCTTAACGGCGTCCGTATGGAATAATTTGAAGAGCAGGCACACCGGTTGGAATAACATGAAAATCTCGATGGTCAAGAAGAATTAGCACCCCCATAGAAATATGAGAACACCGATTAGGAAGGTATGGAATCAACATTTGACATCGAAGCAACTCGAATACCAGAATCAAACAAAAACAAAGGATAGATATGTTGCAGCATAATCTTCACAATCTCAACTGGACAGAGAATTGAACGAATGAATTCCATAGGTACATCAGCTTGTCGAGAAGCCACTTGGGAGAACAAAAGATAAATAAAAGCAACAAGGAGCAGATAGAACAAATACAAGATAGAGCTTCGTTCAACATATTCGTGGTGAAAGCTCATGGAACATGTTACAAAAGGGTTTTGCAATCCTCGGATCAGCATAGCCAAGGACCCTTTAAGATGCAACTCCCGATCGGAACAAGCCCATAAAACCACTTCACTCAATGTAGAACCCCAAACTTCATATCGTGCATTCGTTGGAAGAATGCCTAGAACTACTAGATGAACCCACCTATTAATTTCCGAAAGTTTCCAGTTATGCAATCAGGTGTTGGGGATACAGGGGAAGCACCGCGCACTCAACTCTAATCCTACATCCAGCTGTATCCATCCTTCAACACGTAACCAGTTATTTCCGGAAACCGTTTACCTTGGACCTTCGAAACGCATCTACTATACAAGCTATGGAAATACTCCCGAACTACCTCCCCAGTACTGGGTGATGTCGGGGTTATCTTGCCACTAACCGCATAGGACAGTTTTCGATGTCGGCTGTCTTAAGTATTCTAGAACTGCCGCGATATATTTGTGACGACAACACCTTGGAGCTCAACTCTCCGGGACACTGCCACAACCCCTAATGACAGGAGGCATCGAGAATAATGTTCTCGTCACAAAGACATCGGAACGATCCAAACAATACTCGCGAGATTCCTAAAAAAAAATTGGTGCATTTTTAGAATATAAGAGATAAAAATAATCATCAGGAGTCCTCACCAAAGTGAAAAGTGATGAGGAATAAAAGAAATCCTACTCTCCGATATATATATATAGGACTCAAAACATTTTCAAGTGTGTGCCTAGACTCAACCGTCAACGATTCGATCAATCAGTGGGGGCTTCTAGGTTGGAGAATGCTCTGATACCAACTTGTAATGCCCAGGATGGGACTATACCTCCTACGTGTCGAGGCACGACTTAAAGGTATAAGCCCATTCTGGAATGATCTCAAGTATGGTATCTTTGCACGACTCATGTAAAAGAGGGATGAAAATGCAAAAGGAGATAGTTGGCTTACACTCGCCACTTCACACAATACATTACATAAGCAAAACATCATTCAGAAACATCACAACCCGACTATGGGCGAAGATCCAAAAGAAAGATAACAAAAACAACATAAAGCCACAGGTCCGAATCGCCCCTAGTAGAAACCACTACTGATCGTCGAAACACGTCACAAGCATACGGACACTCCCTTCATGGAACTCCCGGAAGTACTTGAACCAGCTCCTGCATCAATCTCGGCTGAACCTGCATCTGGTGTTGTAGTATCTGTGAGCCACGAGGACTCAGCAATCCCATAACCATGGGTATCAAGACTAGCAAAGATTTATGGGTAGGAAGAGGTAAAGTGGTGAGGTTGCAGCAGCGGCTAAGCATAATATATGGTGGCTAACTTACGAGTACATGAGTAAGATGAGCATCTACGCAAACAGTAGCAAACTAGTAATGATCGCTAAGATCCTGAACTACATACGAGTCAAACATAACCCCACCGTGTTCTCTTCTCAAAGTGAAAAGAGACAGTCACGGTTACTCACACAGTTGTGTGTTTTACTTCGGATCCTCTGTCAAGTTTTCTACAACCGGACATTAACAAATTCCAATCTGCCACATAACCGCGGGCACGGCTTTCGAAAGATCATAACCCTGCAGGGGTGTCCCAACTTAGCCCATCACAAGCTCTCACGATTAGCTGAAATGATAAATATAATATCATCACCCCTTATCTTAGGGAAATCCGATCAGGCTCGGCTTCCCGGTGCACAAGACATTTTGACAATGGGAAAACAAGTCCAGCAAGACCTCCCGGCGTGCCGACACCCTGATAGTAGCCGCGCGTATCTCGTCTCAGGCCACGACCGGATGGGACATCCTACAGGAACCAAACCTCGAGTTTCCCCGTGGTGGTTTCCGCAGTCCGCCCGTTTGGGACCAACACCATCAGCACTGGCCCCCCTTGTTATGTAGAATTAAGAACCCGGGGACGCGACTCCCTATGCAAATTTAATTAATTAGTTAAGTTGTTATTATGAGGCAAATTAAAACCAATGTTGGGCCTTGCTGGAGGAGTTTTATTCAAAGTCGAACTGTCAAGGGGTCCCCATCCACCCATCGTGTAAGGAACGCAAAATCAAGGAACATAATGCCGGTTTATCGGCGCCTAAGGTGGCATGAGTGGAACAAAACACCGAGAAAAAGGCCAAGCCTTCCACCCATGCCCAGTATATAGGTGTGTTAATATATAATAATAGATATTATGATATTCCAACAACAACAAGTTCCCACCTGGAACGATCTTCATCTTCACCTGCAACTAACAACGCTATAAGAGGGGCTGAGCAAGCGGGTGACATAGCCAAATAGTGGTTTTGCTAGGAAGGTGTCAAAGGTTAGAGGTTTCATGGCAACAAGGAGAGGGCTGACAATAAAAGATGGGTAGCGCGACATGTAATGATAGCATCGAGACAACTAAGCATGGCAATGGTAGTAAAGGTATCCAAGGGTATGGTCATCTTTCCTGGGATTCCGCAAGGAAGAAGAACAAGTCCATGAAGTAGACGGAGCAACATAGTCGAGCGAATTCTCACAACTCCGGAACGAATCCGAAGCTAACAAGAGAAGCAACTGGAAAGAAGCAAACAACACGGTAAACACACAAGCATAAACATGGCATACGATGCACATCCAAGTATGATGCATGTCCGGTTTAAATATGCATGGCATGGCAAAGTGCACAAACAAGACTACAAGTTAAGTGGAGCTCAATATGCAACGAGTTGCATATTGACGAAACACCACATGCTATTTATTTAGTTGACTCTCGTTTAAAAACAAGACAAGATTAAATGTTTGTTAACATGGCAAGAGGTGAAGCAAAAACAAACTACCTATTTAGACATTTTAAATGAGGCCGGAAATAACAACAACAAATTCGGAAAAACCCCATATGCATGTTTAGTAATATTAAGCAAACAACAATTAAACATTCTAATGTTGTTAACATGATGCGGATGACATGATCAAGTTTATGCAAATTTTATTAAAAGGTAACATGAAGAGATATGAAGCACTTGTCACCATGGTGGAAAGAAAGGGTGCCACGGCAACGATCCGAAAATGATGCAACGGCAACATCTCGGTTCCGGTAACTCGTTGAGAGACCGATGCAAAAGAAAGGGTGGCGCGAGCGAGCAGAACAAGATGAAAGGTGGGGTGATCCCGTCACCGGGTTCCCACGAGTCGGCGACGAGGCAACCGAGGAGCTTGACAAAAGATGAAACGGCACGGTGCACACAAGGGAAACATTTCATACAACACAACAAGCATTCATCCACGGGCATCGTCTCGGGGTTATACCTTCGAAGCGTTCGTTCTCGAAGCGGATCGAGTCGTCGAGGGACGTAGTGGAAGTAGTGGTACACGGGTCATAGAGGAAGTAGTTGTTCACGAGGTCGTCAACGAAGTAGTCGTTCACAATCCGTTTCGGAGAGGTACTTGTCGCGACATCGGACGTCTTCGGGGCGACGGTAGTGGTACACGGTTCGTAGAGGTTCGGGGCCGTCGTGGTACTTGCCGGTCTCGGTCTCGAGTCGTAGTTGAACTTGCGGGTCTTGGCGACGGTAGTGGTACACGGCGATGGTAGTCGTTCACGGAGCTCGTTTTTCTGTAGATGTACACACTCGTAGAGGTTCGGGTCACGTGTAGAGGTACTTGGCGCATCGTCGTGGTACTTGGCGATTCCAGACACACGGTAGATGAAATTGACGGATCCGAACCCTTCGGTGTCGATCTTGGCATAACTTGGTCTTCGGGTCGTCGTTGGAAGTAGTTGTACTGGGCACCGGCGACGGAGGTACTTGGACTTTGCAGAAAATATAGCAGCAACAACAAAACAAACACGGCACGGTCTCGAAGCAGCGAGGAGGAGCAGCCAGCAGTGCGGCCAGAAGCGAGGCGCAGGCACCAGGGAGGAGCTCGGGGCTCGGGCGCGGAGGAAGAGGCCTGCGAGGCGATGGCGCCTTGCCGGCGGGAGGCTGAGGCCGGGCGGCGAGGATCCCCGGATCGGGGCGTGGCTGGAGGGAGATGGCGACGGAGGAGGGGCGCTGCGGTGCTGGAAACGGAGGTGCGGTGGCCGCGGGGCTCCATTGCGGGCTCGGGAGACGAAAGAGGCCAGAGGAACGAGGAGACCCGCGGTGGTGTAGAGGAGGGGAGCCGCGCGGAGGCTGGCTGGAGGCCGAAGGCGAGACGCAGGCCGCTTCTCGGGCGCGCGAGGGAACGGACGGTGTGCTGGAGGCGACCTAGGCGACGACGGCGCGGCTTGAGGACGGGGAGGACGGGGCTGCGGCCTGGCCTGGAGACGGAGGGCGTGGCCGCTGCGGCCTGGGGCTCCTAGCGCGGGAGGACGAGGCCTTGGCATGAAGGAGAAGCGGCTACGGCTGCTGCCTGGCCGAGGGCACTCGAGGGGAGGCGCTGGGGGAGATTGATCGAAGGGAGACGGGGTGCTGGGGCGAGCGAGGGGGTTCGGCGAGAGGAGCGAGAGGATCGGGGTGCGGTCGGGCGCTGGGAGTTGGGGAGCGATGGAGAGATCGGGACGAGAGAGCGAGAGGGTCGAGGGGAACGAGGGAGATGCGGGAGAGCGGCGGCTGAGGGAGAGAGCGAGGAGAGATGAGGAGATCGGTCGGGCTAGGGCTTAGGACGCCTGGTGGGCTGGCTGGGGGAAGTGGCCGACTGGGCCTTGTTGGAGGAGATGGGCCAGGGAGGCCAGGTGGCAGCCGACCTGGGCCTAGGAGGGATGGCCTGCTAGTGGGAGGCCCAAGTGGGCTCCTGCTCCGATGCTTTAATAAAAACGAAGCAGAAACAAAAATAAAGAAGAGGAAAAAAAAGGTTAGGGAAGAATTTAGGCAAGAGGTTATTTTCCCTGGACTCGCAAAAATGTCCACGGTCCACGAAAAATAGGAGAGGCAAGAAAAGAGAAAGAGAAGGCATGGGGGAAAATATGCAAGTGTGTTTGGGTCAATTCCAAAAAATGTAATATTTTATAATATAGCTCCCTAAATATTAGGAGGATATGTTATAAAGAGAAGTCATCCTTCCCTCGATTTAAATGGACCGAAGGTCCACACAATTTATTTAGGTTAAGATGCAAAAGATTAATGACATGATGGCATGATGACAAGATGCAATGCAAAAATAAATAACACAAGCACAATGAAACACACGGGAGAACCCGGAACATCTGGAATCTTCTGGAATCTTCTGGGACGTCGGTCTTCGGGCGTCACAACTCTCCCACACTAACAGAGGATCTCGGCCCGAGATCCTAGAGATGGCACCGGTAAAAACGGAAGAAGAAGAGGTAAAACAAAGTTGCTTCTTTGACAGACGAGTGAAACCAAAGAACCTTGAGAGGTTGAACAATCTTGAAGGAAAGAATACAACAGAGATGCACGAAGATAAGAGCACTCCGGTAAAAGAAGGAGCAAGGAACATTACGAGAATCTTGTAGATTGAAAGACATGAAACAAGAACTTACGAACCAAAAGAATATGAAACTGCAACGGTATAGCCAAGCAATAAGAATGACAGAATTTGGACAGCACTCCGTCTGAAAATGGACGGAATTAACACGAGCTTGAGGAGATGGAATGATACTTGATGAAAACAACAACACACTGCCTCTGAAACAATTGAAAGAAAGGCACAAGTGGTAAGAAGGATTCAGATAGCACTCCGGTTAAAAGAAAGTTCAAACTTGATAAGATGAGAGAACTAGAACGAAGGACACAACACTCCAGTTAAATGATAAGCAAGGGAAAAAACATGATCTGGACAAAACGAGAATATGGGACAAAGAGGGCAATATCACAATTCCTCCGGAATGAAAGAATAGCATATAATCAATGAAAGAAAAGAATGGAGAAGAAAATGACAACTTCTCTCAAAATTGAATTTGAAAGAGCATCCTTACGAAGAAGGGTTGAACGGAGTTGTTGGAAAATCAACAACGAAAAGAATAAGCTCGTTGTGGACTTATGGAAAACATCGTAAAATTAAGAGGTGACAACCAGCCACTTATGAAAACATTTGATTGGATTGAGATCAACAAGGAGACGAAAAACTTTCACCGGAATGATAAATGAAGAATTTGGGTCATTTATAAGCACCATAATAGCAACAATCCTTAGGGGAAGCTTTTAGGTGAAATACAACCCAAGATTACTCCAACAAATAATTGAATGGTTGGAAAGATCTCCTGAACAAAGAAATGATGGGTTTAAATATCTCATTCTTGATAAGTCGTGAATCATAAAACATGGAGGAAAATTATCAAGAATGACATAACACCACCTCAACAGATAAGGGAGCAAGAATTGCAATTGGAATGCATGACGAAGAATGCTTGAGCTCCAACAAGAATCTTGATGAAGACTTCAAGGATGAATTAAAACATGATGAACCACCATGAAAACTCCGGTAATGAAAGCATGAGAAGTGAAAGATGAAAAGAATAAGATTCAAGGCCTGCGATGAATTAGATGGAGCTTTGAAATGATATAATAGCAATAACTTGGATCTCCGGAAAACAAGATGAACAACTTGAAACCTCGAATATGATATGATGAACAAGCTCCAGACAAAAGAATTAAATCACCTTGAAGGAATAAGAATAAGAATTATGTCATGCATATCCTTCACCAATTTAAATTGATGACAACCAAAGGATTTGGCATACTACTTATTCTCGTTGCAAAGAATTAAAGAGGGATCTAGCACAAGCTTGGATAAATATTCAACGAAGCACCGGTAGGATTATGAAAAGAACGAGTGAATTAATGCGATAACAATGAAGAGTAACTTGAAAGAACCGCCGTAAAAATATGGAGACGAACGAAGAGACATCAATTAAGAATATTTGGAGGTCAAAGTTGAAAACTGAGAACGAAGAAATATTCTGAAATGATGGCCTTCGGAGGATCACAATGGAAAGAATTTATGAAATGCTTCGGATGGGTATAAAAGAATTCCTCACAAGCTGAACACTAATGAGGATGGCAAGAAGCTAGAACCACGAATCTTGAGAGAACGGGCCAGGATTTAAGAGGAACTCGTCTTCGAGTCTTCAAAATCTGAGAAGACGATGAGATACACCACCATGAATTGTATAGGCACTCCGTTATGAAGGATTAAAAGGTTGAACCAATGATGAACAAGAATTGAAAGCGGTCGTGGAGAAGGACTGTGACTGATGGGATTCATTCTTACGTCACACTTTGAAAAGAATTTGAGTATAACTCCGGAAAAAATTGGAAGAGTCAGGTAAGATCCTCGAAAAGACATGTGGGTTAGGGCCCACTCAAAGAAATCATCGTTGAAAAGATTGCTTAAGAGATATTGCACCGGTTGAATTAAATGGCTTGAATAAGATAACAATCCTCAAAATAATTTGAACGGATTAAGAATGGAATTATGAATCTTCAGCACTCCGGATATGAATAACAAGAGGAGAATGATTAATTGGAGCACCGGAATAAGAAAGCATTGTGAAAAGAGGAAAAGGATAAGATCAACACCGAAATCTTGAATTACATCCACCGGCAGAATTTGAGAACAAAAGAATGATGAACTTGGAGTTTCCTGAGCATCTTCCTGAGAATCACCGGATAAGAACATCGAAGGAAAAGAATGAAGAAATATCACATGAATAAAATGGATACTTCGTTTAGAATTTCTGGCTCCAGGAAGAAGAAGGGTGGGAGGGTGGGAATAACAAGGACAACTTGGGATGAATGAAACAGACAAATCATCAGGTTTCTCAACGGCGTCCGTATGGAATAATTTGAAGAGAAGGCACACCGGTTGGAAAGGATTAACATGAAAATATCGATGGTCAAGAAGAATTAGCACCCCCATAGAAATATGAGAACACCGATTAGGAAGGTATGGAATCAACATTTGACATCGAAGCAACTCGAATACCAGAATCAAACAAAAACAAAGGATAGATATGTTGCAGCATAATCTTCACAATCTCAACTGGACAGAGAATTGAACGAATGAATTCCATAGGTACA
>LR738715.1:204688783-204705398 GCA_902687465.1 Secale cereale | reverse complement strand
TTCTTCTTTAGAACCAGCACCGGATTAGCCAACCATTCCGGATGAAAAACTTCCACTATGAACCCTGCCGCCAAAAGCTTGGCCACTTCTTCTCCTATAGCCTTGCGCCTTTCTTCATTGAAGCGGCGCAGATACTGCTTTACCGGTTTAAACTTCGGATCAATATTCAACTTGTGCTCAGCGAGTTCCCTCGGTATACCTGGCATGTCGGAAGGTTTCCATGCAAAGATATCCCGGTTCTCACGGATGAACTCGATGAGCGCGCCTTCCTATTTGGGATCAAGGTTAGCACTGATGGTGAACTGTTTAGATGAGTCCCCAGGTACAAAATCAATCTGCTTAGTCTCCTCCGCTGACTTGAATTTCAATGCCGGATCATGCTCGGTCGTTGGTTTCTTCAGCGGAGTCATATCTGCCGGATCGACATTATCTTTATAAAATTTTAACTCTTCCGTGGCACACACCGCTTCTGCATAAGCTGCATCACCTTCCTCGCATTCCACCGCTATCTTTCGACTGCCATGAACCGTGATCGTGCCCTTATGACCCGGCATCTTAAGCTGCAAGTAAACATAACATGACCTAGCCATAAATTTAGCATAAACCGTCCTTCCAAACAGAGCATGATACGGACTTTTAATTTTGACAACTTCAAAAGTGACCATCTCTGATCTGGAATCATACTTGAAAGTGCAACTAATCCCCGGGTGGTTTTGGTAATTAATAACAACATATATATCATTGAACTAATATTTACTTGAGAATCATTTCAGAGAAGTTCGATGATAAGGGTATGGAAATGTCTGAAGAAGTGGACCCCTCAAAATGCTAAGACAAGCATTGGCAAAAGCTCAAGACTCTATTTTTGGTTTAGTGATCAAAGATCACATTGAGTCCATAGGAAAAGCCAATACTATTAAAAGGGGATGAGGTTGTGTTGATGATCTGGTTGCTCAAGTGCTTAGTGATCTAGCTCCCTCAACTATCAGCACCTTTCACTACTTAACACACTCATAAGTAATCTCGGACAAACCGATTCTGCAAACTCAGTCCCACCGAGATGAACCACCTCAGTTATTCTTCCAAACCCTAATTTCTCGGTCCATCCGATTTTGAGTTTCGGTCTCACCGAAACTGGACTGCCAACCTTCTGTAACCAATTGACATCACTTCGGAATATCCGAGTTGTTAATTTCGGTCCCACCGAGATGGCAAGCTCCTACCTTTGACTCACTTCGGACACACTGAGATGGTATTTTCGGTCCCACCGAAAATCCCAAGGTTCACTATATTTGAACTTTCGGTCTGACCG
The DNA here is from genome assembly GCA_902687465.1 of Secale cereale. NCBI lineage: Eukaryota > Viridiplantae > Streptophyta > Magnoliopsida > Poales > Poaceae > Secale > Secale cereale. The sequence goes on along the minus strand of LR738715.1, from coordinate 204,704,086 downwards.
AGTTTTCACTTCGGTCTCACCGAGATGGCTCAAATATGTGTGTAACGGTTGGATTTTGTGTGGAGGCTATATATACCCCTCCACCCCCTCTTCATTCGTGGAGAGAGCCATCAGAAAGTCTACCACTCCTACCATACACTTTCTAAGAAGAGAACCACCTACTCTTGTGTTGAGATCAAGCCATTCCATTCCTACCATATGAAACTTGATTTCTAGCCTTCCCACGTTGCTTTCCACTCAATCCTTTCTTCCACCACAGCCATATCAGTGAGGAGAGTTGAGTGTTGGGGAGATTATCATTTGAAGCACAAGAGCAAGGAGTTCATCATCATCAACAACATCTATTACCTTTTGGAGGGTGGTGCCTCCTAGATTGGTTAGGTGTCGCTTGGGAGCCTCCGTCTTTGAGATGTGGAGTTGAACCAAGAAGTTTGTAAGGGCAAGGAGATCGCCTACTTCGTGAAGATCTACCCCGAGTAAGGCTAGTCCTCCGTGGGCATAGGCCATGATGGAATAGACAAGGTTGCTTCTTCGTGGACCCTTCGTGGGTGGAGCCCTCCGTGGACTCGCGCAGCCGTTACCCTCCGTGGGTTGAAGTCTCCATCAACGTGGATGTACGATAGCACCACCTATCGGAACCACGACAAAAATCTCCGTGTCTCCAAACTGCGTTTGATCTTCTCCACCTCTCTTTACTACATGTGCAATTTACTTTCCGCTGCTTATACTCTAGAATTGCATGTGTAGGGTGTTACTTGAATTGATCTTAATTGTGAAACTGCCAAAAACATTGCATGATCAAAAGGCAGATCTTTTATATTGTCAAGTAGTCTAATCACCCCCCCCCTCTAGACATACTTTCGATCCTACAAGTGGTATCAGAGCTTTGGTCTCCATTGTTTTGGTTTCCATTGCATTGGACTCCATAAGCTTTGTTTCACAACCTAGGAGAGTATGGCGTCTAGTGAGGGTAATTATCGTAGAGGTCCTTACTTTGATGGTACAAATTTTGCTAGTTGGAAGCATAAAATGAAAATGCATATTCTTGGTCATAACCCAGCCGCATGGGGCATTATTTGTGTTGGTATGCAAGGTGATTTCTTCGAGGAAGGAAAAGTTCCGGATCGCGAAGCTACACCGGAAGAGTTGCGGATGTTGCAAAACAATGCTCAAGCTTGTGACATTCTCTTCAATGCTTTGTGTCCCGAGGAGTTCAACAAAATCAGCCGTCTTGAGAATGCTAAAGAGATTTGGGATACTTTGGTTGAAATGCACGAAGGTACTGAATCTGTGAAGGAATCAAAGCTAGATATTCTTCAAGGTCAACTTGACAAGTTCAAGATGAAGGATGGTGAAGGAGTCGCTGAAATGTACTCTAGGCTTGCTCTCATCACAAATGAGATTGCCGGCTTAGGAAGCGAAGAAATGATCGACCGATTCATCATTAAGAAGATTCTCAGAGCTTTGGATGGAAAGTATGACACAATGTGCACTTTGATCCAAATGATGCCAAACTACAAGACTCTCAAGCCAACTGAAGTCATTGGAAGAATTGTTGCTCATGAGATGACACTTAAGGATAAGGAAGAGCTTCACAATAAGTCAAGTGGTGCTTACAAAGCTACAAGTGATGCTCCTACTACCTCAAGTGACAAGCTAATTTCCAATGAAGAGATAAGCCTAATGGTCAAGAACTTCAACAAGTTCTACAAGAATAGAGGCAAAGAAAGAAGCTCAAAGTCTAGATCATATGATGAAAAGAGATCTTCTAGTCGTGATCGAAACTGCTACAATTGTGGAAGACCCGGACACTTCTCAAATGAGTGTACGGCTCCCCACAAGAGAAGAGAAGAATCTCCAAGAAGAAGAGCAAGAGATGAGTCACCTCGGAGAGAGAGAAGGAGTAGAGATGATCGTTATGAACGAAGACCTTCTCGGAGAAGCAAGGATTCGGAGAGGAAAGACAAGTCATCAAGGAGCTACACAAGAAGAAGACATCAAGCTCATGTTGGTGAATGGGTCTCCGGCTCCGACTCCGACAATCAATCCGATGGAAGCTATCACTCCGACTCCGACTACAGTCAAGATGAAGGTGTTGCCGGACTTGCACTAGTATCCTCCAACTCCAACTCCTACGACTTATTTGATTCACCAAATGAGGGAATTGGAAGATGCTTCATGGCTAAAGGTCCCAAGGTAACACACCCTGAATTCATTGACTTTGATAGTGATGAGGATGACTTGCTTGGTGAAGATGAGCTCTTGCATGATAAATCTAGTGAGCTTAGTAATGATGAAAATGCTAGTAGTCTTTATAGTCGAGAAGAGTCGAATGACAATGCTATGAAGGAGATTGAGCGTCTAACTAAAGAACTAAACACTCTTAAGTTAGCTCATGAAACAACTCAAGAAGATCATAGAGAGCTCCTAAGATCTCATGAGAAGCTACGCTTCGAGAAGCTCACTCTAGAGCAAGAACATGAGTTTCTAAAAGCGATCAATGATGATCTTCGAAAGAAGAGTTCTTCATATCTTGCCAAACGACTTCTCTTGTCTAATTTCTTGCCACTTATTAAGACTAAGCATGACAAGCATAAGAAAAATTCTTCCTCTAGTAGTAACAATAACAATGTTAAATCCAATATTGTTGCTTCTAGTAGTTCTCTTGATTCCACTAACAATGTTTCAAGCCAAGTTACACTTGAGCAAGAAAATAGCTTATTGAAGGAAATCATAGAGAAAGGTGTCTACAAGAGTCTTGCCGGAAGCAAGAACTTTGAGGAGATTGTTCGCAAACAAGGAAGACACCAGAAGAATCAAGGGATTGGTTTTGAGCGAAAGTTCAACGCCGAAGGTGTTGAGTGGGAAGAAGGTCAATACCCTACTCCACAGTTTGTTTCACAAAAGGAGAAGTATGATCCTACTTCTTCCAATGTGGAACAAGCTCAAGATGACCTTCCACCACAAGACCACAAGCTAAAGGCCAAGGACAAGCTTCAAGAGGAGATTGATGCATTCATTGAAGCACCTCAAGCCATGGTCAAGTGGGTTCACAAGGACACATCAAGTTCTACTTCGTCAAGCTCAACTACAACACCAAGGATTCCCATCAAGATGATGTGGATCCCAAAGAAGAAGAACTAGTAGGTTCTTGAGGGTGACTCCGCCAACAAACTTCACTCATATTCATTTTGGCAAGAACTTGTGCAATCAACTTCCACATCATGCACTAGTTCATGGAGTCACAAACCCTCTTGTTGGTAAGTCAAGGGACAAGGTAATCATTGCTTTCATGGACATCATCTTTTGTGAACTTCACTCTATGTCTATGGATATTCTTGTTTGTTCCTTGTGGGACTAACCCATGTAGGTATTGAAAGTGCCCTAATCCAAAGGATAGCTCCCAACTCTTGATGATCTACATCAACATTGAGCATCCACATCTTCAACATCTACATGAAGTCTTCTACGACTACCCAAGGTTAGTTTGACCCTTTAAAAGGGGTTCTCACATCTAGGGGGAGCTTTGCTCTAAAAATTGAGCTAAAGCATCTCCAAATGATGTGAACACATCAATGCTTTATGTAAAAGTGGTAACCCCACTTGTGCTTAAACGATGAGTATGACCTATGATCAAATGTTCTCATTTGGCTCCTAAGTCAAAATACTCATATATAGATGACCTAGTCATCGACAAACTGTGTGCTAGTAGCTAGAGTGTTGGTTGTGCATGTTTGACACATATTTCAGTTGCTATCTTATTGTGTGAGCATGTTGAATGCATGATTTTATCCATTCAAGGACATCCATTTGTTGTTTTGATTGTTTTGATTTTTCTGGCCAAATGGATGGACAAGAATGCCTAAGCACCTTCCCTAGCTATCTATGCTTTCTTGTCTCAAATTCTATTCATGCTCATATCACAACTTTGAACAAGTCATTTTCGGACTCTCCGAGTGAGGAGCACTCGGAGCCACCGATCCGTCTAAGGCTGACTTCCAAAACCTTCTAAGTCCATTTCGGTCTGACCGGCTTTTCCATCTCGGTCCAACCGAAATGCTTAGACTGATCTAGGTTTCATCTCGGTGAAACCGAGTTCAAAATCTCGGTCTGACCGATATGCGTAATTGCACAGCAGGTATACATTTCGGTGACACCGAGTTTTTCAACTCGGTCCCACCGACAGCATGGGGATATATATATCTGAGGGCTGCGCGCGATTTAACTCTTCAAACCGTTCGCCCCCAAGTCCCCTGCTGCCGTCGCCCTGGTCTTCGGATCGTCGCCGTCGTCGCCTGTGCGCCCTCGCCGCAGGTCTCCGCCGCTGTCAACGGTAATCCTCTCCGCGCCGTTGCCGCCGTAGAGGGACTCCACCAAGTTAGGGTGAGTCCCGATCCCTTTCGTGCTTCCCATCTGACTCTTGCACGAATGGCTTGCCATGAATCAATCCACGTTTGAGATATTCCCTAAACATCAGATCAGATCCTCTAGTTTCGAGCGAAATTCTTAGGTTTAAGTTTCCACGGAACGCATCTCGGTGAAGCCGATTTTGAAACTCGGAATGACCGATTTGGCCTCTGGCCATTGCACTGCATCATTCGGTCTAACCGAGTTGTGCAAATCGGTGTGACCGAAACTTAGTTTCAATGAAACCCTAGGTTATCGGTAGGACCGAAACCCATTTCGGTCTGACCGAAAGTGGTGTGTAGGCCTCTGTATACACTTCGGTTTCACCGAAACTTAAAATCGGTTTGACCGAAATACATTCTGTGAAAACTCAAAACTAAGTTTCGAACTCATTTTTTTTTCAAAAACCTCTGCAGTTGTGATAACTCTTCTACTCTGCCTATACCTTATCTTTTCACAGGTTGTCAGCCATGTCAGATGTCAGTGACAGCCAGAACAGGTCTGAGTCACCTTTTGCTGAGATTCCAGAGGCAGATACAAGTCCTGAGGCTAGCAGTTCCAGTGATGATGGTGAGAGGAGCACCCCTAGTGGTTTGCCTCCTGCAGCCACCAGAACCAGGAAGAAGAGAAATTCTGATGATGAGGACTCCGACTTCATTGCTGAGGAAGTTACCTCCAAGCCAAAGAGGAATGTGGTTGCCAAAGAGCACCAAGGGCAGCAGTCAAGGAAAGGCACAAGCAAGGTAAAGCAATCAGCTGTTGCAAAGAAGCTCAACTTGGAAGAGCCAGCTCCAAGTAAGGTGAAGAAAACTTCCAAGAGGAAGAGGGTAGTATATGCTGAACCTCAAGTTGATGCAGCTGCTGAAGAAGAAGAAGAAGATGCACCCCAGCCTCCTCCTCAGAAAGCTAAGTTCATGGGTGATGCTATTCGGGCTCAAGCCTCCTCTAAGCCCAAGAAGCCTGCCCAAGCAAAGGCAGCTCCAGCCAAGCCCAAGAGAACAACCAGGAGCATTCCAGCTTCTGAGAAGAACAAAGGTGAGATGCCACCGTCTGAATCAGATGAAGAGCATGTGTTGCTTAAGCTCCGTCCTAAGTTGCCACTCCACAATGATGCTCATCCTCAAGCTGAGGACATGAAGGCAAGGAAGGATAAAGGTCTCAGGCTATGGAGATAGTCTGATCCATATGCCGTGAGGAGAAGGACTGCTGTGGACCCCAGATTCCACACCAGAGAGCAGCAGGACTTCTATGAGACCGTGCTGATGGATAAGAAGCCCATTGTTGCTGACACCAGGTATGTTGACTGGAAGTACATTGACAGTGAAGAGCACCGAGACTTCTTTCCCCATGTGCATGAGAGCTTTACTGCATGTGGAGTTGCTGATTTTGTGGGTCAAGAGCTGACAGCTTGGAATGACGAGATGATCATGCAGTTCTACGCCACAGCCCACTTCTATCCTGATGGCAAGATCACCTGGATGACTGAAGGTCAAAGGTTTTCTTCGTCTGTTGAAGAATGGGCAGAACTTCTGAATGCTCCAGTGCAGAGAGAGGACGACATTGATGTCTATGGGATTCCTAAGAAGAGTCATGATTCCATGAAGAACATGTACAAGGAGATCCCCGCTGCTGATTTGGAAGGGTGGAAGCTTGGCTCAGTGTACTATCTCCAGGCAGGTCTGGCCACCACTAACACTATTTTGAGGCATACCTTGATGCCCAAGTCTGGAGACCACCGCATGATTCGAGGCTATTCTGTCAACATGTTGCACATTCTCGATGAGAAGGCACCTTTCAAGGTGATGGACTTAATGGTAGAAACCATTAAGAGGACTGCAGCTGACCAGAAGCGGTCGTGTGGGTTTGCCCCGCAGATTCAGATGCTCATCAATGCCAAGTTTGGCACGGGCAAATTCATGTTGGATAGGAAGCACTTGCCACTACAGCCAGAGCATGAGGACAACGTAGTTGTGATGGATGAGGAGGATCCAACCTCAGTTGAAGGACAGGCCAAAATCGAAGCTGCAAAGAAAGCTAAAGCTGACAAAGAGGCAGCAGCAGCAGCAGCTAAGCCAAAGAGCTTTGGAGAACAGATTCTTGAAGCTACCCAGAGGATTGAACAACGCCTGGCCAGCATTGAGCAATCTCAGGAAAGCCTAGAGAGGATTGTTGAGGACAAGATCCACGCTCTGGACGTGAAGCTGACAGAGATTCAGGTGTCCGTCAACAAGCTTGAGGCAGACATGGAGGAAGCAAGGCAGGAGAGAGCAGAACTCATGCAGGATGATCTAGTCCAAGACTCTCATCGCCAGACTGCTCAGGTTCCCAGAGGATCCAGATCTGCAGCTATCCCAGTGACTGACTCCAGGGCTACCACTTCAGCACCAGCTACAGCTCCAGCAGTTACTCCAGCTCCAGCATCCACTCCTCCAGCGCAGACATCAGCAGAAGTCTTCGCCGATGCAGTCATTTCTACACCGACATCTACCCAGACGGGAGCCGTCAGCAGAGCCCGCAGTGACGCTTAGCTCTATACCTTTTCGAACTTTTTGGTAACTTGTTGCCAAAGGGGGAGAAATTGTATAGATCATAGGGCTTCGAGAGAGAGAGTGCTCTTTCGTTCTTTTGCCGGTTTCTTTGAGATACATTGATTTCTTTTGGTCTTTCGAAACTTTCAGTGTGCTCGCTACTACGTTTGATGCTACCTTAATGAGTGCTTGGTCATACTATGCTTTAATGTGTGCTTAATGCTTATCATATGCTATTCCTTATTGTATGGCTATTTACTCTTGTCTTGGTGATTGAGTGCATGTTATTCATTCTTATCATTTTGTGCGCTCCACCAAGATGTATGTGACATGGAAGAGTGACCCAGAATCCTAATCGATTGTGCATTTGCATTCAAACGCAAATTTTAAATAATGCACAAATTTAGGGGGAGCTCTTGTTTATCACATACTTCTCAAAGCGACGATATTATTCTTTGATTATATCTTTTGTCGAAGCTTTGATCTATATGTTGTCATCAATTACCAAAAAGGGGGAGATTGAAAGTGCAACTAATCCCCGGGTGGTTTTGGTAATTAATAACAACATATATATCATTGAACTAATATTTACTTGAGAATCATTTCAGAGAAGTTCGATGATATGGGTATGGAAATGTCTGAAGAAGTGGACCCCTCAAAATGCTAAGACAAGCATTGGCAAAAGCTCAAGACTCTATTTTTGGTTTAGTGATCAAAGATCACATTGAGTCCATAGGAAAAGCCAATACTATTAAAAGGGGATGAGGTTGTGTTAATGATTTGGTTGCTCAAGTGCTTAGTGATCTAGCTCCCTCAACTATCAGCACTCTTCACTACTTAACACACTCATAAGTAATCTCGGACAAACCGATTCTGCAAACTCAGTCCCACCGAGATGAACCACCTCAGTTATTCTTCCAAACCCTAATTTCTCGGTCCATCCGATTTTGAGTTTCGGTCTCACCGAAACTGGACTGCCAACCTTCTGTAACCAATTGACATCACTTCGGAATATCCGAGTTGTTAATTTCGGTCCCACCGAGATGGCAAGCTCCTACCTTTGACTCACTTCGGACACACCGAGATGGTATTTTCGGTCCCACCGAAAATCCCAACGTTCACTATATTTGAACTTTCGGTCTGACCGAGTTTTCACTTCCGTCTCACCGAGATGGCTCAAATATGTGTGTAACGGTTGGATTTTGTGTGGAGGCTATATATACCCCTCCACCCCCTCGTCATTCGTGGAGAGAGCCATCAGAAAGTCTACCACTCCTACCATACACTTTCTGAGAAGAGAACCACCTACTCTTGTGTTGAGATCAAGCCATTCCATTCCTACCATATGAAACTTGATTTCTAGCCTTCCCAAGTTGCTTTCCACTCAATCCTTTCTTCCACCACAGCCATATCAGTGAGGAGAGTTGAGTGTTGGGGAGATTATCATTTGAAGCACAAGAGCAAGGAGTTCATCATCATCAACAACATCTATTACCTTTTGGAGGGTGGTGCCTCCTAGATTGGTTAGGTGTCGCTTGGGAGCCTCCGTCTTTGAGATGTGGAGTTGAACCAAGAAGTTTGTAAGGGCAAGGAGATCGCCTACTTCGTGAAGATCTACCCCGAGTAAGGCTAGTCCTCCGTGGGCGTAGGCCATGATGGAATAGACAAGGTAGCTTCTTCGTGGACCCTTCGTGGGTGGAGCCCTCCGTGGACTCGCGCAGCCGTTACCCTCCGTGGGTTGAAGTCTCCATCAACGTGGATGTACGATAGCACCACCTATCGGAACCACGACAAAAATCTCCGTGTCTCCAAACTGCGTTTGATCTTCTCCACCTCTCTTTACTACATGTGCAATTTACTTTCCGCTGCTTATACTCTAGAATTGCATGTGTAGGGTGTTACTTGAATTGATCTTAATTGTGAAACTGCCAAAAACATTGCATGATCAAAAGGCAGATTTTTTATATTGTCAAGTAGTCTAATCACCCCCCCTCTAGACATACTTTCGATCCTACAATACTCATCTCCAAAGGTAACTTCTAAGTCAATCTTACCAACTGGATAAGCTGACTTACCTGGGACCACCCCGTGAAACACTGTGTTTGATGTTCTTAACTTTTTATCTGTCAGACCCATACGACGGAAGGTCTCGTAATATAGTATATTGATACTGCTACCCCCGTCCATGAGGACTTTAGTAAACTTGTATCCTCCCACCTGAGGTGCTACCACCAAGGCTAAATGTCCCGGATTATCTACCCGTAACAGGTGGTCCTCTCTGCTCCATACAATGGGCTGCTCCGACCATCGGAGAAATTGTGGCGTCGCCGGTTCTACTGCATTAACAGTCCGCCTTAAAACCTTCTGGTCTCTCTTACATAAACTCGTGGTGAAAACATGATATTGACCGCTGCTCAACTCCTTTGGATTACTCTGGTATCCGGATTGCTGCTGTTGTTGCGGACGCTGTTGCTGCTGGCTTCCTTGATTATTATAACTCCCTTGGCCCTGCTGCTGATTGTTCTGACTGTTGTAACCACCTTGATGATGCGATTGATTTCCCTGACCATGATAACCACCTTGATGATGCGATTGATTTCCCTGACCATTGTAACCACCTTGATGATGCGATTGATTTCCCTGGCCATTGTAATTCCCTTGACTATTTTGGCCGCCTGGCCGGGGTTGATAACCGCCGTTATTGCCCCTATATCCTGATCCGGAACTGTTCCCCTGATAACCCGAACCATAAAACCCGGGCCCTGAACCGCCGTTCGGGGGCCGGCTAGGAGGATTAAAACGACCATTCTCCGCCTTCATAAAGGGTATGCATTCTCTTATAGTATGCCTTGCAATCCTCCCCCTTCCGCTATGCTTTGGACAGGGTCGATCCAAATCCTGCTCCCAGCCCGGATCTCCTCCGCCGGTTTGGAGAGCGGAACCCCCCGGATTAACCTGAAAGCCGCCTTGAACCTGAGTATTAGCCACAAAATCGGAACTACCTTCTGCCTTCCGTTTACCCAAAAAGCTTGAAGTAACCGGATTAACCGGCGCCGGTTTACCAGACTTGCTGGCCTTCCCCGCTTTATCTCCTTCTGCTTCCGGATACTTTGTATTATCTGAGTCTCCGTATTTCACCAGAGCACTCATTAAAGTCCCCATGTCATTGCAGTCCCTTTTAAGCCGTCCGAGCTTTAACTTTAAAGATTCAAACCGGCAATTGTTTTCCAACGTCACTATCGCCGTACTAGGATTAATATCATTCGAAGAGTGTAAGATCTCTGCCACTCTGCGTACCCAAGCTGCTGTAGACTCCTGCTCTCCTTGCACACAGGCTGCTAAATCTATCACTGACATCGGTTGCTTGCATGTATCCTTGAAGTTTTTGATGAACTAACTGCGCAGTTCCCCCCATGACCCGATAGAATTCGGGGGTAGCGCCTTTAGCCAGGTCCGGGCCGTGCCCTCAAGCATCATAGTGAAATATTTGGCACAAGCCGATTCATCCACATCCAGCATCTCCATGGCCATCTCATAACTTTCCACCCAAGATTCGGGCGGTAAATCGGCTGTGTAATTAGGTACCTTGCGAGGTCCTTTGAAATCCTTGGGCAACTTAACACTCCGTAGGGCGGGGACAAGACATTGAATCCCGAAACCGCTCGCTGTAGCTCATGTCCCTGTAGTGGCTGTGTGAACCGGCGTCGACTGACAAATTTCCTCTCTGCTGGCCTCCGATCTAGGCCGGTTTAAGTCTGGGGCTGGCATCTCCGCCCTTGCCGGATTATCCTGCCTGCGCTGATGTCTCCTGCGCTCACTGCTAGACACTTCTGGCTCCTCCCAATGTCTAGAATAACTTCGGTTGGGACGTGGTGTTGAATGTAACCTTTCCCTGCTATGAGAGTACGCTTGCTGCTGTATTAACGCAGTATTAAGTAGCTTCTGGGCCCTGCGCGCCTCTATCGCCACCGGAGACGTTTCTTCCACGGGTAAAGCGGCCAACCGCGCCGCCGCTGCAGCAATATTATCCAAAGGGTTTGAATAGTGTCCTGGAGGGACAGGAACATAAGGCGCCGATGTAATCCGACGCTCCTGTTCTGCGGCGGGATGTTGAACCGGCTCATCCCGAGCCGGGGGTGTTCTCCGGTTTAAGGCCGGATTATTACTGGCCCCAGCCCCAGGTGTCCTGAACAAATTCGCGGATTCGTAACCCGGCGGTAGGCGGGACCGATACTTTCGCCCCCTTACTCCTTCCACAGAAGCCTGCTCCATCCTCAAATGAAAGGCTTGATCATCCAACTCTGCTTGTCTTATGGCTATCATCTCTCCTTCCGCCTTTAAATCCTCCTTTAACTGATCGATCCGACCTTTCAACTGAAGAAGCTCTGCATCATGATGCGCCTTGTCTGCCGGAGCTATGACCTCCACCGCCTTAGCCGTGAACTCCTCGATCAAGGTGGATAGAACTTCAGTAAGGGAGGGATTTGAACCGCTTCCCCCTGCACCAGCTTCTGCTGTCGTTCCGTTCATCGGGGGTTGTGAACCGGCCATGAAGACCGCCACCCGGTTTGGCGGGTCAAAGGGGTCCGGAATACTGTTTCCATCGGACTCGCCCTCAGACCGGCCGTCCCGCAACTGATACAGAGATTCAGTTTCCCCGGATGAAGATTCGTCATCTGAGTAGACGACTGTTGCACCATCAGATTCCGATCCGTCCTCGGCTCGGCCTCCGTGAATTGCTCCAACGAACACATGCTTCCTGGCAGGCTGAACCCGGGCCGATCTCGCACGCTGAGCCGGCTCGACGATGTTGGGGAAGATGTCCGGCTCAGGTCCCGGTTCACCAATTTTGCCGATGAAAACTTGGATGTTGCCGAAGGGGACCCGGTACCCGTATTCGATTGAATCGGCCTCCGGTCCCCAACCCGCGTCGTCGATGTAGATCCGGCCGCGACGACTCTTGGTCATCCGGCCGACTGCGTAACCCTTTAGCCCTTCGAAGCCGCCTTTCAAGAACTAGAAACCGTCGTGCGCAGGCCCCACGGTGGGCGCCAACTGTCGTGGAAATAACACGGCAGATGTCCGGTTTAGCGGACTTGATGATGGAACCATCGCACGGGTTAGCTTGAAAGGATTCATGGCACACAAAGGGCACAAAGGATTTATACTAGTTCGGCCCCTTCGGAGAAGGTAAAAGCCTACGTCTAGTTGGTTTGGTATTGCTTGGGCGTCGGTTTACAGGGAGCAGATTCGCTTTGCCTGTGTCTCGACGGATTGATTGTTGCTTGTCCCTGAACCGTCCATGCCGTCCCTTTATATAGAGGCAAGGCCTGGTCCGGTTTACAGAGTCCCGAGGCCGGCTCATAATCGTGTCTGCGTCGGTCTCTGTCTTTTCTTTCTTATCTCTCAAGTTACATCTCTTGGCGGTTTACAAGTCATACTTCTATACATGGGCCTTGAAATCTCATGGGCCGTAATCTCTACTAAAATATTAAAACCAAGTATAATATAACTAAGCCGGTTTACAATAGCCGGTTTATACCTACTAACCATATCCCTGACAATAACCCTGCAGGGGTGTCCCAACTTAGCCCATCACAAGCTCTCACGATTAGCTGAAGTGATAAATATAATATCATCACCCCTTATCTTAGGGAAATCCGATCAGGCTCGGCTTCCCGGTGCACAAGACATTTCGACAATGGTAAAACAAGTCCAGCAAGACCTCCCAGCGTGCCGACACCCTGATAGTAGCCGCGCGTATCTCGTCTCAGGCCACGACCGGATGGGACATCCTATAGGAACCAAACCTCGAGTTTCCCCGTGGTGGTTTCCGCAGTCCGCCCGTTTGGGACCAACACCATCAGCACTGGCCCCCCTTGTTTTGTAGAATTAAGAACCCGGGGACGTGACTCCCTATGCAAATTTAATTAATTAGTTAAGTTGTTATTATGAGGCTAATTAAAACCAATGTTGGGCCTTGCTGGAGGAGTTTTATTCAAAGTCGAACTGTCAAGGGGTCCCCATCCACCCATCGTGTAAGGAACGCAAAATCAAGGAACATAATGCCGGTTTATCGGCGCCTAAGGTGGCATGAGTGGAACAAAACACCGAGAAAAAGGCCAAGCCTTCCACCCATGCCCAGTATATAGGTGTGTTAATATATAATAATAGATATTGTGATATTCCAACAACAACAAGTTCCCACCTGGAACGATCTTCATCTTCACCTGCAACTAACAACGCTATAAGAGGGGCTGAGCAAGCGGGTGACATAGCCAAACAGTGGTTTTGCTAGGAAGGTGTCAAAGGTTAGAGGTTTCATGGCAACAAGGAGAGGGCTGACAATAAAAGATGGGTAGCGCAACATGTAACGATAGCATCGAGACAACTAAGCATGGCAATGGTAGTAAAGGTATCCAAGGGTATGGTCATCTTTCCTGGGATTCCGCAAGGAAGAAGAACAAGTCCATGAAGTAGACGGAGCAACATAGTCGAGCGAATCCTCACAACTCCGGAACGAATCCGAAGCTAACAAGAGAAGCAACTGGAAAGAAGCAAACAACACGGTAAACACACAAGCATAAACATGGCATACGATGCACATCCAAGTATGATGCATGTCCGGTTTAAATATGCATGGCATGGCAAAGTGCACAAACAAGACTACAAGTTAAGTGGAGCTCAATATGCAACGAGTTGCATATTGACGAAACACCACATGCTATTTATTTAGTTGACTCTCGTTTAAAAACAAGACAAGATTAAATGTTTGTTAACATGGCAAGAGGTGAAGCAAAAACAAACTACCTATTTAGACATTTTAAATGAGGCCGGAAATAACAACAACAAATTCCAGAAAACCCCATATGGATGTTTAGTAATATTAAGCAAACAACAATTAAACATTCTAATGTTGTTAACATGATGCGGATGACATGATCAAGTTTATGCAAATTTTATTAAAAGGTAACATGAAGAGATATGAAGCACTTGTCACCGTGGTGGAAAGAAAGGGTGCCACGGCAACGATCTGAAAATGATGCAACGGCAACATCTCGGTTCGGGTAACTCGTTGAGAGACCGATGCAAAAGAAAGGGTGGCGTGAGCGAGCAGAACAAGATGAAAGGTGGGGTGATCCCGTCACCGGGTTCCCACGAGTCGGCGACGAGGCAACCGAGGAGCTCGACTAAAGATGAAACGGCACGGTGCACACAAGGGAAACATTTCATACAACACAACAAGCATTCATCCACGGGCATCGTCTCGGGGTTATACCTTCGAAGCGTTCGTTCTCGAAGCGGATCGAGTCGTCGAGGGACGTAGTGGAAGTAGTGGTACACGGGTCATAGAGGAAGTAGTTGTTCACGAGGTCGTCAACGAAGTAGTCGTTCACAATCTGTTTCGGAGAGGTACTTGTCGCGGCATCGGACGTCTTCGGGCGACGGTAGTGGTACACGGTTCGTAGAGGTTCGGGGCCGTCGTGGTACTTGTCGGTCTCGGTCTCGAGTCGTAGTTGAACTTGCGGGTCTTGGCGACGGTAGTGGTACGCGGCGATGTTAGTCGTTCACGGAGCTCGTTTTTCTGTAGATGTACACACTCGTAGAGGTTCGGGTCACGTGTAGAGGTACTTGGCGCATCGTCGTGGTACTTGGCGATTTCGGAAACACGGTAGATGAAATTGACGGATCCGAGCCCTTCGGTGTCGATCTTGGCATAACTTGGTCTTCGGGTCGTCGTTGGAAGTAGTTGTACTAGGCACCGGTGACGGAGGTACTTGGACTTTGCAGAAAATATAACAGCAGCAACAAAACAAACACGGCACGGTCTCGAAGCAGCGAGGAGGAGCGGCCAGCGGTGCGGCCAGAAGCGAGGCGCAGGCACCAGGGAGGAGCTCGGGGCTCGAGCGCGGAGGAAGAGGCCTGCGAGGCGATGGCGCCTTGCCGGCGGGAGGCTGAGGCCGGGCGGCGAGGATCCCCGGCTCGGGGCGCGGCTGGAGGGAGATGGCGACGGAGGAGGGGCGCTGTGGCGCTGGAAACGGAGGTGCGGTGGCCGCGGGGCTCCATGGCGGGCTCAGGAGGCGGAAGAGGCCAGAGGAACGAGGAGGCCCGCGGTGCTGTAGAGGAGGGGAGCCGCGCGGAGGCTGGCTGGAGGCCGGAGGCGAGACGCAGGCCGCTTCTCGGGCGCGCGAGGGAACGGACGGTGTGCTGGAGGCGACCTTGGCGACGACGGCGCGGCTTGAGGACGGGGAGGACGGGGCTGCGGCCTGGCCTGGAGACGGAGGGCATGGCCGCTGCGGCCTGGGGCTCCTGGCGCGGGAGGACGAGGCCTTGGCATGAAGGAGAAGCGGCTCTGGCTGCTTCCTGG
>LR738715.1:204676972-204688748 GCA_902687465.1 Secale cereale | reverse complement strand
CGAGGGAGATGCGGGAGAGCGGCGGCTGAGGGAGAGAGCGAGGAGAGATGAGGAGATCGGCCGGGCTAGGGTTTAGGACGCCTGGTGGGCTGGCTGGGGGAAGTGGTCGACTGGGCCTTGCTGGAAGAGATGGGCCAGGGAGGCCAGGTGGCAGCCGACCTGGGCCTAGGAGGGATGGCCTGCTGGTGGGAGGCCCAAGTGGGCTGCTGCTCCGATGCTTTAATAAAAACGAAGCAGAAACAAAAATAAAGAAGAGGAAAGAAAAAGGTTAGGGAAGAATTTAGGCAAGAGGTTATTTTCCCTGGACTCGCAAAAATGTCCACGGTCCATGAAAAATAGGAGAGGCAAGAAAAGAGAAAGAGAAGGCATGGGAAAAAATATGCAAGTGTGTTTGGGTCAATTCCAAAACAATGGAATATTTTATAATATAGCTCCCTAAATATTAGGAGGATATGTTATAAAGAGAAGTCATCCTTCCCTCGATTTAAATGGACCGAAGGTCCACACAATTTATTTAGGTTAAGATGCAAAAGATTAATGACATGATGGCATGATGACATGATGCAATGCAAAAATAAATAACACAAGCACAATGAAACACACGGGAGAACCCGGAACATCTAGAATCTTTTGGAATCTTCTGGGACGTCGGTCTTCAGGCGTCACAAATACTTATGCTACTGTGCGGCATCTCCCTTTCCTCTTCGAGGGAATACAACGCAAGCTCAAGAGGTAGCAAGAAGAATTTCTGGCGCCGTTGCCGGGGAGGCTTACGCAAAAGTCATATACCAAGTACCTATCACAAACCCTTATCCTTCGCATTACATTTATTTGCCTCTTGTTTTCCTGTCCCTCACTTCACCCTTGCCGTTTTATTTTCCCTTCTTCCGCTGTGTGTTCGCTTGCTTCTTATTTGCTTGTGTGTTACGTGCTTGCTTGCCCTCATGTCTGAGATGGGCGACGATTTTATCGAGCAGGGTAGCAATGCTGAGGGCAATGTTCATATTGACCCCTCGGATGAAGCTACCACTTTACATGTTAAGAAGTTCTGGGTTGGTAGTGGCAATATTATTGAAAAATGGTTTCTTCAAGACTTCTTTACTTGTGCCGGTGCTTTGCCCATTATGGGTGGCTCTATTCTTCACAGAACTAGTAGCCTTGCGGATGCTGCATCTATGCTCATAGTAGAAATTGAAAGGCAATTTATCCATATGCATCCCTATATTCAGAGAGTATTTTTGGAGTTCTTCAATATTGAGCATTCTTCTGTTAAGCGTGCAGCTACTATCTTTTTGGCTCATGAATTTAGATATATCATGAAAGAGGCCAGAGAAATCTTTGCTCATTACGGAGTAGATGCCGGTCGACCTCCTATAGAGGCTATCTTGTTCAATCAAGAAGACCTTATGCGTTTACGATCTCCTGATCATGTTGCTTTTAATGAAAACCTTAGAAAAAAGGTTCCTGTTGAGATCTTGATTGATAGAATTTCTGAGATAAACGATGACTTTGCCGTTCAAAATAATGGGTTAGGCTTCTCCCTTGAATGAAAGCTCATGGCCTTCTGCCAAAAGAATGCCTATAATGATGAATTGGTCATCCACTACAAAGGGCCAAAGGAGGAACCAGTTCCTCCCGAGATTGATGTAGGGGACTTTTGTCCCATTAAATTTAGCCCTTTTGATTACTTTTGCTTGCCACAACGGAATCTTGCTGCTGAGCGTAGGGAATATGAGATGAGCTTTGGCGACATATCGTATCATTATGGCAATACCTAGATCTATCTTGTATCGTGCCTAGCTAGGGGCGTAAAACGATAGCGTTTGTTGGGAAGCAACCCAATTTTATGTTTTTTTTGCTTTTGTTGCTGTTAGGGAATAAATATTGCATCTAGACTCTGATTATATGTGTTTTCATGTTTTGTTTAGTCTTTGTGCCAAGTAGAACCTTTGGTAAGACTTGCGTGAAGTTTATATGATCTTGCTGTGAAAAACAGAATCGTTAGCGCTTGCTAAAGTAGTCGTGGTATTTTAATGGAGCGTGATTTTTAGTTGATTCGTTTGGCTGCTGATTGGTAGACAAATTGCGCAAATTTACCAATTTAGTTTGAATTTTTTGGAGTTACAGAAGTAGGCGAATCCTGCAGATCACTACAGACTGTTCTGTTTTTGACAGATTCTGTTTTTCGTGTGTTGTTTGCTTATTCCGATGCATCTATGAGTAATATTGGAGGATATGAACCATAGAGAACTTGGATTACAGTAGGTTTAACACCAATATAAACAAATAATGAATTCATTGTTGTACCTTTGAGTAGTGGTTTGCTTTCTCATACTAACGGAGCCCACGAGAATTTTTGTCTAAGTTTTGTGTTGTGAAGTTTTCAAGTTTTGAGTATTGCTTTGATGGACTATGGAACAAGGAGTAGCAAAGGCCTAAGATTGGGGATGCCCAAGGCACCCCAAGTAAATTCAAGATAATCAAAAGGCTAAGCTTGGGGGTGCCCCGGGAAGGCATCCCCTCTTTCGTCTTCATCCATCGGTAACTATAGTTGGAGCTATATTTTTATTCGCAACATGCTATGTGTTTTGCTTGGAGCGTATTGTATAATTTGAGTCTTTGCTTGTTAGTTTGCCAAAATAATCCTTGCTGTACACACCTATTTGAGAGAGTTAAACATGGCCTAGAAATTATTAGAACACTCTATGTGCTTCACTTATATCTTTTGAGTTGAATAGTTTTTGCTCTAGTGCTTCACTTATATCTTTTAGAGCATGGTGGTGGTAATATTTTGTAGAAATTGTTGAACTCTCATGCTTCACTTATATCTATTTGAGAGTCTATTAAAACAGCATGGTAAAGTGTTTAGGCTAAAGAAACTAGTCTTCACATGATAAACATCCAATGTCAATGTAGTAAAAAAAATCACACCAAGTGCATTGAATAGAATGAGATGTTGGATGCTTGATAATTGTTTTGAGACGTGAGGATAGTGATATTAGAGTCATGCTAGTGGAGTTATTATGAAATTGAGAAATACTTGTGTTAAGGTTAGTGATTCCCGTATCATGCACGTATGGTGAACCGCTATGTGACGAAGTTAGACCATGAGGTATTTGTAGAGTGCCAACCTTTGTGTGGAGGTCGGGGGCGCGCGATGGTTAACTCCTGCCAACCTCCCCCTAGGAGCATGCGTTGATTGCTTTGTTTTGATGACTCGTAAATTTTTGCAACAAGTATATGAGTTCTTATGACTAATGTTGAGTCCATGGATTATACGCACTCTGACCCTTCCGCAGTTGCTAGCCTCTCTTGTACCGCGCAACTTTCGCTGGTACCACAAACCCACTATATATCCTTCCTCAAAACAGCCACCATATTGTTCCTCAAAACAGCCACCATACCTACCTATCATGACATTTCCATAGCCATTCCGAGATATATTGCCATGCAACTTTCCACTGTTCCGTTTATATGACACGCATCATATTGCCATAGTGCCATGCATGATCATGTAGTTGACATCGTAGTTGTGGCAAAGCCACCATGCATAATTTTTTATATGTGTCGCTCTTGATTCATTGCTCATACAGGTACACCGCCGGAGGCATTCATGTAGAGTCATACTTGTTGTAGTATCGAGTTGTAACAAAAAGTGTGATGATCATCAGTATTAGAGCATTGTCCCATGTGAGGAACGACCAATAAAAGAAGAGATGGCCCAAAAAATATAGAGAGGGGCTAATAAAAAAAGAGAAGAAGCCCCTCCAAAAAAATGAGAGAAAAGAGAGAAGAGACAATTGCTACTATCTTTTTTCCACACTTGTGCTCCAAAGTAGCACCATGATCTTCATTGTAGAGAGTCTCATGCTTAGTAACTTTCATATGCTAGTGGGAATTTTTCATTATAGAACCTGGCTTGTATATTCCAACAATGGGCTTCCTCAAATGCCCTAGGTCTTCGTGAGCAAGCAAGTTGGATGCACACCCACTAGTTTCCTTTTGTTGAGCTTTCATTCATATTTAGCTCTAGTGCATCCGTTGCATGGCAATCCCTACTCACTCACATTGATATCTATTGATGAGCATCTCCATTGCCCGTTGATACGCCTAGTCGATGTGAGACTATCTCCCTCTTTTTTGTCTTCTCCACAACCACCTCTATTCCACCCATAGTGCTATATCCATGGCTCACGCTCATGTATTGCGTGAAAGTTGAAAGGTTTGAAAAGATAGAGTATGAAAACAAATGCTTGGCTGAAATCGGGGTTGTGCATGATATGAATATTTTGTGTGATGAAGAGGGAGCATAGCCAGACTATATGATTTTGTAGGGATAACTTTCTTTAGCCATGGTATTTTGAGAATACATGATTGCTTTGTTAGTGTTGCTTGAAGTATTGTTATTTCTTATGTCAATATAGACTTTTATCTTGAATCTTTCAGATTTGAACATTCATGCCACAATTAAGAGAATTACATTGAAAAACTATATTGGTTAGCATTCCACATCAAAAATTCTTTCTTTCTCATTTACCTACTCGAGGACGAGCAGGAATTAAGCTTGGGGATGCTTGATACGTCTCCAACGTATCTATAATTTTTTATTGTTCCATGCTATTATTTATGAAGTCTTGGATGTTTAATGGGCTTTATCATTCACTTTTATATCATTTTTGGGACTAACCTACTAACCCAAAGGCCCAGTCCAGATTGTTGTTTCTTGCTTATTTCAAGGTTTTGCAGAAAAAGAATATCAAACATAGTCCAAACGGAATGAAACCTTCGCGAGAGATATTTTTGGAGAAAATCACGCTCGGGAAACTTCAAGACCAAGTCAGGGGACAGAAGGGCTGCCCTCGAGGGTGGGGGGCGCGCCCCCCTTCCCACGGTGCGCCCCCTGCCTCGGGGCTGGCCCGTGTGGCCCCCGGTGCCCTCCTTCTTCCTATATATACATATGTACCCTAGAAACTCCATACGCAGAGAGAAAACCATAATCCACCGCCGTAGCTTTTGTTCCCGTGGAGATCCCATCTTGGAGCTTGTTCCGGGAGGGGGATCCATCACAGAGGCCTTCATCATCATCATCATCGCCCTCACCATGAGTTGTGAGTAGTTGATACGTCCAAAACGTATCTATAATTTATGCTTGCTCCATGCAACTTTTGGGTGATATTGCTATGATATTCATACACTTCCATACACTTTTGATCATATTTGGACTAACTTACTAATCCAGTGCACCCCAGTGCCAGTTTCTGTTTTCGGCAGTTTTTGTATTTCAGGTTTTCACATTTCGAGAACTGCCCAGAAAAATCCAGAAAAATTACATAAAAAATCAGCGATCCGAAAACAACACTGCGTCCGAAGGGCAGCCTGGGGGGGCCACAGGGGCTCCAGGCGCCCTGTGGGCGCCCCCCCCCCCCCCTGGGCCGCGCCGGGGGGGGCGCCTGGGCCCCCCGAGGCTCCCCCGGTTCCCTACTTTGGCATATATTTAAAGGGTCCTCCGTAACCCTCAGAAAAGGACTTCTTTTCGCGATCCCATCTCTATTCCGCCGCCGCCGCCGCATCCAAGATCGGGAGCACCAGGAGAACTCTTCCCGGCACCCTGCCGGGGGGGAGGATCACCACCGGGAGCTTCTCCACCACCATGGACGCCTCCCGGCTGACTCGTGAGTAGTCTCCCTTGGACCATGAGTCCATGACCAGTAGCTATGTGATGTTCTTCTCCCGTTCTTGTGCTTCACTAATTAGTCCTCGTGAGCTGCCCTACATGATCGAGGCATCTATGTAATCCTTATGTTGTTGCTATGTTGAGTTTGCTGGGATCCGATGGATTATGAGATTATGTTCAGATTGATCTTGAGTAATATATTTGATTCACCTCTTTTATATTTTAGTTCATAAGTAATTCTTGCATGTGCTCCATTGTTACTTATTGCTTTGGCCGAGTAGTAGGTAGTGACTCCAAGAGGGAACGTTATGCTCGATTGTGGGTTCATGCCCCTCGATGACTAGCTTGAGTGACAGAAACATGAGTCTAGGGGATGTGCTGTTGCCACAAGGGGGAAAACAACGGTGCTTGTGCCCGCGGGTGCAAGGATTGTTTACTTTACGCAAAGTTCTTTTAATGCAGTTGTCTGTTGCATTGAGTTTACACTATGGGTGGGACTCGCAACTTAATACCAGCGAGATGTTCTGGATAGATATCTCAAGGTGGATGATTAGTAGTAGATATTGATGGATTTCGGTCTACTTACTTTGGCGTACCGCCCATGCTTTGAACCTCAACCTTTCTTGCAATGTAATCAGCATTGGTTTGCGTTCGTGGTCCTGTCAATTGCCCAGCTGTAATTTGTTTACCTCACATAGCTGTTTTATCGTCTTTTGGGAGAGAGACATCACTAGTGAACATCATGAGACTCCGGTCCATATTACCATCATTGATCACATCCACTATTTACTTTTCGCTATTTAGTTACTATTGCAAAACACTATCTATCACTACTATCATATTGCTTTTAACCCTTTGTGAACTACAAGGCCGGAGGGATTGACAACCTCTCTGTACTCGTTGGGAGCAAAGTTATTTGTATTTGTGTGCAGGTCCACGTTGATTGCTAATTGCGCCGTTAGCAGTTGACACCTACTTGTTGAACCTAGGAGTCTCTGGGGATTCGATCCTTGGCATCTTTGCTAGGGGAAAACACTTCTACTTACTGCATCTTACACCTTCCACTTGGGGTAACCAACGAGGGGTTCGAGGCCCATCAAGGAGTATTTTCTGGCGCTGTTGCCGGGGACTCCACTCTTCAGGATAGGGGAGTTGCATGCTATCTTTTACCTTTGCTTTTTAGTCTTGTTAGTTTACCTTTCATTTTTGCTCTAGTTCCTTTTATCGAAAATCACAAAAATAGTTATCTTGCTTGCTTGCTACTATGCGTTCCACCGAGAACACCAAGTTGTGTGACTTTACTAGTCACAACAACGATGACTTTATCAGCACACCTATCACTACACCTGCCACTTCAGCACCTTCATATGAAATTAAACCTGCTTTACTGAACTTAGTCATGAGAGAACAATTCTCCGGTGCTGGAGATGATGCTGCTTTACACTTGAACAACTTTGTAGAACTTTGTGATATGCAAAAGTACCAAGAAATAGATGGTAATATTGTTAAGCTTAAGCTTTTTCCTTTCTCTTTGAGAGGAGGAGCTAAAATTTGGTTTCGGTCTTTGCCTAGAAATAGCATAGATTCATGGGACAAGTGCAAAGATGCTTTTATCGGAAAATACTATCCACCTGCTAAAATTATCCAACTTAGAAGTAACATCATGAATTTTAAACAATTGGATAATGAACACGTTGCCCAAGCTTGGGAACGTATGAAATCTCTTATCAAAAACTGCCCTACTCACGGTTTGACTACTTGGATGGTTATCCAAACTTTTTATGCAGGCTTGAACTTTACCTCGCGGAACTTGTTAGACTCGGCCGCGGGAGGAACTTTTATGTCAACTACACTTGGTGCTGCCACGAAGCTTCTCGATGAGATGATGACCAACTATTCCCAATGGCACACCGAACGCGCTCCAACAGGTAGGAAGGTAAACTCTGTCGAGGAGATTTCCTCCCTTAATGAAAAAGTTGACTTGATCATGTCTCTACTTTCGAAGCAATCTACTATTGATCCTCGTGATGTTCCTTTAAATTCTTTGATTGCTCAAGAACAAGTAGATGTGAACTTTATCTCTAGAAACAATTTTAACAACAATGCTTATAGGAGTAACTTTGGTAACAATTCTAGACCGTTCCCCTCTAACTCTTATGGGAACAACAATGCTTATCCTAGCACCAAGAACTCCAATACTGAACTAGAGACCATGCTTAGAGATTTCATCACTACCCAAAAAGCCTTTAATAAGAATGTAGAAGAGAAACTACATAAACTAGATGATCTTTCTTTTAAGGTAGACCACTTAGCCAATGAGGTGAAATTGCTAAAAATTGAAACTTCTCCTCTTAAGGAGAGGGAAGTCATCCCTATTAATGCTACTCAAGTACAAATTAATGAAAATATTAGGATGATGGCTAAGCTAAAAGAAAGATGGGCTAGAGAAAGGTAGGAAGAAGAGAGAATTAAGAGCCTTCCTACCCACCACACTGTTGCTACTATCCAAGTTATTGAGGATGTTCACACTCTTAGCACCCAATGTACTCCTGGTCCCAATGGACCTATTAATGGTGATGCTATAGAAACTACCAACCAAGTGAACCTTAAGGACACCGCTACTACTTTACTTGATGCTCGTGACCTTGATTTTGATAATTGCACTCTTACCGAAGTTATTGATTTCCTTCACAAAATGTCTAGAGATCCCCGCACTAGCACGCTTAACCTTGCCTTCACAGAGCATATCACTAATGCTCTCATCAAAGCTAGGGAGGAGAAACTTAGAGTAGAATCCTCCATACCTAGAAAGCTAGAAGATGGTTGGGATCCTATGATAAAAATTTATTTGAATGACTTCTCTTGTTATGCATTATGTGATGTTGGTGCTAGTACCTCTGTTATGCCCAAAAGGATATATGATATGCTTAAATTGAAACCTTATGATTCTTGTTCTTTTGGTGTTCGTCTCGTTGAGTCTTCCATAAAGAAACCTTTGGGGAGGATCGACGATGTTCTTATTGTTGTCAATGATAATTATGTGCCCGTTGATTTCACTATTATGGATATTGAATGTGATCCTTCATGTCCAATTATTTTGGGACGTCCCTTTTTGCGCACCGTTGGTGCTGTCATTGACATGAAAGAGGGTAATATAAAATTTCAGTTTCCTCTCAAGAAAGGGATGGAACACTTCCCTCGTAAGAAGGTCAAGTTACCTTTTGAGTCCGTTGTACGGGCTAGTTATTCTTTTACTCTTGATAAAACTTGATCTATGCATTATGCCTAGCTTAAAGGCATAAAAGAAAGCGCTTTTGGGAGGCAGCCCACATGAATAAATTTTTTGCTTTTGTTGTGTCTTGATGTTGTTTACTGCTGTAGCATCATCATTGTATCTTTGCTTTTCATATTTGTGCCAAGTATAGCCTCTGATTGCTAGAAAGTTCAAAAGTTGTGAGGTGCTGTCCAGGAAACAGATTCTGTCCTTGGATAGAAAAATTCGTATAAAATCACCAGATCATCTTTTTGGTCTGAGTTTTTTCTACAGCGTTCTCTATATAATTGTCTTTCATGCGTCAGTTCTGAGTTTTTTGATTTGAGTTGCAGAAGTATCCCGAACAGGTCAATTACTGCCTGCTGTTCTGTTTTTCACAGATTCTGTCCTGTTTTGCCTTACCTTCACTTTGCAAATTAAGAACTTGTTTTTTCTTTGCGAAAACCTTTTGGCAATCTTGAGAAACAGTAGAACTTCAAGAATATCCTTATTTCCAGCAAGGTATAATTATTTTATTAAGGGTACTAACCTCGCTAATCAGATTATGAATGAGTTATGTATGAAGGGAGTTTTCAAGTGTGCGAGGGAAGATGATAAAAAGATTCAGGAGTGTCAAGCGCTCAAGCTTGGGGATGCCCCCGTGCACCCCCAAGAAATATTCAAGGAGACTCAAGCGTCTAAGCTTGGGGATGCCCCCCGTGCATCCCCTTCTCCATCAACATTATCAGTTCGTCTTTCGTTCCGCTATATTTTTATCACTTCATGTGTTATGTGCTATGCTTGGAGCGTCTTGCTTTTAGTTTTCTTGTTAGTTTTTCATAACGAGTCAGAACCCAGCATTCCTTTATGTGGGAGAGAAACACGCTCCACCTCTACCTAGAACATTACATAGAATTTTCATGTCTATCTATGTTGTGTGTGTTCTTTATCTTTTAATAGCTACTATCGTGCTTTGCTCTTAGTATTCATGCTTATCTTTCAAAGAGCTTTTATTTAGTTGCTTGCTTGAACTCTTTTTAAATTACCATGCTCACCTTATTAAGAGAGTTTGCTTCCGTTTCATGGGTTAATGTGTCTATGATAAATATGCTACTTTCATGATGGTGCTTAGTAGCTCAGGTTTTCTTATGGTTAATCTCAGATAGCTGGGGGGTTCCCAATGTGTCATTGGAGTACCAACTTGGTTTGTTTGCCTATGATGTGGTATGGTTTAGTAATATCTTCCTTCGAGAATTTATTTTGATTGACTTGGCGTATGCTCACGCATATTCAAGACTGTAAAGAAAGTCTGTCAAGCCTTGATGATCTTTTGTTTCTAAGTAGCGATATAACTACCATGCCTGATTCAATATTGCTTTGTCGCTCTGCATGATTATGACCGTCATTGCTCTCTTAGTTGGTCGCTCCCAGTCTTTTGCTAACCTCCACCTGCACTAAGCAAATTAACCATGCAATATATAGCTCATGGGAAAGTAGCCTAAAAACTATTGTGGTAAAGAATATGTTGCTTATGTATCTTATTTCTTATGAGTT
This sequence comes from Secale cereale, assembly GCA_902687465.1. NCBI lineage: Eukaryota > Viridiplantae > Streptophyta > Magnoliopsida > Poales > Poaceae > Secale > Secale cereale. The sequence goes on along the minus strand of LR738715.1, from coordinate 204,678,267 downwards.
GCTTGCTGAGCGGTAACCATGTTTCTGGGGACGCCATCAACTGTCACACTTTTGTTGAATATCATGTGAGTTGCTATGCATGTTCGTCTTGTCTGAAGTAAGGGTGATTTACCGTGGGTTGAATTAATATGCATATTTTTAGAGAAGAACATTGGGCCGCCAACCAAAGCCATGCATCATGGTGGAAGTTTTAGCTTGGACCTTAATCCTCAATCTCTCATGAGAATATGCTTATGCATTAAAGAGGAGTCCATCATCTATTTTCTATGTTGTCCCGGTATGGATGTCCTCAAGTTGAGATCTATCAAAAACGAGAAATCAAATGCGATCTATCTCCTTGGACCTTTGTACAGGTGGCATAGAGGTACCCCTTTGTGACACTTGGTTAAAACATATGGAATGCAATGATAACCCATGGGGATCCGAGCTAATTAGGACAAGGAGCGAGCACTATTAGTATTTGATGCATGAGGCTTGCAACTTATAGGATGTTTTATACATGACACATATGAAGTACTACTACCATTGACACAATTGCTTCCATGTTTTCAAAATAAAAAGCTTTAGCACTTAACCTTTCTTTTACCTTTATGTTGAAGCACCAACTACTGAGAGCATGATTGTCATTCTGAGTGAAATGTGCATTGTCCCAAAGTAGCATTGTCTTTTGCATGATTGTGATATCGTTTATTCTGAAATGATTGTATCTAGTCATCACTTAAACCTTGAAGGTGCCCTTGCATTTATGTCTTGCATCACTAAAGGGGGCAAGCTAGATATCACTTTATCATATTTGCACATCATGTTCATCGCAAATCTTTTTGATGTTTCAGTTCCATGTTGTAAAACTTTCAGTCATTTGTGATTTTCTCTTGAGACAACTTAATTACTTTAGAATCATTGTCTCAGTAAGCTTTTGTCATATGACTATGAGAAAGTCCTATATGGTTAATAGCATGTCACCACAGAAATTATTCTTGTTATCATTTACCTACTCGAGGACGAGCAGGAATTAAGCTTGGGGATGTTGATACGTCCAAAACGTATCTATAATTTCTGCTTGCTCCATGCCACTTTTGGGTGATATTGCTATGATATTCATACACTTCCATACACTTTTGATCATATTTGGACTAACTTACTAATCCAGTGCACCCCAGTGCCAGTTTCTGTTTTCGGCTGTTTTTGTATTTCAGGTTTTCACGTTTCAAGAACTGCCCAGAAAAATCCAGAAAAATTATATAAAAAATCAGCGATCCGGAAACAACACTGCGTCCGAAGGGCAGCCTGGGGGG
>LR738715.1:204625140-204651751 GCA_902687465.1 Secale cereale | reverse complement strand
AGGGGGCAAGGGGGTGGGGCGGCTCAGCAGGACGAGAGCAACAAGATGGACGTGGTGGGAGGAAGAGAGGAGCCTCGGGTTGGCCGGAATCATGCCGAGACCAAGGCGGCCATGGTGATCTCTGGCGAAAAGAAGAGGGGGGCGAGGGCTCTGGTGGTCGAGGAGGAGCGGGGAGAGGCTGGTGAGGTGCGGAGGACCTCGGGGCACGCTTTATATAGGCAAGGGGAGGGCTCTGGAGCTCACAAGCGAGCTTGAGCAGTGCTCTAATGGAGGTCAGAGGATAGGCATCGCAGGGGCACTGTTGTGATGGTGCAATGCTGGCGAAGCACGACGAGGCATCAATGCAGGGCGATGCAGTCGAGCACGGGGGAGCTCGTGGACAAGGATGGAGGTCGAGACGAGGAGGGAGGCGACGGGAACAGTGGCCGGATCAATCCAAAGCGCGTGATGTGCATGACGCAAGCGTGATCACCACGCGCACGGGCGCGAGCGGCGCGCTTTGGCGTGGCCAACCATGTCCAGTAGATGGACCTTAGTGCCCTTAGTAAAGATGCAGAAAGAAATTGGTCCAGGGGCAAAGAAGTGATTTGCACTTAGCTCCAAAGTAAATCAACAGGAAGGTGCTTGTAACTTCCTATGGTTAAACCAGCTTGGTAACTCAGTAACTAAGTTGTTTGGCGATGATCTTACACTAGGATGATACTAATCACCAAAAATCATACTAATAGGAGGAGTTTAGATGGGGGTTGCTGTAGAAAGTGCAAAACTGGACAGATTAGGGGATTATGATGTTGCACTTACATACTTAAGTGTCATGAGCTGAAATTTGGTGGAGTGGGATTATTTGACCATATGGAGCTGCTGTAAAAATCTCATGCCATTTGGAGTTACCAAAGTGGCACTTCCTTCACAAAGCTCCATTCTGGCCAGTAACAAGGAAAATTTACTGAGGGTAAATGGATAACTCGATTGAGCCAAAACTTGGTGGAGGGAGTAGATGTAGATGTAAGAATGTCCTGGTAAATGTTCATCTCAAATGAAGCAAGGTAAAATAGTTTTGCTTCACAAAGTGAAAATCTTACCAGAAACCAAGATTTGGAGCTGAGCTCACATAGATCATCTCCATGAGCTCAAATTTGGTAGAGATTCATGATTTGGTCAAATTAAGGATGTGCGATTTTCAACTCATTTGGACATGCCTAGAATATACTTTCTTCACAAAGTTCCTTTCTGGACAGAAACTTTGGAAAATCACTGGAGAATAATTACTAGGCAAATGAGTTTGAAATTTGGCACAGGGCAATGATATGGACAGGAAAATATGTCCACAAAGTTTGGGGGCAATAGGGCAAAGATAAATAGCACTTGCTTCACAAAGTGCCATTCAGGGCAAAATAGGAAAATGATTATTGAAGGATTATTTTTTAACCTAGCAATGAAATATTTTGCCATATTTGAGCAAGATATGTCCAAAATAATTTATGAGAATTATTTGGGAATTTTTAGAATGACAGAGATATAGGTTGCTTCACAACCTAGGGCAAAAAGAATTATTCCTTTAATATAAAAGGAATATTCGTTGGAAAAATAATATTGGGTTAGGTCAAGGATGGAAATGGCAGGGTCTTAGGATGATTATGAGGATGGCAAGCCACTATAAAACCTAGGAAGACATGATCTTCCCAAGTTTCAGAACCACATAGCCACTGAAAAGCAAATAAAAACAAGAAATCCAAGAAAATCATCAGAAAAAAAGGCAAAAATCCAGGCTGTTACAAACCTCTCCCCCCCCCTAAAGAAATCTCGTCCTCGAGATTTGGTTGTTCAGGGTTAAATTTTTCTGACTTGAAGAAACCATTTCCAACTCAGGTTTCTTTTATTCATAATATTTCCACTAAATTGGATCTGACTTACTGTCTTGATCTGGGGTGGTTTGCTTTGTTGTATCTGACATTCTGACAGGACGTACCTTATATGATCCTATTTATACTGACTCAAATTTTCTTTCATATATGTTGGCTGAGCTAGCATCCGAAATATTATTTTTACGGACATACTTGTCCTTCTTGATATTGATCCTTATTGGAAATGTTATCCTAGTATCGAGTACCGAGAATATTGCACGGAGTTGGGGAACATATCTTCCCGTGGAACAAAGAATCTCTTCTATCCAGGCATCGGATTCCTCGAATATAGGCATGCCTTCTGGTTCCAAAACAGTGATGTGGATCATATCTGTTTTTGCTAATGGATGTTGTCATCTTGCAGGAGTTTCTGACTTATCTTGACTGTCTTCTCAGTCTTAGAGTATCCAAGTTGTACCAAAGGTTTGACTGTCGCTTGTCGTGACTGATAGAAAAAATGCACCATCCTCTGAGGATAAAATTTGCAGTCTTGACTAGTGGTGATCTTGGCAAAGTATCCCATCCACACAGGCTATTCTTAATTGCTTCCCCTATGCGAGAGATAACAATCCTCGGAGTATATGTTTTCACACTAATTCTTCATTTTTGCTAGTATCTCCTTGGGAATAACAGTCGGTGCGATGCTCCATCGCGGGTGTTGAGGTCAATATATTGAGTTATCCATGAGCCGGACAGATTCGGGTATTCAATGCTGACAAGTCTGAACATACTGTGGACTGAGATGGTTGCCTCGCTATGAGGTCCTTACCACAATGAAGTATACCGCTTAGGTAGATCTTTGCTTGGGTTTGCCGTGGAATAAGACGGTCTTGGGCATCCACATTTTTCACATAATAACTGGCATACCTGTATTGTTGGTCTTGCTCTTTCATTATTACTTTCTTAATTGGATCCTCAACTGAAAGAGAGGGGCCTTACATAGATCCTTGATAATTTTCGCGGCCCTGAATACGGTTACGTACAATATCTGGCAATCATACCTTGGTCTAGTTCATGTTTTGAGCCTCGGTACATTTATCCGGCTCACGTGTGGTTATACAGATCTCTATACTATTGGGGATTATGCCGGACATTGACAGGGTTAATAACATCATATTGTTGGATGTGCGGGACTAGTCTTGACAATTATTGCCAAGATTATTGTCTCAGTGTTGTCTTTCCTTCAAAACTTGTTGAGCATGGCATCACCCACTGGTTTTTGTTTCTTGAATAACCGGTGAGGTTGTCGGATGTGTACCATCAATTCTTCCTTGTCCGAGAGACTTGCATGGACTTGGCAGCATACTGAATGAACTAATATCTGATTATCGCGGCATACATCTGACCGATTTTTATTTCAGACCAACTGTTGCAGATCTGCCACTTGGAAAACACTGCCATATGCTGAAAGTTCCAAATTTAATGTCTTGTATGTTGGGGAACATAGTATTTCAAAATTTTCCTACGATCACGCAAGATCTATCTACTAGACGCATAGCAACAAGAGGGGAGTGTGTGTCTACGTGCCCTTATAGACCGGGAGCGGAAGCATCTAGTGACGCGGTTGATGTAGTCAAACTTCTTCGCGATCCAACCGATCAAGCACCGAACGTACGGAGCCTCCGTGTTCAGCACACGTTCAGCTTGATGACGTCCTACGAGCTCTTGATCCAGTAGATCCTCACGGGAGAGTTTCGTCAACACGACGGCGTGGTGATGGAGATGATGAAGCTACCGGCGCAGGGCTTTGTCTAAGCACTGCAACGGTATGACCGAGGTGTGTTTCTGTGGAGAGGGGCACCGCACACGGTTGGGAGAGATCAACTGATCAACTTGTGTGTCTATGGGGTGCCTCTACCCCCGTATATAAAGGAGTGGAGGAGGGGGAGGGCCGACCCTCTCTATGGCGCGCCCTAGGGGAGTCCTACTCCCACCAGGAGTAGGTTTCCCCCTTTCCTAGTAGAACTAGGAGCCCTTCCAAGTAGTACGAGTAGGAGAGAAGGAAAGGGAAAAGATAAGAGAAGGAAGGAGGGGGCGCAGCCCCTCCCCCTAGTCCAATTCAGACTAAGCCTTGGGGGGCGCACCCTCCTCTCTCTCTTTCACATCAAGCCCAATAAGGCCCATATACTCCCGAGCGAATTCTCGTAACTCTCCGGTACTCCGAAAAATACCTGAATTACTCGGAACCTTTCCGATGTCCGAATATAGTCGTCCAATATATCGATCTTTATGTCTCGACCATTTCAAGACTCCTCGTCGTGTCCCCGATCTCATCCGGGACTCCGAACTACCTTCGGTACATCAAAACACATAAACTCATAATACCGATCGTCATCAATCGTTAAGCGTGCGGACCCTATGGGTTCGAGAACTATGTAGACATGACCGAGACTCATCTCTGGTCAATAACCAATAGCGGAACCTGGATGCTCATATTGGCTCCTACATATTCTATGAAGATCTTTATCGGTCAAACCGCATAACAACATACGTTGTTCCCTTTGTCATCGGTATGTTACTTGCCCGAGATTCGATCGTCGGTATCACCATACCTAGTTAATCTCGTTACCGTCAAGTATCTTTACTTGTTTCGTAATACATCATCTCATGACTACTCATTAGTCATTTGCTTGCAAGGCTTATTATGATGTGTATTACCGAGAGGGCCCAGATATACATCTCCAACACTCGGAGTGACAAATCCTATTCTTGATCTATGCCAACACCACGAATACCTTTGGAGACACCTGTAGAGCATCTTTATAATCACACAGTCACGTTGTGACGTTTGATAGCACACAAGGTGTTCCTCCGGTATTCGGGAGTTGCATAATCGCATAGTCACAGGAACATGTATAAGTCATGAAGAAAGCAATAGCAGTAAAACTAAACGATCATAGTGCTAAGCTAACGTATGGGTCTAGTCCATCACATCATTCTCCTAATGATGTGATCCCGTTGATCAAATGACAACTCATGTCTATGTTTAGGAAACATAACCATCTTTGATTAATGAGCTAGTCTAGCAGAGGCATACTAGGGACACTTTGTTTTGTCTATGTATTCACACATGTACTAAGTTTCCGGTTAATACAATTCTAGCATGAATAATAAACATTTATCATGATATAAGGAAATAAATAATAACTTTATTATTGCCTCTAGGGCATATTTCCTTCAGTCTCCCACTTGCACTAGAGTCAATAATCTAGTTCACATCTCCATGTGATTTAATACCGATAGTTCACATCGTTATGTGAATAACACCCATTGTTCACATCGCCATGTGACCAACACACAAAGGGTTTACCAGAGTCAATAATCTAGTTCACATTGCTATGTGATTAACACCCAAGAGTAATAAGGTGTGATCATGTTTTGCTTGTGAGAGAAGTTTAGTCAATGGGTCTGTTACATACAGATCCATATGTATTTCGCAAATTTATTTGTCTACAATGCTCTGCATGGAGCTACTCTAGCTAATTGCTCCCACTTCCAATATGCATCCAGATTGATACTTAGAGTCATCTGGATTAGTGTAAAGCTTGCATCGGTGTAACACTTTACGATGAACTCTTTATCACCTCCATAATCGAGAAAACATTTCCTTAGTCATCCAGTAACTAAGGATAATTTTGACCGTTGTCCAGTGATCTACTCCTGGATCAATTTTGTACCTCCTTGCCAAACTCATGGTAAGGTACACAACAGGTTTGGTACACAGCATGGCATACTTTATAGAACCTATGGCTGAGGCATAGGGAATGACTTTCATTCTTTCTCTATCTTCTGTCGAGGTCGGGCTTTGAGTCTTAGTCAACTTTATACCTTACAACTCAGGAAAGAACTCCTTCTCTAACTGATCCATTTTGAACTACTTCATAAACTTGTCAAGGTATGTACTCATTGAAAAAACTTATCAAGCGTCTCGATCTATCTCTATAGATCTTGAGGCTCAATATGTAAGCAGCTTTACCGAGGTTTTTCTTTGAAAAAACTCCTTTCAAACACTCCTTTATGCTTTCCAGAAAATTCTACATCATTTCTGATCGACAATATGTCATTCACATATATTTATCAGAAAGGCTGTAGTGCTCCCACTCACTTTCTTGTAAATACAGGCTTCACCACAAGTTTGTATAAAACTATATGCTTTGATCACTTCATCAAAGCGTATATTCCAACTCCGAGATGCTTGCACCCGTCCATAGATGGATTGTTGGAGCTTGCACACTTTGTTAGCACCTTTAGGATCGACAAAACCTTCTGGTTGCATCATATACAACTCCTCTTTGAGATATCCATTCAGGAATGCAGTTTTGACATCCATTTGCAGGATTTCATAATCATAAAATGCGGCAATTGCTAACATGATTCAGACAAACTTAAGCATCACTACGGGTGAGAAAGTCTCATCGTAGTCAACTCCTTGAACTTGTCGAAAACCTTTCGCAACAAGTCGAGCTTTGTAGACAGCAACATTACCGTTGGTGTCGGTCTTCCTCTTGAAGATCCTTTTATTTTCAATTGCTTGCCGATCATCGGGCAAGTCAACCAAAGTCCACACTTTGTTCTCATACATGGGGCCCATCTCATATTTCATGGCCTCAAGCCATTTTGCGGAATCTGGGCTCATCATCACTTCCTCATAGTTCGTAGGTGCATCATGGTCTAGTAACATGACTTCCAGAACTTGGGTTGCCGTACCACTCTGGTGCGGAACGTACTCTGGTTGATCTATGAAGTTGAGCAGTTTCTTGACCCGAAGTTTCATGATCATCATCATTAGCTTCCTCACTAATTGGTGTAGGAATCACTGGAACTAGTTCCTTTGATGTACTACTTTCCAATTTGGGAGAAGGTGCAATTACCTCATCAAGTTCCACTTTCCTCCCACTCACTTCTTTCGAGAGAAACTCCTTCTCTAGAAAGGATCCATTCTTAGAAGCGAATATCTTGCCTTCGGATCTGTGATAGAAGGTGTACCCAACAGTCTCCTTTGGGTATCCTATGAAGACACATTTCTCCAACTTGGGTTTGAGCTTATCAGGTTGAAGCTTTTTCACATAAGCATCGCTGCCCCAAACTTTAAGAAACGACAACTTTGGTTTCTTGCCAAACCACAGTTCATAATGTGTCGTTTCAACTCTCAACGGATTTAGATGGTGCCCTATTTAACGTGAATGCAGCTGTCTCTAATGCATAACCAAAAACGATAGTGGTAAATCGGTAAGAGACATCATAGATCGCACCATATCTAATAAAGTGTGGTTGCGACATTCGGACACACCATTATGCTATGGTGTTCCGGGTGGCGTGAGTTGTGAAACTATTACACGTTGTTTCAAATGAAGACCAAACTCGTAACTCAAATATTCACCTCCACGATTAGATTGTAGAAACTTTATTTCTTGTTACGATGATTCTCTACTTCACTCTGAAATTCTTTGAACTTTTCAAATGTTTCAGACTTGTGTTTCATCAAGTAGATATACCCATATCTGCTCAAATCATCAGTGAAGGTCAGAAAAATAACGATACTCGCCGCGAGCCTCAACACTCATCGGTCCACATACATCAGTCTGTATGATTTCCAATAAATTAGTTGCTCGCTCCATTGTTCCGGAGAACGGAGTTTTAGTCATCTTGCCCACGAGGCATGGTTCACAAGCACCAAGTGACTCATAATCAAGCGATTCCAAAAGTCCATCAATATGTAGTTTATTCATGCGCTTTACACCAATATGACCTAAACGGCAGTGCCAAAAATAAGTTGCACTATCATTATTAACCTTGCATCTTTTGGCATCAATATTATGAATATGTGTATCACTACGATCGAGATCCAACAAACTATTTTCATTGGGTGTATGACACTCGAAGGCTTTATTCATGTAAACAAAATAACAATTATTCTATGACTTTAAATGAATAACCGTATTGCAACAAACATGATCAAATCATATTCATGATCAACGCAAATGCCAAATAACATTTATTTAGGTTCTACACTAATCCCGAAAGTATAAGGAGTGTGCGATGATGATCATATCAATCTTGGAACCACTTCCAACACACATCGTCACTTCACCTTTAAGTAGTCTCTGTTCATTCTGCAACTCTTGTTTCGAGTTACTAATTTTAGCAACTGAACCAGTATCAAATACCCAGGGGTTGCTATGAACACTAGTAAAGTACACATCAATAATCTGTATATCAAATATACCTTTTTCACTTTGCCATCCTTCTTATCCGCCAAGTATCTAGGGCAGTTCCACTTCCAGTGATCATTTCCTTTGCAGTAGAAGCACTTAGTTTCAGGCTTGAGTTTAGTTTTGGGTTTCTTCACGGGAGTGACAACTTTCTTGTCGTTCTTCTTGAAGTTCCCCTTCTATACTTTTTCCCTTTACTTGAAACAAGTGGTATCGTTAACCATCAACACTTGATGCTCTTTCTTGATTTCTACCTTCGCCGATTTCAGCACCGCGAAGAGCTCGGGAATTACTTTCGTCATCTCTTGCATATTATAGTTCATCACGAATTTCTACTAACTTGGTGATAGTGACTAGAGAACTTTGTCAATTACTATGTTATCTGCAAGATTAACTCCCACTTGATTCAAGCAATTGTAGTACCCAGACAATCTGAGCACATGCTCACTGGTTGAGCTATTCTCCTCCATCCTGTAGGCAACGTACTGTCAGAGGTCTTATACCTCTCGACACGGGCATGAGTATGAAATAGTAATTTCAACTCCTGGAACATCTCATATGCTCCGTGGCATTCAAAACATGTTTGGAGTTTCGGTTCTAAGCCGTAAAGCATGGTGCACTAAACTATCAAGTAGTCATCATACCGAGCTTTTGTCAAAACGTTCATAACATCTGCATTTGCTCCTGCAATAGGTCTGTCATCTAGCGGTGCATCAAGGACATAATTCTTCTGTGTAGCAATGAGGAAAATCCTCAGATCACGGAACAAGTCTGCATCATTGCTACTAACATCTTTCAGCTTAGTTTTCTCTAGGAACATATAAAAACAAACGGGGAGCTACATCGCGAGCTATTGATCTACAACATAGATATGCTAATGCTACCAGGACTAAGTTCATGATAAATTAAAGTTCAATTAATCAAATTACTTAAGAACTCCCACTTAGACAGACATCTCTCTAATCATCTAAGTGATCAAATGATCCATATCAACTAAACCATGTCCGATCATCAAGTGAGATGGAGTAGTTTTCAATGGTGAACATCTTATGTTGATCATATCTACTATATGATTCATGCTCGAACTTTCGGTCTCTAGTGTTCTGAGGCCATATCTGCATATGCTAGGCTCATCAAGTTTAACCCGAGTATTCTGCGTGTGCAAAACTGGCTTACACCCGTTGTATGTGTACGTAGAGCTTATCACACCCGATCATCACGCGGTGTCTCGGCACGACGAACTTTCGCAACGGTGCATACTCAGGGAGAACACTTATACTTTGAAAATTAGTGAGAGATCATCTTATAATGATACCGTCGATCTAAGCAAAATAAGGTGCATAAAAGATAAACATCACTTGCAATCAATATAAGTGATATGATATGGCCATCATCATCTTGTGCCTTTGATCTCCATCTCCAAGGCACCATCATGATCACCATCGTCACCGGCGTGACACCTTGATCTCCATCGTAGCATCGTTGTCGTCTCGCCAACTATTGCTTCCACGACTAGCGCTACCGCTTAGTGATAAAGTAAAGCAATACATGCCGACTACATTTCATACAATAAAGCGACAACCATATGACTCCTGCCAGTTGTCGATAACTTTACAAAACATGATCATCTCATACAATAACGTATAACTCATCACGTCTTGACCATATCACATCACAACATGCCCTGCAAAAACAAGTTAGACGTCCTCTACTTTGTTGTTGCAAGTTTTACGTGGCTGCTACGGGCTGAGCAAGAACCATTCTTACCTACATATCAAAACCACAACGATATTTTGTCAAGTATGTGTTGTTTTAACCTTCACAAGGACCGGGCGTAGCCACACTCGATTCAACTAAAGTTGGAGAAACTGACACCCGCCAGCCACCTGTGTGCGAAGCACGTCGGTAAAACCAGTCTCGCGTAAGCGTACGCGTAATGTCGGTCCGGGCCGCTTCATCCAACAATACCGTCGAATCAAAGTATGACATGCTAGTAAGCAGTATGACTAGTATCGTCCAAAACTCACTTGTGTTCTACTCGTGCATATCATCTATGCATAGACCTGGCCCATGATGCCACTGTTGGGGAACGTAGTATTTCAAAAATTTCCTACGATCACGCAAGATCTATCTACTAGATGCATAGCAACAAGAGGGGAGAGTGTGTCTATGTACCCTTGTAGACCGAGAGTGGAAGCATCTAGTGACGTGGTTGATGTAGTCGAACTTCTTCGCGATCCAACCGATCAAGCACCGAACGTACGGAGCCTCCGCGTTCAGCACACGTTCAGCTTGATGACGTCCCACGAGCTCTTGATCCAGTAGAGCCTCACGAGAGAGTTTCGTCAGCACGACGGCATGGTGACGGAGATGATGAAGCTACCGGCGCAGGGCTTTGCCTAAGCACTGCAACGGTATGACCGAGGTGTGTTTCTGTGGAGAGGGGCACCGCACACGGTTGGGAGAGATCAACTGATCAACTTGTGTGTCTATGGGGTGCTTCTACCCCCGTATATAAAGGAGTGGAGGAGGGGTAGGGCCGGACCTCTCTATGGCGTGCCCTAGGGGAGTCCTACTCCCACCGGGAGTAGGATTCCCCCTTTCCTTGTAGAACTAGGAGCCTTCCAAGTAGTAGGAGTAGGAGAGAAGGAAAGGGAAAAGAGAAGAGAAGGAAGGAGGGGGCGCAGCCCCTCCCCCTAGTCCAATTCGGACTAAGCCTTGGGGGCGCAGCCTCCTCTCTCTCTCTTTCCCCTAAAGCCCAATAAGGCCCTGATACGTCTCTAATGTATCTACTTTTCCAAACACTTTTGCCCTTGTTATGGACTCTAACTTGCATGATTTAAATGGAACTAACCCGGACTAACGTTGTTTTTAGCAGAACTGCCATGGTGTTGTTTTTGTGCAGAAATAAAAAGTTCTCGAAATCGCCTGAAAATCAACGGAGAATTATTTTGGAAAATATAAAAAATATATGCAAGAAGATCCATACCAGGGGGCCCACACCCTATCCACGAGGGTGGGGGCGCGCTCCCCTGCCCAGAGCGCGCCCCCTGCCTCGTGGGCCCCTGGTGCTCCACCGACGTACCCCCACATCCTATATCTTCACTTTCGGGGAGAAAAAAATCAAGGGAGAAAGAATTATCGCGTTTCACGAGACGGAACCGCCGCCAAGCCCTAATCTCTCTCGGGAGGGCTGATCTAGAGTCCGTTCGGGGCTCCGGAGAGTGGAGATCGTCGCCATCGTTATCATCAACCTTCCTCCATCACCAATTCCATGATGCTCACCATCGTGCGTGAGTAATCCATCGTAGGCTTGCTGGACGGTGATGGGTTGGATGGGATCTATCATGTAATCGAGTTAGTTTTGTTAGGGTTTGATCTGTAGTATCCACTATGTTCTGAGATTGATGTTGCTATGACTTTGCTATGCTTAATGCTTGTCACTAGGGCCGGAGTGACATGATTTCAGATCTGAACCTATTATGTTTTCATGAATATATGTGTGTTCTTGATCCTATCTTGCAAGTCTATAGTCACCTACTATGTGTTATGATCCGGCAACCCCGAAGTGAGAATAATCGGGACCACTCCCGGTGATGAGCATAGTTTGAGGAGTTCATGTATTCACTATGTGTTAATGCTTTGGTCTGGTACTCTATTAAAAGGAGGCCTTAATATCCCTTTGTTTCCAATAGGACCCCGCTACCACGGGAGGGTAGGCCAAAAGATGTCATGCAAGTTCTTTTCCATAAGCATGTATGACTATATTCGGAATACATGCCTACATTGTATTGATGAACTGGAGCTAGTTCTGTGTCACCCTAGGTTATAACTTCTACATGATGAATTGCATCCGACATAATTTCCCATCACTGATCCAATGCGTACGAGCTTTTCCTATATTGCTTGTTGCTTATTTATTTTTCTGCTGCTACTATCACAAAAACTACAAAAACACTATCGTTACTTTTATTGCCGCTACCGCCACTATCATATTACTTTGCTACTAAATTATCTTGCTGCAGATACTAAATTTCCAGGTGTGGTTGAATTGACAACTGCGCTACTAATACTTAAGAGTATTCTTTGGCTCCCCTTGTGTCGAATCAATAAATTTGGGTTGAATACTTTACCATCGAAAACTGTTGCGATCCCCTACACTTGTGGGTTATCAAGACTATTTTCTGGCACCGTTGCCGGGGAGCATAGCTCTATTCTTTAAGTCACTTGGGATTTATATCTGTTGATCACTATGAAGAATTTGAAGGACTCAAAAACCAAGATCGTACCCTCAACTACGAGGGGAGGTAAGGAACTGTCATCTAGCTCTGCACTTGATTCTCCTTCTGTTATGAGTAAACTTGCAACACTTACTCCTGCTATTGAATCTGATATGTCGTATGTTCTTGATGATGCTACTTCTGCTATGTATGATGAAACTACCTCTATGCCTGATACTGTGACACTAGGTGAATTTCTAGATGAACAAATTGCTAAGGTTAGGGAGAATGCAAATATTGAAACTGATGATTTTTATGAAAGTGATGATGAAGCTACTCCCAATAGATATGAATTGCCTGCTGTTCCTGAGGGTTATGTTATGGATGAAGAAACTGCTAGAGACTTTCTTGCTTGCAATGATAGATACGATCTTAAGAAATTATTAGCTAAGTTGAAAGAAAAGTCCTTGAATGCTAGAATGAAACATGACCCTGCTTTTGCCACTTCACCTACCTGTGTCACTGATAAGGATTATGAATTCTTTGTTCATCCTGAGTAAATTACTTTGGTTGAATCTGATCCTTTCCATGGCTATGAGTCTGAAACTGTTGTGGCACATCTTACTAAGTTGAATGATATAGCCACCCTGTTTACCAACGATGAAAAGATTTGTTACTACTATATCCTTAAGCTATTTCCGTTCTCGTAAAAAGGGTGATGCTCAGACTTGGTTTAATTCTCTTGATCTTGGTTGCGTGCGTAGTCCCCGGGATATGATGTATTACTTCTCTGCTAAATATTTTCCCGTTCATAAGAAACAAGCTGCCTTACGGGAAATATATAACTTTGTGCAAATTAAAGAAGATAGTCTCCCACAAGCTTGGGGGAGGCTCCTGCAGTTACTTAATGCTTTGCCTAATCATCCTCTTGAGATGCATGATATACTTGATGTCTTTTATAATGGACAAACCGATGCTTCCAGAGACCACCTGGATAGTTGTGCTGGTTGTGTTTTCAGGGAAAGAACAGTTGAACAAGCTGAATTACTATTGAATAATATGCTGGCCAATGAAAATAATTGGACACTTCCTGAACCAGCCCCTAAGCCAACTCCGAAGAAAAGAGGTGTTCTTTTTCTCAGTACTGAAGATATGCAAGAGGCAAAGAAATCTATGAAAGAAAAAGGTATTAAAGCTAAAGATGTTAAGAATTTACCGCCTATTGAAGAAATACATGTTCTTGATAACCCGACACACGTAGTGAAGGTAAATTCTCTTTATAGATTTGATGAAGGTGATATTCCTCGTTATAAGTCTGCTAGCCAATGCTTAGATGAGTTTGACAATTTTATTGTGAAACAAGAAAACTTCAATGCTTATGTTGGTAGACAATTACAACACAATGCTTACATGATTGAACGCTTGAGTGATTATCTGTCTCGAGCTCAAGGTGAACTGAAACTCATTAGTATACATGCTTCTATGATCACCACTCAAGTAGAACAAGTACTTAAGGCTCAGAACGATTTGCTCAATGAATTAAATAGTAAGAATAATGACTATGCTGTTAGAGTTGCAACTAGAGGTGGTAAAATGACTCAGGAACCTCTGTATCCTGAAGGCCACCCTAAGAGAATTGAGCAAGATTCTCAGAGAGCTAATTTAGATGCACCTAGTTCTTCTAAGAAGAATAAAAAGAAAAATGATAGGACTTTGCATGCTTCTAGTGAACCTGTAGCTGACACACCTAAGAATCCTAATGACATACCTATTTCTGATGCTTAGACACAATGTGGTAATGAACATGAACCTAGTGATAATATTAATGATGATGTTCATGATGATGCTCAACCTAGCAGTGATAATGATGTAGAGATTGAACCTGCTGTTGATCTTGATAACCCACAATCAAAGAATCAATGTTATGATAAGAGAGACTTTGTTGCTAGGAAGCACGGTAGGGAAAGAGAACCATGGGTTCAGAAACCCATGCCTTTTCCTCTGAAACCATCCAAGAAAAAGGATGATGAGGATTTTGAGCGCTTTGTTGAAATGATTAGACCTATCTTTTTGCGTATGTATTTGACTGATGTGCTTAAGACAAATCCTTATGCTAAGTATATGAAAGATATTATTACCAACAAAAGAAAGATACCTGAAGTAGAAATTTCCACCATGCTTGCCAATTACACTTTTAAGGGTGGAATGCCTGAGAAATTAGGAGATCCAGGAGTACCTACTATACCTTGCTCCATTAAGAAAAACTGTGTTAAAACTGCTTTGTGTGCTCTTGGAGCTGGTGTTAGTGTTATGCCTCTCTCTTTATATCGTAGACTTGACTTGAGTAAGTTGGCACCTACCGAAATATCTTTGCAAATGGCTGAAAAATCAACTGCTATACCTGTCGGTATTTGTGAGGATGTGCCTGTTGTAGTTGCAAATGTTACTATTCTAACGGACTTTGTTATACTTGATATTCCCGAGGACGATGGTATGTCTATTATTCTTGGAAGACCATTTTTTAATACAGCAGGGGCTGTTATTGATTGCAACAAAGGCAATGTCACTTTTCATGTTAATGGTAATGAGCATACGGTACACTTTCCGAGGAAACAACCTCAGGTCCACAGTATCAATTATATTGGAAAAATTTCAACTATTACTATTGGAGGTTTTGAGTTTCCTATTCCTACTATCAGGAAGACACGTGGCATCCTTATTATTGGGGACATACATATCCCCATTGAGGTAACCTAGTGTTATTCGAAAATTCTCCGGTTTCATGTTACTCGGAAAGAGTTTATTAAAAAGACATGATCAACCTTGTTAATGGATTCCTTTTGATGAGCATGGGATAGGTGAATCTAGATAGCACAATCTTCTGTACCCTTTTTTATTTTCTTTTAATTAGGATAAATAAAAGAAAAATAGTATTTTCTGTCTGTTTCCATACTTATCTGTGCAATAAAAAAATCCCAAAAATAAAAGTTCTCCAAATGCCATGAAAATGAAATATGATTTTTTTCTAGAATATTTGAGAAAATACGGCACAGAACACACAGCGAGGGGAGCCGGCACCTGGCCACGAGGGTCCAGGGCACGCCCCCTGCCTCGTGGGCCTCACGTGGCCCCCCTCCACTTATTCCTGCACCCATGCTCTTCCTCTTCCTCGCAAAAAAAATCTCCAACCAGCTCAAACCCGAGTTATAGCTCATCTCGCTGCCATTTTCGATCTCCTTGCTCAAAGCACCATTCACCAAACTGTTTGGGGAGATTGTTCTTTGGTATGTGACTCCTCCATTGGTCCAATTAGTTTTTGTTCTAGTGCTCTATTTATTGCAAATTTATGCTGCTGTGGTGATCTTGTTCTTGAGCTTGCATGTCAAACTTTCTTGGTCCCAAGTAGTTCTAATGCATGATATAGTCTCTAGGCACTTATAGGAGTTGTTGCTATCAATCTTGTTGAGTTTGGTTAACTTTTATTGTGAGTTACTAAAAAATTCAGAAAATTCCAGAAAAATGCCTAGGAAAAACTTCCAAGGTGGTTCTTCAAGGAAGAAAGAACCGAGGCTCGTGTTCCGTGAGCCAGACGATGAACTAGCGAGGGATGATGATGTGCGGCCCTGTGAATGGCCGTCACATGACTTCATGGATCAAGCTGGCATCAAGGAGGAATTTTACGCATACGTGCACAACACTGACCTCGAGGGCTTCATACAAGATAAGTGCCCTCAATACCGTGGCTTAACTGATAGTTTTGTGAGGAGGTTTAAATTTTCATCTTCACGTAATTCTCACACTGTACTGTTTGACCTGGATGATAAATCTTATACCATGGATTTAGAGGATTTTAATGATGCTTGCAAGCTCCCACATTGGGGCAGTATGGGTGATCCTCGCAAATTTGAATTTAGAGAATTCCTTGCTAGTATTACAGTGGGGGAATCTAGGGAAATCACACAGGCTACCATAGGGAGCATTCATTTTCCTGCTATTCATTACTTTGCTCTCTTTATCGGTAGATGCATAAACGATAAGGATGAGGCTTGCCACATGTGTGTCCCTGATCTTAGTGTTCTCAAGAGTGATGTACTAGGTGATAGACAATATAACTTGGGAGACATTGTTGCACGTTGGCTACATCATAATGGGTTGCATGGAGATTTATTTGGTGGGATCTATGCCACTCGCATAGCCCGCTTTCTCGGTGTGCCTGTGCACGAGAATGATGAACCTTTACCTCCTGCTTATTTAGATTGCCATGCTATGACTAGTCACCGGTTTATAGAGTGGGATGATCAAACCCTCAAATATCGACTAATCTTTAACAGGTAGCATGCCATCCCTATTGTTCTTCCTGCCCCCACTTTGTTTAACTTTCAGGAAAAAGGGAGATACACTATAACTATGGAGGAGGCAAATGCTTATTATAACATGACGGAGGCAGCCCACCTTCGAGCTGCAGCTCAGCATGCAGTATTTGCTGCATCCCAGTACAACCCCAACTACGACTTTGGATATCCATCAGGTCAATACTGGCCATAGACCAACTTAGGCCAAAAGCCTAAGCTTGGGGGAGTACGTGTTTCTCATCGACCTTACATTCATGTTCACACACTTATTCTAGTTGTCGGTGCTCACACTCTTTCATTGTACCATCCATGTTTAGTTTCAATTCCTTTTTCTTAGTCTTTTTCTTGTGTGCTAGAAAAACCCAGAAAAAAATAGTAGTTGTAGCTTCTAGCTAGTTTACTTTCTTTGCTTGTAGTAGTAGTTAAAATGAAAACCCAAAAAGATTTCTCGTTCTTCTTTTGCTTGTTGGGAGCTTTCCCGTGTAAATAGTTTCTTTTCTTTTCTTTAGGGGTTATGAGTAGAAGACCATGATTGAAAATGCTTAGTGGCTCTCATATGCTTTGTTGTTGATTTAACCTTGAGCCATATTACCTTGTCTTATCTCATGCATTAAATGTCTGCAGATTCCAGCTTAGTCTAATGCACGTGCACTATTATTATTATCCACACCATTCGGACGTGCGAGTGAAAGGCAATAAGGATGATATATGATGAACTAATTGAGATGAGAAAAGCTGGCATGAACTCGACCTCTCTTGTTTTCGTAAATATGATAGTTCTTTGTTCCTGATTCAGCTTGTTATGAATGGAACATGCTTGCAATGACAATTAGAGATCATAGCTGCTTATGCCATGCTTAATTAGCTGAGAGTTTATAATGGTCTATCTTGCGTGCCAACATGATATTGAATTGGTTGTGATGTGGTATGATGGGTGGTATCCTCCTTTCAACGATTTAAGTGATCTGACTTGGCACATGTTCACGCATGTAGTTGAAACAAATCAACATAGCCTTCACGATATTTATGTTCATGGTGATTTATATCCTACTCATGCTTGCATTCATTGTTGATTAATTTTAATGCATGTTCATGACCGTTGTTGCTCTCTAGCTGGTCGCTTCCCTGTCTCTTTCTAGCCTTCATCTGTACTAAGCGGGAATACTGCTTGTGCATCCACTTCCATAAACCCCAAAGTTATTCCACATGAGTCCACCATACCTTCCTATATGCGGTATTTACCTGTCGTTCCAAGTAAATTTGTATGTGCCAAACTCTAAACCTTCAAATAAAATTTTGTTTTGTATGCTCGAACAGCTCATGTATCAACTAGGGTTGTCTATATCTTCCATGCTAGGTGGGTTATTCTCACGATGAGTGGACTCCGCTCATCATTCATGAGAAAATGGCTGGTGATCAGGATGCCCAGTCCCATGCTCAAATCATAATAATTAAACAAAACTCCCCCAGGGCTGTTGCTGGTTTGGACGGTACCCGTTGTTTCAGGCTAGCCGTGGAGTGTGCTTGTTGGTGGTTGGGGGAGTATAAACTTTACCATTCTGTTTGGGAACCGCCTATAATGTGCGTAGCATGGGAGATATCGAGATTCTTGGTTGTTATGTTGACAATGAAAGTATACCGCTCAAAATTTTATTCATCTCTATTTAAAAATCAAGCTCTGGCACCTCTACAAATCCCTGCTTCCCTCTACGAAGGGCCTATCTATTTACTTTTATGCAGAGTCATCATCCTCTTATCAAAGAGCACCAGTAGGGGAGCACCTCTATCATTGCATGTATTACTATTAATTTGCATTGGGTATGATCATGACTGGATCTCTTTTACCATGAATTACAATGTCTAGTCAGCCGTTGATCTTTAAAGGTGCTCTGCATTTATGTTTTGCAGTCTTAGAAAGGGCTAGCAGGATACCATCTTGTTATATCATATCATGATTGTTTTGATAAAGTGTTGTCATCCGAGGTTTATTATTATTGCTCGCTAGCTGATTATGCCATTGATGTGAGTAGTCTTGAGACCTGAAAGTTATTGTGAATGTGGTTAGTTCATGATCTTGTTGAAAACCTGAATGTTGCCTTACATATTTACAACAACAAGAGCAAACAGAGTTTGTCAAAGTTTTCCTTTATCACTTTCTGTTTATCGACTGAATTGCTTGAGGACAAGCAAAGGTTTAAGCTTGGGGGAGTTGATACGTCTCTAATGTATCTACTTTTCCAAACACTTTTGTCCTTGTTATGGACTCTAACTTGCATGATTTGAATGGAACTAACCCGGACTGACGTTGTTTTCAGCAGAACTACCATGGTGTTGTTTTTGTGCAGAAATAAAAATTTCTCGAAATCGCCTGAAAATCAACGGAGAATTATTTTGGAAAATATAAAAAATATCTGCAAGAAGATCCATACTAGGGGGCCCACACCCTGTCCACGAGGGTGGGGGCGCCCCCTGCCGAGGACGCGCCCCTTGCCTCGTGGGCCCCCTGGTGCTCCACCGACGTACCCCCAGATCCTATATCTTCACTTTCGGAGAGAGAAAAATCAAGGGAGAAAGAATTATCGCGTTTCACGAGATGGAGCCGCCGCTAAGCCCTAATCTCTCCCGGGAGGGCTGATCTGGAGTCCGTTCGGGGCTCTGGAGAGTGGAGATCGTCGCCATCATCATCATCAACCTTCCTCCATCACCAATTCCATGATGCTCACCGCCGTGCGTGAGTAATTCCATCGTAGGCTTGCTGGACGGTGATGGGTTGGATGGGATCTATCATGTAATCGAGTTAGTTTTGTTAGGGTTTGATCCCTAGTATCTACTATGTTCTGATATTGACGTTGCTATGACTTTGCTATGCTTAATGCTTGTCACTAGGGCCCGAGTGCCATGATTTCAGATATGAACCTATTAGGTTTTCATGAATATATGTGTGTTCTTGATCCTATCTTGCAAGTCTATAGTCACCTAGTATGTGTTATGATCTGGCAACCCCGAAGTGACAATAATCGGGACCACTCCCGATGATGACCATAGTTTGAGGAGTTCATGTATTCACTATGTGTTAATGCTTTGGTCCGGTACTCTATTAAAAGGAGGCATTAATATCCCTTTGTTTTCAATAGGACCCCACTGCCACGGGAGGGTAGGCCAAAAGATGTCATGCAAGTTCTTTTCCATAAGCACGTATGACTATATTCGGAATACATGCCTACATTGTATTGATGAACTGGAGCTAGTTCTGTGTCACCTTAGGTTATAACTTCTACATGATGAATTGCATCCGACATAATTTCTCATCACCGATCCAATGCCTACGAGCTTTTCCTATATTGCTTGTTGCTTATTTATTTGTCCGCTGCTACTATCACAAAAACTACAAAAACACTATCGTTACTTTTATTGCCTCTACCGCCACTATCATATTACTTTGCTACCAAACTATCTTGCTGCAGATACTAAGTTTCCAGGTGTGGTTGAATTGACAACTCAGCTGCTAATACTTAAGAGTATTCTTTGGCTCCCCTTGTGCCGAATCAATAAATTTGGGTTGAATACTTTACCTTCGAAAACTGTTGCGATCCCCTACACTTGTGGGTTATCAGGCCCATATACTCCCCGGCGAATTCCCGTAACTCTTCGGTACTCCGAAAAATACCCGAATCACTCGGGACCTTTCCGATGTCCGAATATAGTCGTCCAATATATCGATCTTTACGTCTCGACCATTTCGAGACTCCTCGTCATGTCCACCTTTCCGATGTCCGAATATAGTCGTCCAATATATCGATCTTTACGTCTCGACCATTTCGAGACTCCTCGTCATGTCCCCAATCTCATCCGGGACTCCAAACTACCTTCCGTACATCAAAACACATAAACTCATAATACCGATCGTCATCAAATGTTAAGCGTGCGGACCCTACGGGTTCGAGAACTATGTAGACATGACCGAAACTCATCTCCGGTCAATAACCA
Source organism: Secale cereale (assembly GCA_902687465.1). Lineage (NCBI taxonomy): Eukaryota > Viridiplantae > Streptophyta > Magnoliopsida > Poales > Poaceae > Secale > Secale cereale. Next base: position 204,631,076 of record LR738715.1, on the reverse strand, counting down.
ATAGCGGAACCTGGATGCTCATATTGGATCCTACATATTCTATAAAGATCTTTATCGGTCAAACCTCATAACAACATACGTTGTTCCCTTTGTCATCAGTATGTTACTTGCCCGAGATTCGATCGTCGGTATCACCATACCTAGTTAATCTCGTTACCGGCAAGTCTCTTTACTCGTTCCGTAATACATCATCTCGTGACTAACTCATTAGTCATTTGCTTGCAAGGCTTATTATGATGTCTATTACCGAGAGGGCCCAGAGATACCTCTCCAACACTCGGAGTGACAAATCCTATTCTTGATCTATGCCAACACCACGAATACCTTCGGAGACACCTGTAGGGCATCTTTATAATCATCCAGTTACGTTGTGACGTTTCATAGCACACAAGGTGTTCCTCCGGTATTCGGGAGTTGCATAACCTCATAGTCATAGGAACATGTATAAGTCATGAAGAAAGCAATAGCAGTAAAACTAAACGATCATAGTGCTAAGCTAACGGATGGGTCTAGTACATCACATCATTCTCCTAATGATTTGATCCCGTTGATCAAATGACAACTCATGTCTATGGTTAGGAAACATAACCATCTTTGATCAATGAGCTAGTCTAGTAGAGGCATACTAGGGACACTCTGTTTTGTCTATGTATTCACACATGTACTAAGTTTCCGGTTAATACAATTCTAGCATGAATAATAAACATTTATCATGATATAAGGAAATAAATAATAACTTTATTATTGCCTCTAGGGCATATTTCCTTCATTGTATTAGTGCCATATAGAAGAATACTGGGCAGCTTGCGTTCGGAAACCATCGGGGTGTCGTGTTGTGGAAGACTGAGTGGCTTATGCTCGAAGCCTTTGGTGGATATCTTCGTGAGGAAAAACGGGGTACTGTACCTCATAATCTTCCCCCCTTAAAGACTTTGCTAGGGAAGACTCGATACCTTATGGCAAAAGCTTTTGCAGTATGGGAATCCATTCATTCCCTGCCGATGCAGACTAGGAACCTTATCTTTGTACACTTCGTCAATAAATTTTTGAGATGGATGGAACTGATTTTCTAGGTGATTGGACTGACATACTTCAGCTGACTGGGAACCTTATCTTTGTACACTTCGTCAATATATATTCGTCAGTCCGGTAGCTGATTATTTGTATGGCAAGAATTATCTGACTGTCCTTACTGAATTCATTGCGTATTTGGACTGACTTCTGGGTGTCGCAATGCTTTAAATTTGGCTTATGGAAGATTCAATCATCGCGTACGGACCATACCTTTGACTGGGAATGCACTGTTGATCCATTTTTCTTCTCTTGCTGATTTAATCATTGCTACGATAACGTGTATCTCTGACAGGTACTTGTTGCTGAAAGTCTGAGCAGGATATACTCGTATTCATACCGGATGTAATACAATGTTGTCGGCTGAAAATCTGAATTCCTTGGTGTATATCTGTACTGCTCATGGCTTCTACTGATCCGGTGTCGGTCGAGGAATAATTTCCATAAGGGGGTAACACCGAGGATTTAAAACAAAGAAGCACGAGTGAAAGAACATGCGGTGCCCCCATGTTTGGTTTTGGTAGTTGATGACAATCTCTATGGACTAATGGTTGCCTTGAGTTATATCTGAAGGGTTTGTCCATAGGCTTTTCTTGGAGTTCATTTGTTGGTTTCAAGGAGAGTTTGTGATGACCAAAGTGCTATTAAGGAATTATCCAAAGATTGGTCTTGTGAGTGTTGAGCTTATTGCAAGCATGTCTTGAAGAAGAAGAGTGTGTTATCATTCATGTTTACCTTCAAGACATCATCCAAATGAAGAGAGTTGGAAAGATTCAAGGTTGATCAAGACTAAGTGAAGGAATGAATCAAGTTGATCAACACACAAAGCGTAGAAGATGTACCGAGAGGGATCAAGCAATCCTATGGTATGGTAAGCATTGTCAATCACGCTTTGTGTACTAACTCATGGTCTTCGTGAGAGTTCTTTGTGGGGTTAGGTTGCGGTGTGCAAGTTCAAGTGGAGCATCATGAAGAAATCAAGTGCTTGAAGCTTGCCGTCCATTGTCGTGACAATGGACTTGTGAAGATATGTCGAAGAGTGGCTCACCCATAGAGGAGTATGGGGGGAGCAATCTACTAGTCTTCACCGAGACAACGCAATCAAGAAAGGTGGTCCAATTTGAGGAAGTCAAGATCGTCTACATCTAGCTCAAGTGGACTTTGTGCAAAGCAAAGTTTTGCCCTTGATAGGTTTTCTATTTTACCGGTCTCGTCGTGGTAGTTGGGAGACCGGGTTATAGGATCGTTTGCCGTACTATCAAGGGGGGCTCTCAAGTTGGTAGCTTGATCGTATCGTTAGTAGAGAGCTCAAACCATTGCATCCTTGCATCATGTTTCTTGGTTCTTGTTTGGTTCTCTTTGTGAGTCTTAGAGCTTATGGTCATCTTGATGACAAGCTTGAGTTCATCGAAAACGGAGTTCACATGTGTCTTCTATGATGTTTTCGGTGTTGGGTATTTTACCGGTCTTATCCGAGGAAGGGTTCTCACCATTTTCTTATGGGCCTTTTCTAATTTGCTTCTTATTGGTTTTCTATCAAGATTGTGTTAACCCTTGTCGCTAGCTTTCCAACAAACTTGGTTTCATCGAATTTGGAGTCCGTATGCAAAAGTTATTGTCGTTTTGGTGTACTGAAAAGGTTGCAGCGGTACTACCGCAGGTAGGAGCGGAAGTATTTTTTTACTACCACTTTCGGGAGCGGTACTACCGCTTTCGGGAGCGGTACTACCGCTTGGAGCAGTACTACCGCGGCTACTTCCGTGGCTACTTCCGCTCGGGACCAAAAACTCGTCACAAGTCCAGCGGTGGTAGGCACGGATGTAATTTTTTAGTACCGCTCGCAAGCAGTAGTACCGCTACCCTTAGCAGTACTACCGCTACCCCTAGCGGTAGTACCGTGAGGTCAAGCGGTACTACCGCTCCGACGGTTCTTCTGGCCTTTTTGCCTCCTCGCTGTTGTTTTTCTAAGGGGTACTAATGCCCTAGCGGTAGTACCGCTCCTGGAGCGGTAGTACCGCTCCGTGCGGGCTGTGAGCATAACGGTTGGATTTTTCCCCACCTATAAAAGGGGGTCTTCTTCCCCAATGAACCTAATCCTTTGATCTCGTGTTCTTCCCCCATTGTTGACCTTCTTAGAGCTTGCTATCTCTCAATCCCTCCATGGATTCTTGCTAGTTCTTGGGGGAAAAGAGAGAGGAGATCTAGATCCACATTTCCACCAATCACTTTCTCCTCTAGGTGAGGGGAACCCCTTGGATCTTGATCTTGGAGTTCTTGGTGTTCTCCTTCTTGTTCTTCCTCTCATTTCCCTCCCTAGCATTAGTTGCTTTGGTGGGATTTGGGAGAGAAGGACTTGGGCACTCCGTGTGCCCTTGCCATTGCATTTGGTGCATCGGTTCGAGTTCTCCACGGTGATACGTGGAAGTGAAGTTGAGAAGCTTATTACTCTTGGGTGCTTGGTACCCTTGAGCTTGTTCCTCTTGGGTGCTTGGGCGCCCTAGACGGTTGTGGTCACCTCGGAGCCATATTCCATTGTGGTGAAGCTTTGTGGTGTCGTTGGGGAGATAGCCCCAACCTTGGTGTTCGGAGCTCAATCATTGTGGTGTAAAGCTCTAGGCAAGCGTCGGGGTCTCCAATTAGGTTGTGGAGATCGCCCCGAGCAATTTGACGGGTTCCGGTGACCGCCCCCAAGGGTTGCCAAAGTGTACGGGTTCGGTGACCGCCCCCAAGCGTTGCCATTTGTACGGGTTCGGTGACCGCCCTCAAGGGTCCCTTAGTGGAATCACGGCATCTTGCATTGTGCAAGGGCGTGAGGAGATTACGGTGGCCCTAGTGGCTTCTTGGGGAGAATTGTGCCTCCACACCGCTCCAAACGGAGATTAGCATCCGCAAGGGTGTGAACTTCGGGATACATCGTCGTCTCCGCGTGCCTCGGTTATCTCTTACCCGAGCCCTTTACTTATGCACTATACTTTGTGATAGATATATTGTTTCTTGTCATTTATCTAGCTATCACCTAGTTGTTTATCTTTCTTAGCATAAGTTGTTGGTGCACATAGGTGAGCCTAGTTGTTGTAGGTTTTGTGCTTGACAAATTAACCGCTAGGTTTATTCCGCATTTGTTCAAGCCTAAACCGTAATTATTTTAAAGCGCCTATTCACCCCCCTCTAGGCGACATCCACGATCTTTCAATTGGTATCAGAGCCTCGTCTCTCTTTATAGGGCTTAACCGCCTAGAGAGTAAGGATGTCGACTAGGGGCTTAGGATTCTCCGACCCTCTTAGTTTCGATGGCACAAATTTTGATGTTTGGGTAATTCGCATGCTTAATCTCTTTAGGGTCATGGACCCAAATTTAGAGTGAATTGTAGATATGGGTTTTTCTCCTCCAAAGGATCCCCAAAGATTATCTTTAGAGGATGAGAAAAACTCTTATCTCAATGCTCAAGCTTCTAATGTGCTTTTCGATGCTTTGAGCAATATAGTTATATTTCAACTCATGCCATTCCGAGATGCTCATGAGTTGTGGACAAAGCTTCAAGATAAATATGGTGTGTCCAAGAATTGTGGGAATGATTGTTCTCCATCCACCTCCGACCGTGTTGTCTTCTCAACTTCCTCTACTTCACCTACATGTGGTTTGCCACAAGGTAATGATATGGTGAGTAGTGTTGGTCATTGCAATGATGATAGTATGCTTATTGTGGATGATCCTTCATCACTATCTTGTTGCAATGCATCTTCTTTGGACTTTAACACTTCGAGCACCCAACATGTTTCACATGCTTGTGTTGATAGTCCTTGCATATCATGTAGAAATTGTTTGACTAAAACTCATGATGATATGCTTGCTATGTCTTGTTGCCATGATAAAAATGCATCTATTTCCTCGAATTGTTGTGCTAACAATGTAGAGGAAACCCAACAACCCATGGAACAAGATGTAGTCTTGAATGGTGCTTCAAGGGATCCTACATCATCATCTATTGCGTTTTGCCTTATGGCCAAGGCTTCAAAGGTATCTCCCACTTTGAATCCCAATATATCTTGTGATGATAATGATGATGACAATGATGATGATGTTGATAATAATGAAGATAATGATAATGTTGCCTCCTTAAAAATTAAGGGGGAAATGATTTTTAAAGCTCTTCATAAGAATAAAATTGCTCGTCCCAACTTCATGGAAATCATGTCTATTGCCATTGAGGGCAAGAAATATATTGATGAGTCGGAATCTCGTCTAGAGGAGCATGAGGTCACCTCCTAGTCTTGTATATTGGAGTTGTGGCCCACCTCCTAGTCTTGTATAGTTGAGGTAGAGGCCTTCCCTTGTAATATATATGTGTGCACTAGCACCCCAATCAATCAATCGTATTGCAAATTATTTGTCTACAGTCTCCAATTAGGTTGTGGAGATTGCCCCGAGCAATTTGTACGGGTTCGGTGACCGCCCCCAAGGGTTGCCATTTGTACGGATTCGGTGACCGCCCTCAAGGGTCCCTTAATGGAATCACGGCATCTTGAATTGTGCGAGGGCGTGAGGAGATTACGGTGGCCCTAGTGGCTTCTTGGGGAGCATTGTGCCTCCACACCGCTCCAAACAGATATTAGCATCGGCAAGGGTGTGAACTTCGGGATACATCGTCGTCTCCCCGTGCCTCGGTTATCTCTTACCCGAGCCCTTTACTTTGCACTTTACTTTGTGATAGCCATATTATTTCTTGTCATATATCTTGCTATCACCTAGTTTTTTATCTTGCTTAGAATAAGTTGTTGGTGCACATAGGTGAGCCTAGTTGTTGTAGGTTTTGTGCTTCATAAATTAACCGCTAGGTTTATTCCGCATTTGTTCAAGCCTAAAT
>LR738715.1:204607388-204624995 GCA_902687465.1 Secale cereale | reverse complement strand
TAAAGCGCCTATTTCACCCCCCCCCCCTCTAGGCAACATCCACGATTTTTCAATTGGTATCAGAGCCTCGTCTCTCTTTATAGGGCTTAACCGCCTAGAGAGTAAGGATGTCGACTAGGGGTTTAGGATTCTCTGACACTCTTAGTTTCGATGGCATAAATTTTGATGTTTGGGTACTTCGCATGCCTAATCTCTTTAGGGTCATGGACCCAAATTTAGAGCGAATTGTAGGTATGGGTTTTTCTCCTCCAAAGGATCCCCAAAGATTATCTTTAGAGGATGAGAAAAACTCTTATCTCAATTCTCAACCTTCTAATGTGCTTTTCGATGCTTTGAGCAATGTAGTTATATTTCAATTCATGTCGTTTCGGGATGCTCATGAGTTGTGGACAAAGCTTCAAGATAAATACGGCGTGTCCCATATTTGTGGGGATGATTGTTCTCTCTCCACCTCCGGCCGTATAGTGTTCTCAACTTCCTCTACTTCACCTACATGTGGATTGCCACAAGGTAATGATATTGTGAGTAGTGGTGTTCATTACACTGATGATAGTGGGCTTATTGTTGATGATGCTTCATCATTTTCTTATTGCAATGCTTCATCTTTGGACTTTAGCACTTTGAGCACTCCAAATGTTTCACATGCTTGTGTTGATAGTCCTTGCATATCATGTAGAAATTGCTTGACTAAATCTCATGATGATATGCTTGCTATGTCTTGTTGCCATGATAAAAATGCATATATTTCCTCGAATTGTTGTGCTAACAATGTAGAGGAAATCCAACGCCCCATCTAACAAGAGGTGGCCTTGAATGGTGCTTCGAGGGATCCAACATCATCATCTATTGCATATTTTCTTATGGCTAAGGCTTCAAAGGTATCTCCCACATTGAATCCCAATATATCTTGTGATGATAGTGATGATGACAATAATGATGATGATGTTGATAGTGATGAAGAGAATGACAATGTTGCCTCCTTAAAAATTAAGGGGGAAATGATTTTTAAAGCTCTTCTTAAGAATAAATTAGCTCGTTCCAACTTTATGGAAATCATGTCTATTTCCATTAAGGGCAAGAAATATATTGATGAGTTGGAATCTCGTCTAGAGGAGCATGAGGTCACCATTGAGAAAATGGAAGGTCATGAGCGTGATTACGCTAATGAGATCGCGGACCTCTCTCAAGCTCTTGAACTTGAACAAACCACCAAGGAATCTCATGAGGAGACTTTTGCTCTAGAATTGTCTAGAGTGAGGGAATCTCGTGATAGAGCTCTTGAGGTGGCAAATGATTTTGATACTAAAAATGAGAAGCTTGAAGTTGCACATGATAAACTCCTTGAGGATTTTGAGCACCTCAAAAATGGCTCATGGGTCATTAAGAGTGAGCTCATCAAACTCACCGAGTCTCATGCTCAACTTAAAGCTTCATATTCAAAAGAGCTTGCTAAGTTGTCTTCTCCTCTTGTTGTTAATGATGATGCTTGTGCTACTAACTCTATTTCTAGTGAAGCGTCCATTTTGAAGGAGAATGTTGAGCTAAGGGCTCAACTTGTGTTGCTATCTACCAATTATGGGAAATTGGAAGAAAGTCATGTAAAGCTCACAAGCTCTCATGATGATCTTGTAATATCCCATAATGTGCTAAAGATGGCTCATGAGGCCATGAGTATCAAGGTAACATCTAGTGAGCCTCATGTGGATACTAGCACTACTTCAAGTCAAAATGCAATATTGCCATGTGCTAGTCCTCGTAGTTCATCTATGCATAACATTGGTACATCTTGTGATGAATTGCTTTCCTTGCCTTGTTGCTCTAACAATGAAGCCTATACTTCCTCTAGTACTTGTGTTGATACTAACCATGTAGAGGAAATCAAAGAGCTCAAGGCCCAAGTCTCTTCCTTGAAGAAAGACTTGGAAAAGTGTCATGAAGGGAAGTCCACACTCAACAATATCTTGAGTGTGCAAAAATCCCCCAATGACAAAGGTGGACTTGGATTCAACTCCAACAAGAAGAAGAAGTCCAAGAGCAACAAGAAGAAGGGCCAAGAACAACTCAAGAATTTGGCCAAGATTATTTGCTTCAAGTGCAAAATTGAAGGGCATCGTGTTAGATCTTGCCCATTGAAGAAGAAGGTCATTAGTGACAAGCAACAAGGGAAGAGGCCACAAGTTCAATCTCGTGCTCAACCGCAAGTTGGAGAAAGGCCGCTTCCTAAGAAGACTCATGGTAATGCTTCTCATTTTGAGAAATCAAATGAGAAGAAAGTGAAGAGTAGATGTTGCTACCTATGCCGTGAGAAGGGTCACCTTGCTTCTTCATGCACTAGTGGTAACTTATCCAACCCAATTATTATTGATGATGTCTATTTTCTAGGGAAGGATAATGTTGGCAATGTGTTTGCCAAGTTTTTTGGTACTCAAAGTGGTGTCAAGAAAAGAACCATTTGGGTGGCCAAGCCTATTGTGACTAACCTCTTAGGACCCAACTTGGTTGGGGACCAACAAGCTAAAACTTGATCAATAGGCGTTGTTGGAGGGCATTGGAGACTTGGTACATTATGAAGAATTAAGGGGTCTTCATCATTCATATTGTCTCAAGCCAAGTCATTCGGATGATCAAGTTTCTATCTTATATCCAATGTTCCTCCTTGCGGTAACTCGTGCTTAAATTGTTTACATTGAAAGTTACTTGCCCCTTTGCATGTTTTGGTTTTGTTCCTTGCATGTGTTTGTATATGATGTGCGTCCAATTTGTATATCTTGAGAAATCAAGTATGTGTATATTGGTTTGCACATCATGTATGCGTGTGTCGTGCGTTGAGCCTTTGTGCTTCTTGCTTTTATCTTAGTTGGCTCTTGTGAGAGATTAATGGAACATCCCATTTTGGGGGCGTGATGTGCTTTGTGCACCTCACAATCCTATAAATGTGTGTACATGAGGAATACCATCTAGTATTGATATTACAAGATTATCTAGTCACTATGTGGTATATCTTCTCATGAGAAATTCAAATTCTAAAGTGTCCATTAATTATCTCTTATTGGTTCTCTTTTGCATCTTGGTAAGTTGTTCATTGGTATCACATTATGAGGGAGTAATATTCTATGTGCATATCACAAGCCTAGAAAATGTGTAAATTTGAGATATTGTCACCTAGAGTTGATAGTATAAATTATGTTGTTCCTAGGTGACATGTTAGCTCTACAAGTTCCAATTTGCTTGTGTTCGGTGTGAAGATGATGTTGGATATCATTGCAATCTATCACCGGGAATTATTCCCAAATACTTCTTGTCTCTTGACAATTGGTAATCATTTATGTGGTAGAAATAGTTGATCATCTTTACATTGGCTTTTGCTTTTGTTCCGCCGATTTCTTTCCAAGATTGCATCAACTCCCATTGCCTTCCGTGCCACTTGTGGATCTTGTTGTTTTCTTGATCTTGACGAGTGTTTTCTAGATATAGTGAAAGTGGTGATCCCACCCTGTGCATTTTGTACTCAAATGCAAAATCTCTCTAAATGCATAATTCGTGGGGGAGCTATCCTATTTTCGATAGAACACTCATCTTGTGATCCATATCAAGTGTGTGTTGATGGAAGGCAAGCCGTTTCTTTTTGGTACTTGTGCCATCATGAAACTTTGTAGATGGGTTGGTTTGTTTGGAACCATCCTCTATTTTGGGAGTCTGATATCTTTCCTTTTGCGTGTATCAATGGATATCTCATTCCTTGATGTATCTTCTAATAGATAACTTCCAAGTGATGATTTCTCCATTTGGTATCCTATTTTCACTTGGTATTTCTTTTTATTTTGTTTCGTTTCTTGAAAGTATTGAGCATGCATATTTACTTCATGTATTTTCTTTGGCATGCTTTCTTTCTTTAACCCAATATATAAGGGAACCTCCACCTAGTCTCAATTTGGATGAGATGTGCATGAAATTCATTTTCATATATAAATGCACATATGTTTGTGGAGTTTTTCCTATGTATTGGTGTTTCTAACTCTTTGGTCCCAATGTGTTTGGGTACCATTTTGTTTGTGTTGGTGTTCTAGGAACAATTGGAGATGCATTGGATGCTCGGCTCATTCAAAAGGAAGGTGGTGTCACCATGTGCTTATTGAAGTCAAGCTAGGATGATCAATGAACTACTATCTACCTTCAATTGGTATCTACTACATCCTTCCAATGGTATCTCGGTAACAAGTATCACCATCTACTTCATGCACACATTTCTTGCACCAACCTTGTGTAGGTTGTATCATGGCATGTTAGTCATTCCTTCTTATGATACTTGTTTCCTTTCTCAAAGCATCCTAACAATGATCTCTTGTTGCTAGGTTTGATGTCTTTGATGCTCGTGTGGTTGGAACTCATTTATATACAATAAGAACGTATCTAGCCATGTGCTATGCCTTCAAGCAAATATCTTATTGGTATATTTATGACTTCCTTGGGGATATCTTATTCATTCCTTTTTTGCAATAATTTCGTGTGTACATCCTTCTTTGTGGATTGATATCATCATGATCTTCATCTACCTAGAATCTTATACACTTGAGAGAAGTTGCATATCTATTTGATATCCCCTTCTTTCACGTCCACCTTTTCGTTCCTATTTTATTTCTTTGGTGGCTCCGTGAAGGTGTGTGTCTCGAGTGCGGATCTTATATCGTTGCATCTTGATGCACTCTTTTGTGGTGAAGATCTTTTTTTTTCTCTTGCTTGTCTTGACGAGGCTTTTGCCATTTCTATTGGTATCCCTCCTCATGACAAAGCTATCCTTTTTATATCTTCACCACAGGTTGTCACAAGCATAGGTTATTTATATGATTAGTAGTGTGCTTGTGAACCCATTTGCTGTTGTGTGTGGGAATGATAGGCCTTGCACTGTGTATCTCATTCATTCAAGAGTATATTGATGCTTAATGTTCATCCATACATTAATCTTCTCAAGTGCTTTGCCATGACTCACACACATCATTTTGGTTGAGCCTACTCTTAAGTTGACTCTTTTATATATTGCTCAACCAGTTGTTTGTTGCAAGTGCTAGGCTTTGTTTCCTTCATGCTCACTTGCACTTGGTGTGAGTGTCTATTGATCTTGGGGGAGTGATGATCCTATTTTGTGCACTTGGTATCCTAATGAAAATATTCTAAGGAGTGCATAAATTATGGGGAGCTCCACTAATGTCTTTAGAACACTCTGTTGCTATGTCATGAGGTTCTATTGATCTTGGGGGAGCGACGATCCTATTTTGTGCTCGTTGTATCCAAATACAAAACTAAATTGTGCACAAACCATGGGGAGCTTCCCTAGTTTCTATAGAACACTCCTTTGCTCTTATCATAATATCTTTTATTCATTTGGCATGTAGGATCATTGGTCTAGTTGGGTCAATTGGTATTTTTTGATAGCTTGATTCAATTGGTATCCTTTGATTGCTTGATTGCGTGTTTTTCTCCCTTTGTTATGCCTTTGTGGCATATCATTCTTTTGCAATCTTTGGGCCTCAATATAGTTTGTCTTCCTCCAAGTATTTACAGTTGGATATATGTATTGCCTTCCACTCTCTATTTTGAGGAATACATAATTTATGGAGGAACACAATTTATATTGACCTTCTGAACTATTCGCCCATTTTGGCAATCGATGCCAATGGGGGAGAAGTTTCAGAGAGTTTAGTTTTGTGAGGAAGTTTAGAGAGTTGTCTCTTCGCTCTTCTTGCTTTGGTTTTGTTCCTAAGCTTTTGCATCTCATGCGCATACATTATTGTTGCATGGTATGGTGATGCATAATTCCTTATATAAACTCTCTTGAAAGTGATTGTCATCAATTACCAAAATGGGGGAGATTGAAAGAACATGCGGTGCCCCATGTTTGGTTTTGGTAATTGATGACAATCTCTATGGACTAATGGTTGCCTTGAGTTATATCTGAAGGGTTTGTCCATAGGCTTTTCTTGGAGTTCATTTGTTGGTTTCAAGGAGAGTTTGTGATGACCAAAGTGCCATTAAGGAATTATCCAAAGATTGGTCTTGTGAGTGTTGAGCTTATTGCAAGCATGTCTTGAAGAAGAAGAGTGTGTTATCATTCATGTTTACCTTCAAGACATCATCCAAATGAAGAGAGTTGGAAAGATTCAAGGTTGATCAAGACTAAGTGAAGGAGTGAATCAAGTTGATCAACACACAAAGCGTAGAAGATGTACCGAGAGGGATCAAGCAATCCTATGGTATGGTAAGCATTGTCAATCACGCTTTGTGTACTAACTCATGGTCTTCGTGAGAGTTCTTTGTGGGGTTAGGTTGCGGTGTGCAAGTTCAAGTGGAGCATCACGAAGAAATCAAGTGCTTGAAGCTTGCCGTCCATTGTCGTGACAATGGACTTGTGAAGATATGCCGAAGAGTGGCTCGCCCATAGAGGAGTATGGGGGGACCAATCTACTAGTCTTCACCGAGACAACGCAATCAAGAAAGGTGGTCCAACTTGAGGAAGTCAAGATCGTCTACATCTAGCTCAAGTGGAATTTGTGCAAAGCAAAGGTTTGCCCTTGATAGGTTTTCTATTTTACCGGTCTCGTCGTGGTAGTTGGGACCCCGGGTTATAGGATCGTTTGTCGTACTATCAAGGGGGGCTCTCAAGTTGGTAGCTTGATCGTATCATTAGTAGAGAGCTCAAACCATTGCATCCTTGCATCATGTTTCTTGGTTCTTGTTTGGTTCTCTTTGTGAGTCTTAGAGCTTATGGTCATCTTGATGACAAGCTTGAGTTCATCGAAAACGGAGTTCACATGTGTCTTCTATGATGTTTTCGGTGTTGGGTGTTTTACCGGTCTTATCCGAGGAAGGGTTCTCACCATTTTCTTATGGGCCTTTTCTAATTTGCTTCTTATTGGTTTTTCTATCAAGATTGTGTTAGCCCTTGTCGCTAGCTTTCCAACAAACTTGGTTTCATCGAATTCGGAGTCCGTATGCAAAAGTTATTGTCGTTTTGGTGTACTGAAAAGGCTGCAGCGGTACTACCGCAGGTAGGAGCGGAAGTTATTTTTTACTACCGCTTTCGGGAGCGGTACTACCGCTTTCGGGAGCGGTACTACCACTTGGAGCAGTACTACCGCGGCTACTTCCATGGCTACTTCCGCTCGGGACCAAAAATTCGTCACAAGTCCAGCGGTGGTAGGCACGGATGTAATTTTTTAGTGCCGTTTGCAAGCAGTAGTACCGCTACCCTTAGCAGTACTACCGCTACCCCTAGCGGTAGTACCGTGAGGTCAAGCGGTACTACCGCTCCGACGGTTCTTCTGGCCTTTTTGCCTCCTCGCTGTTGTTTTTCTAAGGGGTACTAATGCCCTAGCGGTAGTACCGCTTCGTGCGGGCTGTGAGCATAACGGTTGGATTTTTCCCCACCTATAAAAGGGGGTCTTGTTCCCCAATGAACCTAATCCTTTGAGCTCGTGTTCTTCCCCCTTTGTTGACCTTCTTAGAGCTTGCTATCTCTCAATCCCTCCATGGATTCTTGCTAGTTCTTGGGGGAAAAGAGAGAGGAGATCTAGATCCACATCTCCACCAATCACTTTCTCCTCTAGGTGAGGGGAACCCCTTGGATCTTGATCTTGGAGTTCTTGGTGTTCTCCTTCTTGTTCTTCCTCTCATTTCATTCCCTAGCATTAGTTGCTTTGGTGGGATTTGGGAGAGAAGGACTTGGGCACTCCGTGTGCCCTTGCCATTGCATTTGGTGCATTGGTTTGAGTTCTCCACGGTGATACGTGGAAGTGAAGTTGAGAAGCTTATTACTCTTGGGTGCTTCGTACCCTTGAGCTTGTTCCTCTTGGGTGCTTGGGCGCCCTAGACGGTTGTGGTCACCTCGGATCCATATTCCATTGTGGTGAAGCTTTGTGGTGTCGTTGGGGAGATAGCCCCAACCTTGGTGTTCGGAGCTCAATCATTGTGGTGTAAAGCTCCGGGCAAGCGTCGGGGTCTCCAATTAGGTTGTGGAGATCGCCCCGAGCAATTTGACGGGTTCCGGTGACCGCCCCCAAGGGTTGCCAAAGTGTACGGGTTCGGTGACTGCCCCCAAGGGTTGCCATTTGTACGGGTTCGGTGACCGCCCTCAAGGGTCCCTTAGTGGAATCACGGCATCTTGCATTGTGCGAGGGCGTGAGGAGATTACGGTGGCCCTAGTGGCTTCTTAGGGAGCATTGTGCCTCCACACCGCTCCAAACGGAGATTAGCATCCGCAAGGGTGTGAACTTCGGGATACATCGTCGTCTCCGCGTGCCTCCGTTATCTCTTACCCGAGCCCTTTACTTATGCACTATACTTTGTGATAGATATATTGTTTCTTGTCATTTATCTAGCTATCACCTAGTTGTTTATCTTGCTTAGCATAAGTTGTTGGTGCACATAGGTGAGCCTAGTTGTTGTAGGTTTTGTGCTTGACAAATTAACCGCTAGGTTTATTCCGCATTTGTTCAAGCCTAAACCGTAATTATTTTAAAGCGCCTATTCACCCCCCCCCTCTAGGCGACATCCACGATCTTTCAACGAGAAAACGATTTATTGCAACAAATCATACAGCAAACAAGCTACAAGGCTGCTCCACACAGGCACACACAAGCATGATGCTACAGCAGATGCATAAACACTACACGAAGGATTACATCCTACGTTTGAGCAAACGCTCGCGAACTTACGAGGAAGCTAAGGGAGTAGCAAGTGGAACCGCTGACTCTGAAACTCCGGATGGGCGAGGCGGCGGAGTTGGAGAAGCTGGCGGAGACTGAGGTAAAGCTATACCAAGCAATCTCCTGGCCCGAATGGCGTCTCGGACCAACTCAGAAATAAGAAGACACTCGGCCATCATGTAACGAGACATAGCGAGGATAGCCGGGTCATCTTGAGGGTTGACGGAGGGAAATTGGATTCGCCTAGGATTCTTGTAACATCCCAAATTTTTAATTTGGAATGTTATACATTAGATCATCAATGCATATCATAATTTTGCTTTTGGAGGATCCAGGAAATTCTATGCAACTCAAGGACCCTCGGAGAAAGTTGGGGATTTCGTTATTTTCATATTTGAGGTTTCTCAAATTTTGAAAATAGGATCATTTGATTTTATTTATTTTATCTTCAGGTATTTCTAATAATATAAATTATGAGAGAGGGAGTAAAATGACTCTCCCAAAAATACAGAAATACTGAGGATTTAATAGAAAAATCAAATAAGTTTTATTTTGGAGTTTCTGCTATTTTATTTGAATTTAGGAAAAATTGCATGTTTTCAAAAATGTATTTAGGGCCAAGAAAAATGTTCATCTTGTTCTAAATATTTCATTTAGACGGTGAAAATTTGTTTTGGCATTTTTAGATTTTTATTTTATTTTCTAGAATTTTTCGTAGTTTCGGCGTTTAAAAAAAAATAGGAGTCCCCGTGCCCGACTGGGCCGAAGGCCCAGCCGAGCCAGGCCCGCGCCACGTCGGACTCGTGTCCAAGCCGGACACCGCCACCGCCGCCGCTACCTTGCCCCCTCCTCAAAGCCACAGCACCCCCCCACTATAAATGCAGCCGCCCACCGCCCCCTCACCCCTCGTCTCGCATCGCCCCGCCGCCGCAGCCTCGCCCCGCCGCCGTCGCCGCGTACCGCAGCCGCCGCCGCCTGCCACCGCCGACGCCGACGCCGACGCCACCCCGTCGGAATCCGATGAGGTAGCCGCGCCGCCGCCGGTTTTGGGTAGAAAACCGCCCCGTTTCTTTTTTTTAGAAACCCTAGTTTGTTTTTTTAGTTTAGATCGGTTTTTTCGGTTTAGTTGTTTAGCTAGTGTTCACCCGTTCGTTCGTTTTAACGAACGAATTCGTCGTTTAGTCCCAGCTAAAGAACGTCTGTTTGTTAAGCTGTTCTTCAGTTTTCTTTTTCGTAGTTATTTTTCTGATCGCGATTTCTGATCCGATCTTCGTTCTAGTTTATCTTTTCGCTCGTTTGTCGGAATCGGGCGATTCAAGCGCCTGGAGTTTTGTCTCGAAACCCTCTTTCCGTTTAGCCTAGTCAACCAAGCTTTTGCTTCTGTTAAATTTGGACTTAGATCCAGATTGGTAGCGTAGTCGGTTCTTTTCGCCGTTTGACTTTCGTTGTTTCGTTTGGTTTGATTCTTTTTGCAAACCGGAGTTCTTAAGTTGAACTTTCTGGTTAGATCTCTTATTTGAATTTTACCCATGCATTAGTTGAGTACTTATTGTATGCTTGTTTGTTTGCGATAGAGTACCCGGAGTGCGCCGCTTGCTACTTTGAATCTCTAGGTTTTGCGGATCATCAGCAAGGCAAGTAACACTTTGATCATACTTTCCAACACCCAGTTTTTAGTTGAATTAGTTATATCCTCAAACACATTGCATGAGTAGGATCTAATAACATGTGGGACTGGGAAGTAGATGAGGTAGTACCTATTACCTGCATTATATTCAAACCTTTGGGAGTTACTTCTACGTTTGCTGTTAGGTTATGTTATGCTAGTAGACGTGGATTGGGTGAGTGTATCCATGATAGATGTGAGATTGTTAAATTAATGGTTCAACTTAAGGTGGCAACTTGAACACACATCTGGGTGGATTGAGGCACCTGGGTATCCCAGCGATTGCCTGTTTTTCTTTATGGACCGCCACCCAGGCTCAAAGGGATCATGAGGTTATTCATACTAGAAACTTATGTGTGCAGCCACAAGCTATTATGGGCTCTAGCATAGTTGACTAAGTTGTGCGAACTCTTACAGTGGTAGACTAGCAGATGTAGGGGATGTAGGTTGGTACTGTCTACCCGATCGTAAGGTGCTAGTGCTTCTGAAAGACTATGTCTCGGTCATCCGTTTCTCAAACAACATGAAGTGCGAGAATCCCAACGGAGGAGATCGGGTCTTGTGGGGAAAAGTGCACAAACCTCTGTAGAGTGTACAAACTAATCATGATTAGCTGTGTCCCCGGTTATGGACGTTTTGAGTATCTAGTACTTGGATTATCATGTGTATCTCATCACTCTAAAAGATAATTTGTTGGGTTAATGTTTACTTCAATTGGGATTGAGTTGGGTGAACCTTCTCAATGATGTTTCAACTACCATGATAGTTAAATTAAATTTCTATTCCTTTGCAGTAGGGAAAAATTGGCTTTATGCAAAAACTATAACCATAGAGCTTTCCACCGGCCATATTGCATATAGTGTAGCTTTACTTTTGTTACTCTCCATGTGTTACTTTGCCAGCATATTCCATGTGCTGACCCGTTTCGGGCTGCAACGTTCATGTTGCAGACTTTTCAGACGACGAGTAAGGTGCCTTTAGGTCGTGGTTCTATACTCAGTGATGCCGTTGGAGTTGATGGACTCGCTTATCTTCCAAGCCTTCCGCTGTTATCGTTGTTAGATGGCCTTAAGCCATTTTTATTGTAATAAGTTCATCTTTGGAACTTTCGATGTAATAAGTGTGTGATTGCCACTCTGTTATAATTCCTTCAAGTACTGTGCATGTCAGCATTACTGATCCAGGGATGACACTGATGCACAGAGATCAGACTGTTTAAGGTATGGTCGCTACAAGATGGTATCCGAGCACACGCTGACTGTAGGACACGACCACTAAGCTAAAACCCTAGATCACTATTCACTCTTCTCATTTCTGACTCCTCATCTTTTCTACTCTTTTAGGATGGCGGATGCAAGGAACGAGTTCACGCAACCTGATGAAGATACACCATTCGAACGACACCTGAAGGAAGTCACAAGATATCTAAACATCGGACTACCCAGCTTCACCGGAACCTACAATGCCACTTTACCTGAATAGGAGCGCTGGTTGATTCAAGCTCAAGTTCCAGGGAGGACGTTCATGCCCGTCACCGCACCCATAGTGTTTTCCTTTAATGCGCCTACATGGAGCCTAGGCAGGAGTATGGCAGCCCACATCACTATGGGAAGGATTGGAGAAGTCTACAAGCAGGAGCTGAAGGACACTATCTACCAGATTTGTGGACGCCGAGATGAGCGGTGGGACATGATCAACACCCGGAAGGACAGGTCCATTGCCGCATTCATTCAAGAGTTAAACCAACACATTCGTCGCCAGGAGCACCAGATGTGTGCAGGAATGATAGACTTGAAGAAAGCACTAACCCGAAACTTGGAGTTAGAGGAGGAACTCAAGTCAACGCGCGACGGATATGAGGAGGAGATGTTAATACTCGTGGAGAAGAATGATGATTTTACACGGAAGCTAGGAGTATTCATGGGAGATCCAGCACCAGGAGGGGAAGAAGAGGAAGAAGAACCCAAGGAGATTTGTCCTGAAGACTACATCATCCTTGACGACACGGACTCAGACCCCGATGATAGTGATGACGAGGACTATGAAAATGAAGCTGGAGCTGATATCATGGAATCCTCTGTCGATCAAAATTTCTAGAAGACCTTCCTATGACTAGTAGTTTTTCCCATCTAGTAGACTTAGAGCACTTTTGTAACGTTAGATCCGTGTAAGCCCTTATTTTGAAATTGATCTTGGTGTGATATGTTTGTGTTCTTCTCATGTGCATTTGGGTAGTGATTTTCCCTTAGACCTCTTTTCTATTCTAATCTCTTCCCTCTACACCCATAAGATGCCTCCAAGACGTGAGCCCGGATTTGAGTTTCCCCCTGAGCTCACTCAGTTGATCCAGCAGCAGAACACTTTGATGCAACTTCTTGTCCAGAACACTCAGAACAACCAGAACAACAACAACCCTCCACCACCACCACCACCCGTGGATAACCTGACCCGTTTCCTAAGGTTACAACCACCGGTGTTTGCTAGCAGCATTGAACCAATAGTCGTTGATGACTGGCTGCGCAAGATTGGAAGGGATTTGACCACTGCTAACTGCTCGGATGCTGAGAAGGTGCGATTTGCCGCACATCAGTTGTCTGGACCAGCCGCAGCATGGTGGGAGAACTACACAGCCACCTTCCCCATAGCCAATGTTACCTGGGATCAGTTTCAGCAAGCTTTCCGTACCGCCCATGTCTCAACTGGAGCTATGAGCATGAAGAAGCGGGAGTTTCGCAACCTGCGCCAAGGAAATCATACTGTGGCTGAGTACGTAGATGAGTTTAGTACTCTATCTCGATACGCCCCAGATGATGTGGCCACAGATGCCACTAAGCAGGAGAGATTTATGGAAGGGCTGAATGATGATATGAGCGTACAGTTGATGGTAGCAAGCTTCAACAACTACCAGGAATTGGTTGATCGAGCTCTAATGATTGAAGGGAAGCATCAACAGATTGAAAACCGCAAGAGGAATTATGGACAAGGAAAGTACAATTCTGGAGCTCAACAGAAGCCACGTTTTACCCCTAAACCGGTAGGACAATTTCAACATACCCATGGAGGAGGTAGCTCGCACAATCATAGTGGCCCCAAGAATGGTAATGGGAATGGAGTAAGCAATGGACAGAACCGTACCAACCCAGCAACACCAGCCAAGCGAGACCTGAGCCAAGTCACTTGCTATAAGTGCCAGAAGACGGGACATTACGCCAATGAATGTCTAGAAGCCCAGAATGGAAACGGCAATGTAAGCTCTGGGAAGAAGCCGAACCCTTTTAATAGGGGACAAGTGAACCACGTTAGCGTGGAGGAGGTTGAAGCTCAGCCAGATGCAGTAATAGGTAAGTTTTTAGTTAAGTCCTTTACTGCACTCGTTCTTTTTGATACTGGTGCATCGCATTCGTACATTTCAAGGGGATTTGTGGATAAGTATAAGCTGCCAACCCAAGCCCTTTGGTCACCCATGTTAGTAACCTCACCTGGAGTAGAGTATATGGCCAGATTATGGTGTGATCAATTGCCATTAAGGATTGGTAACTACACATTCCTTTCGGACCTAATAGTATTGGAATCTCAAGGATTGGATGTGATATTAGGCATGGATTGGTTATCTAAGTACGAAGGGAACATTGAATGCGCTAGTAAGTCCATTTTGCTTACTACGCCAGAAGGAAGAAGGATCAAGTATGTATCCCAGCATGTGCCGAAGAGGGACAGAGTAAATTCCTTATCAGGAGTTGTTCAGGAGGAAGTACCAGTGGTGAAAGATTTCCCTGACGTATTTCCAGAGGAGCTGCCAGGCATGCCACCAGATAGAGATATTGAGTTTTGATCGAGCTTTTGCCAGGCACAGGGCCAATATCTAAGAGACCATACAGGATGCCCGCAAAGGATTTGGAGGAGATTAAGAAACAGATTAAGGAGTTACTGGATAAAGGTTACATTCACCCAAGTTCTTCGCCTTGGGGGTCGCCAGTACTTCTAGTGGAGAAGAAGGACGGATCGCTAAGAATGGTTGTTGATTATCGAGGATTGAATGAAGTAACAATCAAGAACAAGTACCCACTGCCGATGATCAATTATCTATTCGATAGATTGCAAGGAGCTAAGGTATTTTCCAAGATCGACTTGCGATCAGGATACCATCAATTGAAGATTCGAGAGCAGGATATACCTAAGACGGCCTTTACCACCAGGTATGGGTTGTACGAGTATACCGTTATGTCTTTTGGTCTGACTAATGCACCAACATACTTTATGAACTTGATGAACAAGGTGTTTATGGAGGTCCTGGATAAGTTCGTTGTGGTGTTCATAGATGATATATTAATCTTCTCAAAGGATGAAGAGGAACATAAGGAGCATTTGCGGTTAGTACTTGAGAAGCTCAGAGAACATCGGTTATACGCCAAGTTCAGCAAATGTGAGTTTTGGTTGAAAGAAGTTGGATTCCTTGGACATGTTATATCCGGAGAAGGAATAGCAGTAGATCCCGCCAAGGTTGACACTGTGACAAATTGGGAAGCACCGACAACAGTTGGAGAGATCCAGAGTTTTCTGGGACTTGCAGGATACTACCGGAGATTTATTGAGAATTTCTCAAGGATTGCAAAGCCTATGACAGAGTTGTTAAAGAAGGATACCAAGTTTAATTGGACAGAAGAATGTGAGGCCAGTTTCCAAGAATTAAAGAAACGTTTGGTCTCATCACCTGTGTTGATTCTGCCAGATCAACATAAGGACTATGAGGTGTACTGCGACGCTTCACGTCGAGGACTTGGAGCAGTTCTTATGCAGGAAGGAAGAGTTGTTTCGTATGCTTCACGACAACTGAAACCTCATGAGTTGAACTATGCCACTCATGATTTGGAGTTAGCAGCCATAGTTCATGCATTGAAGACTTGGAGACATTTCCTCATTGGAAACCATTGTGAAGTATATATGGATCACAAGAGTTTGAAGTATATATTCACTCAGAAGGAGCTAAATCTCAGGCAAAGGAGATGGTTGGAACTCATCAAGGATTATGACATGAGATTGCATTATCATCCCGGAAAGGCTAACATGGTAGCTGATGCGCTAAGCCGTAAGAGCCATGTCAATACACTAACGACAGAGGATTTACCGAAAGAGTTAGCCGAGGACCTACGTGAGCTATGTTTGGAGATAGTTCCGAGAGGCTATGTAGCAACACTGGAGATTCAGTCTACCTTGATGGATAAAATCACAGAAGCTCAGAAAACTGACGAGGAGGTTGCCTCTATAAAGGAGAAGATGAGCAAAGGAAAGGTTAAAGGATTTCGTGAGGATGAGCACGACACCCTATGGTTTGAGGACCGCGTATATGTGTCTAACGACCCAGGGATCAGGAAGTTGATTCTGCAAGAGGACCATGATTCACCATACTCGATTCACCCAGGAAATACCAAGATGTACTTGGACTTGAAGGATACTTTCTGGTGGACCAGTATGAAGAAGGATATTGCGGAGTATGTAGCCGTTTGTGATGTATGTCAGAGAGTGAAGGCAGAGCATCAGAAGCCGGCAGGATTGTTACAACCATTGCCAATACCCGAATGGAAGTGGGATAAGCTAGGCATGGATTTTATTACGGGATTACCCAGAACTCGTTCAGGCTATGACTCTATTTGGGTTGTAGTCGATCGTTTGACGAAGGGAGCTCATTTCATCCCAGTGAAGACTACTTACACCAGTGCAAAGTTGGCGAAGATATATATGACCAGGATCGTATGCCTGCATGGAGTTCCGAGGAGCATCGTATCAGATAGAGGAACCCAGTTTACCTCAAAGTTCTGGAATCAGTTACACGAAACTTTGGGTACCAGGCTAGAGTTTAGCACAGCTTTTCATCCGCAAACAGATGGACGGACTCAGAGAGTCAATCAGATTTTGGAAGATATGCTGAGAGCTTGTGCGCTAGATTATGGATCTAGTTGGGACGACAATTTGTCCTATGCAAAGTTCTCTTACAACAACAGTTATCAATCCAGTCTGAAAATGGCCCCTTTCGAAGCATTATACGGAAGGAGGTGCAGGACCCCGTTGTCTTGGGACGAAGTTGGAGACCGCCAGTTGTTTGGACCAGATTTGATCAAGGAATCGGAGCAGAAGGTAAAGGTGATTCGCGATAGGCTCAAGGTAGCCCGGTCCAGGCAGAAGAGCTACGCGGATTCAAAATGCAAAGAGATAGTTTACGAAGTCGGAGACCTAGTTTATCTTTGAGTATCTCACTTCGAGGAGTTAAGCGCTTCGGAGTTAAAGGAAAGCTAGCGCCTCGTTTTGTAGGACCATACAAAATTTTGGAACATATGGGGGAAGTAGCCTACAAGTTGGAATTGCCCGAAGGATTGTCAGGAGTTCACGATGTATTCCACGTTTCCCATTTGAAGAAATGCCAAGCCGAGATGGCTGAGATACCGCCGAGGGATACAGTGCCATTGGAAGAAATTCAGCTGGACAGTGATTTGACCTGTGAAGAAAACCCAGTCAAGATTCTTGAGTATGCGAGCCGAATCACCCGCAGCAAGGTTATCAAATTTTGCAAAGTTCAGTGGAGCCACCACATCGAGGATGAAGCTACCTGGGAAAGAGAGGAAGACCTGCAGAAGGACCACCCTCACCTATTTTCTAGCCAACCCGAATCTCGAGGGCAAGATTCATCTTAAGGGGGGTAGGTTTATAACATCCCAAATTTTTAATTTGGAATGTTATACATTAGATCATCAATGCATATCATAATTTTGCTTTTGGAGGATCCAGGAAATTCTACGCAACTCAAGGACCCTCGAAGAGAGTTGGGGATTTCGTTATTTTCATATTTGAGGTTTCTCAAATTTTGAAAATAGGATCATTTGATTTTATTTGTTTTATCTTCAGGTATTTCTAATATAAAAATTATGAGAGAGGGAGTAAAATGACTCTCCCAAAAATATAAAAATACTTAGGATTTAATAGAAAAAATCAAATAAGTTTTATTTTGGAGTTTCTGCTATTTTATTTGAATTTAGGAAAAATTGCATGTTTTCAAAAATGCATTTAGGGCCAAGAAAAATGTTCATCTTGTTCTAAATATTTCATTTAGACAGTGAAAATTTGTTTTGGCATTTTTAGATTTTTATTTTATTTTCTAGAATTTTTCGTAGTTTCGGCGTTTAAAAAAATAGGAGTCCCCGTGCCCGACTGGGCCGAAGGCCGAGCCAGCCAGGCCTGCGCGGCGCCGCC
>LR738715.1:204573717-204589191 GCA_902687465.1 Secale cereale | reverse complement strand
GAGCGAGACCACCGGAAGGACCGCGGGGGCCTGGCGCATCCGTTCAGAGGGTCAACCAACGCTGGGGAGGAGTAGGGAGGCGGGGAGGGGCGGCGCCAGAGGAGGTACAGAGAGCTTCGGGCGGTGGTGGGGCTCGGCGATGCGGGCGCTCCGGCGAGGGGGAAAGGGGGTGAGGCGGGACGAGAGGAACACGGTGGACGTGGTGGGAGGAAGAGAGGAGCCTCGGGTTGGCCCGAATCATGCCGAGACCGAGGCGGCCATGGTGATCTCTGGCAAAAAGAAGAGGGGGCCGAGGGCTCTGGTGGTCGAGGAGGAGCGGGGAGAGGCTGTTGAGGTGCGGAGGACCTCGGGCACCCTTTATATAGGCGAGGGGAGGGATCTGTAGCTCACAAGCGAGCTTGAGCAGTGCTCTAATGGAGGTCAGAGGCTGGGCATCGCAGGGGCACTATTGTGACGGCGCAATGCTGGTGAACCACGACGAGGCATCGATGCAGGGCGATGCAATCGAGCACGGGGGAGCTCCTGGACAAGGATGGAGGTCGAGACGAGGAGGGAGGCGCCGGGAATAGTGGCCGGATCGATCTAGAGCGCGCGTTGTGCATGACGCAAGCGTGATCACCACGTGCATTGGTGCGAGCGGCGCGCTTTGGCGTGGCCAATCATGTCCACTAGATGGATCTTAGTTCCCTTAGTAAAGATGCAGAAAGAAAATGGTCCAGGGGCAAAGAAGTGATTTTCACTTAGCTCCAAAGTAAATCAACAGGAAGGTGCTTGTAACTTCCTGTGGTTAAACCAGCTTGGTAACTCGGTAACTAAGTTGTCTGGCAATGATCTTACTCTAGGGTCATGCTTATCACCAAAAATCAGACTAATAGGAGGAGTTTAGATGGGGGTTGCTGTAGAAAGTGCAAAACTGGATAGATTAGGGGATTATGATGTTGCACTTACATACTTAAGTTTCATGAGCTGAAATTTGGTGTAGTGTGATTATTTGACCATATGGAGCTTCTGTAAAAATCTCATGCCATTTGGAGTTACCAAAGTTGCACTTCTTTCACAAAGCTCCATTCTGGCCAGTAACTAGGAAAATTTACCGTGGGTAAATTGATAACTGGATTGAGCCAAAACTTGGTGGAGGGAGTAGATGTAGATGTAAGAATGTCCTGGTAAATTTTCAGCTCAAATTAAGCAAGGTAAAATAGTGTTGCTTCACAAAGTGAAAATCTTACCAGGAACCAAGATTTGGAGCTGAGCTCACATAGATGATCTCCATGAGCTCAAATTTGGTAGATATTCATGATTTGGTCAAATGAAGGATGTGACAAAGTTTCAACTCATTTGAACATGCCTAGAATATACTTTCTTTACAAAGTTCTTTTCTGGACAGAAACTTTAGAAAATCACTGGAAAATAATTACTAGGAAAATGAGTTTGAAATTTGGCACAGAGCAATGATGTGGACATGAAAATATGTCCACAAAGTTTGGGGGCAATAGGGAAAATATAAATAGCACTTGCTTCACAAAGTGCCATTCAAGGCAGAATAGGAAAATGATTATTGGAGGATTATTTTTGAACATGGCAATGAAATATTTTGCCATATTTGAGCAAGATATGTCCCAAACAATTTATGAGAATTATTTGAGAATTTTTAGAATGATAGAGATATAGGTTGCTTCACAACCTAGGGCAAAAAGAATTATTCCTTTAATAGAAAAGGAATATTCCTTGGAAAAATAATATTGGGTTAGGTCAATGATGGAAATGGCAGGGTCTTGGGATGATTATGAGGATGGCAAGCCACTATAAAATCTGGGAAGATATGATCTTCCCAAGTTTCAGAACCACATAGCCACTGAAAAGCAAATAAAAACAAGAAATCCAAGAAAATCATGAGAAAAAGTAAAGGGCAAAAATCCAGGCTGTTACAATAATGTTGGATACATGGCCTAAGCTTCTTTCTGAAATTATATATATATCATATATGTGTTGTGAAAATGCAGGGAAATAACAGAAAACAGAACAAAAAGAGGCAATGCAGGCACTTTGCCGTCTGCGAGAGGACGACAAAGCCATTTTCCATCGGTGGCCAGACGGCAAAGGTGCCACATGGCAACAACCTGTGCAACCTGGGAGCACCAGGTCTGATACATTTGGTCATTTTGCCGTCCGCTGGCACACGACAAAGTCTGTGTTTGTTTGCCGTCAGTTGGCAGACGACAAAGTCTGCAGTTAGCATGACCAGTCCACAATACTACTAACGTCATATGGCAGACGACAAAGGCAGGTGTTAGCTTGCCGTCAGCTGGCATACGACAAAGTCTGCCATTAGCCACCTAATGGGGCTAACAACTATACGTTGTCGTCTACGTACTTTGTCGTCGGCTTGGCCAGGAACACCGACGGCAAATATCTTTGTCGTCCGCTATGCTTATGCAGACAACAAAGTAGCTAATTACCATGACTTCCTGTGCCGAAAGTGGGGCTGTCAGCCAGCAGGCGGCAAAGGTGTGCCGTTTGTGGCCTGGTACGGCAAAGTATAGCAGATTCCTGTAGTGTAAACAAAATTTAATATAAAGGGCACTCCCACTCAAATTAATATTAGGGGAAGTATCAAGTGAAAACTTGATTTCAGTGAAAATCTGAAAACTTGGATCTCACCTCGTTGGATCTATAGCGAACGGCATCTGCTAAAGGCGGAGCTCCCATCAGCAACTTAAACACATATTAGCACAAAACCCCCTCTCCTATTGGCCATCTAGGGCCATAGTCCTTGACTGTTCGTGAGATGTATTCAGCTGCCCTACGCCGGCTGCAACGAGACCTCCGCCGGCTAGCCCTTGCCCTCCGTCGGCTGCAACGAGACCTTCGTCGGCAGAGACTTTCCCTCCACCGGCCTTTTGAAGGAAATATGCCCTAGAGGCAATAATAAAGTTGTTATTTATATTTCCTTATATCATGATAAATGTCTATTATTCATGCTAGAATTGTATTAACCAAAAACTTAGTACATGTGTGAATACATAGACAAAACAGAGTGTCCCTAGTATGCCTCTACTAGACTAGCTCATTGATCAAAGATGGTTATGTTTCCTAGCCATAGACATGAGTTGTCATTTGATCAACGGGATCACATCATTAGGAGAATGATGTGATGGACTAGACCCATCCGTTAGCATAGCACTATGATCGTTTAGTTTTACTGCTATTGCTTTCTTCATGACTTATACATGTTCCTATGACTATGAGATTATGCAACTCCCGAATACCGTAGGAACACCTTGTGTGCTATCAAACGTCACAACGTAACTGGGTGATCATCAAGATGCTCTACAGGTGTCTCCGAAAGTATTCGTGGTGTTGGCATAGATCAAGATTAGGATTTGTCACTCCGAGTGTCGGAGAGGTATCTCTGGGCCCTCTCGGTAACACACATCACAATAAGCCTTGCAAGCAAAAGACTAATGAGTTAGTCACGAGATGATGTGTTACGGAACGAGTAAAGAGACTTGCCGGTAACGAGATTGAACTAGGTATAGAGATACCGACGATCGAATCTCGGGCAAGTAACATACCGATGACAAAAGGAACAACGTATGTTGTTATGCGGTTCTGACCGATAATAGATCTTCGTAGAATATGTAGGAGCCAATATGAACATCCAGGTTCCGCTATTGGTTATTGACCGGAGATGAGTCTCGGTCATGTCTACATAGTTCTCGAACCCGTAGGGTCCGCACGCTTAACGTTTGATGACGATCGGTATTATGAGTTTATGAGTATTGATGTACCGAAGGTAGTTCGGAGTCCCGGATGAGATCACGGACATGACGAGGAGTCTCGGAAAGTCCGAGACATAAAGATTGATATATTGGACGACTATATTCGGACACCGGAAGTGTTCCGGAAAAGTTTCGGATTTATCGGGAATGCCGGAAGGGGTTACCGGAACCCCCTACGAGAGGGGATGGTCCATAGTGGGCCTAAAGGGAAAGAGAGAGGCAGCCCATAGGGCTGGCCGGCGCCCCCACCTAGGGTTCCTAGTTGGACTAGGATTGGGGGGGCGCCACCTCTCCTATTCCTTTCCCTCTTCCTTCTTTTGGTGAATCCTACTAGGAATAGGATTGCAATCCTATTCCTAGTAGGAGTCCACTCCCTAGCCGCACCAGGAAGGGCCGGCCGGCCTCCCTCCCTTGCTCCTTTATATACGGGGGTAGGGGGGCACCCAAAGAGACACAAGTTGAATTGTTTTAGCCGTGTGCGGTGCCCCCCTGCACAGAATCACACCTCGGTCATACCGTCGCGGAGCTTAGGCAAAGCCCTGCGCCGGTGAACACATCATATCCGTCACCACGCCTTCGTGCTGACGAAACTCTCCCGTGAAGCTCAATTGGATCAAGAGCTCGTGGGACGTCATCAAGCTGAACGTGTGCTGAACGCGGAGGTGCCGTACGTTCGGTGCTTGATCGGTTGGATCGCGAAGAAGTTCGACAACATCAACCGCGTCACTTGACGCTTCCGCTCCCGGTCTACGAGGGTACGTAGACACACTCTTCCCTCTCGTTGCTATGCATCTGGTAGATAGATCTTGCGTGATCGTAGGAAAATTTTAAAATACTACGTTCCCCAACAGTGGCATCATGAGCCAGGTCTATGCGTAGATGATATGCACGAGTAGAACACAATGAGTTGTGGGCGATACTAGTCATACTGCTTACCAGCATGTCATACTTTGCTTCGGCGGTATTGTGAGATGAAGCGGCCCGGACCGACATTACGCGTACGCTTACGCGAGACTGGTTTCACCGTTACGAGCACTCGTTGCTTAAAGGTGACTGGCGGGTGTCTGTCTCTCTCACTTTAGCTGAATCAAGTGTGGCTACGCCCGTTCCTTGTGAAGGTTAAAACAGCACATACTTGACGAAACATCGTTGTGGTTTTGTATGCGTAGGTAAGAACGGTTCTTGCTAAAGCCCGTAGCAGCCACGTAAAACTTGCAACAACAAAGTAGAGGACGTCTAACTTGTTTTTGCAGGGCATGTTGTGATGTGATATGGTCAAGACATGATGAGTTATACGGTTTTTGTATGAGATGATCATGTTTTGTGAGGGTGATCATGACGGTGCTTTGGAGATGGAGATCAAAAGCACAAGATGATGATGGCCATATCATGTCACATATTTTGATTGCATGTGATGTTTATCTTATTATGCTTCTTATTTTTCTTAGAACGACGGTAGCATTATAAGATGATCCCTTACTAAATTTCAAGGTATAAGTGTTCTCCCTGAGTATGCACCGTTGCGAAAGTTCGTCGTGCCGAGACACCACGTGATGATCGGGTGTGATAAGCTCTACGTTCAAATACAACGGGTGTAAGCTAGTTTTGCACACGCAGAATACTCGGGTTAAACTTGACGAGCCTAGCATATGCAGATATGGCCTCGGAACACTGGAGACCGAAAGGTCGAGCGTGAATCATATAGTAGATATGATCAACATAAGATGTTCACCATTGAAACTACTCCATCTCACATGATGATCGGACATGGTTTAGTTGATTTGGATCACGTGATCATTTAGATGACTAGAGGGATGTCTATCTAAGTGGGAGTTCTTAAGTAATATGATTAAATTGAACTTTAATTTATCATGAACTTAGTCCTGGTAGTATTAGCATATCTATGTTGTAGATCAATAGCTCGCGATGTTGCTCCACGTTTATTTTTTATATGTTCCTAGAGAAAACCAAGTTGAAAGATGTTAGTAGCAATGATGCGGAATTTTTTCGTGATCTGAGGATTATCCTCATTTGCTGCGCAGAAGAATTATGTCCTTGATGCACCACTAGGTGACAGACCTATTGCAGGAGCAGATGTAGACGTTATGAACGTTTTGACAAAAGCTCGATATGATGACTACTTGATAGTTTAGTGCACCATGCTTTACGGCTTATAACCGGGACTTCAAAAATGTTTTGAAATGCCACGGAGCATATGAGATGTTCCAAGAGTTGAAATTAGTATTTCATACTCATGCCCGTGTCGAGAGGTATAAGACCTCTGACAGTACTTTGCCTACAAGATGGAGGAGAATAGCTCAACCAGTGAGCATGTGCTCAGATTGTCTGGGTACTACAATTGCTTGAATCAAGTGGAGTTAATCTTCCAGATAAGATAGCAATTGACAAAGTTCTCTAGACACTATCACCGAGTTAGTAGAACTTCGTGATGAACTATAATATGCAAGGGATGACAAAAGTAATTCCCGAGCTCTTCGCGATGCTGAAATCGGCGAAGGTAGAAATCAAGAAAAAGCATCAAGTGTTGATGGTTAACAAGACCACTTGTTTCAAGTAAAGGGCAAAGGGATAGAAGGGGAACTTCAAGAAGAATGACAAGCAAGTTGTCACTCCCATGAAGAAACCCAAAGCTAAACTCAAGCCTGAAACTAAGTACTTCTACTGCAAAGGAAATGGTCACTAGAAGTGGAACTGCCCTAGATATTTGGCGGATAAGAAGGATGGCAAAGTGAACAAAGGTATATTTGATATACAGATTATTGATATGTATTTTACTAGTGTTCATAGCAACCCCTCGGTATTTGATATTGGTTCAGTTGCTAAAGAGTAGTAACTCGAAATGGGAGTTGCATAATGAACAGAAACTAGTTAAAGGATGAAGTGACGATGTGTATTGGAAGTAGTTCCAAGATTGATATGATCATCATCGCACACTCCCTATACTTTCGGGATTAGTGTTGAACCTAAATAAGTGTTATTTGGTGTTTGTGTTGAGCATGAATATGATTTGATCATGTTTATTGCAATACGGTTATTCATGTAAGTTAGAGAATAATTGTTGTTCTGTTTACATGAATAAAACCTTCTATGGTCATACACCCAATGAAAATGGTTTGTTGGATCTCGATCGTGTGATACACATATTCGTAATATTGAAGCCAAAATATGCAAGGTTAATAATGATAGTGCAACTTATTTGTGGCACTGCCGTTTAGGTCATATTAGTGTAAAGCGCATGAAGAAACTCCATAGTGATGGACTTTCGGAATCACTTGATTATGAATCACTTGGTGCTTGCGAACCATGCCTCATGGGCAAGATGACTAAAACTCCGTTCTCCGGAACTATGGAGCGAGCAACAGATTTGTTGGAAATCATACATACTGATGTATGTGGGCCAATGAGTGTTGAAGCTCGCGGCGGGTATCGTTATTTTCTGACCTTCACTGATGATTTGAGCAGATATGGGTATATCTACTTAATGAAGCACAAGTCTGAAACATTTGAAAAGTTTAAAGAATTTCAGAGTGAAGTAGAGAATCATCGTAACAAGAAAATAAAGTTTCTACGATCTGATCGTGGAGGAGAATATTTGAGTTACGAGTTTGGTCTTCATTTGAAACAATGTGGAATAGTTTCACAACTCACGCCACCCGGAACACCACAGCGTAATGGTGTGTCCGAACGTCGTAACCGTACTTTATTGGATATGGTACGATCTATGATGTCTCTTACCGATTTACCACTATCGTTTTGGGGTTATGCTTTAGAGACAGCTGCATTCACGTTAAATAGGGCACCATCTAAATCCGTTGATACGACACCTTATGAACTATGGTTTGGCAAGAAACCAAAGTTGTCGTTTCTTAAAGTTTGGGGCTGCGATGCTTATGTAAAAAAAACTTCAACCTGATAAGCTCGAACCCAAGTCGGAGAAATGTGTCTTCATAGGATACCCAAAAGAGACTGTTGGGTACACCTTCTATCACAGATCCGAAGGCAAGATATTCGTTGCTAAGAATGGATCCTTTCTAGAGAAGGAGTTTCTCTCGAAAGAAGTGAGTGGGAGGAAAGTAGAACTTGATGAGGTAATTGTACCTTCTCCCGGATTGGAAAGTAGTACATCACAAAAAATTGTTCCAATGATTCCTACACCAATCAGTGAGGAAGTTAATGACGATGATCATGAAACTTCGGATCAAGTTTCTGCTGAACGTCGTAGATCAACCAGAGTACGTTCCGCACCAGAGTGGTACGGCAACCCAGTTCTGGAAATCATGTTACTAGACCATGATGAACCTACGAACTATGAGGAAGCGATGATGAGCCCAGATTCCGCAAAATGGCTTGAGGCCATGAAATCTGAGATGGGATCCATGTGTGAGAACAAAGTGTGGACTTTGGTTGACTTGCCCGATGATCGGCAGGCCATCGAAAATAAATGGATCTTCAAGAGGAAGACCGACGCAGACGGTAATGCTACTGTTTACAAAGCTCGACTTGTTGCGAAAGGGTTTCGACAAGTTCAAGGAGTTGACTACGATGAGACTTTCTCACCGGTAGCGATGCTTAAGTCTGTCCGAATCATGTTAGCAATTGCCGCATTTTATGATTATGAAATCTGGCAAATGGATGTCAAAACTGCATTCCTGAATGGATATCTCAAAGAAGAGTTGTATTTGATGCAACCAAAAGGTTTTGTCGATCCAAAAGGTGCTAACAAAGTATGCAAGCTCCAGCGATCCATCTATGGACTGGTGCAAGCATCTCGGAGTTGGAATATACGCTTTGATGAGGTTATCAAAGCATATGGTTTTATACAGACTTTTGGAGAAGCCTGTATTTACAAGAAAGTGAGTGGGAGCTCTGTAGCATTTCTAATATTATATGTGGATGACATATTGTTGATTGGAAATGATATAGAATTTCTGGATAGCATAAAAGGATACTTGAATAAGAGTTTTTCAATGAAAGACCTCGGTGAAGCTGCTTATATATTAGGCATCAAGATCTATAGAGATAGATCAAGACGCTTAATTGGACTTTCACAAAGCACATACCTTGATAAGATTTTGAAGAAGTTCAAAATGGATTAGTCAAAGAAAGGGTTCTTGCCTGTATTACAAGGTATGAAGTTGAGTAAGACTCAATGCCCGACCACTGCAGAAGATAGAGAGAAAATGAAAGTCATTCCCTATGCCTCAGTCATAGGATCTATCATGTATGCAATGCTGTGTACCAGACCTGATGTATGCCTTGCTATTAGTCTAGCAGGGAGGTACCAAAGTAATCCAGGAGTGGATCACTGTACAGCGGTCAAAATTATCCTTAGTAATTGGATGACTAAGGAAATATTTCTCGATTATGGAGGTGATAAAGAGTTCGTCGTAAAGGGTTACGCCGATGCAAGCTTTGACACTAAAGCCAGATGACTCTAAGTATCAATCTGGATGCGTATTGAAAGTGGGAGCAATTAGCTAGAGTAGCTCTATGCAGAGCATTGTAGACATAGAAATTTGCGAAATACATACGGATCTGAATGTGACAGACCCGTTGACTAAACTTCTCTCACAAGCAAAACATGGTCACACCTTATTACTCTTGGGTATTAATCACATAGCGATGTGAACTAGATTATTGACTCTAGTAAACCCTTTGGGTGTTGGTCACATGGCGATGTGAACTATGGGTGTTATTCACATAACGATGTAAACTATCGTTATTAAATCACATGGCGATGTGAGCTAGATTATTGACTCTAGTGCAAGTGGGAGACTGAAGGAAATATGCCCTAGAGGCAATAATAAAGTTGTTATTTATATTTCCTTATATCATGATAAATGTCTATTATTCATGCTAGAATTGTATTAACCGAAAACTTAGTACATGTGTGAATACATAGACAAAACAGAGTGTCCCTAGTATGCCTCTACTAGACTAGCTCATTGATCAAAGATGGTTATGTTTCCTAGCCATAGACATGAGTTGTCATTTGATCAACGGGATCACATCATTAGGAGAATGATGTGATGGACTAGACCCATCCGTTAGCATAGCACTATGATCGTTTAGTTTTACTGCTATTGCTTTCTTCATGACTTATACATGTTCCTATGACTATGAGATTATGCAACTCCCGAATACCGTAGGAACACCTTGCGTGCTATCAAACGTCACAACGTAACTGGGTGATCATCAAGATGCTCTACAGGTGTCTCCGAAAGTATTCGTGGTGTTGGCATAGATCAAGATTAGGATTTGTCACTCCGAGTGTCGGAGAGGTATCTCTGGGCCCTCTCGGTAACACACATCACAATAAGCCTTGCAAGCAAAAGACTAATGAGTTAGTCACGAGATTATGTGTTACAGAACGAGTAAAGAGACTTGCCGGTAACGAGATTGAACTAGGTATAGAGATACCGACGATCGAATCTCGGGCAAGTAACATACCGACGACAAAAGGAACAACGTATGTTGTTATGCGGTTTTGACCGATAAAAGATCTTCATAGAATATGTAGGAGCCAATATGAACATCCAGGTTCCGCTATTGGTTATTGACCGGAGATGAGTCTCGGTCATGTCTACATAGTTCTCGAACCCGTAGGGTCCGCACGCTTAACGTTTGATGACGATCGGTATTATGAGTTTATGAGTTTTGATGTACCGAAGGTAGTTCGGAGTCCCGGATGAGATCACGGACATGACGAGGAGTCTCGGAATATCCGAGACATAAAGATTGATATATTGGACGACTATATTCGGACACCGGAAGTGTTCCGGAAAAGTTTCGGATTTAACGGGATTGCCGGAGGGGGTTACCGGAACCCCCTATGAAGGGGGATGGTCCATAGTGGGCCTTAAGGGAAAGAGAGAGGCAGCCCATAGGGCTGGACGGCGCCCCAACTAGGGTTCCTAGTTGGACTAGGATTGGGGGTCGCCACCTCTCCCTCTTTTCCTTTCCATCTCTTCCTTCTTTGGTGATTCCTACTAGGAATAGGATTGCAATCCTATTCCTAGTAGGATTGCACCTCTAGCCGCACCAAACAAGGGCCGGCCGGCCTCCCCCTTGCTCCTTTATATACGGGGGCAGGGGGGCACCCAAAGACACACAAGTTGAATTGTTCCAGCCGTGTGCGGTGCCCCCCTCCACGGAAACACACCTCGGTCATACCGTCGCGGTGCTTAGGCGAAGCCCTACGCCGGTGAATACATCATATCCGTCACCACGCCGTCGTGCTGACGAAACTCTCACGTGAAGCTCAACTGGATCAAGAGCTCGTGGGACGTCATCAAGCTGAACGTGTGCTGAACGCGGAGGTGCCGTACATTCGGTGCTTGATCGGTTGAATCGCGAAGAAGTTCGACTACATCTACCACGTCACTTGACGCTTCCGCTTCCGGTCCATGAGGGTACATAGACACACTCTTCCCTGTCGTTGCTATGCATCTGGTAGATAGATCTTGCGTGATCGTAGGAAAATTTTAAAATACTACGTTCCCCAACACCTTTATGGGCTCCCCATCGGCTGCGACTCTCCCTACACCGGTCACGCCTGTCACCATGACATGCTTTTCGCTGATCGTGATGGGTCTGCCGTCGGCTGCGGCTCGCCCTCTACGGGCTGTGACTGACTCCTTGGAGTACTCCTCACCACTAGCCCTCGATCTTGATGGCCATGCCTCTATTCGGTCCCCTGACCTCCCCTTCTATTTGATTTGAGGCAAGCCGGTGCTTTTAATTTTGGTGTAGAACAAGATGAAATTCAGAGCTTGAATGTTATTTTTTGAGCTATTCAGGGCATGAAATTCATGTGGTATGAGCTTTCTGTATCTCTGAATGTTTAAGTTTGAGAGTTTTTTAGTGTTTGTATTGTCAATCTGAATTGTAGCAAATGTGTTATCCGAAGAGAATTGGTAACAGTCAGCAAACTTGCAACTTATGCAAAGAACTGGCCATTAAACTCTCGCGTTCATTATTCAATCGGGAGATGATTTGACCCATTTTGTAGGTTCTTTTCCCGTGCAGAAATAAAACAACCCATTATGTAGAGTATGATTATGATCTTTTAGAAATAGAAACTGCTATTTTCTGAAAGACTGCAAGCTTTTTGATGCTTACTGAATTTCAGAAATATGAACCGCTCTTTCCTATGCTTACTGCATTTTCAGTTCTCACTTTCTTCTATACTTATTGCTAGAAAGTGTAATCATCGTAGCTAGTTGCAATTGTGTTTCCATCATTATGCAGATCTGTACAAACAAGTCACTGTATTAGTCATATAAACTAAAGCAAAAAATCCTGTTGTTCATCAACATTCAGCTACAAGTTTACAAAGGGGGAGCTACAAAGTCAGAGAGAAAATTCTGTACATCAAGAATTAGGAGGAGCTACAACTTCACACTGAATCAGATACTACCTACACGGAATTTACATGAAAATTGCAGCATACTTTTGCTGGACGGGCTCCCTACATACACATATAGGATATGACCACTGGTGCCGCTCGACTTCATCTCCGGAGACGGTCTAGCAAGAGCATTGGGACCCCAACTCGAGGTGAGTTTCAGTGCCTGCACCGCCAGTCCCCCACAGCTATGAGCCTCGCCTGCTGTAGTCGCCTCACCTCGCGAGCCCTTCCCGCCGCGGGAAGCTTCAACGTGGTGTGTGGCTGACTCACCGTCGTTGCGAGCTCTGTCTATGTCCGCCTCACCTCGGGACCCCTCCTGGCCGAGGGGAGCTTCGATGCGGTGGGTGCCTGCGTCGCCGTCGTTGGGAGCGCTTGCGGTGGCCGCCTCGCCACAGGAGCCGTCCCCGCCAAGGGGAGTTAGCACGGTGCATGGACGCGCCGCTTCTTTTGGTGGCGCGGGCTGTGGCCCCTCGCCTCAGAATCCATCCGGCGTGGGGTGCGCCGGCGTCGCCGCCATTGCTATTTCGCTGCCGGATATGAACGGGAGGGGATAACATTACTAGGAAGGAGGGGGTTTTGTGCTAACGAGTGTTTAAGTTGCTGGTGGGAGCTCCGCCCTTGAATAGATGCCGTTCGCTACAGATCCAACCGAGTGAGATCCAAGTTTCCAGATTTTCACTGAAATAAGGTTTTCACTTGATACTTCCCCCATAATTAATACTGATTCAAGATCCAAATCTAGTACCCAGCCATTGATGTGGACACCACTGTTGACGAGAATATTGACTCATGGGCAAACTTTTGCTGATCATATCCCCATATGATTCTTATTCATCTTTCGATGCTTCGTGCTCCGAGCTCAGAATGATTATGCTAGAACTTCAAGGAAACCGGGTGCTATCTGCTCACATGGTCTGACCATCCAACCGTCTTACACTTCACAAACCATTTTACTCATGCGAACATGATGCACTTCAAAATGTTATGTGTTATAGACGGTATCAACACTAGGAAGAGCACTTTTTAACTTGATATTTACTGCGAGAGGTCACCCTAATAATTTACTATTGTGCAATCAAAGGGTGCAAATAACAAAGGGATAAACATATTAGGCAATTCATAAAAGCCTGATATGGTATAACCCTATGCGCCGGGAATTCGTCATGATCATATTCAATCTTTAGTTGAAGCGTCCTGACGGCCAATATTTCGTTGTTGTGGCAACCGTTTAAGAAACGCTCGTTGCCGTGACGATTGTTTTAGAAAACGTTTTCGTGGCACTGAATGAAGAAATTCCACCGTGGCACAAAATTATAGCTACTCGTTCTGCGCCTAGTACACCTTCTCCACGCCGGGATTCTTCGTGTACATTTGTCATTGTCATCTGAAACCTGTAGGCCATCTCTATGATATTAACGTGGCAATCTCGTGGCTTTAGGCATCATGTCGTGATGCACAACCCACTTAGTATTATAACATATAACCATCTCATACATATACTCATTATCATGACGACGGTATACCACATAATATGCATGCCCTGCAAAACCAATTAGACGTCCTCTAATCGATTTTAGCAAAAAAATAGTTACGCGGTTAACTAGTTTTAACCAATAATAGTAGCTACCTACATCCACAACATATGCGATAATTCTTGATGCGAGATTAAGTTTTTGGGTGTGTGAAAGTAGAGAGTTAAAAATCTTACCCCCTACACTAAACTTCGTCAAATACACGTGACCCCCTAGAAGATCGCCCATCTTCGGCACCCTCTTGTGTACGGGATAGTTCACTATTCTTGACTATGATGAGGCGCAACGAACTGTTAGCAGATCATCGACAGCCAGAGCCGAGGTATTGTCAAAACTTTGTGCAAGGCCTCATCATGCCACCAATGAACTGAACAAAAGCAACACTCGAGTGAAGCACATCAAGAACATCAAACCCTCACATCTACATGTGATCTAGATCACAACCTACACCTACTAATGTAACTGCTCATGATGCCACTATTGGGAAACGTAGTAGAAAATAAAAACAAATCGCGCTGGATCATAAATGGCCTAACTCCCGTGTGGACCGTTAACAGGCCAAACGACACACCAGGCTGGAAATTGGCCCACCACTAGAATGGACACTAAAAGGCCGAAAGACGTACATCCTGAAAATTATCCCGTCTCTAGAATGGGCCGTTAACCGTCCGAAAGAACGTTGGGCCGCAATTGAGCCCGAATATACAGCGGGTTGTTAACGGGCTTGATCTGACAATGAGCTGCACTTGTGTGAAATAATTAACGGGTCATATTGGCAGAACTCGTATGGGAAGTGGCCCTAAATGGGCCGGCCTTTTAACATAAATGGTCCACTATTGGGCCGTGCCATGTGTCACTGCTTCGTAGGCTTGTCTCTCCATTAGATGAATGACTTCTGTCGTTACGCCGAGCTGACACGTGGTATCGTTGGCCAATGAGAATTTTACACGTGGAAAATCGCCATTGGTCCGGGCTGTTAACAGGTTATCGAATCCAAACATGTACCTAATAGCTCAACGACGACTCGTTACGATGGAAGACACGTGTCAGTTACCTTGACGAAAACACTTCCATAACGTGTCATTTATCATCATAGAAGTGAACACTTCCGTGATGATAATTTGAGTATTGTCATAAAATACTTCTATGACAACACATGTATGACTATCTTGATTCAATTATAAAATCATCACGAATGTACATGCATTACAGAAAATGCGACCTACCGTGGCAAACACGTATCATTACAGAAGTGTTTTTTTATAGTGCTTGGACTTCTGGTTAATTGCAAGCGCTGCTAGCCACTAGGCTAGAATCATGTTCCTCATGAAATAGTAGGTCGAGCGTACCTAAGTAAAGAAGAGCTGGGTTTCCACTGTTTATTCTTTGTCTATTTTTTAATCTTTTTTATTTTTCTTTTCTTTTTCTCAATCGGGTTTCTCTGTTTTCATTTATCTTTCTTTCCTTTTGTTGTTTTTCTTTATTTTTCTCCTTTTCACTCGGGTTTCCTTTTTCTTTTTGTCGTTTTTTTCTTTCTTTCTCCTTTTCATCGCCTTTTTGTTTTGTTTTCCGACTTCTTTGTTTTATGTTTGGTTTCCTTATTTCTTCTCAGTTTTTTGGATTTTTCTTTGTTTCTTTTGGTTTCATTCTACCTTTTTATATATGTAAACAACATTTTTGTAGTACATGTCTAACATTTTTTAATATAAAATTAATTTTTTTAATACAT
>LR738715.1:204555576-204567034 GCA_902687465.1 Secale cereale | reverse complement strand
CACTCGAAGTCTCGAAGACCAGTCTGGCGGCCATTCTTGCCGCGACCTGATCCAAGCCACAGCCTGTCAAGTTTATCTTTCAGGCTATAAGCTTGGGTTATGGCTTGTATGTTCCCAGTGTAGTCAGTGGAACATAGCAGATAATTGTGAGCAAAATGGACACATATCATCTACCTAGAGTGGTATTGGACTAATGTACCTGTGTAGAATGCCTTCCTGAAAAGAAAATTTCTGTTGGAGAAGAAACACTGAAGCGGATGTTGGAACTTGATCCTTGTTTCAGTATTCAAGTGGAAGTCATGCTAATATATATTTTTCACGATTTGCTATCATAGTATCACCATGGACTTGGCATAGTAGCAGTGTCGGGGTTTGTGGATGCTGTGCATTTGGAGAGTTTGGCAAAGGCCGATTGTGCGGTTGTGGGGTTTCTTGTCGTGCGAGTAGTTAGTCCGTGCTGTAGGTTTTTGCCTAGTTTTCTTTAAGTTAACTGGGCAATTCTCTTTTTAAAAAACGTTTGTCTTTGTTTCGAAAAAACAATCTGTAATGGGTTTCTGTTTTCTGGGCGGTATGAGTGATGAATGTTGGAGGCGCATTATTATTATTTTTTAAATGAAACGGAGACAAACTTTTTTGCATCATCTGTTTGACTTTGGCAGTTCCTGGGCTCGTAGCTAGCTAGTAGTAAACCTCTGTCTAGGTGTACAAGTCACCTTAGACTAGTCATGATGAGAAGTAATTTAGAGTAGTAATATGCTTATGTTACTGAACGCGGACGAAGAGCACACGGCGACGACGATCTCCAGAATCGAAGTCACTCGTCGTTTGTTTGGGGATTAGTGCAACTTTTCAATAAATTGACATCAATTTTACAATACAAACCCTTTGCGTATATGTCAACAGTAAAAAGCTGTCCATACTCATTAAATTTACTGGACAGAGCATTTAATTGCCGCATTGACCGACAAAATGGTGCAAGTTTTCAACGGAGAGTTAATTGAAAGTGAAGGAATGTGAACTTGCCAGGTAACTTACAGTGAAAATGTAAATTGATAAAAGGTAAAATAGAAGATGTAGCTACAAAGACTTAGTACGAATAATGTCTGATTAAGTGTATATAAAACTACATGATCAAGGTTTAGTGGTTGATAATACAAATTAACTAATACAAACCTTAAATATGTCCAGAATACCATATCTCTAGCAATAAGCACTATTTTTTCCAGTCGTACAAAATTACACGACATAATATGTACTCCCTCCGTTCCTAAATATAAGTCTTTGTAGAGATTTCACTATAAACCACATACGGATGTTTATAGATGCATTTTAGAATGTAGATTCACTCGTTTTGCTTCGTATGTGGTACATACTGGATTTTTTCCAAAGACTTATATTTAGGAAAGCAGGGAGTACTATGAATGCATACTCATTATGACAATGCATGCAGCGATATAACCGTGTGGTCCCATCTCATTATGACCATGCATGCAGTGATATAATCGTGTGGTCCCATGTCAAGCATTGATTGGCAAACATGTTGAATTGTCAACCGTGCGTGTCAGGCATTTACTATACTGATAAAACTATGATGATTAATTATACTTTTATGTGTTTCGTCTCCAAAGTTAGTATCATCAAATTCTCAGTTATTTTAGAAGAGGGTAATTTGGGGATTACTATAATAAAATTTACTGGCATTATTATCGTGAAGTTCTTGGTTTTTCACCAGAGATGAAAAACAACATATAACATCATTATAATTATCTCTGTTTTCTAACTAAGTATCATAAAATCTTGGTTTTCCTAGAAATAAATAATACCATGGAATTTGTAACATGAAACTTTGAGGAATTAGTACCCCCTTGAAAATAGTAAGAATGATGAAACCCAACATTTACTTTAAGGCAAGTTTTAGGCGGAAATAATATATTTTCCCACTTCTACAAATAGGAATAACACGTCGCATTTAAGTTTTGACGGGTGGTTGGGGAGTGGCCGTTGGAGATGATGGGTCTGCTTCTCTGCCACTAGTCAAGTCAATATAGCTGTTGAGATTCATACGAAAATATTTAGAGGGACATACATGATGTGTGAATCATGGAATACATCTGGACTAATATAGTAGTTGGAATCCCGATGCAAATGAGTGGGGCAGATTCCGGTGAAGGTGGTCGCCGTGTGCTCCCCTGCAATTTCGATATGTTACTAGTCTATATTACTACCTTCATAGTGGGTAGTAAGACTACTCACAGTGAGAGTAACATAAGTAATAATATCACATCTATCTAGATAAAGTAGATGATGTGGCAAGCAATAAATGAAAAAAGAGAGACATGTGGTAACATAGCTAGTTACTAGTAGTATGAGTAACATCACACATATCAAGGCAAGATGAGTCTATAGCCTAAGGCTGGTCACAATGGGGTGGAACTTAGGAGTAACATCACATATTTCAATACAACGTTGCTTATGTGGCGCATATTTAATGAAGAGTGAGGTGCTTGTGGTAACTAGCTAAGTTACCGGAACATCACACACTTTAAGAAACAATGAGTCTATAAGCTAATAAATGTATCGTTGCATGACACTACCTACATGTTCCTACCCACTATGGAGGTAGTAACATAGTCTAGATAAGTGTGTATGTTACTACCTTATGTTCCTGCCCATTGGGACCAGCCTAAGACTACCCATAGTGGGAGTAACATAGGTAGTAACATCACACATATCTAGATAAAAAAGATGATGTGGCAAGCA
This sequence comes from Secale cereale, assembly GCA_902687465.1. Classification (NCBI taxonomy): domain Eukaryota; kingdom Viridiplantae; phylum Streptophyta; class Magnoliopsida; order Poales; family Poaceae; genus Secale; species Secale cereale. The sequence continues at coordinate 204,564,274 of LR738715.1, read as the reverse complement.
ATAAATGAAGAAAGAGAGGCATGTGGTAACATAGCTAGTTACTACTAGTATGAGTAACATCACACATATCAAGGTAAGATGAGTCTATGGCCTAATAAATGAAGTCTTCCATGTTACCACACATATGTTACTCCCCACTATAGAGGTAGTAACATAGAGTAGTAACATGGGCATGTTACTACTCTATGTTACTACCCATTATGGCTAGTCTAATAAATAAAGTATTGCATGTTACCACACATATGTTACTCCCCACTATAGAGGTAGTAACATAGAGTAGTAACATGGACATGTTACTACTCTATGTTATTATCCATTGTGGCTAGTCTAACATAAGTTTAGTGTCATGCAAGACTTTATTTATTAGGTTATAGACTTATTTTGCATTGAGGTGTGTTATGTTAGTATGTTACCACAAACACCTCTCTCCTCATTAACTCTTTGCCACATAAGCATATTTGTCTTGGGATGCGTTATGTTACTAGCTAAGTTACTCTCACTATGGCTAGCATTAACTCTCACCTCGTTTATTGTTTTTAGACATGAATAAAGCAATCAACCAATAAAAGATGTGAGACGTGTGTGCTTTCAATGACTTGAGACTAGTAAACACAACATGAAGTGGTCAGCTCATTGCATGCAATGCTATTAATTAGTAAATAAACATTAAATTCTCTCATTTTTCTCTTCCCTTGACTGCGGTGCACAATCTAAAATGACTTATTCACCTAGACGGAGGGAGTATTGACACTCGCCCGGATGCAATTCAAAGTTGTTCTCTGTACCGAGAGAGAGAGGGGTCAACCTGTGTTTACTTCCTGGTCCTTGTACGACGCAGGAACCGGAAAAAAAATCCGCCAAGTTGGTCAACTTCAGACGACAGGTACGGAGAAGAATACAACGCCTGGGGCTTACGTATATCGTCGACAGCCACTCCGCCGCATTGCATGCACTTGCCGTCGTCAAACTCTGAAGAAACGAACTGGTCAGGGACGTAGGCTCCAACGTTCATCACGATTTTCTCATTGCGGTTGGTCACGAACAATTGGGCTGCCGTGCAAGCTATCTCGACAATACGAATCAATAGGTTGGTTATTAGTTAATTTTCTATAATTATTAAGTTTTTTTCTTTAGAAAAGGAAAAAAATACGAGTCACATACTAAGCATAGCAATTATGTTAAAAGATTTATCAAGTTTTATCAAATCTTATAGAAAGAGGTAGAATTTCATCTTTTGCGGGGATTACAAGGAAAAAAAAAGTCTTTTGACATTTTTCTTCTATCAATAGAGAGAATTCGGAGACAAGATTAGTTACTCTTCATCTACGAATATCTAAAAGTTTACACCTAATACTCCCTCCGTTCCACTATGTAGTGCCTATAGATTTTTATGAAAGTCAAACTTTGCCAACTTTGACCAAGTGTATAGAGAAAACTGTATACATCTACAATACCAAACATGTATATTCTGAAAATATAACTCACGATGTATTCAATGATGTCCATTTGGTATTCTAGATGTACATATTTTTCTCTATAAATATGGTCAAAGTTTGTAATATTTGATTTTTGTAAAAATCTATAGGCATTACATTATGGAACGGAGGGAGTACTGTATATCACCCGTACCAAAACACTATACTCTCTTCGATTCAGATTACTTGTTGTTCAAACGGATGTATCTAAACACATTTCAGTACTTAATACATCCATTTGAGCGACAAGTAATATGGATAGATGCAAGCGCGAAAGAATATTTGGATCCCATAAACGGATAGATGGTACAGCAGTTAAGCACAAGTTGGCCAGCTATTTCCTCGAGAAACATCTGCAGCCCCTTGCTTTATCCACAGCGCTCATCCGGCGCACCTGCCCAAAGGCCAAGGCCCGGCCATACGCCCACCCTGATCACAGTCCGTAATTGCCCAGTGGAGCCCATGCTACCTCCTCCTGAAATTATTTAGCCGGAGGACCTTTTGAAGTTTCGATGCGATCGACCAAATTGGCAGCAGCCGCCCGCCCAAGACGCAAACCATATCCACTGCCGTGCCCGGGCGTTGGGTGACGGGCGGGCACGACGGGGAGAGGGCACTGGTCCGTTGCGTCGTCGGGAGGTGAGGTGCGCGCCCGATCGGCCAATCTCCCGCGTTATGATGGTGTCACCAAAGCACGACACCAAACGAGAACAAGGCAACGGGAGACCGTTCTGGCTGGCTGGTGGACCAGAAACAATTAAACGTGGTGGTCTAGAAAATTTATGTAAAGGGCCGCCCGCGAATGAATGATTTGAAGCTTTGGTCACGCATGCCGCTGACTCACTGGTAGAGCGGCGGAGCAAGTGGATCTTCGACCTTGCTGTCTTCCGTTTTTAATTTGCTGTCGTAAAGATGGTGGGCTCGTCGAGGTTGGTTAGGAGCTTCGCTGGTCGGCACTAGAGGCCGGGGGTCGCGGATTCATGGCAGCTTCCTTCTAGGCCCCGAGTTAATGAAAAAAAAAATGATGTCTTGCATGTTGTAATTCTTGTTTATATTAACCTAACCGGTAGTGATCTATCTGGTTTGACGTTTTCAGTCCAAACATATCTAGAAGTGTCGTTAAATGCTAAAGGAGTTTTCGCCGCAACAACAACAACAACAACAAGAACAATAACAAAGAGCTCAATGTGTAGTAACATAAAAGAATGCGTCCTAGACCTCATTTTTCTTCAAATTTTGTAAGTAAGATTGTCTCCCACTGCCTTTTTTTTGTTTGATTGCTCCTCCGAGAACATCAATCCCATGTTCCATCACCAAGGCGGTAAACGATGTATTCGTTGGTATCAACATGTTTGTATTGACTTTACCGATCCTCGAGCTCTACAAATCCATCCCCCGGTAGATGTTGTGTAGCTGTGTGTTGTGCGGGTGCATGTATATGGTACGTAACTACATATGCATTCACGAGTTGTATTAGGTATTTCTCAAAATTACTAAAACTATAAATTGGAATTTTATATATCTTGAACTGAAAAGGTTGCAACTTATGATAAGGTTAGATCACGCAATTGGTCCATGGTGAGTATTCACAGATCAGTTTTCCACCAACAATTACACTACAACATGTCCACTAAAGATGCAAGCTTGGCCTCTAAAAAAAAGAGTTGAAAAGGCTCACAGAAGCCTTCCTTACAAAGCTAAGCCTTTCTCATGCATACGTATGAACCACCCAGCTACATGTGATATGAACATCACTTCACATAGTAGCTCAGATAATCCATACAGACTGATTAAAAAAGGATCATCATGGACAGACAGCGAGGGGAGATTTAGCACCTTGCCAGAATCCTTTTGGCACAACACAAAAAGGACCTGCCCTAAAGATTGCCATTATTGTGAGATCAAATGGGGGCCACGGGTGCTTCAGCAAACACTATGAAGGAAAGGTGGCAGGCAAGAACCAAGAAATATATACCCCTCCCTCTCCTACGCGCAGAGCAACTTTAATTATTCCTCCGGCAATTGGCAATTTGGCCTTTGGCAAACCACAGAAAAGATCGGTGGCCAGGCACTGGCTGGCCGGTACATATCCGTAATCCATTCATGGATCTTATTCCCCCGGTACTGGACGACATTAAAGGTTTTCCATTAAACGCTCAAAAGACAGAAATAAGGAGAGCATAAAGAAAAAACTTTGCTTAATTTGTTCAACATATAAGTACTTAGTACGTTTGTCCTGGACAAATTGTATTCCCAGTTGGATGTGCGTTGAGCTAAGTTAAGCAAGTTTTTTTTTTTTTTCCGAAAATGAGGATTACCCCGGCCTCTACATCTCTTGATGCACACAACCATATTTAGTAGGGCCTTTTTGATTCAAAGGCTTTTCCAAAATAATCTGAGAGGGTCTAAACCTTGGAACTCTTTCAGTGTGTCAGTTTGTATGATTGGTCCGTAGGGGCTTTTTCTAAATTTATTTGCACCACCATATTTTCTAGGAATATTTACTTCTACTCCAACCTCTTGTGAATAATCTTATACTTTTCCCGTGCATGATCAAATATCCATACAATCTTGGAGATGGCATGACACTGTGCTTAAGAGAGGCATGGCCGCACAGGTGTTTGGCTCCTCCTGAGTGTACTCACTCCGTTCCATAATATAAGATGTTTTATTTGCATGCTAAATTCTAGTGAGAGACCGCTCCTTGCACAAAAGTGGGAGTACCACTAAAACCGTCGTTTATCTTGAGTAAGTGATCATTGTTTATTCGGGTTAAAACAAGCAAGTAGTGGCTAGGTAGCTAGCATCATAAGCATAAGGTTCCTCCTTTTCCCGTCATTAGCATAAGCCCTTTCCCTTTTGGTTTTGCTTTGCTTTACAAGCTCCGCGCTTCTTTTGGTCTCCTTTTTAGTCTTGCCTTTCATGATGTACTAATTTTGCCTAATAAGTTAAATATGTATAGTACTAGTAGTACTGCAAATCAATGGAGAATGCAATACTGTTATATATATATATTTTAAACTAAAGGGGAATGCACTGCTGAAAATAGCTCATAGGTTGATTCCCGCATACTTGCACTACCTTCTAATACGTCTTTATTTTCTTGGAAGTAATACATTTATAGCAATTTATTTCGATAAAGAAAAATGTGGATGTAATATTACCTACAGGGTTTTGAAATGCAATTCTACATCCAGCAAAAACTACTACTTCCTCCGTTACAAAATAATTGGAGTTCTAAGTTTGTCCTAACTTAAACTTGCTTAAGTTTGACCAACTCTATAGAGAAATATGCTAAGATCTAGAACACCAAATACACATAGTATGAAAATATATTTCATAAAGAATCTCATAAAGAAAAACAATTTTTTTTCTTTCGAAAAAGGTCCCATGCATAAATTGTGGCAATAGAAAATCTCCTCTAATTAGCTAGGATGCCTCAGTTTCTGGACTGAAACCATTCATGTTAGTTCTCGCAAAAAAAAAACCATTCATGTTAGTTTTGAGGAACCGGAAGCTATTTTCAAGTAAGAAAAAAAATCTAGTCAAGGGAAAATCTCCCCATAGATCCCCAGCTTTCCACTTTTTGTGCAATCAGGTCCCTTTTCTAGATAGAGCTAGGGCCTCCTGGACGTGGAAAACAAGTGCGTCGCTGATGCTGTCCCAGCCTGGTCCATTCTTTTGTTTCCAAAACAGCTGCCTTTGGAAAATAGCTTCAATTGCGCTGTCCTGTAGTCGCTGCTTCACGGAGTTCGTTATCACCACCATTCATCGCTGGGCTGCGATGTTGCATGCCCGCCCTCTCCTCCAAAAGCTTTCCGTCGAAAGCGGTTCTCACTTAGCCCTTACGCAATCTCTCCCGTTTGTCGGGCAATCTCTTTCAGCTATGCTCTCCTCCTGTTAGCTCCGCAATGCAAAGTCGTGGTCTTAATGCAAATAATTAGCCTTTTCCCTTGCTCAATCAGGATGTGATGGTGCTGGCTGGCCACAGTTGATGGATGCATGTACGTAAAAAGGAGCACTAATGCAATACAATATCAATGCTAGTGCAATCTTCGGAGACTTGCACGAGCTGAGGCGGCCTGGTTTGACATCTAAATAACCACACCACACATATCATGGCTTCTAAAACCTATTATTTTAACAATATAATTTTTCTAGACAATTAAAACCTAAATTGCATAACACATGAGCAAGGAAAGCAACATAAAAAACATTTTTCTTTTCATTCATGCTAATTAATAGCCTTGTCGATCGGCTTGTCCGATAAGCCTCCGAAATTTTGTCCTATGTACACCACTGCATCATCATCAAACGAGCGAGACCCCGCTTTCCGCTTCGGATGAAAATTCGAAAGCGGCATGTTATGTGCATGCCAGATTGCCGGTAGTGCAAGTTGTGCGTGCAGGCATATATGTATGTACATCTCGATATGACCGAGACACGGCTTTAAAAATGCCTGAAACGGACAGGAATAAGCGAAAAAGCATCGGCGCACACCGACCGCGAATCGAGTACCACTGTATATCATTGCGCGATTCCACACTACGAGTTAGAGAAGAAGCAGCAGAGAGTAGAGGTGGATGGGTTCCAAGTTCCCTTACCGGGCAGTGCAAGCGCTGGAGTGACAGCCTCGTGAAGCATCTCAAGTGTCCTAACTTTTCCTGTCACCTCCCAGCAAAAGATAGATTGTAGATTGGGCCGCCAGCCACCCATATTCCTTGCTGCAGATAACCCTTGCCATCGTCCTCAGAATCTCGCATATGCAGGCATACGTACACATCCAGCGTGAATGCATTACCCACTCTAGCTAAACACAGGCCACAACGATGGCGCAATCGCGTGGAGAGTTCACGGTCTTAACCTCGATGATCATCGACATGAAAAGATCTCTCCGGCTCTCCCCATCGATCGATCGATCTATCGTCGGGGTCCTTTATTCCTCTACTAGGCTTTCTGGCTCCAGTCCCGGATTTTGCGGCCTTTAACGGCTTTGATTTCCCTCCGGTTTTTGGACGGTTCGTAGGGTGGCACCTGCGGGGAACATTCCAATCCCCATTCCCGCTCTCGCCTCGATATTGCGATTCTGATTCCGGTTCCTCTTTCTTAGCTCGATGACGTTGCCTTTTGGAAGCCGTGTGCTGAGAACGTAGTGCATTTCTATGAAGCATCTGGTTTCTTCCTCTAATCTTTATTTAATATATATAGGTGAATAAAATGGATAGGCCTTCTTTTTGCGCTATAGTTAGAAATGAAAAGTTCTCAATACTTGGTATCATACTATTGCAGAAATTTGAGAGTAGAAAGAGGACGACAATCGCCATGATTTCATTTTCCTGCTTTTCGATTAGTTTTTAATTAATATATATATGATGGTGAAACAGTATCCTATTTGGTTGGCCCCAATTAAGCTTTTGGAGGATGCTAACGTCCACGACTATAACTCTCTCCATGCTGATCATAATTTACAATCACGCAATCAAGTTTCGAATTGTACATTTTGTAGGGTAATATTGTATATGTGGTTCTGGTAATATGGTTAGCATAATAATATTTAGAGAAAAGTATTTTTGGTCCCTCAAGTTCTTCAAAAGTATAGACTTGGTCCCTAGCTCAATATGTTTTGGTACACGTTTAGTCCTTTAAGTCTCAAAACCTGATAAGTTTGGTCCAAAACCAGATTTTGAGCATGTTGACTGAGTTTGATCATGTTGACTAGGTTCGACCGATAAACAATAAATTCAAAAAATAGCGAACAAATTTTGAAAAAATCTGAAACTTCGTGACGACCAACATGCTTGGGTGGGCTAGGTGCGTGTAAATTTTTGTGATCAAATAACATCTGAGGAGCTCTAGTAAATTTTTTTTTTTGGCATTTTTTGTGAGCCGAAATTTGCCTTTTAGCCATGAGCTCTTCAAATGCCGAAACACCACACAAATTTTGAAGCACCCAAGCATCTTGGTTTCCGCAAGATTTCAGAATTTTTTGCTATTTTTTAAAATTAACCGTTCATCGGTCAAACATGGTCAAACTCGGTCAAACATGGTCAAACCGGGTCAACGTTCTTAAAATCTGGTTTTGACACTTGAAGGACCAAATGTATATCAAAAAATTGAGGGACCAAGTCTATACTTTTGGGGAACTTGAGGGACCAAAAATATTCTTTTCTCTAATATTTATTATAAACAAAATATTATGAGCAAAACTACATATACTTCCTCCGGTCCTTTTTACTCTGTATATTAGGTTTGTCTGAAGTCAATCTCATTCAACTTTGACCAAGTTTATATAAAAAATTATTGACATTCACATAACAACACCGATATCATTAGATTCATCTCGAAATATATTTTCATATTATATTTATTAGATATTATTGATGCTAATAATTTTTACATAAACTTGGTCAAACTTAGCAAAGTTTGACTTTCGGCAAATCCAATGGGCAGAGTAAAAAGGACCGGAGGGAGTACAAGATAGCCTTTTTTTTCCGAACTGTAGAACTTTGACGTGCTTCATGAAGGAAATTGTTGGGTTCTATGGTAGGGTGTGTCGACTGCAAATTAAAATTTCCTACTCGCAAAACTTCCAGAAACATGCTAAGGGAGGTAGATCACGGATCGTTACCACTAGACGCACTGTGCCGTGCAACGAAAGTAGAGTTGGGGCAGCTGAAAGTGCAACTAATCCCCGGGTGGTTTTGTGTAATGCCCAGGATGGGACTATACCTCCTACGTGTCGAGGCACGACTTAAAGGTATAAGCCCATCCTAGAATGATCTCAAGTTTGATATCTTTGCACAACTCATGTAAAAGAGGGATTAAATGCAAAAGAGATAGTTGGCTTACACTCGCCACTTCACACAATAATACATAAGCAATACAACATTCAAAACATCACAACCCGACTACGGGTGAAGATCCAAAAGCAAGATACCAAAACAACATAAAGCCACAGGTCAGGAACGAATCCTAGTAGAAACCACTACTGAACATCGAAACGTCACAAGCCAACGGCCACTCTCTTCATCGAGCTTCCAGGTGAAGAACTGATCCAACTCCTGCATCAACTCGGCTGAACCTGCATCTGGTGTGGTGAAGTAACTGTGAGCCACAGAGGACTCAGCAATCCCGTTCCCGGGTAACACGACTATTTAAGCCTTGGGTGAGGACAAGGCTGAAGAAAGAATAAGAGGTGAAGGAACAAACAAGAGTCTGCAGCA
>LR738715.1:204534460-204544892 GCA_902687465.1 Secale cereale | reverse complement strand
CTGGGCCCCCCGGGCCTCCGCTGATGCCCCTCTTTGGCATATATTTATATCGTGTCCCGAAACCCTCGAGACGGGAACCCTTTTTCGCGATCTCATCTCTGTTCCGCCGCCGCCGCGCTTCCAAGATCGGGAGCGCCAGGAGAACTCTTCCCAGCACCCTGTCGGAGGGGAGGATCACCACCGGGAGCTTCTCCACCACCATGGACGCCTCCCGGATGAGTTGTGAGTAGTCTCCCTTGGACCATGGGTCCATGACCAGTAGCTATGTGATGTTCTCATCCCGTTCTTGTGCTTCACTAATTAGTCCTCGTGAGCTGCCTGTCACATCCCCAATTTCACCTTGCCCTAGGATAGCATTTGCCTGTTGCATCATGTTTCAATTTCTCAGAAACTAGAAATGGGGATGCTCAAACCCTAGCACCAAATGATTTCAACTAGGGTCAAACTAAAATCTTTTTCAATGAACCCAAAATGCCCTCTGGAAAAGTTTATCATTTTTGGATTGAATAAAAACCTCTGCAAAAAATGTTGCACATATTTCTAGGACCATTCTGGATTTTGGAATTAAATCTTAAAGTATTTGCATTTGGGCATTTAAATGCTACTAATTATTCTAAATGTCCAAATAATCATAAACTGAAATGTTCCATGTTGGTTATATGCTAAACAGTGGGCATGAGCAGTTTGGTGATTTTTGAAAGTGCCTAAGTATTTTTAGAAAAGCCACAAACCTGCAGAAATAATAGAAAACAGAAAGAATTAAAAGAGAGAGAGAGAGAGAAGAGCTCACCTGGGCTGCTTACCTGCACCAGAGTCGGCCCAACACTGTGCAGCCCAACTGGCCCACAGTGCCAGTCATCGCCTACCTCGCGCCAGAAGGACGCGAGGCGTGTGGCCGCCCTACGCGCACACGCGCCCGAGCCACCTCCCGCTTGCCGCCTTCCTCCCGACGCCCTAGAGACGCCACACAGCGCCTCGAAGTCTCTCGCCCACTCCCTCGTCCTCATCCCCTCCTCTCTCTCGCTCCGCGTCTTGTGGCCGAGCGCCACCGTCGCCGCCGCTTGCCATTGCCGCACCCAGAGCCTCCCCCTCGACCCCTCGGCGTGCCCAGTAGCTCGGCTACCTCGTCCTCGACCTCATCACCAAGCCAGGCGACGCCGGAAGCCCTGAAACGCCGACATCTTTGTCTTCTTCAACCTCGGTCCGCCGAGATCGCCGGCGGCCATGTGCCCGCTTCGGTGCTTCCTCAAGCTCACTGAGGCCACCACTACATTCGCCGTGAGCCCCTGCCTGTTTTCCCCTCTCTCCCCGCGGTCGTTTGCTCCACCTAGCCTAGATAACCACCGCACCCGAGAGCTTGGCTCCGCCGGCCAAGTCGCCGCCGTGGCCACAGCCACCGTAGCTTGCGTCTGAGCTCCCCACTGCACGCCTTGCACTCCCGCGCATCGGACAGGGCCAACCGTTGCTCCTGGAGAGGTTCGTAGCGCCGTTTCCTTCTTCACCCGAACGCCGGCCGCCGCGTCTGAGGTCGCCGTCGTCACTTTAGGCCACCTACGGCGAAGCTGAGGGCACCAATCGACGCGCGCGAGCTCCAGCTACTCTTAGATGGGCTCAGCCGTTGATTTGGTCGCCGGAGGGCGTTTTCTGAGCCCCTCCGTCGTGCCTGTCGCCGCCGGCGGCTAACCGCCGGTCGGTTTGACCTGTTTGACCACCAACGGCCGCCCCTCGGGTCAATGACAAGTGGGGCCGCCCTGTTAATTAACCTAGTTTAGTATTAATTATTAGGTTAGTTAGTTAGTCACTGACGTGTGGGCCCTGCCCTGTCTAAGTTTAGTTTAGAATTTAATTAGTGCTAATTAACCCTGTTAATTAGCAGAGTCACTGACGTGTGGACCCCACACGTCAGGTTTGACCTGGACCAGCCTCTGTTGACTGCTGACATCACAGTGACGTCATGCTGACGCAATAAGTGTTTTCTGGAATTTTAAATAAATCAGAAATAATTTATTTATTTTTGAAAATAGCTAAAACTTCTAAAAATCACAGAAAATAATCTATAACTCCAATGAAAATAAGTTATATATGAAAAATGATCAGAAAAATTCAAGGAATCTGTTTATGGCATTTTCATGCATGTTAGAACAAGTTAAACCTGCTGGTCAGGTCAAATCAATTAAATGACATTTAAATAATCACATATGAAGTTTGAATTTGAACCTTTGGTTCAAACCAACTTCATTTAACATGGTTGCTAGTTGCATTAGCTCAATCAACAACATATTGCCATGTCATGATCATGCATCATATTGTCGCATTGCATTGATTATGTTCTCTCTTGTTTGCCGGTGTTTGTCCCCTCTCAGTAGACGACGTTCCGACGATGAGTTCGATGACACCGATGAAGAACTATTACTATCTTCAGAAGTGCCAGGCAAGCAAAACCCCATTGAGCATTCCGATACAATCCCACTCTCTCGCTCTTGCTCTCTTTTACTGCATTAGGACAACAACGCTTCAACTGTTACCTGCTGCGGTAGTTGAACACCTTTCCACTGCATGACCTGTCATTGCCACAGTAAATAGTTGAAACCCACTAGTATGAGTAGGAGTTGTTTGAGCCATGTTGTGCCTACTCATTCATGCTTTCTGGTTATGCCTGCTATTGCTTAGAGTTGTGTCAGGTCTGATTCATCGGGGATGAATTGGAATGGTGATGAACATGTCCTAATGTGTGTGAGCTAAGTGTGTGAACACGATTTGGTAAAGGTAGCGATGAGAGGCCATGTAGGAGTACATGGTGGGTTGTCTCATTGCAGCCGTCCTCAGGAACTGAGTTCTGTGTTGGTTGATCCATGATGAGTTACTACCATGCATTGGGCCCGAAACCAATGGACCCTCTCGACTTATTAACTGTCCTTGTTCTCTGTCCAGGAGTTGCAACTAGTTTCTGGTGTTTGTAGTTTACTGGAGGTCGTGCGCAGCGCTGACCCTCGGGGTGGGTTGTGACGCGGCAGGTACGTGGCATGGTGTACCGATCGCCCGTTTGGTGATGCGGGAACCCTGTACACATCGTTTGGGGCCGTGAGCGACACCCCGGCCAGATCTCCCCACGGATGGAACCCAAATAGGCGATAAACCTGGACGAGAGACTTGTGTGGTTAGTCAGGTCGTGGCCGACACCCTCGCTGGGCCTCCGCTTGAAGGTTGCCGAGTACATGTCGTGTAAACGGCGATAAGTGGTGAGAGCGTGTGTGAAGAAGTACACCCCTACAGGGTTATATATATGATCTATTCGAATAGCCATGTCCGCGGTAATGGACTTCTGGGTTACCTCTACAGTTCATAGACAAGTGAAAGTGGATACTCTAAAACGCGCAAGATAAGCGTGAGTGCTATGGATGGCCTTCTCGTAGGGAGACGGGAGCGGATCCATAGTGGTGTATTGATTGGTGAATATGTGGACTCGTGTGCGCCACCTCAAAAGAGTTACTTGCAGTCGTAGTTTAGGATAGCCACCGAGTCAAAGCTGGCTTGCTGCAGTCAAACTCCACCAGCCCTTTGTTGATACGGATGCATATGTAGATAGTTCTGATGTAAGTCTTGCTGAGTACCTTTGTACTCACGTTTGCTTAATTTATGTTTTTGCAGAGAGACTTCAGTCTCGCTAGTGATTCCGCGTGGACTTTGACGTTTAGCTTGTTACCTCAGCTACGATCTTGTACCCTTGTAGGATCTTGTAGATAGTCAGGTTTCTCAGCCTTTTTCATTTGTAGTTGTCTGTACTCAGACATGTTATGCTTCCGTTGCCTGTATGCTCTGTATGTCGGGTCATGTGACCTCTGTTTGTAATAAATGCTAAGATGGCTCTTCTGGGCCTTTATCTATATGAGTTGTTGAGTTATGTTGTGATGCCATTTTGTACAGCACATACTTGCATGTTATGCGTACGTGTAATGTGTATTGCTATGTGTGGGATCCGACACCTAGTTGTTTACCCTTGGTAGCCTATCTTACAGGGAAATGTCTCCTAGTGCTTCCACTGAGCCTTGGTAGCTTGCTACTGCTCCGGAACACTTAGGCTGGTCGGCATGTGTCCTTCTTCGTTCCTGTGTCTGTCCCTTAGGGGAAATGTCACGTGTTGTTCCTTTAATTCCTTGTAGCTTGCTACGACTTGGGTTCATACGTTGATGACCGACACGTTCGTTGCTGGGTCATGTATGCCAGTCTCTGTAATTTAGTGCCACTTTTGGTTTATAACTGGTCATGTCGGCCCGGGTTCTCTGTCATATGGATGCTAGCGACACTATCATATACGTGTGCCAAAATGCGCAAACGGTCCCGGGCCAGGTAAGGTGGCACCCGTGGGGATACCGTGCGTGAGGCCGCAAAGTGATATGATGTGTTACAGGCTAGATTTGTGTGACTTAGGATCGGGGTCCTGACAGCTTTGGTATCAGAGCCTGACTGCCTGTAGGATTAGTAAGCCAAACTGGTCGAAGTCGTGTCTAGAAACTCTTTAGTTATATAAGGGAATTGATTGTGGAAGGGAACGTAAGGCTCTTTTTACTCCTTTACCTTATGACCTTCTGATCTGAGTCACCTTCTTCTTTCTACGGGGATTAAGAACTAGGATTCTCATTCTATTTATCAGGATCACGTTATTGTGGATTCAACCCTCAGTTCAGTTTCTTCTACTTCTGTGTGTTCAATTGTTGATCTCAGAACCTTGACATGATAATGTTAAGTGGTTATGCTACCCTTTTGCTTGGATCTCAAAAGTATTTTCGAGCAATTATAGCCGTTACGCTGTCCGAGTCATCCCAGGTTTCTAATAGTCTGATGCATTTGCAAATCCCTTCTTCCTGTCCCGATGCTCCTTTGGGCCAGATTAACCACACTAGTCAATGTGTTGAGGCACTCTGTTACCTCGACATATATGTTGGACTTATTACTATGACCCTAGGTGTCTTAGAAGATCACCCAATAAACTAGCAATGCTTTATATTCACAGTGTGATGATTCTGGCCATTATTCTCAAAAGCATCCCGTGATGCCATTAGTTAGTAAGCATTCTACCCTTGGGTTCTTGAACCCAAGATTCTTTCTACCTACTTCATGTTGGTAGTATTTGCTCGTCCCTTTAGGATATTAGTAACCTTGTGATAGCCCTCGAGGTCTGTGGTATATCATTATTCCAAATACCATGAACCATCCCTGGCAGAAGTTCTCCCGAACCAAAAGATCACAACCAGAGTGCTCCTGAGTAGTACTCCATTCATATCGTGACTGTGCCAATTCTATTTTCTGCATGGGTTATCCGGAAGAAATATGTTGAACTCGTTCGACATGTTAATCTATGCATCCACAACTCAGAAGTTATATGTTCCTTGAGTTGTCTCCTTTTAGTTGTATCATGACCCCCGTTTATCAGTTGATAGTCAGGACTAGTTGTGCACTCGTGTTCATTGATGCCTTTTACTCTTATGGTCTTTCAAGCCAATCTATTCCGGAATGACTAGGAGAAACAAACTCCAGTACCTTATCCATATCCAGGATTTGGTCAAAGAAGTTGTACTTCGCAGATGAAAAATGCTAATGCAGCTTCTAAACTGTTCTATCCTGGAGTATTACCATCTTTATGTCAAGAATGTCGTGAGAATTGCACTATCTCTTATGAATTCTTGATGTAGTAATACTTCTTGCCATCATTGTTCATCCCTCGGTTTCCGTGTTATTGTAACCGGAATGCTGACAAGTGAATTGTGATGTGTGAAATTAATACTCCTAGCAACTTCGTTGCTTGGTAGTTAAAGGACAACAATCTCATTCTTAGCGTGTTGATTATTGAATCACCATTCTAAGATTGATCGTGCTACCTAGTCCACTTCCCTGGTGCACTCCTTGATTGATGAGTTAGGATTGTGTTAAGTCCTTGCTCACTTGATCATATCGTCTTGCCCTGAAAAGCAAGATTGTTCTCGAGCTTAGTAACATATCGGTGGTTCGTGATTTTCCGAATATCTTCTCGGAAGTATTACCAGGTTGTCACCTGACCGCTATGTTGAGTTCGTGATCGAGTGGATCTTGTAAACCAGCCATTCCCCAAGAATCTGTGTCGTTACCCCCTGAACTAATTGGTTAAGCTAAACAATAACTTGAAGAGTGTAAGATAAAAGCTTGCCAGCTTAGTTCATTTCAAGGGGTACATTTGTGTGTGTCGAAGATAGATGATATCTTCATCAATTGGTCCCTGTGATCAGTTGTCGGACCTATTGTCATATCAAAACTTTGATTTGAGTATGGGCTATCATCAAATCAAATCAGAACCAACGATGTTCATAATGTTGTCTTACTCGTGGTTGATCCCTCGAGCATACACCATTATATCTCCTGGGTCTGACCAATACTATCACTTGTTCACATAATTATGGAATTCCATCTCCATGGAAACCTGGATGAATTGTTGTTGAGCCCATCAGCAACACTGCTACCTTCTCCATGATTTTGTAGGACATTAAGCTAGTGATGGAAACTTTGTAAGCATTGCCTTCGTGTCCCGTTCATGAGGTATATGTTGGTGCAAGAAGTGACTTTCTCCCAGTTCACGTGCATTAGGTGTAAGTTGCCGCCATGAGTTCGAGAAAGTTAGTTTTGCTTCCTCTGGAATCATCTCAAGTCAGTCATGCATACGTGCGAAGTATTCTGTGGTTTGGAGACTTGCAACCTTCACTCTATACGTATCCCTAGCACACCAAGCCACTGATTGATTTGTTCAAGAAAATGAAGTCTGTTGTGCTAATCCTAGGTCATGCACATGACTTTGCTATCCTCGATGATGGTTCCCAACCAGAACTTGGTAGTGTTTTATTATAAGACTACTATGTAGTCATGCTTGTCTGGGACAACGTGTTCACAGGTTTTGTAGCAGATCCAGCACATGTTTTGGAGCTGCTATCGTAGTTCATTCCTGAGAATCTCGCAACGCCGTCTCGTCGATTTGTGTTGCAAACTTTCATCTTTCTTTCTAGACTCGATGAGTCTGGAATGTCTTGACACCAACCAGAACTGAATCTCAGGCAGATATGATGGTTGGAACATTTTCCAAGAACTATAATACCGGTCTCCTGATAACCAGTAAAGTGGATGTCATGGCCACCACACCCAGCCGGAAGACCTATTGTTGTAATATCTTGATTGAAGAAGTTGGCCACCTCCCCATAAGGATTTCGTAGGATTTACTCCCTAGTTGTTCCTTATGGACTTTTGTGCTCCTGAAGTCCGACCTTTTACTTGACGTTCTAGGTACCAAACCATTTTAATAAATGGATTGCACTAGCACGTCAAGGAGAACATTAGAAGCGGAGTGCTAAATGTCTCTCGGTCGATCATCCAGATTTTGCCCCTTGACACCGCTAAGGTGAAATCTGAGAAAGTGTTATCTTCCTTTGCATCTGCACCGTCCATCATTATTCATCATGGTAGTAGGTGATGTTGCCAGGATCCTTGACACGGATATTGGTAAGACCTTGATGAATATGGGAATGCTCAAGTTCTTGAGAGCACGCACAAGCACTAGGTGTTATCCTCGACACTAACCGGGATTGCTCCCAGTGTTCTTGATTATATTATACACTCTCAAAGAGTAGATTTACTCTTTACTGTTGGGTTTCTTCCCAGTTACCAGAATCATTCCCAGCATTTGCATTTTGTTCCCAGCTTGCACCGCCAATGTGCCAATTCTCCATGGGTTACCGTTCTCAATCACTGCTATTTAGGATTATTTTCAGCAATGGACTTGCCATGAGTCCCATCCATATCCGATGATAAGCAAAATCATCCCTTGTGTTGTCTTCAACAAGGTAGTCCACATCATCCATTCTGGCCGAGAATGTCATTCTTTCGGACTCCGTCAAACGATCGTTTGTGAATACCTCAAGCTGGTGTAGAGAATTTTAATGATCTCTATATCAAAAGTAATTCTTTTTGCCACTTAAGGGAATAACTCTACGAGTCACCTTCTCTAAAGGTGCCCCGTCTTGTGGTATATATCACCCTCTTATTAGGTGTGGAATTATTGCCACTAGGTGAACCTTCATCGTTTGTTTCACTCCATCCCCCTGGAGGTGTACTCCGTGTCTCAGCTCAAGAGATGTTTCGACGTCTCAATCCATGAGTTGATCTTGAATTGCTCGATCTTCGAGAAGATCAAATCCTGTAGAATTCACGTTCTTTTGTTGTCGTGTTGGATGAAGCTTTGAAATCAAAGATGCCAAGATTTACATGATGCAATGAATCAACAATTTCGAGGAGGGAAACTGGATCGAGAAGATTGTGTTAGATAATGCCCCCTCCGATTTCTTATCTCACGTCTTCAATCTCGGGACAAGATTCTTGTTTAATAGGGGTGAGTTGTCACATCCCCAATTTCACCTTGCCCTAGGATAGCATTTGCCTGTTGCATCATGTTTCAATTTCTCAGAAACTAGAAATGGGGATGCTCAAACCCTAGCACCAAATGATTTCAACTAGGGTCAAACTAAAATCTTTTTCAATGAACCCAAAATGCCCTCTGGAAAAGTTCATCATTTTTGGATTGAATAAAAACCTCTGCCAAAAATGTTGCACATATTTCTAGGACCATTCTGGATTTTGGAATTAAATCTTAAAGTATTTGCATTTGGGCATTTAAATGCTACTAATTATTCTAAATGTCCAAATAATCATAAACTGAAATGTTCCATGTTGGTTATATGCTAAACAGTGGGCATGAGAAGTTTGGTGATTTTTGAAAGTGCCTAAGTATTTTCAGAAAAGCCACAAACCTGCAGAAATAATAGAAAACAGAAAGAATTAAAAGAGAGAGAGAGAGAGAAGAGCTCACCTGGGCTGCTTACCTGCACCAGAGTCGGCCCAACACTGTGCAGCCCAACTGGCCCACAGTGCGAGTCATCGCCTACCTCGCGCCAGAAGGACGCGAGGCGTGTGGCCGCCGTGCGCGCACACGCGCCCCAACCACCTCCTGCTTGCCGCCTTCCTCCCGACGCCCTGGAAACGCCACACAGCGCCTCGAAGTCTCTCGCCCACTCCCTCGTCCTCATCCCCTCCTCTCTCTCGCTCCGTGTCTTGTGGCCGAGCGCCACCGTCGCCGCCGCTTGCCATTGCCGCACCCAGAGCCTCCCCCTCGACCCCTCGGCGTGCCCAGTAGCTCGGCTACCTCATCCTCGACCTCATCACCAAGCCAGGCGACGCCGGAAGCCCTGAAACGCCGACGTCTTCGTCTTCTTCAACCTCTGTCCGCCGAGATCGCCGGCGGCCATGTGCCCGCTTCGGTGCTTCCTCAAGCTCACCGAGGCCACCACTACATTCGCCGTGAGACCCTACCTGTTTTCCCCTCCCTCCCCGCGGTCGTTTGCTCCACCTAGCCTAGATAACCACCGCACCCGAGAGCTTGGCTCCGCCGGCCAAGTCGCCGCCGTGGCCACAGCCACCGTAGCTTGCGTCTGAGCTCGCCACTGCACGCCTTGCACTCCCGCGCATCGGACAGGGCCAACCGTTGCTCCTGGAGAGGTCCGTAGCGCCGTTTCCTTCATCACCCGAACGCCGGCCGCCGCGTGTGAGGTCGCCGCCGTCACTTTAGGCCACCTCCGGCGAAGCTGAGGGCACCAATCGACACGCGCGAGCTCCAGCTACTCTTAGATGGGCTCAGCCATTGGTTTGGTCGCCGGAGGGCGTTTTCCGAGCCCCTCCGTCGTGCCTGTCGCCGCCCGCGGCTAACCGCCGGTCGGTTTGACCTGTTTGCCACCAACGGCCGCCCCTCGGGTCAACGACAAGTGGGGCCGCCCTGTTAATTAACCTAGTTTAGTATTAATTATTAGGTTAGTTAGTTAGTCACTGACGTGTGGGCCCTGCCCTGTCTAAGTTTAGTTTAGAATTTAATTAGTGCTAATTAACCCTGTTAATTAGCAGAGTCACTAACGTGTGGACCCCACACGTCAGGTTTGACCTGGACCAGCCTCTGTTGACTGCTGACATCACAGTGACGTCATGCTGACGCAATAAGTGTTTTCTGGAATTTTAAGTAAATCAGAAATGATTTATTTATTTCAGAAAATAGCTAAAACTTCTAAAAATCACAGAAAATAATCTATAACTCCAATGAAAATAAGTTATATATGAAAAATGATCAGAAAAATTCAAGGAATCTGTTTATGGCATTTTCATGCATGTTAGAACAAGTTAAACCTGCTGGTCAGGTCAAATCAATTAAATGGCATTTAAATAATCACATATGAAGTTTGAATTTGAACCTTTGGTTCAAACCAACTTCATTTAACATGGTTGCTAGTTGCATTAGCTCAATCAACAGCATATTGCCATGTCATGATCATGCATCATATTGTCGCATTGCATTGATTGTGTTCTCTCTTGTTTG
>LR738715.1:204508870-204520721 GCA_902687465.1 Secale cereale | reverse complement strand
GACATGGAAGCTCATATTCCGGCGGTGAGTGTCAGCATAGCTCTTCTGCCTTGACTTGGCTGCCTTCAAACGCTCTTTGACTAGTTGGACTTGCTCTTCTGCTTCGCGGAGAATATCCGGTCCAAAGACTAGCCCTTCTCCAGTCTCTGACCAGTTGAGGGGTGTGCGACATCTGCGTCCGTACAACACCTCAAATGGTGCCATCTGAAGGCTCGACTGATAACTGTTGTTATAGGAGAACTCGACAAAAGGGAGGCAATCTTCCCACTTGGCTCCATATGCCAAGACACAGGCTAGGAGCATGTCTTCGAGAATTTGATTTACTCATTCTGTCTGACCTCCGGTCTGTGGGTGGAAAGCCATGCTGAAAGACAACTTGGTTCCCAAGGCTTCTTGGAACTTCTTCCAGAACCTTGAGGTGAACTGGGTTCCTTGATCTGACAGAATCTCCTTGGGAACGCCGTGAAGGCTTACCATTCTGTCGATGTAGAGAGCTGCCAGCCGGTTGCCATCATAAGTAGTCTTGACAGGAATGAAATGGGCCACCTTGGTCAAATGGTCGACTATGACCCAGATGGAGTCATGTCCTCTATTCGACCTCGGTAATCCAGTGATGAAGTCCATTCCGACTTTATCCCACTTCCACTCAGGAACCTTGAGTGGTTGGAGCAATCCAGCGGGTCGCTGATATTCAGCCTTGACCCTTTGGCACACATCACATTTTGCAACATAGGTTGCAATCTCTCTTTTCATCCCGTGCCACCAGAATCTTTCCTTCAAGTCTTGAAACATCTTGGTTCCTCTAGGGTGGATGGAATACGGAGTGTCGTGGGCTTCTTGCAGGATCAGGTTCTTCAGCTCCATCTTGTTTGGTACGCAGATGCGGCCTTTGTGCCAAACAATCCCGTGCTCGTCCTCGGAGAATCCTGGGGCCTTGCCTAGCTTCTTCTTCTTCTTGATGCCTTCAATGCTTGCGTGCCCACCTTGCGCCTTCTTGACTTCGTCCATCAGGGTTGGTTTGACTTCCAAATGATCCAGAAATCCAGGGGTGACCAATTCCAAACTGAATTGTTCGAGCTCCTTAAACAGGGCTGGCTGCCTCTTTTGAATAATGGCATTCAAGGAGCAAGCCTTCCTGCTTAAGGCATCGGCCACCATGTTATTGGGGTTGAATGCCGGCCTTGGGTTGGCATACTGTCGAGGCTGATACTTGGTGCGAGGTGCAGGAGCTCTTGGTTGCTGATAGGTTGGCTTGACCGGGGCTGACTGCCATGGGCGAGGTTTCTGGTTGCTGGAACTTCCCTTGCTGACCATCTTGCGCTTGCGAGTGTCTTCCAGAGCACGCCGCTTGTCTTCAAGCATGAGTGCTTTGTTCACCAGGTCAGGGAAGGTTGGACAGTCGCACACGACAAGCGAGTACTGCAGAGTCTGATTGAGGCCTTCCATGAAGCGCTCCCTTTTTGTAGCATCAGTGCTGACATCCTCACGGGCATACCTTGACAGAACACTGAACTTCTGCATGTACTCCTTGACAGTGCCACTTCCTTGCTTCAGGGCTCGGAATTCACGCTTCTTGATAGCCATGATTCCGGAAGGAATGTGGGCTTTGCGGAACTCTGCCTTGAAGTTGTCCCAAGTGATGTCTTGTCCAGCATGCATGACCTTGAATCCATCCCACCAAGCTCTAGCAGTCCCCCCGAGGCAGTGGGCTGCATAAGCCACCTTCTCGCGGTCTTCGATGCATCCGACTAGTTCCAGCAAGTCCTCAATGGTGCGGACCCAGTCGTCTGCATCCAGGGGTTCAGCAGTCTCGATGAAAGTTGGCGGTGCATGCTTCTTGAACTCTGCCAACGTGGAACGTCCATTGCCATTCCCCGCCGGCTGGCGGTTGTTGGTGACAGCTTGAGCAATCAACTGAAGGGCTGCGGTGTTGGCTTGGCGTTCCTCTCGGAAAGCTTGGAGAAGCTGAGCCATGTCCATGTTCGGAGGAGGTGGTGGTGGTGGAGCTTGGTCGTTGGTTTGGTCGTGGCCTGCCTCTGATTGAGCGGATGCTCCGGCTTCAGGCTGCTGGGTAGAGGTACCAGTACGAGTTACAACAGGCATCCTGTTGGAGCGGTAAAAGGGTCTCATGATTTGAAAGTGGGAAAGCAATAAAGATGGGTGCCTAGTAAAGGGGGTGGGTGTGACACTAATCAAATCATGCAAGGGCCGAAAGGGCCAAACATATTCATCAAAATTCAAATGGGTGATGCAGTCGTTTACATATTCCCGGAGGGAGAATACGACGTGCATCCAAACACAACAAAAGCAAACACTAGATGGTTTCATATGAACCATACAAGGGCTCGACTGCGCATAGGGGTTACACGACCTATCCTACCGTAGAGGTCATGAACTGGCATATCCGAGTTGCGAATAATGCCTAAGCAGCGGAATGCTCGGTCGCGTATTCTGGCTCTTCCTCCTTGTCTTCATTTGTGTCGGCCCCTGATGTCTACACACGCTTCTACTCTTGTAGACTATGTTGGGCCTCCAAGCGCAGAGGTTTGTAGGACAGCAGCAATTTCCCTCAAGTGGATGACCTAAGGTTTATCGAACTCAGGGAAGTAGAGGTTGAAGATGGTCTCTCTCAAGCAACCCTGCAACTAAAATACAAGAAGCCTCTTGTGTCCCCAACAAACCTAATACACTTGTCAGATGTATAGGTGTACTAGTTCGGCGAAGAGATGTTAAATGGCAAGTGATATGGATGGCAAAACAAAGTAATATAAATCTGTAATAAAAAGTGCAGCAAGCAAACAAGTGGTAAACGTGAGCACAAATGGTATTGCAATGGTGGAAACAAGGCCTAGGGTTCATACTTTCACTAGTGGCAACTCCCAACAACATTAACATAATCGAATCACATGATATTTCCCATAAAACATGCAATGGAGACGCACCCGGAGGTCATTCCTTCGTGGTCAAGAGAGGACGAGAATTATGTAGGGCTACAAAAGCACACCTCAAAGTTCGTAGTTCTCAATCTAAGGATTTCCCAATGTCACCGCGGCCATCCAAAGAGAGTCCCACAATCACCACAACATATCTAAAGGATAGTCAAAGACAAGCACCAAGAGACTCTCAATCTTCAATCAACACACAAGAGAGGAAATCACTCATGAAAATATTTTTCTAATCCATGTCCAATAGACCGCTGTCACCTTGGTCTCGGGGATTATACTAGATAAAGACAAGTGAGTACATCAATCCAATACATAGAGGAAGGGGAAATATCATGGGATCACCCTAGATTAACATAGCCTATGATCACAACGAAGATCACATCATGGGAGAGAGAGATAACCACATAGCTACACGTACTAGCCCTCGGCCCCGGAGAAGACTACTCACACATGGACATGGTGAGGAGGATCTTGATGGTGGTGTTGATGGAGAGGTGCAGCCCCGCGAGGAGGAGACGGCCGACGGTAGCCACGGAGGCGGCGGCGGCGGCCCTTGGGGGCGGGGCGGCGGCGGCGGCCCTCGGGGCGGCGGCGGCCCTAGGGGCAGCGGCTCCTTGGCCCCCCTTCTTCCTTGTGGATGGTGCTGCAATGGTGCTGGTCCTCCCCTCCAAGACGGAGGCTCGGGAGGAGGAAAATTCGTGGCCCTTGGTGACCTAGGTTTCCTCTCTTTATATAGACTCTCGGATTCCCGTCATCAGATTTTGGGCCTCAGTAAAACGGGCTTTACTCGGCCGTCCGGACTCCGATTTGGACGAATTTTATATCCAGAAGCATCGCCTCGAAATTCCCCACAACTTTCACAACTAGACTTTTTCCGTTTGACGTTGTCTTCGGGCCGGAACGTGACCATCTTTAAAATACGTTCTCAGACAGATTTCAGGAAAGTCAGAGTCCTACTCCAATACGACTCCTTTTGCGTTTTTGTCAATTTCCAAGTAATTCCTACACAATAAAGTGTAAAACAAGAACATTGTGCACTTTTGCAACCATTAGTAGGTTAGTACAAATATGATCAAAAGTATGGAAGTGCATAAATATCATAGCAATATCACACAAAAAAGGCATGGATCAAGCAGAAATTATAGATACGTTTTGGACGTATCAGCCCCCTTGTCACTTGAGGGTGTGGGGGAGTGGAGGAGTTGGATGCGACGGTGCTTTGTCGATGGTGCAGGGAAAAGCTTGCGATATTCCCTTGCCTTCATACGGCATCGCCGAGGAGGTTCTTCATCCTTGGAAGATACATCTCCTGAGGGCCTTCCGCCTCGGTACGCGATAGCGGACTGTCCGGGAGGTGCTCCTTCCTTCTTGATCCTATCTGTCTTCTCTTGTGCTCGACGAAGAAGTGCCTTGGTCTTGTGAAGTTCTTCTCGGAGCTTCATTGATTCCGAGGCCAAATCTTGTGCCAAGCTGTTGGCACATAGACTGAAGTAGGTCTGGAATCGAAGTGGGAGTCCTTCCTTCAGTGGAGGGGCTAGTGCGCTGCTTTCATTTTCACCTTCCTTCCGGTAAGGCAAGAAGCGGGTTGTCATCTTGGCTGCCATCTCCGGAAGAAGCTCGGGGAGACGGGTTAGTGCCTTGAGTGCAGCAGCCTCGACAGCGAGAGGTAGTGTTGCCATCTGGGGTCCCTCGAAGAACCAACTTGTGGGAGGATCGTTTGTCTTCACGATCACTTCCACATGGTACTCCACCTCAGTGCCGCTAACCCAATGCTCAAGGTAGGTGAGGATGGGTGCTCGGTGGAACTGGCATTCCTGGAGGCTATCCTCGAGAAGCAAGGGAAACCCAGTGGTCAGGTGCTCTTCAGGTACAGCGGCCATCTACAAAGGTTGAATAGGAGAGGTTAATAAGCTGATGATATCTCAGGTTGGTAAGGTTTAGAAAAGTAGGGAGGTTCAGAAGGTTTTTGAAAAAGGGGTCTCATCTAACTAATGCCCATGCTAACTAAGGCTTCCTACAGTCAGGATGGATCTGATACCAGCTCTGCGGGGACCCCGACTTAAGAGTCGAGATCACCGAATGCACGTGTACAGTGATCCCAGAGATCAATGCTCACTGAACACACAGAAGCTGAATAACAAGAGTCTTACATCCATACATACCGTCTTACACAAATTATGGCCATTATGGCAAAGTCTTACATAGATAAAGCATCAAGGGCTGAATAGCAAATAACTCGAATAGCGGAAGTCTTCGAAGATAAGTAGAACCCATGCCATTTGCGTTAACCCTACAGGCATTCTGACTGGGATAGCGTCCTAGTTCGCATGTTCGTCTCCATAGAATTCTTCTTCATATTCCTGCTCCTCCATGCCTGGCCAATTAAATAACCAGTGGCAAGCCAATGAGTACTTTGAATGTACTCGCAAGTAACCCATGATTTGGTTCAAGGTAACAATGCAATTGTACAATAATGAGCAATCTAGCTACGAGCTAGAATGAATATTCTACCATCAAGTATATGCATCAACAAATTCATGTAACCTCGAGGATAGGTTACCGATATCAACATGAATAGGATCCAGCTCAACGAGTCAAGTCACCACCTTGACTCATCACACACACATACTTTCACTGATGTAGTAAAATTCTGGACATAGTTTAAGTAGCACCACCCAATTGTCCATGACCGTGGACATGGCTATTCGAATAGTTTTACACTCTACAGAGGTTGCGCACTTTACCCACAAGACCCGGGAAGCTTTCGTGTCACCCACGATCCTGCGGTACCTCAAGTACTTGGGGGAAGCACCCGGTCATTATCTTTCCCTAGACGACACTAACATAGGGTCCACTCGTTGGTGCACAACCCTCGAGTACAAACAATAGATCATGGGACTTGCCCTATTTTCAATGTCACGCGTACACGAAGGGACCAACAGTGTGTCCGGTGCCCTGTGAAAACAGTCATGGTCGCCTATCCGAGCACGACCCCGTCCTGGGAAAGACCTCAAGTCTTCCCGTCACTAGTAATGTGGGCACCATGCTAGTATCGGCCTAAGTAATCAATAATGCCCCGTCCCATAAGGGGTAGAGTGGTTGCACATGTTTGGTTGGGACGGTAGTCACACATATATCTAATCCATCATTTCACCCATGCACAAGATCTTTATCGGCACATCACTTCTTCCTCAAGTGATGACCTAACTCAACATCACCCTCGGGCATTAGGGGCACCCGACGGTTTTTTTTTGAAAAGAATGCAACCACGAAGGTTTCATGGCACACATGCATCACCAAGCATCACTACTAATCATTTGCATTGCATCTAGCACATAGCAAGATCATGAGTAAAGCATGCATCATGTGGTGGTTCTTAACTAGGTCACCACCATCACTCTTATCATCATGCATTCGGAAATAAATGGGTTCCGAAGAACACAAGGGTATCATGGTCAAAGGGCTGCTTGCCTGGATTGGCTTGGTCTTCAAAGTCTTCAAATCCTTCGCCTCCTTCTTCTTCAGCAACCTCGTCAAATACGGTATCTAATCGTCGCAATAAACAACGGAAAAATAAGACCACAATAAAAACAGAAAAGTCAAAGTGCTTAGAAAAATGTCAGCTTATTTTTGTTAAATACTAGAGGGAAAACTAAGATGGCAAAAATTCTTAGTTTGAGTTTTGGAGTGGCAGAATGGGGTACATGAATATTTGAACAAAAATTTTAATGTTCAAATATGAATTTAAATTTGAACAGTACAGGAAAGGTCCATGGACATGTGTGAAAGTGACATCATTAAATAGGTTGGATTTTTACAAGTTTTTAGGAACTGGAATAATTCATTTGGATATATATTTAATTTTGTGGAATTATTTGAAATCCCACAGAAAAGAAAAATGAAAAAGGGCTCTGTGCCACTGGGCCAGAACGGCCACAGTGCAACGGCCCAGGGCGAAAACAGCCCACCGCACGGCGCCAGCGCGCGCCAGGGTTTTTCAAACCTGACGGGTGGGGCCCGGTGTCAGTGAGAGGAGAGAGGAGCGACGGCGAGGGGAGGCTGATAGGCGGGGCTCGCCTGTCATCCCTAACCCTCCGGCAGAGAGCCGGCGAGCTCACCGGCGACGTTTCCGGGCACGGCTGGGCGAGCTAAGGGCAGGAATGGATCCAGCGGAGAGTCGCCGATCTGGTGGAGGTGGTGCGGGTCGCCGGAGTGGCCTGGGTCGCCGACGGCGAGGTCACGCGGCGGAGAAGCTTCGGGCGGATGCTGCTCCGGTCGATTCCGGCAGCTGTAGAGAGGGGAAAGAGGGGGAAACACATCAGGGTGATGCAGTGGTGCTAGATCGAGGGAGAGAAGAGGCTGGCGTGGCCTGTACCGAGGAGGCGACGGGGAGCCGCCGCGGCGTAGCTCGAGCTCGATCTCGAGCTCGGGCTGGTCTGGAGTGGGGCGAGTGGCTCTAGGGGGAGATTGAGAGAGGGAGAGTGTGACTGGTGAGGAGAGGAGGGGCTCGGGGGGCCTATTTATAGGCGGACGGCGAGGTGCCGTGGACCTGTGCGCCGGCAAGCCTCTGCTCGTTGCCACAGGGCACGGGAGGCGCTTGGGAAGTGTCTGCGGGGTTGCTGGACGAGGTCCAGGGCAGAGGAGAGGAAGAGAGGGAGCGGGGGAAGCTTCTGGTGCTGCGCGTGTGTGAAGCCGACGACTGGAGCTCGCGGGCGGCCGGCGCGCGTGCGGGGACGTCCACTGGAGGGAGAAGGAGGAGGGGGACAGCGCCGGGGGGCGTTGCGGACGCCGAGGCGCATCGAACGGCGTGAGGGGGAAGCACGAGGTGGTCGGGGGCGACGGATTGGGCGAGGCTACAGTGCGGGTGCGCACTGTAGCGCGCTCTGGAGCGTGCCTTCTGCATGCCACGGCATGCGGTTGGCTAGCTGGGCGCGTCCGCCGTGTCTGGGGGGGGGGGTCCAGCATGGAGTAAACAATCTGGTTGCGGCTTTGGATGCCTTGGCTGTCCAGTGAGAGAGGAGGGAAGCTGGGAGATGGTAAGAACTGGGCTGTCCAGCAAGGTAAATTGGGGTTTTCACCCTTCAATCATTGAGCTCTGGTCCTGGGGAAGTTACTGGGGGTAGAAGGTGACTAGGTGAGGCTGTGGTAGAAAGTTGAAGCAAAAGTAATTAGTAAAAGAGGTCAAATCAGTGGTTTTGGTAAAATGGCAGAAGGTGTTTGATTAAGTTTTGGGCAAGCAAATGATCTCCACTGGCCATGACACTTAACAGGATTAAATGGCATATGGAAATAGGGTGTTTCACCAAATTTGGGCTTGTTTGAAGAAACTTGCCAATGTAACTTTGGTGAACCCTAGAAATCAACAGAAATGGTTTCACCATGTTTAAGTCAAGCTAATCATCTCCCCTTGATGCACCATTTGGTGTAGTGTCATCATTTTGGGTTATGATCACGCCCACAAAGTTTGAAGCCCCAGGTAAAAAGTTGGTAATGTAAAGTTGTTCAAATTTGAATTTCAACAGAAATGGTTTTGAGGGGTTTTGATGATGTTTTCTTGCTTCCCAAGGCATGGGACTTGGCAAGATCATCAAATATGTCATATATGACATGATAGAATTTCCCTGAAATTTTTAGAGAATATTTCCTTTGTAAATATTTCAAAAGCTTGAAATATCCAGAAAGGGTTTCTGAGGGATTAGCCCATTATTTTGAACATGACCAAGTGTTGAAACTCTTATATATGGACAATATAAGTCCTATGAGTCTCCCTGAATTTTGGCAAATATTTTTGAAATAATTAAATAAATTTTCCCTATTAAAGACCATTTCTGGCCTTAAGAAAAAGCTTTTAAATAAAATAGGAAAATAACTTTTCAAATTATACTTTTGTGGTTTATGGGAGTCCTATGACTACTAGGTCTCAAACATCCTTTTTGAAATAATTTTCTCACCCTAAATCAAGCACTTGCAGTGCAAACCTCAATTCAGGGTTTTTTGGAATTCTAATCTTTGAAAATACATTTTGGCCAAATTAATTTTATAAGAAAAATACTATACTGCTATGATCATTGGGCAGAAGTTTTGGGTAAGGAGATGAATTCTACAAGAGGTAGTACTTGACTTTAATGAGCACTTGAAAAACACAGGAAAAAAAACTCAATTCCAAATAAAAGCCAAATGATGCCAAAAAAATTTGCTGGTCCAAATTTTCATGCTTTATTGATGCAAAAGACATGTTACAAAATGCAGGGTGTGACAGGGCACGACCCTGTAGCAGCGCGGCGCTGACCGCACCATGACACCTGGCGAGGCGTGCCAAAGTAGCGAGCAGCCGGCCGTACCCGTGTCGGGCGATCCCGGTACAGCCCGCACCCGACGGACCCGGTGAGACCCACGACCGGCGGACCCGGCAGGCCCGGTGGACCCCACTGCCAGCTCCTAGACACTGACCTCCAGGTCCCACACCCGTGTATAATTACCATTGTGACCCTGGGGGTAGCCTTTAAGACCCTCGCGGTGCTCCCCCATGTAGAGGGGTTCAGGTTCTAGATCATCTAGCTTAGCACAGACACACCCGGAGAAGGAGCAGGCTATGCACTGGCATGTCATCCTTCCTCCCTAAAATAGCTCTAGGAGCAAGCTTGTATCCACCTCATATAAACCACACTCGGCGGGACTATGGGTGTTATCGCTCTGGAGAGCCCCGAACTTGGGTACGTCTCGTGTCCTGCACTTTCTCGTACCAACCTCGCCTCTGGAACCCACCGGTGCCCTTGTGTATGTCCCACTCTTTAGTCATCCTATGGCATCTGCCGTGAGATCACCATGACGATAGCTTCTCATGAGTTCTTAGGAGCTCTCTATTATCCTCTAGATTTTTTTCATCACCTAACTTAAGAGTGTTTAGTTCTTTAGTTGGACGCTCAGTCTCCTTCTTATCATTATCATTAGTTTCATCAGGATTATCATGATTACTAGCAAGTTCATCATAGTTTTCATCATTAGCTTTGTAAGTCAACAAGTAACTCATTGTCGCCTAGCAAATCATCTTCATCACTATTGAAATCAAGATACTCAGGGTGTGATACATTGGGGCCTTTATCCATGAAGCACATTCCAATTCCTTCATTTGATGAGTCAAATATGTTGTCGGAGTTGGATGACACTAGAGCAATTCGGGCAACACCTTCATCTTGACTATAGTCGGAGTCGGAGTGATAACTTCTCTCGGAGTGAGTGTCGGAATCAGAACCGGAAATCCATTCACCAATGTGAGCTTGGTGTCTTTGTCTTGTGTAGATCTTGGATGACTTGTCTTTCCTTTCTGAATCCTTGCATCTTCAAGAGAATCTTCATTCATAGTGGTCATATCTACTCCTTCTCTCTCTACGAGGCAATTCGTCTCTTTTACTTCTCCTTGTGGGTGAATCTTCTCTTCTCTTGTAGGGAGCATGTCGGATTACGGGCTCCGCAAACCCAAGAAGTTCGAACGCAGGGGCGTGAACGAAGATCTCTCCCACTCACGTCTACCTAGCGCCACGCCCTCGCCCGGTGGTGAGATTCAAGAAGCAACAAGTAAAGCACACACGAGTTTACCCAGGTTCAGGGCACCTTGCGGTGTAAAACCCTACGTCCTGCTTGGGTGGATTAGCCTCAGGAGGGCTTGAGTATGAACAAGTACAGTGGTTCTTGAGCTCAGGAGGAGAGCTCAAGAGGGTCAGGAGGCAAGTGTTCTTGCTCCTTGAAGGTGGGGTGTTTGAGGTGAGGTCGATCCGGATCTAGATGCCGATCCCCATCTATAGTGGAAACCCTAGCTACTTATATAGGCGGCCAGGGTCCTCTTCCCCCGAAATGTTTAGGCGGGAAGGGATCCCACAACGGCCATTTTGAGCGGGAACACAAGGACGCTCCTATCCTGACAAAAGCGGTCTCCACCTGCAAAGAGATCAGACGGTGACGCGGTGGTGGGCTCGGTGGTGACATCCTCCTTGTCGTCCGTGCGGTCTTCGGTCTTGTTGCACCAAAGGGGAAACCTTTGTCTCGCCCCTCGGGAACCTGCGCCTGCGTTGCCTCCTTTGCACCAAAACGGCAACTGCGCCGCTGGCACGCGCTGGCACCCGCTGGCACGCGCTGGCGCGGTGCATCACTGCTCGCGTCACTGCCTCCTCCTGAGGCAGGCTTGGCCTTGGGTTCTCCGCTCCTCCGGAGCAGCCTAGCCGAGATCGCTCCTGAGGGGGTCTTGGTGTCGTTCTCCTCGTGAGGCCTAGCCCCCTCGCGAGGGTCTTGAGCAGTTGGTCGATCAGCTGGGCCGTACCAGGCCATAGTAGGAGCGCATCGCGGCCCGCAGGCAGGCAAGTCTGGGTACCCTGGTTCCCAGGACGCCGACAGTAGCCCCCGGGCTCAAGGCGCGCGCGGAGTTGGCTTTGGGGCGAAGCCTTAGTCGAGGACAAAGCGTCGTGGGCTCCCAAAAGACTGTGGGCCAGGCTGGCGCATGATGGTTGGATGGGATGTGCGCGACTCCGCTCCCCATGCATCCTTGGTGACCGTGCGAATTGACAAAAGGGATTGTCTTCACTGCAGAGGAGTTATCGCTTCCTTTCCTTCTTTCCCAGATCCCCTTCTCCTTCGCCCCCAGCCTTCCCCAATCGCCTGCATCCTCCAGCACCTCCAGCAATGGCGAAGAAAGGCAAGGGTGCCGCGCAGGCATCCGGATCTGCTTCCTCCCCGAGGTGGTGCTCGAGGAGTCCACTATCACCGAGGAGGGGGACTACTCGGAGGTCCAGTCTTTCTTGTCGAGCGACCACAACAAGCATGGCCCAACAAAGATTTGGGTTGGGTCCACCGCGGTGTGGACCTTGCCGAAGTCTCGCTACCCCTTCTTCCTCCACAACATCTCCGTCGGGCTC
>LR738715.1:204482978-204496664 GCA_902687465.1 Secale cereale | reverse complement strand
CACCGTAAACCATGAAGAAAGGTGTATAACCTGTAGACCGGTTGGGTGTAGTGTTAATGCTCCAAAGGACAGACGGTAATTCTTCAACCCAACATCCTGGGGTTCTCTGCAAAGGTGTCATAAGCCGGGGCTTGATTCCTCGCAAAATCTCCTGATTTGCCCTTTCTGCTTGACCATTCGATTGGGGGTGAGCCACAGAAGATACGTCCAAACGAATATGCTCTCGTCGACAGAATTCTTCCATCTCACCCTGAGATAAATTGGTGCCATTATCTGTGATGATGCTGTGTGGAAAACCAAACCGGAATATTACTTTTTTGATGAATTTAACCGCCGTTGCCGCATCACACTTGCTTATAGGTTCCGCTTCAACCCACTTTGTAAACTTGTCCACTGCCACTAGTAGATGAGTTTTCTGATCTTGGGATCTCTTGAAAGGACCAACCATGTCAAGCCCCCAAGTTGCAAAAGGCCAAGTTATTGGTATCATCCGGAGTTCTTGTGCCGGAACAAGGGCACGTCTTGAGAATTTCTGACAAGCGTCACACTTGCGGACCAGGTCTGCCACATCTGCATGTGCGGTTAACCAATAAAAGCCATGTCGGAAAGCTTTAGCCACTAAAGATTTTGATCCGGCATGATGACCGCAATCCCCTTCATGAATCTCCCTTAGAATCTCACGACCTTCCTCAGCTGAGACACACCGTTGAAATACTCCAGAGGTGCTACGATGGTGTAGCTCCCCGTTGGCAATTGTCATAGATTTGGAACGCCGGATTATCTGCCGTGCTTCATCTTCGTCCTCTGGTAACTCTCCTCGGCTTAAATATACCAAATAAGGCAACGTCCAATCCGGAATAACATGGGTTGCCGCAACCAACTGTGCCTCTGGGTCCGGAACAGCTAGATCGTCCTCTGAAGGTACTTGAACCGAAGGATTGTTCAATTCATCCAAAAAGGTGTTTGGTGGTACCGGTTTACGTTGCGACCCTAGCCGGCTTAAAGCGTCAGCTGCTTCGTTCTTCCGCCGGTCTATATGCTCCACCTGATACCCTTTGAAGCAACCTGCGACCGCTTCAACCTCTCGTCGATAAGCCGCCATAAGGGGATCCCTTGAATTCCACTTGCCCAAAACTTGCTGTGCTACTAGGTCTGAATCGCCTAGGCACTTAACCCGGCTTAAATTCATCTCCTTTGCCAACCGCAAACCATGAAGCAGTGCTTCATATTCTGCTGCATTATTAGTACAAGGAAATAACAACCGGAGGACATAACAAAATTTATCACCTCTGGGGGAAGTTAAAACAACTCCAGCCCCTGAGCCCTCCAACTGCTTCGAACCGTCGAAGTGAATCGTCCAATAAGTGAGATCCGGCTTCTCCTCCGGAGTTTGTAATTCTGTCCAGTCGTTGATGAAGTCCACCAGTGCCTGAGATTTTATAGCAGTACGTGGTACATATTTCAATTCATGTGGACTGAGCTCAATGGCCCACTTGGCTATTCTGCCTGTTGCTTCTCTATTCTGGATTATATCTCCCAACGGAGCTGAACTAACCACAGTTATCGGATGCCCTTGGAAATAATGCTTCAATTTCCGGTTTGCCATGAACACCCCATATACCAATTTCTGCCAATGAGGGTATCTTTGCTTGGACTCGATGAGTACTTCACTCACATAGTAAACCGGGCGCTGAACCGGATGTTCTTTCCCTGCTTCCTTGCGCTCAACCACAATCGCAACGCTGACTGCCCGTGTGTTTGCAGCAACATATAATAGCAAAGGCTCCTTGTCGATAGGAGCAGCTAAAACCGGCGGCTTCGCTAGTTGCTGTTTCAGATTCTCAAACGCTGTATTCGCTTCATCACTCCAAATGAACCGGTCCGTTTTCTTCAACATTTGATAAAGCGGGATCGCCTTTTCTCCTAAGCGACTGATAAACCGGCTTAACGCCGTGATCCGGCCAGCTATGCGCTGAACATCATTAATGCAAGCCGGTTTCACTAAAGATGTGATGGCCTTGATCTTCTCCGGGTTGGCTTCTATTCCCCGGTTTGAGACCAAGAATCCCAAAAGCTTACCAGCCGGGACACCAAAGGCACATTTCTCCGGATTGAGCATCATCCTGTAAGTCCGGAGATTATCAAAGGTTTCTCTGAGGTCTTCTATCATTGTTCTTTCCTCCTTTGACTTGACCACAATGTCATCCACGTAAGCATGTACGTTCCTTCCTATATGCCCCTTTAAACAATTCTGAACACAACGCTGATAAGTTGCCTGCGCACACTTGAGCCCAAAAGGCATAGACACATAGCAAAAAGCACCAAAAGGAGTTATGAATGCTGTCTTCTCTTGATCTTCAACTGCCATTTTGATCTGGTGATAACCTGAGTACGCATCCAGAAAACTCAGCCGCTCACACCCTGCTGTAGCATCAATAATCTGATCAATGCGAGGTAGAGCAAAAGGATCAGTTGGGCAAGCTTTATTGAGGTCTGTGTAGTCCACACACATCCTCCACTTCCCATTCTTCTTTAGAACTAGCACCGGATTAGCCAACCATTCCGGATGAAACACTTCCACTATGAACCCTGCCGCCAAAAGCCTGGCCACTTCTTCTCCTATAGCCTTGCGCCTCTCTTCGTTAAAGCGGCGCAGATACTGTTTTACCGGTTTAAACTTCGGATCAATATTTAACTTGTGCTCAGCGAGTTCCCTCGGTATACCTGGCATGTCAGAAGGTTTCCATGCAAAGATATCCCGGTTCTCACGGATGAACTCGATGAGCGCGCTTTCCTATTTAGGATCCAGGTTAGCACTGATGGTGAATTGCTTAGACGAATCTCCAGGTACAAAATCGACCTGCTTAGTCTCTTCCGCTGATTTGAACTTCAAAGTCGGATCATGCTCGGTGGTTGGTTTCTTCAGCGGAGTCATATCTGCCGGATCAACATTATCCTTATAAAACTTTAACTCTTCCGTGGCACATACCGCTTCTGCATAAGCTGCATCACCTTCCTCACATTCCACTGCTATCTTACGACTGCTGTGCACCGTAATTGTGCCTTTATGACCCGGCATCTTGAGCTGCAGGTAAACATAACATGGCCTAGCCATAAATTTAGCATAAACCGTCCTCCCAAACAAGGCATGATACGGACTTTTAATTTTGACAACTTCAAAGGTGATCATCTCCGATCTGGAATCATGCTCATCCCCAAAGGTAACTTCTAAGTCAATCTTACCAACTGGATAAGCTGACTTACCTGGGACCACCCCGTGAAACACTGTGTTTGATGTCCTTAACTGTTTATCTGTCAGACCCATACGGCGGAAAGTCTCGTAATATAATATATTGATACTGCTACCTCCATCCATGAGGACTTTAGTGAACCTGTATCCTCCCACCTGAGGTGCCACCACCAAGGCTAAATGTCCCGGATTATCTACCCGTAACGGGTGGTCCTCTCTGCTCCAAACAATGGGCTGCTCTGACCATCGTAGAAACTGTGGCGTTGCCGGTTCTACCGCATTAACAGCCCGCTTTAAAACCTTCTGGTCTCTCTTGCATAAACTCGTGGTGAAAACATGATATTGACCGCTGCTCAATTCCTTCGGATTACTCTGGTATCCGGATTGCTGTTGTTGCTGCGGACGCTGCTGCTGCTGATTTCCTTGGTTATTGTGACTCCCTTGGCCCTGCTGCTGATTATTCTGATTGTTGTAACCACCTTGATGATACGATTGATTTCCCTGACCATGATAACCGCCTTGATAATGTGATTGATTTCCTTGACCATTGTAGTTTCCTTGACTACCTTGGCCGCCTGGCCGGGATTGATAACCACCGTTGTTCCCTTGATAACCGTTGTTGCCCCTATATCCTGAACCGGAGTTGTTCCCTTGGTAACCCGGACCATAAAACCCGGGCCCTGAACCGCCATTTGGGGGCCGGCTAAGAGGATTAAAACGGCCGTTCCCTGCTATCATAGGGTACAGGCATTCTCTTGCAGTGTGCCGTGCAGGCCCCTTTTTCCGCTATGCTTTAGACAGGGTTGATCCAAATCCTGCTCCCAACCCGGGTTTCCTCCACCGGTTTGGCGAGTGGGACCTTGCTGACTATCCTGAAAACCGCCTTGAACCTGTGTATTGGCCACAAAATCGGAGCTGTTTTCCGGTTTCCGTTTGCCCAAAACACTTGAAGTAATCGGATTAGCACGCGCCGGTTTGCCAGTCTTGCTGGCCTTTCCCGCTTTATCTCCTTCTGGCTCCGGGTACTTGGTATTATCTGAGTCTCCGTACTTCACCAAGGCGCTCATCAAAGTCCCCATGTCATTGCACTCCCGTTTGAGCCGTCCGAGTTTTAATTTCAAAGATTCAAACCGGCAATTGTTCTCCAATGTTACAATTGCTGTGCTCGGATTAATGCCGTTTGAGGAGTGCAAGATCTCTGCCACTCTGCGTACCCAAGCTGCTGTAGACTCCTGCTCTCCTTGCACGCATGCTGCTAAATCTATTACCGACATAGGTTGCTTGCACGTATCCTTAAAGTTTTTGATGAACTGACTGCGCAGCTCCCCCCATGACCCGATAGAATTCGGAGGTAGTGCCTTTAGCCAAGTCCGGGCCGTGCCTTCAAGCATCATAGTGAAATATTTGGCACAAGCCAATTCATCCACGTCCAGCATCTCCATGGCCATCTCGTAACTTTCCACCCAAGCTTCGGGCGGTAAATCGGCTGTGTAATTAGGCACCTTGCGAGGTCCATTGAAATCCTTGGGCAACTTAACGCTCCGCAGGGCAGGGACGAGACACTGTATCCCAAAACCGCTCGCTGTCGCTCCTGTCCCTGTAGTGCCTGTGTGAACCGGCATCGACTGACGAACTTCCTCCCTGGCCTCCGATCTAGGCCGGTTTCGATCCGGGGCTAGCATCTCTGCCCTTGCCGGATTATCTTGCCTGTGCTGATGTCTCCTCCGTTCACTGCTAGACACTTCGGGCTCCTCCCAATGTCTAGAGTAACTTCGGTTGGGACGCGGTGTTGAATGTAACCTTTCCCTGCTATGAGAGTACGCTTGCTGCTGTATTAACGCCGTATTGAGTAGCTTCTGGGCCCTGCGCGCCTCTATCGCCACCGGGGATGTTTCTTCCACAGGTAAAGCGGCCAACCGCGCTGCCGCTGCAGCGATATTATCCACAGGGTTTGAGTAGTGTCCCGGGGGGACAGGAACATAAGGCGCCGATGTAATCCGTCGCTCCCGCTCTGCAGCGGGTTGCTGAGCCGGCTCATCTCGAGCCGGTGGGCTTCTCCGGTTTAAGATCGGATTATTATTGGCCCCAGCCCCAGGTGTTCTGAACAAATTCGCAGATTCGTAACCCGGTGGTAGGCGGGATCGATATTTTCGCCCTCTTACTCCTTCCATAGAAGCCTGTTCCATCCTTAAGTGAAAAGCTTGATCATCCAACTCTGCTTGTCTTATGGCTAACATCTCTCCTTCTGCCTTTAAATCCTCCTTTAACTGATCGATCCGGGCCTTCAACTGAAGAAGCACCGCATCATGTTGCGCCTTGTCTGCTGGAGCTACGACCTCCACTGCCTTAGCTGTGAACTCCTCGATCAAGGTGGATAGAACTGCAGTAATGGAGGGATTTGAACCGCTTCCCCCTGCGCCAGCCTCCGCAGTTGTTCCGTTCGTCGGGGGTTGTGAACCGGCCATGAAGACCGCCACCCGGTTTGGCGGGTCGGAGGGGCCCGGAATACTGTTTCCATCGGACTCACCCTCAGACCGGCCGTCCCGCAACTGATACAGAGATTCAGTTTCCCCGGACGAAGACTCGTCATCTGAATAGACGACGGTTGCACCATCAGATTCCGACCCGTCCTCGGCTTGTCCTCCGTGAATCGCTCCAACGAACACATGCTTCATGGCAGGTTGAATCCGGGTCGACCTCGCACGCTGAGCCGGCTCGACGATGTTGGGGAAGGTGTCCGGCTCAGGTCCCGGTTCTCCAATTTTGCCGATGAAGACTTGGATGCTGCTGAAGGGGACCCGGTACCCGTATTCAATCGAATCGGCCTCCGGTCCCCACCCCGCATCGTCGATGTAGATCCGGCCCTGACGACTCTTGGTCATCCGGCCGACTGCGTAACCCTTTAACCCTTCGAAGCCGCCTTCCAAGAACTCGAAACCATCGTGCGCAGGCCCCACGGTGGGCGCCAACTGTCGTGGAATTAACACGGCAGATGTCCGGTTTAGCGGACTTGATGATGGAACCATCGCACGGGTTAGCTTGAAAGGGTTCATGGCACACAAAGGACGCAAAGGATTTATACTAGTTCGGCCCCTTCGAGAAGGTAAAAGCCTACGTCTAGTTGGTTTGGTATTGCTTGGTCGTCGGTTTACAGGGAGCGGATTCGCTTGCCTGCGTCTCGACGGATTGATTGTTGCTTGTCCCCGAACCGGTACCGGGTCGTCCCTTTATATAGAAGTGACGCCTGGTCCGGTTTACAGAGTCCCGAGGCCGGCTCATAATCGTGTCCGCCTCGGTCTCTGCCCTTTCTTTCTTATCTCTCAAGTTACATCTCTTTGGCGGATTACAAACCGTATTTCTATACATGGGCCTTGAAATCTCATGGGCCGTAATCTCTACTGAAATAATAAAACCAAGTATGATATAACTAAGCCGGTTTACAATATCCGGTTTATACCTATTAACCATATCCCTGACAGGCTGTCCACGAGGTAGGGAGGCGCGTCCAGTATGGGCGCGCCCCCCCCACCCTCGTGGGCAGCCCGTGGGTCCTCTCGTCCCCCTCCGACACTTCCTGGGCTTCTTTAGGTCCAAAAACTTCCTCCGTTGAGTTTCAAGTCAATTGGGCTCCAATTGATATTCATTTTCTGCGAAACCCTAAAACAGGAGAAAAACAGAAACTAGCACTGGGCTCTAGGTTAATAGGTCAGTCCCAAAAATAATATAAAAGTGTATAACAAAGCCCATTAAACATCTAAAACATCATAAATAATATCATGGAACAATCAAAAATTATAGATACGTTGGAGACGTATCACTGAGCAAGCGGTAACATAGCCACACAATGGTTTGCTGGGATGGTGTCAAAGGTTAGAGGGTGTTTCATGGCAACAAGGAGAGGCTGACAACAAATAGATAGGTAGCGCGACACATAGGGATAGCATCGAGACAACTAGCATGGAAATGATAGTAATGAGATCCAAGGTGACGGTCATCTTGCCTGAGATCCTGCTAGGAAGAAGAACGAGTCCATGAAGAAGACGAAGAAGAAGCCACGTAGACGAACCAAGCGTAGTCGAACGAATCCTCACGATCGCAATGAAACAAGCACTAATGAGAAGAAGCAAGCAACACGGTAAACACACAACACATAATCAAGACAAGATGCTCAACCAAGTATGATGCATGACAAGGCTACATGATGCAAATCATGGCAAGGGATGAAGCACACAAGATCAACACACGAAGCAAGTTTAAATGAGGCCGGAAACAACATATACCAATTCCGGTAAGTCCTCATATGCAAATTTCGAAATTGGTCCAGATCTGAACAAACCTTATGTTAAAGTTGTTAAACAACAAGTTAACATGCACCATGATGATCTACTCGAAATACTAGTCAAGTTAAATACAAAGTTCATTTAATTCGGAGCTACGGCCCAGAAGATATGAGCAAAACAAGTCAAGCATGTCATTGATGCAAAACGCATCCACATATCAAACAAACACACTCCAAACAGGCATACAACATGTCATTATGCATCTACATGAAAAACACACAAGTTTCAGATAGGACACGCTCAAAACGAAGCAACGGTTCATCACATACACACAAAGCAAGTTTGAAACACAATCAGCCCAAAACAACAAGTAGGCATATAGTTGACATCAAAACAACATGCTACAAGAATATTTCATGGCATTCAAGGGCATGGAAAGCATGTACATGTCAAGCAGTACAAGCATGATCACTGAGCTACTACCAAAAACCACTAGAACATGCTCAAAACATTATGGCAAGATTGCAAAAGATAGCAGATTCACAGACTTAGTGAAATAAACTAAACATGGCAGCAACAACGACAAGTAGGCATGTTTGCAAGCTGGTGCAACGCATCTCAAAGCATATCATGGTATGTGAATATAACCAACAGCAAGAAGACATGTTTATGCAGCTACTCATGGCAAGAACATGGTTATAGGATGCATAGAACACTAGCTATTCACATGGCAAACTGAACTCACTGTTAACAGGCTGACAACAACATTTTATAGCAATTTGAGAGCAAGAAATAAACAAGCTACATCAACCTATAATTGCAAACAAGGTCATGGATGGATATAGCATAACATGGACTTCAATAGATGGTCATTGGACAATCTAAAACATGCATGGATTTGAGTGGGGCATCAAGCAAACATGGCATCAGGATATAGCGGTTTCAGACTTAGCAGTTTTCAACAAGTCATAGAAATCAGCAACAACGAGTAGGTCACTTTGCAAGATTGTTGCACTCACCACAAGGCATAACATGAAAAACTAATTACACCACAACAAAGATGACATGATTTTGCTTCTCAAACATATTGACATGTAGGTCAAACAAAAATCACACATAAAGATATGAAAAGACAAATTAGCATCTTATAACAAGTTTCAGCACTTAACAGCCACATGCACTTTTGCAATAGAGATAAACATGGCAATATGACACCTAACATGAATACAACAGCCACCATCATGTTGATCACTTCACAATGAACATTTTGACATATCATACACTCCATTTGGACCAACATGCACAAAGTTACACCATGTTAAACATGCATACATATTGTTGACAGACAACTAGAGCGGAGCAGTAACATCACATAGCAGTTTTGCAACGAAGATTAAGGCATTAAGATGAACAGTAACATGCATGCAAATAACACCATCATCTAGAGCATCAAGAGACGAACATTTTGATATATCGGACATCTTCATTGGACAAACGTGCACACAATTACGATCACCCGAAGTATGCAACATAATAAGAAGGTTTTGGGACTTGGAAAAAAAACAACCTCCGGGTCTCGGGTGTGGACACTGTCCGGCTCCCACCGGACACGTCCGGCCTGGCTGGTGCGGGCCCAACTTGCGTGGAGATGGGGCGAGGCGCAGGGGGCCGGCATGGGGAGCGGGCGCGGCGGATCCGGGCGGCGCCAGCCCAGATCCGGCCGGAGTTGACGGCGGGGAGTGGCGGGCCGCTCGGGAGGCGCAGATCCGGTGGGGAGGCGTCCGATGCGAGTTGCGGCAAGGGGCGGTGGCGACGAGGGCCGGCGGAGACGGCGGTTGATGCGGGGTCGGTCACCGACGGCGAGGTCTGGCTCCCCTCCGACGAGGCGAGGCGGCGGGGCCGGTGGAGTCGTCCGGCGGGGTATAGCGAGGGAGATCGGGCAGAGCCCGATCCAGGCGAGGGAGGTCGCGGGGCTCGGGGCGAGCGCTCGGGCGGCTGCGCGGGCCTGGGCGGGCCGCAGTGGTGGGAGGAGGCTACGGGGACGTGTGGCATGGCCAGAATGGCTGCGGGCGGCAGTTGCGGCGGCGCCGGCCACTGGCGACGTGCCACTTGGCGGCGGAGGGCTGGGTCGATGCGGATTCCGAGGAGGAGGGAGGTGGCTGGTGGCTGAGAGGTGGGAGGAGGGCAGGTTAGGTCTAGGGTAGTCCATTTTTGGAAAGGGGAGGTCTAAATATAGACATAGGGGCTAGGGTTAGGGGGGTTTGGGGGCAATACGGAGCCCTCCGATGGCGATCCGACGGATCCAATCGCGGGGGAGGTTAGGCAGGCCTAGGTGGGCTGTGTAGGGGTGTGAGTGGGCTAAGGGGAGTGAAGAGATGGCAGCCCGGCACAGCGTTTCGGAGACCGAAACGTCCGACGTATATACCGACAACGGAGCCGCTATAGTTAACGGTTGGGCTATCAAACAGACTCCGAATGCGACGAATTTTGGCAGGCGGTCTGTTTACACCACAATAAGACCGCACGCCAAGTCTTATCCCATTCAGAGAACATTTTCAGGCCACACATAAAATAAATATTCGGAGGTGCCGCGGGCGCGTGCGAGAGTGTCTGGGCTCAGAACGGACAACGGAAA
This sequence comes from Secale cereale, assembly GCA_902687465.1. NCBI lineage: Eukaryota > Viridiplantae > Streptophyta > Magnoliopsida > Poales > Poaceae > Secale > Secale cereale. The sequence continues at coordinate 204,486,499 of LR738715.1, read as the reverse complement.
GGACGAGGGAGTTCGGCCGGATGCAAGTTTTGAAAACACGAGGATGCAATGCACATGATGACATGGCAAGATGCAACACGCAAGCAGATGACATGGCAATGGCATCGAATAACTGGAAGACACCTGGCGCATCGGTCTTGGGGTGTCACACTTATAGTTTCGCCTCCCAACGATTTACCTCAAGGGTAATGTCAACAATAATGTTTCATGGTTCCCTACATCCACATGGATATATATAGCTCCAACATAGTGTGCTTGCCAAAAGGATAGAAGTAAAAGGAAAGGTGATGATCACCATGACTCTTTTATGAGGATAGGAAATAAAAGTAAAAGATAGGCCCTTCGCAGAGGGAAGCAGAGGTTGCCATGCGCTTTTATGGTTGGATGCACAAAATCTTAATTCAAAAGAACGTCAATTTATATCGCCACTTGTGATAATGGACCTTTATTATGCAGTTTGTCGCTTTTATTTCTTCCACATCACAAGCTCGTATAAAGCTTATTTTCTTCACACTAATAGATCATACATATTTAGAGAGCAATTATTATTGCTTGCACCGATGACAACTTACTTGAAGGATCTTACTCAATCCATAGGTAGGTATGGTGGACTCTCATGGCAAAACTGGGTTTAAAGGATGTTTGGAAGCACAAGTAGTATCTCTACTTGGTGCAAATAGTATTGGCTAGCATGAGAGGGAAAGCAAGCTCAACATGTTGGAGGACCTATAACAATATAACTTCTTTTAGGATGTAAGAAAACTTAACCCATTATGTTGTCTTCCTTGTCCAACTTCAACTTTTTAGCATGTCATATTTTAATGAGTGCTCACAATTGCAAAAGATGTCCAAGATAGTATATTTATATGTGAACCCTCTCTTTATTTATTACTTCCTATTAATTGCAAGAATGACCAAGATTATTTTTGTCAACACTGAACAATTTTTATTCATCATACTTTTTATATGTGAAGTCATTACTTCACATAAGATCAACATATGATCTTTATTCATTTCTTTTTGTTCCTTTATTTTCTTTATTCCTTTAAGATCATAGCAACATCGCAAAGCCCTCACCCAAAACTAATCTTTATTATATAACTCAAGGACTCAATTACATAGATTGTACTAAAAACTTTATTCTACTAGATCTAGATATAACCAAAAGGATCGAACTAAGAAAAGCAGTAAAGATAAAGGTGTGATGGTGATACGATACCGGGGCACCTCCCCCAAGCTTGGCAGTTGCCAAGGGGAGTGCCCATTGCCGGTGTCAAAACTGGCGGATCTCGGGTAGGGGGTCCCGAACTGTGCGTGTAAGGATTGAAGGTAACAGGAGGCAGGGGACACAATGTTTACCTAGGTTCGGGCCCTCTTGATGGAGGTAATACCCTACTTCCTGCTTGATTGACTATGATGAATATAGGGGTTACAAGAGTTGATCTACCTCGAGATGGTAATGACTAAACCCTAGATGTCTAGTCTGTATGATTGTGAATGCCTCTACGGACTAAACCCTCCGGTTTATATAGACACCGGAGGGGGCTAGGGTTGTAGAGTCGGTTTACAGAGAAAGGACGCTTCATATCCGCACGCCAAGCTTGCCTTCCACGCCAAGGAGAGTCCCATCCGGACACAGGAGAAAGTCTTCCATTTTGTATCTCCGTGGCCCATTAGTCCGGCCCACGTTACGTAGCCCGGACGCCCGAGGACCATGTAATCTAGGACTCCCTCAGTAGCCCCTGAACCAGGCTTCAATGGCGATGTGTCCGGTGCACAGATTGTCTTCGGCATTGCAAGGTGGGTTCCTCCTCTGAATACTTCAGAATAGCTGATCAACATTAACTATGTCCGGCTCTGTTTAACAATTACAACCCATTACCACAAGGGTATAACACTTAGTTAAAAACATAATATGCCTTTAATAACAGCTTTTGCTAGCGAGATGTCTCGTCCAGCCTTTCCATCATTTCGAATCGTTTTTCAACCTCCCGTTTTGCGTTTTTGAGACGCAACATCCGGTGACATGTCTTGTCAAAACAGAGATTGTGTCCTCTTATCACGGGATTTTCATCAATACGGGCTTGGGTAATCCAACCGCTCCGTCCACACGACCCCTTGGGAATAGGCGAGTTTTAAGGCTCATGGGGGAACGCTCTATATTCACGGCCTTTATAAGGGAATAACAATCCACCTTTTCATCCCACACCCTTCTTCTTCCTCATCCCATCTGCCCTCGAGCTCCAGCGCCCAAGTTTCGATTCCCTCCGTCCTAGAAAACATTCTAGCCATGTATGGATCCGGATCGCAGGGCAAGTGGATGCCCTCCTCCGTCACAGAGAAGAACATCAAGGAACTCCGGGAAGCAGGGTATTTAGCCAAGGCAATCGCCCACCGGCTTCCAGCCAAGAAGCAGGTCATCCCTACTCCGGAGCCCCACGAGAGGGTAGTATTCATCCCTCATTTCCTTCGTGGACTAGGGTTTCCCCTCCATCCTTTTGTCTGTGGTCTTATGTTTTACTACGGGCTAGATTTCCATGATCTAGCCCCGAATTCCTTTCTCAACATTTCGGCGTTCATCATCGTGTGTGAGGCATTCCTCCGCATCTCTCCCCCACTTCGGCTTATGGCTCAAGGTATTTAACGTGAAGCCAAAAGTGGTGGATGGTCAACACGCGGAGTGCGGTAGCGCCATGGTGAGTAAGCTCCCCAACGTTACTTGGCCCAAAGGCACCTTCATGGAGACCATGAAGGGGTGGCAGCAGGAGTGGTTCTATGTCATGGAACTGCGTGACTCCACTTGGGCCGCTCCTCCCGAATTCAAGTTCGGGCCTCCCCTGCAGCTGAAATCTTGGCTCAACAGGGGTCTAGACTGGGCGTCATCCGATGAGGTAACGATGCTACAAAAACGCATCAAGAATATGGTAGACAAGAATACCACTCTCGCTAACAGGATCCAGATAATGCTTTTCCGCCGGATTCTACCTTGCCAAGGCCGGACTCAACACATGTGGGAGTTCGACCCGGCCGGTCCCCGGACCCTGCAGCGGTTCTTTGGCACGAAGCACGAAGACATGTGGAAACTGCTGTTCAAGACCCAAAAGGAGTGGCTGAAGACGACTGAAGACCTCGCCTTGACTGTACTCACGCAGCGTCTCCCGTAAGTTTTCATGATAATTTTACTATTGGTGAATCCAAGGGGCATACTAAGCTTTCCATTCTTCCCGTAGGGGTAGATGAAGAAAGCGAAGAGGATTCACTGTCCGGCTCCGCTACCCGAAGACCCAACCATCCCTCTGCTAACGAGGATGCTGGTTCCGGCATCATATCAGGCGCCAGAAAAGAAGGCCAAGAAGAAGGGCCAGGAGGCCAAAAGCGGCCTCTGTCGTAAAGGTGCTTCGGACGTAGCGTCTGAAGACACCGAGACTCACTCCTCCCCCAACGAAGATGAAGGGGAGGAAGAAGAGAGTAATTCTCCCCATAAGGGGGGAAAGAAGAAAGGGGGGCGTCCGCAGATCTAG
>LR738715.1:204465951-204482968 GCA_902687465.1 Secale cereale | reverse complement strand
CTGTACTCACGCAGCGTCTCCCGTAAGTTTTCATGATAATTTTACTATTGGTGAATCCAAGGGGCATACTAAGCTTTCCATTCTTCCCGTAGGGGTAGATGAAGAAAGCGAAGAGGATTCACTGTCCGGCTCCGCTACCCGAAGACCCAACCATCCCTCTGCTAACGAGGATGCTGGTTCCGGCATCATATTAGGCGCCAGAAAAGAAGGCCAAGAAGAAGGGCCAGGAGGCCAAAAGCGGCCTCTGTCGTAAAGGTGCTTCGGACGTAGCGTCTGAAGACACCGAGACTCACTCCTCCCCCAACGAAGATGAAGGGGAGGAAGAAGAGAGTAATTCTCCCCATAAGGGGGGAAAGAAGAAAGGGGGGCGTCCGCAGATCTAGAGGCGGAGGCGTCCACGAATGGGAGGATCTGCCTCTTAGATGACTCTGAATCAGGCACCGATGAGTAGTGCCTTAGGCCGAAGTCCCTGGCCGAATCGTAAGTGTCCTTGAAGGTATCTGTACTTATATACCTTTCCGCCTTATGATTGTAATATACTGAACTACGTGCTGCAGCTCGGCTTGTATCCGGCCCCCAGCGATCCTCGTCTTCGGGGAATTCACTGGATCCAAACGTGATGGATAGCGAGTCGCCTCCACCTGCCTCCTCCCCCAAAGCAACGGATAATGCCGAAGTGCTGTCCCTAAGGACCGTTCCGGGTCAGGGAGAGGTGCGGGAAGCCGTCAAGGCGGCATCAGAGGGTAATACCTCTGCTGCCGGAAACCCAAGGGCACCGACCTCGATGGAGATTGGTGACAGGGGCCATGCCCAATTCGTCCCACAGTCAGACAGTATTCTGGAGGCCCATGCGACTCCGGAATTGGGTGAGCGGCCTCCTTCGAAAGAAAGGAGTGCGCAAATTCCACCGGCGACCTCTATTAATCCGGAGGCGTCGGATACATTAACGGAAGCACTTCAAAGTGCCATCATTGTAGAAGAACATCATACCCTTATGGGCACGGTGGTTGAAAGAGTTCGGTCCGCCAAAAGCGGATTGAATTAGGCTTATACTAGACTTTTGAGAGGCTTTGAGGTACGTGATATAGTACCTTTTGGCTATATGAGAAAAGGTGTTTGTGTATAGATAGTAGCCCCTGAGACTCTGTTGTGTGTTCGCGAAGAAAGGCCGAGCAGTGGATCTAAGTACTTGTACATGAAATTAACAGACATATCTATTTGAATCAAACAGGCTATGACGCAGGCATCAGCTTCCCATGCCACCGAAGTATCTGAGCTGAGGTGAAAGTTAGATGAACGGCAAGGTATGCAATACCAAAAATGTATCTGAAATAATATCAAAAATAACTTGTCATCTGAATGAGTGTTATGACTCTGCTCACAGCTGACGCGTCTGAGGTCGAGACCCTCAAGAGCGCACTGGTCGGGGCCAAGAAACAGGTTGAGGATGAACGAGCCGCCTGCCTAAAGCATGAGTCGAGGGTGGAGGAAGTCCAGCAAGAGCTCAAGGATGCTATAAGCAAATGTGAGTCCTTAGAGCGCAAAGTTTCAGATCAAAAATCCGAACTTGCTAAGGCTCCCCAACATGCTCATGAGGCCCAGACTGAAGCTCAAAACGCCTGCCGGGAGATCCAGGAGGCGAGGCATATTGCGGCCGGTAAGGCCTTTAATATGCAGAGCTAATTTTGAGGAAGAAATACATTTTACTGACCTGGATTTGGAGTTCCTCACGAGCGTTTGCGGACCTACCCCGGAGTGTTGCCGATGCTGCGGAGTTCTTCCGAGCCGAAGAGGGGAGCTCAACAGAAAAACTGTTCTGGTCGCAGTATCTTGCGCCTGAGCATCCTGTACCCCTCAGTGATCAGCTGAAGCAGTTGTCCGAACTGCATAGGGTGGCCGGATTGGCCATGAGGGATTTTATAATCCGTTTGTGGCCTACCGAGCCCATACCCAGCAGCTACTTCGGGCTCGTGAGGCGGCTGATTAGTGCTTGCCCTCAGCTTGATGCCGTGAAGCGGTCGGTCTGCATCGAAGGTGCGCGGATGGCCTTCGCCCGTGTCAAGGTGCAGTGGGCGAAGATGGACGTCATCAAGCTCGCAACCGAGGGGCCGCCCGCGGGCAAAGAGGACCATACGCCGGAGCGGTATTTTGATGATGTCCTAGAAGGATCCCGCATTGTAGAGGGCCAGTGTTCGAAGGACATCATGTTTGGATGAGTGTCCATGTTGTTCAGCCCTGCATTATGAGACAAGGCTTATGTATGATACGTTATTTTGTTTTATTTTGAAATATTTCCTCCTGTGCGGCCGATTACGATATCAGAGAGTTGGCCAGTCATCGGCTTCAGCCCCCATGTAGATAGTACGGGGGTGTTCGAGGTAGCACCTAAACACACTTGACCCTGCAATTTGGTCCGTGATGGAGGTGTTAGTGCGGCGAACCAGGCAATCGGACTATATGGCTTTAGCGCCCTCACTTAGCCATAGGAATTTTATAATTGGAGTACAGGCGCAGCCCCTAGTATTGTTCGATTATCCGTACTTGGGTGCCGTAGACGCACAACCGAGCGGAGGCCGGCCCATCGCGTATTGCGGAAAAAAATCACAAGAGATTTGTAGTCGCCGAATAGCTGAACAGCTCTCGCCGCATCATGACAGTCAGTTTTCGGCTTTCTCTACTGAGGTGTTTATCCGGATGAACCAGAAACACAATCGCAGTAGTTCTCCCTTTACTACCTTAGCCGAACAGGCAGACCGTAAGGTAGTAACGACATGAGCCAGTCAACCCAACTATTGACCAAAGACATGATTCAGAGCCGATGGATATAATGCTATATTTGGGACGCCGAATTGCACTGTGAAAGTCTTCGGACTTTGTTTTGTAAGAAAAGATGTACGTGGCTTTAATGGAGCCCCCGACGATTTAAGTCGTACCAAGGTGTACATGACAATCGGGCAAAAGCAGGGAAACATAGATTAAGAGATAAGCCAATAGGTCGGGCTCAGATTTTTTTCCATTATAGTCTGATCGATACGTCAAAACATATTGGTACAAAAAGGTGCACAAGGCTATTTTACATGCCGAGCACAAGGGAAGGCTGTTCCCAGGTTTTGCAAACGGTCGAGGCGGTCTTTAGAGACCCTTTGAGATACTCTATCGTGCTGCTTGTCTCCTTGTTGTATTGTCCTTCAAGAGGATCATCACTCGGCGTTGTCATGATAGGCCTCGAGAAGAGGCCTGAGCACCGTTGAAAAGGTGACGTGGGTTGTAAGGAACCTGCAAAAGGTAGAATTAAAGGAAAAAGGTAAAATATGGGTGTCCGGATATGGTCTAGCCGTATTGTGGACTTTATCCTTGTTGTGCCTCCGTCTTTTCCCATGGTATCTTTAGCGCATAGTTATGTACGCGTGGCATGTAGACCGTGATTCGGTTGCGGCTGAGACGGAGGCCGACTTGCTAACTGAGCTCCTGACGAGCTGGGCTGTCGCTCTACGGTGTAGTCCGGACTCGTTTAATAGTGTCCAGGGGCTTGGTCGGCGATGTAGTGTTTGGCTTGATAAGGCCGCCCTGCACCTCTGCTGCCAGGGCTGCGGTGTGCTCCTCGGTGCGTAGGGAGCGTTCCATGTTTCCATTGACTGTTATCACACCACGGGGGCCGGGCATCTTGAGTTTGAGGTAAGCGTAGTGCGGGACTGCATTGAAGCGAGCGAACGCGGTTCGTTCGAGCAGTGCATCATAGCCACTGCGGAAGGGGACGATGTCGAAGATCAAGTCTTCGCTTCGAAAGTTATGCGGTGAACCGAAGACGACCTACAATGTGATTCAGCCCGTACAGCGGGCCTCTACTACAGGTATTACTCCTTTAAAGGTAGTTGTGGTGGGTTTGATCCTTGACGGATTAATACCCATCTTGTGGACTGTGTCCTGATAGAGCAGGTTAAGGCTGTTGCCGCCGTCCATGAGGACTCGCGTAAGGTGGAATCCATCGATGATTGGATCGAGGACTAGTGCGGCCAAACCTCCGTGATGGATATTGGTCGGATGGTCTCTACGATCAAAAGTGATCGGACAGGCTGACCATGGGTTGAATTTAGGGGCGACTGGCTCTATCACATAGACGTCCCTTAATGCACGCTTGCGCTCCCGCTTGGGGATGTGGATGACTTATATCATATTCACCGTTTTGACTTCGGGGGGGGGGAATTTCTTCTGACCCCCTGTTTTGGGTGGATGTGGCTCGTCGTCGTCGTCGTCCTTGTTGGGTGACCCTTTCTCCCTATGTTCGGTATTTAACTTACCAGCCTGTTTAAAGACCCAACAACTTCGGTTGGTATGGTTGGCAGGCTTGTCGGGTTTGCCATGAATCTGGCAGGGTCGGTCGAGTATTCGGTCCAAGCTGGATGAGCCCTCTCTGTTTCTTTTGAACGGCTTCTTCCGCTGAGCGGACTTGGAGCTGCTGAATCTGGCGTTGACCGCCGTGTCTTCGGTATTGTCATTATCGCTGCAGCGCTTGTGTTTGTTGTGTTAGGGCCTTCCGTTGTTATTGCTGGCTTCAGAAGTGCCAGGTTCGCTCGTGCTAATACTGCTACGGGCTAGCCAGCTGTCTTCGCCCGTGCAAAAGCAGGTCATGAGCGCAGTGAGGGCCGCCATGGACTTCAGCTTCTCTTGGCCGAGGTGTCTAGCGAGCCATTCATCGCAAATGCTAGGTTGAAAGGCCGTTAGGGCTTTGGCGTTTGGACAATCAACAATCTGGTTAATGAGAAACTTAGTCCAGAATTTTCTAGCGGACTCTCCGGGCTGCCGGACGATGTGACTAAGTTCATCAGCATCTAGAGGCCGACCATAGGTGCCTTGGAAGTTGTCTCTAAAGGGATCCTCCAGGTCTTCCCAGCATCCAATAGAATTTTCTGGAAGGCTGTTTAACCAGTGTCGAGCTGGCCCCTTAAGTTTTAGGGGAAGATATTTGATGGCGTGTAGATTGTCACCGCGAGCCATGTGAATGTGGAGAAGGAAATCTTCAATCCATACTGCGGGATCTGTTGTGCCGTCGTATGACTCAATGTTCACGGGTTTAAACCCTTCTGGGAACCGGTGCTCCATTACCTCATCGGTGAAGCATAGGGGGTGTGCGGCACCTCTATATCGGGCCACATCATGACGTAGTTCGGATGAAGTCCGTGTGAGGTTTTCGGCCCGGGCGTGGTTTTGTTTGACGCACCAGGATTGGTAACCGTCCTCTCGTGCTGGTGCATGCCCCCGCGATCTGTAAATACATCTGGTCTAACCTGCTCTGTTTTCCAGGTCCTGTCGTAGGTCATATGTGTATCCCCGAGCTGTTGATTCTCTTTTACGGCGAGGTGGTGCAGGCTGGTGTTCGGCTTGAGCTGCCATTCAGTCCTGGCCACGTGGTGGTCAGTCAGGTTCATCAGTCGCGTTGCGCGCGGGGGGTATGGGCTCTGGTACTTCGTCGTTGAATTGGGGTAGCAGCTTACGCTTCGAATAACTCTTTGTTGGGCGTTCGAGGCCGTACTCCTCGGCTCCCAGGACATTAGTCCATCTATCGTTGAGCAGTTCTTGGTCAGCTTGAAGCTGTTGCTACATATTTTTAAGGCTTCTTGTCGTGGCTATTAGCCGGTACTTAAAGCGTTCTTGTTCAAGAGGTTCCTCTCACACGATAAAATCTTCGTCGCCGAGGCTCACGTCCTCCTCGGAGAGTGGCAGATAGCTGCTATCTTCCGAGTCAATGCTCCCTGCTTGCTTGCCAGGGCCGACTTGCCCCTCCTCCCGATCATCCTGTTCGGATGTTGGTTCGATGGGGTCTTCTTGTTCTTCGGCGTGTTCCGGAGTATCATTTTCTCCAATGCCGGTGTTGTTGTCTTTTCCGTGACGCGATTTAGAGCGGCGCCGCTGACGTCGATGCTTCGGCGGCATCTCAAAAGGTTCTTCCTCGACTGGATCCTTCTTATCATCATCGTCGCCTTATTTAGGTGTGTCCACCATGTACACGTCGTATGAGGAAGTGGCTGTCCAGCGTCCGATGAACGGACGGTTTTGGGTCTGCTCCTCTCTGGCATCGTCGTCTATACCGTCGATGTCCTCGGAGGCGTAGTCGAGCATGTCGATTTAATCCTCGACGGTGGCTATAAAGTGGGTGGTGGGTGGTAAGTAAAGTTCCCTATTTTCAGCCCTGGTCCGGGCTGGGTGCAATTCAGAAGCGGTTCCTCTGTGATGGCGAGGGATCGCATTAAGTCCAGAGCCTCATTTAAGAGCGAGGTTTGGATGGGGACCGAAGTTCCCTGGCTGAGCTCGCAAGATGCGGATTCCGAGGGTTCGGAGCTAGAGTCCGGAGAAGAGTCCGGCTTTGTGATAACTGCCGGTGACGCTATCCACTCTGGTTCTCCAGTGTTGAGCTTTACGGCCACAGACAGTCCGGCGGGCTCGAGACTCCCGTCTTCGGACTGGGTGACGCGCTCCGGATCTAAGGCTGAAGCAGTGATTGGAGTCGCGAACCCTTGGAAGATCATGTCTCCTCGGATATCAGCGACATAGTTCAGGTTTCCAAAACTGATCTGGTGACCAGGGGGTAGCTATCGATCTGCTCCAGGTGGCCAAGCGAGTTGGCACGCAGCGCGAAGCCGCTGAACATGAAGATCTGGCCAGGGAAAAAATATCCTTCTCAGCGGCGTTGTTGCAGATGATCGATGAAGCCATCGAGCCTTTCGACGGTGGCACATGGGAGCTCTCAATGAAAGCACCAATGTCGGTGTCAAAACCGACGGATCTCGGGTAGGGGGTCCTGAACTGTGCGTCTAAGGATCGAAGGTAACAGGAGGCAGGGGACACAATGTTTACCCAGGTTCGGGCCCTCTTGATGGAGGTAATACCCTACTTCCTGCTTGATTGACCATGATGAATATAGGGGTTACAAGAGTTGATCTACCTCGAGATCGTAATGACTAAACCCTAGTTGTCTAGTCTGTATGATTGCGAATGCCTCTACGGACTAAACCCTCCGGTTTATATAGACACCGAAGGGGGCTAGGGTTGTAGAAAGTCGGTTTACAGAGAAAGGGATCTTCATATCCGCACGCCAAGCTTGCCTTCCACGCCAAGGAGAGTCCCATCCAGACACGGGGGAAAGTCTTCCATCTTGTATCTTCGTGGCCCATTACTCCGGCCCATGTTACGTAGCCCTCACGCCCGAGGACCCCGTAATCCAGGACTCCCTCACCCATACCCATGTATTTATGTTTCTTTCTTCGGAGATGGTGATGAAGGAGTTGTTGATGCAGTGGGCTTGCTCTTTTCCCTCATCTTACGCTTGAGGATAGAATTTTCCTCCTTTAGCTCACTCATATTTTGTTCCAGTGTTAGTACCCTCCTGCATAATTCTTGCTTGTTTTCCTGCAAAAGACTAAAAGGGATAAACTCGATCTTTGGTTTCTTTGCTTTATTAGGAAGACTTGACTTTTTGAACTCCATGTGCATGTCCCGGGGTTGGGGTAGTGCAACCTCCACTTCATCGAAACTTGTCTCTTCCCTTCCCTTCGGATCGTAGTCTTCTTCTTCCTCCATGGTCCAACCATAATGCTTTGAATCCCCATATACCTTGGGGTCTGCGATATAAGCAGCTACATAGCTCTCTCCCTGTGAATCTTTGGATGACATCTTGCTCTAAATCTGCTGCAGAAACAACTCAAAAATGAAAACAGCGGATTATGTCGAGGTACTGGTGTCAAAACCTTAGAGAAATTATATAATGAAATTTTCCTAAAAAAAATACGTAACGTGCAAGAAAACGGAGTCCGGGAGGCACACGGGGTGTCCACAAGGTAGGGGCGCTCCCAGGGGGGTAGGGCGTGCCCCTACCCTTCTGGCTGCCCCGTGTCCCTTTCGGACTAGTTTTAATTTTCCTAATTTTTTAAATATTCCAAAACAAAGAAAATTTGTTGTTTGGAACGTTTGGAGTTTGTTTACTTACCGTACCACATACCTATTCCTTTTCGGAGTCTGAAACGTTCTGCAAAGTGTCCCTTATGTACTCCTCCGGTGTCACAGTGTCAATTATATTGGTCTCAACATTTATGGTAGTACCTGAGATATAGTGTTTGATTCTTTGACTGTTTACCACCTTCGGATTTGTGCCTTCGGTGTTGTTGATTTTGATGGCACCGGAACGATAGACCTCCTCGATAATGTAAGGTCCTTCCCATTTAGAGAGAAGTTTTCCTGCAAAAAATCTTAAACGAGAGTTGTATAGCAAGACATGACCACCTACGTTAAACTCACGCTTTTGCATCCTATTATCATGCCATCTTTTAACTTTTTCTTTAAACAGCTTGGCATTCTCATAGGCTTGGGTTCTCCATTCATCAAGTGAGCTAATGTTAAATAACCTCTTCTCACCGGCAAGTTTAAAGTCATAATTGAGTTCTTTAATAGCCTAATATGCCTTATGTTCTAATTAAAGAGGTAAGTGACATGCTTCTCCATAAACCATTTTATACAGAGACATACCCATAGGGTTTTTATAAGAAGTTCTATAAGCCCATAATGCATCATCTAGTTTCTTAGACCAATTCTTCCTAGATCTATTAACAGTCTTTTGCAAAATCAATTTAATCCCTCTATTGATTAATTCTACTTGACCACTACACTAAGGATGATATGGAGATGCAATTCTATGGTTAACATCAAATTTAGCAAGCATCTTACGGAAAGCACCATGAATAAAATGTGAACCACCATGAGTCATTAAATATCTAGGGACTCCAAACCTCGGAAAAATAACTTCTTTAAGCATCTTAATAGATGTATTATGATCAACACTACTAGTTGGAATAGCTTCTACCCACTTAGTAACGTAATCAACAACAACTAAAATATGTGTATATCCGTTAGAGGAAGGAAAATGTCCAATATAATCAAAGCCCCAAACATCAAATGGTTCAATCACAAGTGAATAATTCATAGGCATTTCCTGACGTCTACTAATATTACTAATTCTCTGATATTCATCACAAGACAAGACAAACTTACAGGCATCTTTGAAGAGAGTTGGCCAATAAATATTGGATTGCAATACTTTATGTGCAGTTCTATCTCCAACATGGTGTCCTCCATAGGCCTCGGATTGACACTTGCATAGGATCTGTTCATGTTCATGCTCACGTAAACAACGTCTAATAACACCATCTACTCCATATTTATAAATGTGTGGGTCATCCCAAAAGTAATGTCTTAAATCATAGAAAAACCTTTTATTTTGCTGGTATGTGAAGCTAGGTGGTACAAATTTAGCAACAATATAATTGGCATAATCAACATACCATGGAGCAGTACGATAAGTATTTATGACAGCTAATTGTTCATCAGGAAAGCTATCATCAATAGGTAGTGGGTCATCAAGAATATATTCTAACCTAGACAAGTTATCTCCAACGGGGTTCTCAGCTCCCTTTCTATCAATAATATGCAAATCAAATTCTTGTAGCAAGAGAACCCATCTAATAAGTCTAGGTTTAGCATCTTTCTTTTCCTTGAGATATTTAATAGCAGCATCATTGGTGTGAACAGTTACTTTGGAATCAATAATGTAAGATCTGAACTTATCACATGCAAAAACAACTGCTAAAAATTCTTTTCAGTAGTAGCATAATTTCTCTAGGCACTGTCTAGAGTTTTACTAGCATAATGAATAACATTCAATTTCTTATCAACTCTTTTTCCTAGAACAACACCAACAACATAATCACTCACATCGCACATGATTTCAAAGGGTAAATTCCAATCAGGTGGTTGAACAATAGGTGCAGAAATCAAGGCTTTCTTAAGTATTTCAAATGCTTCTACACAACCATCATCAAAAACAAAAGGAACACCTTTTTGCAAGAGATTAGTGAGAGGCCTAGAAATTTTAGAGAAGTCTTTAATAAATCTCCTATAGAAACCAGCATGACCAAGAAAACTTCTAATACCTTTTATATCTTTCGGACACGGCATTTTTGAATAGCATCCACATTAGCTTTATCAACTTTAATGCCTCTTTCGGAAATCTCATGCCCCAAAACAATGCCTTCATTAACCATAAAGTGGCACTTCTCCCAATTAAAGACAAGATTAGTTTCTTCTCATCTCTGCAAAACTCGATCGAGGTTGCTTAAGCAATCATCAAAAGAAGTTCCGTAAATGGAGAAATCATCCATGAAAACCTCAACAATCTTTTCTCGAAATTTAGAGAATATAGCCATCATACATCTTTGAAAGGTAGCAGGTGCATTGCTTAAACCAAAAGGCATACGCCTATTGACACATGAACCCTCGACGCCGGGGTGATGCACCATAGCTCACGTCGAAGGAGACCCGACCGACAGCGCGATACGCAAGACAGTCGACGGGCACATTTTGCGGACCCGAAACCCCACACCCCCGGAAGGGACCCCGTCAGGGAGTGCGGCGGCTATGGGCTGCCCTAGGTCGATTCGCTAGCCCCTAGAGCCTCGAGATTTGCAGCTCTCAAATACGAAGAACAACGAAGAACGAGATAGAAAAACGATGGAGAGATAAAACGTAGACTGAAAAAAGTAATAGATTGATTTGTTCGATTGTGTGTTTTTCAATCGGCCGTCACCCCCAACATATATAAGAGGCGGCTGGACTCCCCGTACAAGTAAAGGATTCATCTAGGCTTTACTTACAAAAAATTACATCAATTCACGTCCTAGAGTCCTAGTTTTACTCCAACTCGGATTCAGCCCGAATCTGGTCCAAACTTATGTCCTGCTTCTTGCGCGGGTAGTGGAATTTGCATATGATATCTGATTGAGAAGATCAAAATACCAAATTGCGCGCCTCGACGTGATGAACAATTCTCCTGTTGATCATTTTTTCAAATAAGGTCATCTTCAATACTTTACGAGGTCATCTTTAACTTCCAGTCGGATTTGGTCATGCAGTTTTCTTGGCTGTCCGAATGTTGCAGCAATTCCGAAGGCTGTATACTATCTTAGATGATGATGATTCCAAAAGAAAAGCCGACCGTTTCGACGATACGCACAACTTCCGTGTAGAACACTTTTCCATCCGAGGTCATTCAAATAAACTTTCGAGCCCATCTCGAACTTCTGGTCGGATTGACTCTGACAGCTTCCACCCCGGCAAGCTTTCCATCTCGGCAAGCTTTTGACGTCGGCAAGGTCTCCATCCCGGCAAGCTTCCACACCGCCAAGGTTTCACCCCAGCAAGGTTTCCACCCCGGCAAGGTTTCACGCTGGCAAGGTCTTCATCCCGACAAGCTTCTACATCGGCAAGTTTTCACCCCGGCAAGATTTCCCTGCAAGGTTTCCACCCCAGCAAGCTCACACCGGCAAGTCGCCGGCAAGGTCTCACCCTGGTAAGCTTTCCACGCCGGCAAGGTCCCCATTCCGGCAGGCTTCCATACCACCAAGGCTTCACCCCGGCAAGCTTCATTCAGCCGGCAAAGGCCGAATAACTCACGCGACCTATCAGACACCACCTAGATGGGTGTCTCGTCCCTCGCGTCATTACTCAGGACCGGTTCGCGAAGTGTTGCCTCTAACTTTTGCATACGATCTCGGATGGATACAATTTTTATATCAAAATCGATTGTTTCGACGAGAGAAGACAATTCATGTACAATGTGTTTCCATCGAAGGCCGTCTTGGGGGCGTAATCAGCCGAATAATGTTCTGAATACGAAATGTCAGTACTTCGAACACAACTTCGGCCTTAGAGATGAGATTGGATGGTTATGGAGCAAATATCAAAGTTTCTCTTTTTGAAGATACATATCTTTATCACTTTGAGCATTTTCATTTGTGGCCATTTTAATTATGTTCTTGAGCATGCCAAAATTTGGTGTCAACACATGCCCCCCTGTTTTTCGGCAAAGCTTGTGTGCCGAAAAATACGTTGCCTAGGGTAATGTTTAACCACGATGTCAACACCCCATCGGCCGTGCATGCTGAGTACGATATTTTTCATCGTCCATATGCTCAGGCTCGTAGGTGCTTGGGTAGAGCCTCTTGGATTATAGTCGTCTAGTAACAACCATTGGATGTCACAAAGGCCTCCATGTAAGTTTCTGATGTCAATCATGACATTGCTTTGTCCAGGCACTCCGTGGGAATATTAGAACCCTTTGGCGGTAAGCCGGCTACCGAACGATTATGACCATGCACCACAAAGGAATACCGTCAATTGTTCGGCGACTCAACTTATTATTGATCAAAGCACACCATCAAGCCTCCACCGAACAATGTATGTTTCCTTACTTGGATCCTGCAAATAACTAACACAGGAGTCGGAGATTTTTATGCACTAGACCCTTGATTAATGGCGGACTTTATAAGTCGGCCTTTCCAGTATTGGCAAACACTGAGCATCGGCTATAGGAGTAGGAGATCAACCATGGTGAACACCGTTAGCCAGATGCCATTTTTGCCAACACAATGAATTTTGAGGACGATATGCAAATAGCGGCCATGCGTTCTCATCTCAAAGGTGCTCGGGAGTCCGTCCACCAAAGTGTGAACAGCCGAAATAAGTCAGATGTTTCGGCCGAGGATAAATTCCATAGCGTTGATTTTGATGGTACGATTGAAGAATGTGGACGAGACGCCTCTTGGAGCCTCCTATAGTGACATGAAAATTGTCGTCCTCGCCTACAGGCTTTACACTTGTACTCCCTTATTTCTGCTGTCTTCGCAATAGGAGATGTGATGCCGCTCTTGACTCGAGGATTTCCCTTAGGAACCTAGGCAATGTTCCTCTTCTCCAGCTCTTTGGCCCTAAGCCGTTTCAGCTTCTTCTGTTGCGAATATGGTAAGCCGAGTGGGCGTCCCAACTGGGACTTTGGTTTATGCACTGGCAAATTCTTCCTGGCTTTGGACATGTCCGGCTTGGCCTGTCCAAACTCGGCGATTGGATCATTGAAATTTACTTGCTTCACTTTCTTGTCCTTAGCAGCCAACATAGACTCGGCTGGCTTTTTGTCATTTGGAGTCGGACCTGAAATAGCATACTTGCAACCATCCTTTTTCACTCGGTACACTTGCTTGACCATGTCCATCTTCTTTGCTGATGTCCAGATCGATTCTTTTTGGTTGAGCCGGTATTTAACATGTGTTTTTTGAACAAAAGATGATCCTCTCGGAGCTTCATAATTTTGGTGAGGTGGTTTAGAATATGATGGACGGTGTGCCCTTGATTTCTGCTTGCCGCATGATTGATATGAATAATAGTCGTCAGGGGGAGGAATCCATGACATTGGTATTGGTGGCCCAAAGGAGGATATGAAGTCTGCTTGCTCAACATCTTCCTTTGCCAATCCCAGTCTTCAGATTTATGCCTTGGGGGTGACTTCGATGCTTTTGTTTCACTCGGCCGATAAGTACTTTTTGCCTCACTTATCTTTTGGTACTTTTCTAATAACTGCGCGAAAGTGACTTTCGGCTTTTCGCTTTTGTGCTTACCACGGCTTTTGCTTTCTTTGGTTGTGTGTGCATCAGTCTTTGAATTATCTTGTTGCCCCCCCAGTGCTAGATGTTACCATTGTAGATTTGGTGGAATTTCTGTCTTCAAGATTGCTCTTGATGTACTTTTTATCAATATCCTTACTCGAAGACTTAACCCCATCATCATTGGCATGCACATGTCCACTTTTAGATAGATCGGCTGGAGATAGCCGAGTCAACAATTGATTGTCGTCAAAACAAATCTGACCTGACTGTCGAAATGATCATGCCTCAACAAACTCCAATCATCCTATATTGTCCGATTGCTTGACTTGATGGATCATGTGGCAATCTTTGACATTTTGCTTGAACGAACATTGCGTTGGCTCTTGTCTTGACGGCTCGACACCGTGATAAATTATAATAATAGGATTAGTCTGCGATGTACCGATGATGCGATCAACTATGCATGCACTGGACGTACACTCCTGGTCCATTAACCGATATTGTGATACCGGCTTCGATACAAAACAACCAATCGGTTTCAGTTTAAGATCATCCGACCCGACTATGCATTGATTTTCGTCCTCCTTCCCCGATGCTCTTGAATCGGCTATCATGGAGAACTTTGAACCTTGCTTTATATTCCTACAACCAAAATAATTACAGAATATACGTCTTGTTTGAGACCAAATGTTAGCCAGGCATGAAACAAACAAAGTTGTCCATATGAATATAAAGTTTAGTCGGCAGGACGGGAACAATTTTGGTTGAGATAAGTTGTCACTATTAGCCTCTATGAATGATGCCATGTTTTGACCAGCATGATTAGTGACAAGATAATTCGAAACAAACAGATTACTCATCTCGATTGGTCTTTCAAAATTAATTAAAATCTTACTAATGGTTGCATCAATAATATAATTTTGACCAAATCGAAAATTGAGTAAAATGTAGGCTAGGTGTACCTTTGTGAAGTCATTGGAAGGAGAAGATTGTTGCACCATTGGAACAATACCTTGGTCCACTTTTGAATAATCCTCCAAGGCATCTTCCTCTTTTTCTGGAGCTCGTGCCTCTTCACTCAAATTTTCTGAGTAGATTTCACTTGGATTTCCCGAGTAGATTCCACTCGACCGCTCTTTGTCAGCTAAACTTCGTTCAAGTGCACGCTCTAGTTCTTGATCTTCATCACTAGCCAAACTCTGTTTGTCCATATAAATCTGCTCTTGATGCTCATCAATTTCTTTGGCACGGAACTCATAGGGCAGCACGCAAGCTCCCTCACATCTAGAAAAATTGAGCACGACTAATTTGTTGCGTTTGACGTTCCTTTGCTCGGTGAAGCTTGCATCTTCTGTTTTGGTACATGCGGAAATAATTGGCTTGATGCACTCGGCTTTAGCCAGCGATGCACTCGTCTGGAATGATGCATTTGGCTGGCATGATGTACTCGGCTGGCACGATGCACTCGGCTGGCTTGATGCAGCGCACTCGGCCTTAAACGTCTCGGTGCTCAACCCGGTTTCAATTGAATCCACCATTGTCTTGTCAGTAAAGGAACCGTTCAAATCAGCTGTAGATGACTTAGTCATATTTGACTCGGTTTCAACCGAATCAACCGTATTTGCCGAGTGAACCCTTTCTTGCTGATTTTCTTGCAAAGCTTCTTTTTTGGCTTGCCTCAACATCATAGAGGAGCCATCATGATTGCCGAATGGAAAAAGGGACTTCACGTATTCTTTCAAATATTTCTCTCGACCCCTCTTCTTGAGTGCTTCATAAGCTTGTCGATATTCTGTTGGTAATTCCTCAAGAGTTGGCGTAGTAAATTCGTTGACGCTATTCCTTGTGAGCTTTGGCTTGTTCTTGTCCACTTGGGCCATATATTTTTCTTTAAATTCAGCCCTGCTTGGATCGGCTTGCCCCCCAATACTTTTACGATCATTCGGCAATGAATTGATGTTGCTGAAATTTTGTGATTGTATAGGGGGTCTATAACATGCTGCAATGATAGGTGAAGACATGTGCACTGTTGTTGAATATTTTCTCACGCCAATTTGATCAATTGGCAACACCTCGTCTTCTTTCAAAACCCTAGCTCTTATTGCCTCATAATCAGGAACCAATCCCTTTTCGTGCCGCTCAAGGCAAATAGCACTAATCTTCCTATTTTGGGCAAACTTTTTAATGCTGCCGGAGCCACCTCATCTCCTGCAATATTAGTCGCATTTGCTCCTGTAAAATTTTCATTCACTCGGCCATAACCGCGAAGGCGGCCGAATCATGAATATTTTTAGTTTCATATGCCACTGAAAAATTAATCTCATGAGGTGTAGTATATGATGATTGAGGATAACCAGCCGAATAACTAATGGAAGCATGGCCGATTTCCCCATCCATCGGCATGTTTGGGGATGAACCCGCATATTGCGAGTCGGCTGCCGATGGATAAAACTGTGAGACGCCCTCCTGTACCTGAGGTGTCATATATTGATCACTTGAATAAATAGTGTTGTTCACCGGCATATTGAAAGATGTTGCTGATGCACGAAAGTTCAGATTGATAAGTTGCATGTCGCAATTCTATAAATTCCAAGTTTCTCCAATGGAATAAGTTGTCGGCCTTTGCTCGTTAGGGCTAGCCGGCATGACATGTTCATTGAAAGATCTAGCAACATCAACATAATGGCTATTTGCATCTACGTAAGGAGATTGATGATACATGTTACCGTTGTAGATTGCAGCTGCTCGATGACGCTCTCCTCGTAGCAAGAACAGGATGGAGACTGCTCAAAGCTTTGTCCCCAGCCAAGTTGCCAAAAATTGTGTTGACACACGAACACGTCACGTGTACCCTCGACGCCGGGGGTGATGCACCGCATCTCACGTCGAAGGAGACCCGACTAACAGCACGATACGCAAGACACTCGATGGGCGCTTTTTGCGGACCCGAAACCCCACACCCCGGGAGGGACCCCGTTAGGGAGTGCGGCGACTATGGGCTGCCTTAGGTCGATTCGCTCGCCCCTAGAGCCTCGAGATTCGTAGCTCTCAAATACGAAGAACAGCGAAGAACGAGAGAGAAAAACGATGGAGAGATAAAACGTAGACTGAAAAAAGTAATATATTGATTTGTTCGATTGTGTGTTTTTCAATCGGCCATCATCCCCAACATATAAAAGCGGCGGCTGGACTCCCCATACAAGTAAAGGATTCATCTAGGCTTTCCTTACAAGAAAATTGCATCAATTCATTACTCCAACTCGGATTCAGCCCGAATTTGGTCGAAACTTCTGTCCTGCTTCTTGCGCAGGCCGTGGAATTTGCATATGACCTCCGATTGAGAAGATAAAAATACCAAATTTGTGAGCCTCGACGTTACGAACAATTCTCATGTTTATCATTTTTTCAAATAAGGTCATCTTCAATACTTTACGAGGTCATAAATAACTTCCAGTCGGATTTGGTCATGCAGTTTTCTTGGCTGTCCGAGTGTTGCAGCAATTCCGTAGGCTGTATACTATCTCAGATGATGATGA
>LR738715.1:204439592-204450467 GCA_902687465.1 Secale cereale | reverse complement strand
CACTCCTTCTCTTGGATGCTCTAATCGTCAGATTTTACTTTCCACATACCTAGAAGTTATTCAACTACAATCTGGAAGTCACCGCCCCTTTTACTCAAAATTCTTATTCATGTTAATCTAGGCTCGTTGGCATGGCTGCCTATGTTTGAGCTTTGCCTTTTTTTCTACTGTTTTGTCCCATGCAATCTACTCCCTCTGTCCCATAATATAAGAACGTTTTTTACACTAGTGTAATGTTAAAAACGTTCTTATATTATGGGACGGAGGGAGTACTTTTTATTGAATGTGAATAAGATCTATGTTAGATAATATATTACAGTGTTATGTTGCCTATGATTTCTATAATCAGATATGTGTACTCTTTACAGGAAACATATTAATTAGTACAGTGGATCGGTCCATATATCTTGAGTTATGGAGGCGGATGATATTTTTCGTTCAAGAGATGAAGAGATTATATAATTCAGAAGAGGATATGTTTTGGTATTCTTCTCAGGTATTATGGAATGGCAGTACTTACTACTATCAATACAGGAATATATCGATTCATCTTTTCCAGTAATCTTCTCCTATAAATTTGACAGTAAGGTGAAGGCTTTGAATTTTAGTATCTATATCTACTCGTTATTGTAGATGGGCTTAGCTCCCTATTTTTCTTCATGTGATTTCTTTTATCTCTGTGTTGTAAACTCATTTTTGTTCATGCTAAATTATTTGTAATTTCCTCCTCTGCTTAAGATTCTCACTCGTCCACTCCTTTGCAGGCCCTCACATTCAGGTTACTTTTTTACTTACTCCTTTACTTATTCACATGCGTTGCTTATCATGAATTGTTTATGCACAGAAGATTCATTTAATGTTTTGACTGCCTTTTGAATGTTCCCAGATATTGCTCGCAGAAAAATGCATAATCACTATCACTGATTCATCTCATTTATCGGTTTGTTCTTCACGGACATCTAGAATGGGTATGCTACGTTTTGTTTTCTCTAGCAGTCAACATTTTCCAGGTATGTCCAGAAGATCAGTCATGTGACATGTCTCCCATTTGTTCTATTTACTTCTTAAGCTTAATATCAGTTAATATTAATATTGGCAACAAGAATACTGATGATGGTTTAAATTTCATAGTATTATACACCCATATCTTCTGCCAACATCTGAGTATATATGAAGGACACAACGGCATAAGTTTCACTAATTAGAATATAATAACTTGTTTTGTTCTAAATGTTGTTCATATACAACGCTAACTTGGAAATAATGTGAATGTTCCGCATTGGTGTTGTGAGGGTCCAACTCATGATTTGTCATGGCTTTGCGGTTTTGGTGTCGGGATTACAAGCCAATACAATGATCTCAATTTCGATACAAGAAGAGCACTTTTTACTCCCATGTTTGTTGAGATGCTAAGAAACTACCCACCAATAGAGCTATTATCATATACTGATAACAGAGATGATAAGAAACCACCCACCAATAGAGCTACATAAACCTTCAAACTTGGAGTCACCAAAGGTAAATAGGTTTGGTTTTAAGTACAATTAGTATACTGAGAACAGAGATCTGTTGCCAAAAGTATTATCATTTATGCACATGCATCAATCTCACCATAACCACTGATCTGCATTTTTTGCACAAATAGCTAATTTGACTCCACCATTAGCATGTGAAAAGGTATTGTACTTTATCAATATAGGCAGATATACATGCATGCATATACACCGAGTCAACACATAGGAAATTCCCACTAATCAAATTTCCTCCTTCTATACCATGTGCCGGTGGAAAATGACTCATGCGTGAGAGAAGGTTGCCAAGGTATGATCTAGGGCCTGAGAAAATTCTGAGTGAGGCATGCATTTAATTTCTGATCCACTGCATATTGTTTCACCAGTAATGCATTCATGTTTCTTAGTGGAGTAAATAATCATGTTGATAAATAAATTTTCTTGGATTTAGTGGTCTATTCTATCATCAAATCAATGGGAGGTTCTCTATGTAGCAGTACAATTTTTGCAATTTTCGCATTGTAAGGACACGACGTGAAATGAATTGTTTTATTGACTTAATTTAATAAGGAAGTATTTGGATCCATATATTTGTACCAATCCCTAACATAACAATGTGAAAATGGACGGGCGCTGCAATGCGCGCTATCAATGATCTATTGCAATCACAGTACTAAACAAGGAGCGATGACATTAAGGCAGAAGTATTACAACTTCTTACATACCCCCACGGGGCTTGACATGATTTCGCGCTGGGAAACAAAAGAAGAAAGCTTGGGAGAACCCAGGCCGGGGACATCATCGACGACGCCGGGCGGACGCCGGCGCCCTATTCCAGGCGCGACGAGAGCTCGGTGGCTCGTAGCTGTCATCGTCGCTGGACTCTGGAGAATCGCAGGATTTCGGGGACTCGTTGTCGCTGCTGGAGGACCTGCTGGCAAGGCCAAGGGCAAGTTCAGCGCCCGTGGCCGGGCCGCGCGGATTGCCCCTCCCGGGGCAGCATTCCAAACGCTGACCGTCCTTGCCAAAAACCTTGAAGAAAAGCGTGGAGGCTCCATCATATTCGAAGTGGATGTTGGAGGCCCCTTCTGGACGGCACGCACGGGCGATCTCGCCTAATCCTCGAGTCATGAAGACGTCGCCCGGGGGGACGACCTCGACCTCCGCTTCGGTAGCTTGGCTACAGCACCCGGCGTGTTGCAGCCATAGCTCGACGGGCCCCCTCGGCGGCATAAACTCAGTGTAATGCCCAGGATGGGACTATATCTCCTACGTGTCGAGGCACGACTTAAAGATATAAGCCCATTCTGGAATGATCGCAAGTTTGGTACCTTTGCACATCTCATGTAAAAATAGGGATGGAAAACTGAAAAGATAATTGGCCTACACTCGCCACGTCGCACAAATTCATTACATATCCAATCATCATTCAAAAGAACATCACAGCCCATCTAAGGGTAAAGATCCAAATGACAAGATACCAAACATAACATTAAACCACAGGTCTAGATCGAATCCTAGTAGAAGCTCTACTGATCAACCGGATAGTTCACATAGTAATGGCTACGCTCCTCGTCGTACTCCCAGTCTAGCGCAGCGCCGTCGCCTGTGTAGCTCACCATCGTACCTACATCTGGTGTGTCGAAGTAACTATGAGCCAAAGAGGACTCAGCAATCCCGTTCCCGGGTAACACGACTATCCAAGCCTTGGGTGTGGAACAAGGCTGAAGAAAGAACAAGAGTCTGCAGCAGCACTAGCCTAGCTTACGTAAAAGAGAGCGAGAAGAGAAGGTGACTCGGTCGAGAGATGATCACGAGGTGATCCTAACTAAAGCAAGTCAAACATAACCCCACCGTGTTCACTTCCCGAATCTCTTTCGGAAAA
Organism: Secale cereale; assembly: GCA_902687465.1. NCBI lineage: Eukaryota > Viridiplantae > Streptophyta > Magnoliopsida > Poales > Poaceae > Secale > Secale cereale. Next base: position 204,447,071 of record LR738715.1, on the reverse strand, counting down.
TGACCGTCACGGTACTCACGCTGGTAGTGTATTGGAACATGGTGTCAAGTTTTCTACAACCGGATATTAACAAGCTCCCATATGCCACATAACCGCGGGCACGGCTTTTGAAAGTTCATAACCTTGCAGGGGTGTTCCAACTTGGCCCATGACAAGCCCACGATCCGCGGAGTCGCAACTCCAAAGTGGGATGGCCCGAGTATCCTCGGAATCCCGTGCTCATGATACTCCGACTAAGGTAAGGCTAATCCAGCAAATCCTCCCGGCGTGCCGACACCCTGACAGTAGCCGCGCGTATCTAGTCTCAGGCCACGACCGGATGGGTGATGCTACGGGTTTTTACCAGACCTCGAGTTTCCTTGAGGTGGCCCCGCAGGACCCCCAGTTCGGACCAACACTCATGTGGAGCACTGGCCCGGGGTTGTTGATTAAGAAGAGGGTTAATTACTCCCTATGCAAGTTTTTAGTTATTAGGCAAATAGTACCAATGTTGGGACTTGCTGGAAAAGACTTAGCACTTAGCGGTTTATCGAGGGGGTCCCATAACCCCAACCGTGTGAGGAACGCATAATCAAGGAACATAACACCGGTTTATACGGTTCCTAGCGGCATGAGTGGAACAAATCACCAAGCAAAAGGCTTAGCCTTCCACCCATTACCAATATATAGATGATTTCATTTAATAATTAGTATAGTGTGATATCCCAACAAGCTTCAACAAGAAGCAAGAATCTTCAATCTTCACCTGCAACTAGCAAAGCTATAAGAGGGGCTGAGCGAAGCGTACTTAGCCATTGAACGGTTTGCATAGGTAGGGTGGTTAAACAGGTTCATGGTTACAATAGGAGGCTGACAGGAAAACATGGGCATCGAGGCAAAACTATAGATTGAGACTTATAGCAATAGGCAAAGATAGTAATGGTATCCGGGTTCGGTCATCTTGCCTGAAGAGTTGTCGATGGGATCGTAAGAGGGGTCCTCGTTCCCAACCTCGCTAGTAACCTCGTGCTCGTACTCGTACTCGGTCTCAGCTTCCGGCTCTACTCAAACACAAGAACACAAGGCAACGAATCAAACAAGATGCAATGCGCAGAAAAATTACTGGATGCATGACTGATGCACTATGGAAGCAAAACAGATGCACTATGGAAGCACAGAAAGTCTACTTAGGAAGCACAATGTTACAACACAACAATATGCATCAAGCAAAATGCTTCAAAACATGATAACAATAGGATAATATGAATCTACATGCAAAAACACACAAGTTACAAATAGGACTTGCTCAAAACGGAGCAACGGGCTAAAAGTTACACCCGAAACAATAAACATGCACAAGCTGAAATTATCAGCCACATAGCAACTTCGGAGCAAGAGATTAATAGTCTACAGTACTCAAACATCATGGCAATGAGCATGGACATAAACTAGACATATCCTACAGCAAACAAATCCATTGGAGCATCCCCAAAGGAGCCATGGATCAATAGCAACAAGCTATGACAAATTGAACTTGACAACAAAATCCTGACAGCATTAATTTGTTGCAACTTGGGAGCAAAAGTTAAATATGCTACAACCACCCAAATAAGCATGTGAGAGCATGAATGGATAGCCAACAGTATATACTACAAAGAATCATGAAGAGTCACCCCAAAACTATCATGGATTGGCCTAGAACAACAAGCAAACATGGCATCTGGAAATTACAGATCCAGACTTAGTGAAATTTCACAGTGTTAAAACAACAGTTTCATCATGGCATCTTTGTGAGCAAGTTTAAGTCACCTCAAAGCAAAGCATGGCAAGTGGTAAGCACCACAGCAAAGTACACATGATGGTGAATCCAAAACATCTAAGCATGCATCAAGGGGACGAACACATCAATAGCAACGAGCTCCTCTTCGAGGCATCTCGTAACAAGCTTAACGACATAACAGCCACATAGCACTTTGCAAAGGAGATAAACATGGCAAGATGAAATCTATCATGCAAGCTAAAGCAATCAACATGTAGAGCATCTCAAGATGAACATGTGGACATATCATTTGCATCATTTGGATAAACATGCACCAAGTTATCACATTGCAAAGATGGCATGAAAACATCTACTAACAGCAGTTTATAACAAGTAGCACTCTTCTCATGAAGATTAAGACATCTAGATGACCTCAAACATGCATGGCACAATGGAACAAAACTTAGTACAAGTCTCCATGATCATTTTGACATATCATTTGCTCAAGTCGAACCATCACACAAAAAGTTATCATCAAAACAAAACAACATCAGGAACTAAAATAATAGGGACTTAGAGAAAAAAAACAACCTCGGGTCAAACGGGGTCAACGGGCGGCTGGAAGTCAAACGGGCTGAAGGACTCACGGATCAACTCGGGCTCGCGGGGCGGATCGGCCTCGGAGCGGCTAACGGGCCGGGCGCGGAGGCGGATCGGGCCGACTTAACGGCCTCGGCCCGCTAGGGCGGCGATCCGGATCGGGGGGCGCGTGGCTCCCGAGTGGCGGCGGCGATGGAGTTCCCGAGCTCCCTCGAGAGCTCCCTCGAGAGCTCGCGGCACGGCGACGGCACTACGGAAGCACGGACGGATTTCGGAAGCACGGTTTTCTGGACGTTGGAAGCACGAATTTTCAACGGTGGAAGCACCGCGGATCAACGGTGGAAGCACCGGCGGTGAACTGTGGAAGCATTAGGGTTTCAGACGCGAAAATTGGGGGAGTTGGACGTTTATATAGGCACAAGGAGCTAGGGTTGTCCAAATGAGGTGAGGTTTTCGGCCACGCGATCAAAATTGGATGGCCTAGATGAAGGGAGGGGTTTGGGTTGGTTTGGTGGGCTGTTGGAGGGGTGTCTTGGGCCTCAAAGAGGAGGTACTTTCAGCCCACGAGAATAACTGTTGGAGTAGCAAACGAACTCCAAACGTGACGAGATTTGACAGGGGGGTTACACACACCAAAACAACATCGCACGACAAGTTTCACACCAAAACGGGAACGTTACACGGCCAAACACCAAAGTAGTCCTCGGGGATGCCACGGACACGTGAGAGAGCTCCGGAACTCGAAACGGACAACGGAAAGAAACGAGTGAGACCGGATGCAAAAGACAACACAAATGCAATGCGATGCACATGACTACATGATATGGATGAATAAACACACGCACACGACAAAAAGAAGAAAACCCGAAAAGACAAAGAACCCGCTATGGAACTGATGGAGCCAAAGATATTTATATTGCCCAAAAGGGAAAGTATTACATCCGGGGCATTACAAACTCTCCTCTACTACAAAAAGATCTCGTCTCGTGATCTAGGTCTGGAAAAAGGAAGGGTACTCGGAACAAAGGTGATCTTCTCGTTCCCACGTAGCTTCTGGGTCGGTATGGTGTGACCACTTGACTTTCAAGAATTTGATGGACTTGTTGCGGGTCTTGCGCTTGGTTTCTTCGAGAATAGCAACTGGATGCTCTCGGTAAGACAAGTCTTGTTGAAGATCAATCTCTTCAAACGGAATCATGCGTTCAGGAGTCTTGAAGCACTTGCGGAGTTGAGACACCTGAAACACATCATGAACATTGACAAAGTTGGAAGGGAGCTCAAGTTGATAGGCTATGTCGCCTCTTTTGCCAAGGATCTTGAAAGGCCCGACATATCTAGGAGCAAGCTTTCCTTTGATACCGAATCTTTGGGTACCTTTCATAGGAGAAACATGGAGATAGACATGATCCCCAATGTTGAAGGCCAAATCACGATGTTTGCCGTCATAGTAGCTCTTCTGACGCGACTGAGCGGCCTTGAGATTCTCACGTATGACTTTGCACATTTCTTCGGCTTCTGAGATCAAGTCATTGCCAAGAAGTTGACGTTCACCTGTCTCGGACCAGTTGAGAGGGGTACGGCATTTTCTGCCATAGAGGATTTCAAACAGAGCTTTGCCGGCACTTGCTTGGAAGCTGTTGTTGTAAGCGAACTCGGCAAACGGAAGGTAATCTTCCCATTTCATGCCAAAAGATATGACACAGGCTCTGAGCATGTCTTATAGAATCTGATTCACTCTCTCGACTTGACCACTAGTCTGAGGGTGAAAAGAAGTGTTGAACCTGATCTTAGTGCCCATGGCAGACTGAAAGGAGTCCCAGAACTTTGAAGTGAACAAACTTCCACGGTCTCAGGAGATAACTTGAGGAATGCCATGTAAGGACACAATTCTGGAAGTGTACAACTCTGCCAATTGAGCTGCATTGATGGATTCTTTGACTGGAAGGAAGTGAGCGACTTTGGTAAGCTTGTCAATCACCACAAAGATAGAATCATTCCCTCTCTTGGACTTAGGAAAGCCCGTGATGAAATCCATTTCAATGTGGCCGAATTTCCACTCGGGAATAGGAAGAGGTTGGAGAAGACCGGCTGGACGTTGATGCTCTGCCTTCACTCTTCTGCAGACATCACATTCATTCACGAATTGGGCAATCTCCTTTTTCATGCGTGTCCACCAGTAAGATTGCTTGAGGTCTTGTTACATCTTGGAACTACCAGGATGAATGGAAAGGAGAGAATCATGTGCTTCTTCCATTATGAGCTTCCTGAGATCACCTTTTGGAACCACGAGTCTGTCCTCAAAGAACAAGGTATCTCTCTCATCAACGCGATAGCACTTGTATTTTGGAGTACCCTTTGCAACACCATGTTTCACTTTCTGCACCATAGCATCACTGAGTTGCGCCTCACGAATCTGATCTTCCAAGGTAGGAGCAACTTGAAGATTTGCAAGAAAACCTTGCGGAACAACTTGAAGGTTGAGCTTCCTGAATGCTTCAGAAAGCTTAGGCTGGAACGGCTTGATAAGGAGGCTGTTGTAATATGCCTTTCTGCTCAAAGCATATGCAATCACATTCGCCTTGCCAGGAGTGTATTCGATGCTGGGATCATACTCTTGGATCATTTCGACCCAACGAGTCTGGCGGAGGTTCAGATTCGGCTGTGTGAAGATGTACTTCAAGCTCTTGTGATCGGTGAAGATGTCAACTTTTCTGCCCAACAGAAGGTGTCTCCACATAATCAAAACATGTACCACAACTACTAGTTCAAGATCATGTGTGGGGTAATTCTTCTCACTTGGCTTCAGTTGACGAGAAGTGTATTCCACAATTCTCTTGTCCTGCATTAGCACACCACCAAGTCCTTGAAGAGAAGCATCACAGAAGAGTTCGTAGGGCTTGGACTCATCTGGAGGAGTGAGAACTGGAGCAGAGACGAGCTTTTCTTTGAGAGTTTTGAATGCCACTTCACAATCTGGAGACCAGTAGTACTTGACATTCTTCTGCAGCAAGTTGGAAAGAGGCTTGGCAATCTTGGAGAAGTTCTCAACGAACCTTCTGCAATAGCTGGCAAGACCAAGAAAGCTTCGGAGTTGCTTGACGTCCTGAGGAGGTTCCCAGTTGACAATTGCTTCAACTTTCTCGGGGTTTACCGCAATACCATCAGCGGAGATGATGCGGCCCAGATACAAGACCTTATCGAGCCAAAATTCGCACTTGGAGAACTTGTATGTTCACGGAGTCTGTCGAGAACCAGACGGAGGTGCTTTTCGTGATCCTCTTCGTTTTTGGAAAATACCAAAATGTCATCCAGATACACAAGCACAAACTCGCCGGTGTAGGGGTTGAAAATGTAGTGCATCATTCTCGAGAAGGTAGGTGGAGCATTAGCGAGACCAAAGGACATGACTGTATACTCATAGGAGCTGTAGCTCGTTCTGAAGGCAGTCTTGGGGATATATTCTTCTCGAATGCGAATTTGGTGATAGCCCATTCGGAGATCATGCCAAGAGATCACACGCCCTTCTCTGGAGTCTTTGTACTGCTGCCACCAGTCAGCTGCTTGGTCCTTGAGTTGGAAGGCTGCAAATTTCACATAGTCCTCAGGCCTTACGTTGCTGCACTCAAAATGCTACTTGATATCGGTGATCCAATCTTCAGCATCGAGAGGGTCGACACAGTAACTGAAAGCCTTTGGTTGATTGGCCAAGAACTGGTTGAGCGTAGCATGGTGCTGTTGGTTGAAGAAATTGCCTTGGTTCCCTGGAGCACCCTGATTTGCTTGATTTGCTTGCATCTGCTGCATCATCTGCATCAACATCTGGGTGTTCTGGTTTGTAGTCTGCATAATCGCTCTCCAGGCCTCAGACGGAGGAGGAGGGGAAGCAGGACGATCTGGAACCTCTTCACCCTCTGGGTTAGCGTTGGGAACCCGTTTCGGAGCCATCCTGAGAGAGATGACCACCAATCAGCAATTGATTGAAAGAAGATATAAGCTGAAACAACAGATTGAAATGCAACATAGTCTTCACAAGAATCATTCAAACAAGAGGAACGAATGAAATTCTCAGTTTAATGATAACAACAATCTTCACGAGAAGCCACTGGGAGACAAAAGGTAAATAAGAAAAAACACAAGGTACAGATGGAACAAACACAAGATAGGAGCTTCGTTCGACATCTTTGTGCTGAAAGCTTATGAACGCGTTACGAAAGGGTTTTGCAATCCCCGGATCAGCATAGCCAAGGATCCTTTAAGATGCAACTCCCGATCGGAACATCGGCCATAAAACCACTTCACTCAATGTAGAACCCTGAACTCGCTAACCTGCATTCGTTGGAAGAATGCCTACGATCTACTGGATAAACCCACCTATTAATTTCCAAAAGTTTCCAGTTATGCAATCAGGTGTTGGGGATACAGGGGAAGCATCACGCAATCAACTCTAATCCTACATCCAGCTGTATCCATCCTTCAACACATAACCAGTTGTTCTCGGAAACCGTCTACCTCGGACCTTCGAAAAGCATCCACTATACAAAGCTATGGCAATACTCCCGAACTACCTCCCCTGTACTGGGTGATGTCGGGGTTTTCTTGCCACTAACCGTATAGGAGATTTTTCGATGTCGGCCGGCTTAAGTATTCTAGTACTGCCACGATATGCTTGTGACGATAATACCCCGAAGATCAACTCCCCTGGACACTGCCACAACCCCTAATGTCAAGAGGCATCGAGAACAATATTCTCGTCACAAACACATCGAAACAATCCCACAATACTCGCCAGATTCCTAAAAAAAATTTGGTGCAATTTTTGAAAGTAGAAGAGGCAAGAGTAGTCGTCAGGAGTCCTCACCAGAATGAAAAGAGATGAGGAGCAAAGAAATCCTACTCTCCGATATAAATGTAGGACTCAAAACATTTTAAGTGTGTGCCTAGACTCGAACGTCAACGATTCGATCAAACAGTGGGGGCTTCTAGGTCGGAGAAGGCTCTGAATACCAAGTTGTAATACCCAAGATGGGACTATATCTCCTACGTGTCGAGGCACGACTTAAAGATATAAGCCCATTCTGGAATGATCGCAAGTTTGGTACCTTTGCACATATCATGTAAAAATAGGGATGGAAAACTGAAAA
>LR738715.1:204415930-204432524 GCA_902687465.1 Secale cereale | reverse complement strand
TGGGGGTCCTCGGGTGTCCGGACTACTGAAGGTGGGCCGAACTGATGGGCCGTGAAGATAGAAGCAGAACATTACCCACCGTGTCCGGGTAGGACTCCTATGTATGTAGAAAGGCAAAATTGATGTCCGGATGTAATGATTCCTTCCTCCTCAAGTCATCTCTGTACAACCCTAGGCCCCCTCTGGTGTGTATATAAGCCGGAGTCCGTAGAGGGTAACAGAATAATCATAGGCTAGACATCTAGGGTTTAGCCATTACGATCTCGAGGTAGATCAACTCTTGTAATACTCATATCCATCAAGATCAATCAGCCATGAACTAGGGTATTACCTTCATCGAGAGGGCCTGAACCTGGGTAAACATCGTGTCCTTGTTTCCCCCTGTTACCACCGATCCTCAGATACGTAGCTTGGGCCCCCTACCCTAGATCTGCCGGTTTTGACACTGACAATGGTGGTTTCATTGAGATCTACGCTGTGTAGTCATGAGAAGCAATCTATGGCTCCTCTCATCATCAACGATGACATCACCTTCGGAACAAGCCTGGCTCTTGGTCAGGTCCTTCAGCTCGGCGGGTTCACCATATGCGCTCGCATGGCCGTTAAGCCGACCGCGTCCCCTACATTCACCGAGCATCACTCCTACATCGGCCTCGAACACTCTAAAAACGCGAATCCGGCGGATACCTCGGCTCGGGCCTAAACCTGACCAAGGGGAAGACAATTCCTCCCCGATCACTCATCCTGGTGGTGGTCGTTGAGGAACAGGCCGAAAGCACTTCTCCTCTCGTATCAGAGACCGACTGTGTTCGGGTCTCTAAATCCTTTGATCCCAACACCCTTCCTTCGAGCGGGACTCTACATCTTCCGATCTCAGGGATAGACACAGAGCCTGGGGAACGCTCAGATCCTGCCGGGCCCGAGTTCTCAACACCAGAGGCTTTGCGAACTCCGGATTCTATATTGGGCCGGGACTCAAATTTTACCACACCCACCCACCACAATCTATACTCCAAAAGTAACTCTGGCCCTCCACACATATGTGACTTAATGTACGTGCGGCAGCGACCCCAGGAGACGGTCCATCACTTCTGGGCCAGGGTCCTACTTGTTAAAACAAGATTAAAGACAGTTGTGATGATGATGCGGTTCCGGTCTTTCACCGCAATTGCACGGACGAGGGAAGCTTGAACGCACTCAACCGCCGTCGCGTACAGAGTTTCACAGAGTTGTCGCACTTACTACGAAAGTACTCCGCAATGGAAAGTACTTGGAAGGCCCAAAAAACCATCTGGAGCAGTCTGTCTTCGGGCAGTATGCCGCTAAAGCAAAACGGACATGCCCTAGCGGGGCATCCGATCATAAGCCCATCGGCAAGAAAAATAAACCCTCTGTGGAACACATGTCCATTCTCGACGAACTGCTGGACAAACTCTGCCCGATACATGCGATCCCTGGCATGATCCCAACTCACAACCTTCGAGCGTGTTGGGTACTCCGACGGGTAGCTAAAAGCGGCGAAGTCATTCTCGCCACCGCAACTCCAGAGGAGGACGATTTTAATGTCCTCACAGTCTTCGAGACATTCTCTTCAAATAATAAGCACAAGAGAGAGCACTTCATGAAGTCACATAGATCCACCAGATAGCCACGGTAAGCCCATGGAACGACGCGGTAATTACCTTCACCGCTGACGATGAACCACAGACTCGATCAGTCCGAGCACCAGCCGCCCTTGTATTAAACCTAATTGTAGATGTCTTTCACCTTACCAAAGTGCTCATGGACAGCGGTAGTGGGCTTAACCTCATATAAAACGAGACGCTCAAAAAAATGCAGGTCGATAAAACCCGCATTGAGCAAAGTAATACAACCTTTCGAGGAATTATCCCAAGCAGGGAAGCCTGGTGTTCGTGAAGTATCAAATTCGACGTAGTATTTGGCGCTCCTGAGAACTACAGGTCAGAAGAGCTGCTCTTCCACATTGTCCCCTTCAACAACGAATACCACGCCCTTCTAGGGCGAGACGCTTTCTCACGCTTTCAAGCCATACCCCATTACGGGTACGATACGTCTCCAACGTATGTATAATTTTTTATTGTTTCATTCTTGGATGTTTTACAACCATTTTATAGTTATTTTACATCGCAGGAAATCAATATCAAACGGAGCCCAAACACCGCGAAACTTTTTGGAGATTTTTTTGGGGCCAAAATGAACACTATGGGCCCTGGTGGCACCTAGGGGAGTCCCGATGAGGGGACAACCCACCAGGGCGTGCCAGGAGGCCCAGGCGTGCCCTGGTGGGTTGTGCCCACCTCGTGTGCCCCCCGGACCGCCTCTTTGCTCTATAAATGCCCCAATATTCCAGACACCCGAAGGGAGTCGACGAAATATTCATCCAGCCGTCACAGATCCAGAAACACCAGATCCAATCTAGACACCATCACGGAGGGGTTCACCACTTCCATTGGTGCCTCTCTGATGATGTGTGAGTAGTTACTTGTAGACCTACGGGTCCGTAGTTAGTAGCTAGATGGCTTGCTCTCTCTCTTTTGATTATGAATGCAATGATCTCTTGGAGATTCATATGATGTAACTCTTTTTGCGGTGTGTTTGTTGGGATTCGATGAATTTTGAGTTTATGATCAGATCTACCTTATTATGTCCATGAAATTTATTTGAGTTTGTTTGATCTCTTATATGCATGATTGCTTACAGCCTCGTATTTCTTCTCCGATATTGGGATTTGTTTGGCCAACTTGATCTCTTTATCTTGCAATGGGAAAAGGTGCTCAGTAGTGGCTTCGATCTTACGGTGCTTGATCCCAGTGATAGAAGGGGAACCGACACGTATGTATCGTTGCCACTAAGGATAAAACGACGAGATCCATATCTAACGCCGTAGATAAACGGATCTTGTATACATCATGTCATTGTTCATAATGCATTACTCCGTTTTTCTATGAACTTAATTCACTAGATGCATGCTGGATAGCGGTCGATTTGTGGAGTAATAGTAGTAGATGCAGGTAAGAGTCGGTCTATTAATCTTGGACATGATGCCTATGTAATGATCATTGCCTGGATATCGTCATGCTTATTTGAAGTTCTATCAATTGCCCAACAGTAATTGTTTTCCCACCGTTTGCTATTTTTCTTGAGAGAAGCCACTAGTGACATCTACGGCCCCCGGGTTTCTTTCGCATATATTTGCCTTTGCGGTCTATTTTTCTTTTGCTTTATTTTTAGGTCTATTAAACCAAAAATACAAAAATACCTTGTTGTAATTTATCTTATTTATCAACTAATCTACAAATATTTATATCTCTCTCACGTCCGTTACCAGAAAGGGATTGACAACCCCTTTTACACGTCGGGTTGCGAGAAGTTGTTATTTGTTTGTAATTGTTGTTTACGTTTTTATATCTCTCTCACATCCGTTACCCGAAAGGGATTGCCAACCCCTTTATACGTGGGGTTGCGAGAAGTTGTTATTTCTGTGTAGGTGTTGTTTACGTTGTGTTGCTTGGTTCTCCTACTGGTTCGATAACCTTGGTCTCATCACTGAGGGAAATACCGACGTTGTGCTGCATCATCCCTTCCTCTTTGGGGAAATATCGACGTAGCTTTAACCAACATCAAAAGGAATTTATGGCGCCGTTGCGGGGGATCAACATATACCAGGTTCCTAATCACATATCTTATCTCCTCGCAATTTACATTGTTTTCCATTTGCCTCTCATTTTCATCTCCCCCACTTCACAAATATTTGTCGTTTTTTATTCGTCATCTTTTTCGTTCGCCATTTTCTTGCCGAATCTATTTGAGTTCTTGTCATCATGGCTAATCCTACCCTTATCATTTGCACCCCTGAGAACAAAGTTCTCAACTTTAAGCAAAGAGGAGGAGAAATCCTAAAAGATGCTTGGTATAGAATTTGCGATGTTAATAACAGATCTATCCGTAAGCAATCCACTATTGTTCTTCTTCGAAATTTTTATGTGGGAATTACTACTTGGTTTAGATTCGTTCTTGATACCATTATCGGGGGAATATCTTAAGTTGTCCTACTCTTGATGCCTTGAATTCTATGGGAAGTTTGATGGATTCCCCACCTATAATTGGCAATGAAACTACTCTTACTCTTGAGCATGTTATGCAAAGATAAGATGATATTGAAAAGGGAGTGCTCACTAAAGAACATATTGAAAATTTAGATACAAAGATGCATGAGCTTGCTAATAAATTTGGGGCTAAAGCCGATAATGTTCTTAAAATAATAGAAGAGAAGGAACCCATAGTTAATGAAAGAATCGAAGAAAACCCTTCTAGGATTGACAAATTGGACGAAATTCTTAGTAACTTGGGCACCGCTTTTTCCTCCATTAATTCTATTGAAAAAACACCCGGAAAAAGACGTAAGAACAAAGGGGCAACTTCTATTAATAATAATGGGGATCTTAAAATGATTAGTATTCATCCTAACTTCATTGAAGTAATAAAAGAGACCCTTTATAAAAGTAAAGTCCTTGATCTTATACCTAGAAGTATTTTTATTGAAGAATTATATGACCAATCTTTGAAAAATTGTGTGGTTGAGGAACTTGAAGACAAGGATGACAATACTTGAAATCTTGGTATTATGCCTAGCTAAGGGCGTAAAACGATAGCGCTTGTTCGGAGGCAAGCCAATCAATAAAATTTATTTTTGCTTTTTGCTTTATGTTCTTGAGTGTTTACACAATTATGCTACTGGTATGATTGTGTTTTTTGTGTTTTAATTAGTGTTTGTGCCAAGTAGAACCGATATGATCTTCTTGGGTGATGGTTGTTCGATCTTGCTGAAAAAGACAGAAACTTTGCGCTCACGAGAAAAAATTCTCATTTTTAACAGGAAAGTGCTTTTTAGTTGATTCTTTTTGCAGAAGATTAATATACAAGTTGCCCACGTGGCCCTATTTGTTTCAAGATTTTTAGAGTTCCAGAAGTTTTCGAAACTTCCAGATTACTACATAGTGTTCTATTTTTGACAGATTCTGTTTTCTTTGTGTTGTGTGCTTATTTTGATGGCTCTATGGTTTTCTTTGATGAGTTTTTGCCAAAGAAAAGTTGGAATACAGTAGATATAATACAAAAGCAAAATATGAATTGGTTTGATACAATACTTATAGTAGTGGTTTTCTTTCTTACACTAACGGATCTCATGAAGGTTTTGTTGAAGTTTTGTATGATTGAAGTTTTCAAGTTTTGGGTTATCTTACGATGGATGAAGGAAGGATGTAAGAGCCTAAGCTTGGGGATTCCTCGACATCCCAAGCTATTTTCCAAAAATGAGCAACCAAGCAAGCTTGGGGATGCTCCCTAGTGGCATCCCCGCTTTCTTCCAACAACTATCGGTATTTCACTCGAAACTATATTTTTATTCGTCACATGTTATGTGTTTTGCTTGGAGCGTCTTGTATGATATGAGTCTTTGATTGTTTTATTTTGCTTTTTAAGTCATCAATCCTTTCTGTACACACCTATTTGAGAGAGCCAAAATTATGCCATGTCTTGCTAGAATTGCTCTCTATGCTTCACTTAATTTTTTATGATCTAGGACTTGCTCTAGTGCTTCACTTATATCTTTTTTAGCACGGTGTGCTTAGTTATTTTTTAAGAAATACTCTCTTGATTCACTTAGATTTATTTGAGAGTTAGTAAAAAAATCCAAAAAAATCTCTCTTGCTTCACTTATATTATTTTGAGAGAATGAAGAAAAAATTATGCTCATGATCTTCACTTATATTTGTCTGAGCTTATCAAAAGCAACACACGAAAATTAGTCCCAAAGTGATAGATATCCAAGAAGGATATAATAAAAACTTTCATGAAGATCATTGAACAAAATAAACTTGATTCCTTGTAATAGTTTTGAGACATGATGATGTGATATGTGAGTTATGTTGATGAGTAATTGTGCTCTAGTAAGAATATTAGTGTTAAAGTTTATGATTCCCTATGCAAGCACGAAAGTCAATAATTATGTAATGAAATTATATCCTACTTGTGGTGCATTATTCAGTGTTATTTATGCTCAATGTTCGCTTACGAGGTTATTTGTTTCATGGTTCATCGCTTCCCAGTTTTTGTGCTAGCCTTCATTTTGCACTAAGTATGATCTCTACTTGTGCATCCAAAATCCTTTATCCCAGTTTTGCCACATGAGTCCATCTCTACTTGTGCATCCAAAATTCTTCTTCTAGTACTTGAGCACAATTTTCCTTCCCATCATTTTCACGAATGATATTAAAAAGATGAAGCATATGAGGCAACCTTAATTCCATTTTTTTTGTAGTTTTCTTTTATAAACGAAACTAATAAATAAACAAGAAACGAAAAGATTCAATTGCAAGATCTAAAGATATACCTTCAAGCACTCACCTCCTCGGCAACGGCGCCAGAAAATAGCTTGATGTCTACTATGCAACCTTCTTCTTGTAGACGTTGTTGGGCCTCCAAGTGCAGAGGTTTGTAGGACAGTAGAAAATTTCCCTCAAGTGGATGACCCAAGGTTTATCAATCCGTGGGAGGCGTAGGATGAAGATGGTCTCCCTCAAACAACCCTGCAACCAAATAACAAAGAGTCTCTTGTGTCCCCAACACACCCAATACAATGGTAAATTGTATTGGTGCACTAGTTCGGCGAAGAGATGGTGATACAAGTGCAATATGGATGGTAGGTATAAGTTTTTGTAATCTGAAAATATAAAAACAGCAAGGTAACTAAAGGTAAAAGTGAGCATAAACGGTGTTGCAATGATAGGAAACAAGGCCTAGGCTTCATACATTCACTAATGCAAGTTCTCTAAACAATATTAACATAACTGGATCATATAACTACCCCTCAGCATGCAACAAAGAGTCACTCCAAAGTAACTAATAGCGGATAACAAACGAAGAGCTTATGGTAGGGTACGGAACCACCTCAAAGTTATTCTTTATGATCGATCTATTCAAGAGTCTGTAGTAAAATAACACGAAGCAATTATTTCCGTTCCATCTATCATAGAGTTCATACTAGAATAACACCTTAAGACACAAATCAACCAAAACCCTAATGTCACCTAGATACTCCATTGTCACCTCAAGTATCCGTGGGCATGATTATACGATATGCATCACACAATCTCAGATTCATCTATTCAACCAAAACAAAAGAACTTCAAAGAGTGCCCCAAAGTTTCTACCGGAGAGTCAAGACGAAAACGTGTGCCAACCCCTATGCATAGATTCCCAAGGTCACGGAACCCGTAAGTTGATCACCAAAACATACATCAAGTGAATCAATAAAATACCCCATTGTCACCACGGATATCCCACGCAAGACATACATCAAGTGTTCTTAAATACTTAAGGACTCAATCCAATAAGATAACTTCAAAGGGAAAACTCAATTCATCACAAGAGAGTAGTGGGGGAGAAGCATCATAAGATCCAACTGTAATAGCAAAGCTCGCGATACATCAAGATCGTGCCATCTCAAGAACACGAGAGAGAGAGAGATCAAACACATAGCTACTGGTACATACCCTCAGCCCCGAGGGTGGACTACTCCCTCCTCGTCATGGAGAGCGCCGGGATGATGAAGATGGCTACCGGAGAGGGATTCTCCCTCCGGCAGTGTGCCGGAACGGGGTCTAGATTGGGTTTTGATGGCAACAGAGGCTTTCGGCGGTGGAACTCCCGATCTAGGTTATTTTCCGGAGGTTTCAGTATTTATAGGATTTTTTGGCATAGGGCACAAGTCAGGGGGGTCTCCGGGCTGTCCACGAGACAGGGGGTTCCACCACTTGGGGTGGGCGTGCCCCCCACCCTCGTGGGCAGCCCGTGGCTCTCCTGGCCCAACTCTTTTACTTCGGGGGCTTCTTTTGGTCCAGAAAAAATCATCAAAAATTGGCACATCAAATGGAATCCATTTGATATTCCTTTTCTGTAAAACTCAAAAACAAGGAAAAAAACAGAAACTGGCACTGGGCTCTAGGTTAATAGGTTAGTCCCAAAAATCATATAAAAGTGTATATAAAAGCCCATAAAACATCCTAGAAGGATAATATAATAGCATGGAACAATAAAAAATTATAGATTCGTTGGAGACGTATCAGTAGGTAGTGTTAGTAGTCTTCAAAGTGGCACCCGGTACAGGTGGGCTTGGGACAGACTAGGCACCGTGGCCAGGTGTACCAAGCGTCGCCCGTTTGGTGGGCTTGGGAACCCTATACACATCGTTTGGGGCCGTGAGTGACACCCTGGCCAGATCTCCTTGCGGATGGAACCCGAATAGGCGATAAACATGGACTAGAGACTTGTGTGGTTAGTCAGGTCGTGGCCGACTCCCTCGCCAGGCTTCAGCTTTAAGGTTGTCGAGATACACGATGTGTACATGGTGGTAAGTGGCAAGAGCATGTGTGAAGACGTACACCCCTGCAGGGTTAACGTCATCTATACGAATAGCCGTGTCCGCGGTAAAGGACTTCTGGGTTGCCTATACAGTTCATAGACAAGTGAAAGTGGATACTCTAAAATGCGCAAGATAAGCGTGAGTGCTATGGATGTCCTTCTTGTAGGGAGATGGGAGCGGATTCATAGTGGTGTATTGATTTGGTGAATATGTGGACTCGTGTGCGCCACCTCAAAAGAGTTACTTGCAGTCATAGTTCAGAATAGCCACCGAGACGAAGCTGGCTTGTTGCAGTCAAACTCCACCAGCCCTTGTTGATACTGATGCATATGTAGCTAGTTCTGATGTAAGTCTTGCTAGGTACATTTGTACTCACGTTCGCTTAATTTATGTTTTTGCAGAGAGACTTCAGTCTCACTGTGGTTCCGCGTGGACTTCGACGTTTAGCTTGTTACCTCAGCTATGATCTTGTACCCTTGGGAGGGTCTTGTAGATAGTTAGGCTTGTCAGCCTTTTTCATTTGTAGTTGTCTGTACTCAGACATGTTATGCTTCCGTTGCTTGTATGCTCTGTATGTTGGGTCATGAGACCCATGTTTGTAATATCTGGCTCCTCGGAGCCTAATGAATAAATACTTTGATTCATAGAGTTTTGTTGTGATGCCATGTTGTATTTGCACATATCGAGCATATTGTGTGTATGTTATTGAAATGCTTGGTATGTGTGGGATCCGACACCTAGTTGTTTACCCTTGGTAGCCTATCTTATGGGGAAATGCCTCCTAGTGCTTCCACTGAGCCTTGGTAGCTTGCTACTGCTCCGGAACACTTAGACTGGCCGGCATGTGTCCTTCTTCGTTCTTGTGTCTGTCCCTTTAGGGAAATGTCATGCGTTGTTCCTTTAAGTCGTTGTAGCTTGCTACGATTTGGGTTCATACGTTGATGACCGAGACGTTCGTTGCTGGGTCATGTATGCATGTCCCTGTAATTTAGTGTGACGCCCCCGATTTGACCGTACACTAACCATGCACGCAAATGTGTACGACCAAGATCAGGGACTCACTTGAAGATATCACAACACAACTCTAGACACAAATTAAAATAATACAAGCTTTATATTACAAGCCAGGGGCCTCGAGGGCTCGAATACATAAGCTCGAAAACACAAGAGTCAGCGGAAGCAATAATATCTGAGTACAGACATAGGTTAAACAAGTTTGCCTTAAGAAGGCTAGCACAAAAGTAGCAACGATCGAAAAGGCAAGGCCTCCTGCCTGGGACCTCCTAACTACTCCTCGAAGCCGATCTTCACGTAGAAACATCCTCGGGGTCTTCTGGCTCCTGGACTCCATCCATCTGGTTGCATCATCCGAGAAGAAGGAACAAGAGGGGAAAAGGGGGGAGAAAAGCAACCGTGAGTACTCATCCAAAGTACTCGCAAGCAAGGAACTACACTACATATGCAATGATATATGTGTAAAGGGGTAATATATGTGGACTGAACTGCAGAAAGCAGAATAAGAGGGGGGATAGCTAATCCAATCGAAGACTACGCTTCTCGTAACCTCCATCTTGCAGCAGAAGATGAGGGTAGCTGAAAAGTAACAAGTATCCTCGCTTTTCGCAGCCTCCGTCTTGCAGCAGTAGAAGGGAGTAGATGGTAAGTTCACCAAGTAACATCGTATAGCATAAACCTACTCGGCGATCCTCCCGCACATCACCCTGTGAGAGAGCAACCACCGAGTTGTATCTGGCACTAGTAAGGGTGTGTTTTATTAAGTATTCGGTTCTAGTTGTCATGAGATCGGAATACAACTCCGGTTCGTCCTTTTACCAAGGGACACGGCTATTCGAATAGATTAACTTCCCTGCAGGGGTGCACCACATAACCCAGCACGCTTGATCCCATTTGGCTGGTGTCACATCCCTAGTTAGCACTTGCATTAGGGTTAGTTAGTGTGTGCATCATGTTTACTTTTCAAAGAAACTTGAAATGGGAATGACAGAAACTCCAGCACCCCTCTTCTAACAACTAGGGTTTGATAAAATATTTTCCAATGTACCCAAAATGCCCTTCAAAAATGTTCATCATTTCTGCCTTGGTCTTAAACCTCTGCCAAAAATGGTGCACAATTTTCTAGGACATCAAAGGCCTTTGGATTAAATCATATGTTATTTGAATTTGGGCATTTAAATGCTATTAAATATTTTAAATGCTCAAATAATCATAAACTATAATGTTTCCTACTGTTCATATTATATACAGTGGGCATGACAAGTTTCATGAGTTATAAAAATGCTCTAGCATTTTTATTAATTAAACAAAGATGCAAAACAATTGAAACAGAAAGTAAATAGAAAAAAAATAGGAAGAAGAAGACTTACCTGAGCCCACTTACCTGCTGGCCCAGACGGCCCAACCCACCAGGGGCATCCCCGTCTTCTTCGCCGTGCCAACGCACGAAGCAGCTCGGTGGCGAGCGCCGCCGACGCGCCGGCCACCTCCTGCCTGACTGGCTGGCCCTTCGACCCTCTGGATGGACCTGGACGACGCCACGCATACCCCTCGACCGTTTCCCCTCTCCCCTGTGTCTTTCCCTCTCCTCTCTCCCCTCCGCCGAGCTCCACTGAGCGAGCTCGTCGCCGTCGATCGCTGCCACCGCGCCCTACGCCACTCCGTCGCCTCCCCGATGCACCACTAGCTCTGCCGCATCGCCCCGAAGCTCCCCACCGACGCACACGACGCCAGAAGCCCCGCAACACCCTCCCCGCCGTCGTCTTCAACCTTCGGCACCGGAGATCGCCGCCGCCCGTACGCCGCCGTCCGACCTTCCCCGAGCTCGCTTCGACGCCCTCTGCGACCGCTGTGAGCTCACGCTTCGAACCCCTCTCTCCACGGGCTCGATTATGCCTTGTAGCCGACGCCCCCTTGCTGACCGAAGATCACCGCCGCCGGCCAACTCGCCGCCGTGGCCACAGGCACCGTGCCTCGTGGCTGAGCACGCCATTAGGATCAGTAGATCACCAGCAAGCTAATGCCAGCTTTAACTCCTCCTACCGTGCACCACAACACCATCCCGGCCAACTCCGTGCGAGCACCGCCGCGGACGAGCTCATCGTCGTCGACTCCGGCGACCTTTCGACCAACCAGTGGCACCGTTGGATGCGGTACATCACCAGGAGCACACAGAGCCCATCCGCGCGGCAATTGGTTGCTGGAACAAGGATTCCGACGAGTCACCGCCGTGCGAAATGGTCGCCGCCGGCCAAACTCCGGCGGGCTGACGTGGCCTGTTATTTAGGAGCTAACAGTAATTAGATTAATCACCACAGTCACTGACAGTGGGCCCCTTTGTTTAGTCAAACCCAGTCAACCCTAGTTTTGACCGGAATTAGCTTCTGTGACACTGACCAGTGGGTCCCACTGGTCAGGTTTGACTTGGACTGGCCCTGTTGACTGCCTGACGTCAGCATGATGTCATGCTGACGCAGTAAAGGTTTTTCTGGGATTTTTAGATTAAAAATAATTCAGGAAATTCCAGAAAATACCCAAAACTTCTAAAAATCATATAAAATCAACCATAGCTCAGATGGAAAACATTTATATATGAAAAATGATCAGAAAAATCCAATATTTCCAATGGCACTGGTTTCATGCATGTTTGAACAAGTTAACTTGTTGTATACATCAAAAACATGATAATGCACTTATTTAAATAATAGTTTGAACTTCAATTTGAATCCTTGATTCAAATAAGCTCAAACCCTTCTGGTTTTAGTTGCATTAGCCAACACACATGCATCTTGCCATGTCATGAGCATGCATCATATTGTTGCATTTGTTTGTTAATGATTGTATCGCCGGTATTCTCTGTGTTAGGTCCTGCTCCCGAGGATACTGCTGCGTATCCAGTTGAAGAGCAGTACCCGACAACTACCTTGTCAGGCAAGCAATCATTGATCATTCCGATACAAACCCAATCTTCTCGCTCCTGCTCTCTTTTACTGCATTAAGGCAACAGCGTGTGAACTGCTACTTGCTGCGGTAGTTGAACCCTATTCCCTTGCATGACCTGTCATTGCCACAGTAAATAGTTGAAACCCACTAGCATGTGTAGGAGTTGATTGAGCCATGTGATGTGTGATCCACCATGCTATTTGTTTATGTTGCCTGCTATGCTTAGAGTTGTGTCTGGTCTGGTTCATCTGGGTGATGGATCAGAGTGAAATGATCATACCGATAAAGAGAGGGAAGTGTGGAACACGCTTGGTAAAGGTATCGATGAAAGGCCATGTAGGAGTACATGGTGGGTTGTTTCATTGGAATTGTCCATAGGACCCGAGATCTGTATGTGTGGTTCAAGTTACAGCTACTACCACACATTGGGATCCTTAATTGACCCTCTCGGCTTATTAATTACCCTTGATCTCTGTCCAGGAGTTGCAACTAGTTTCTGGTGTTTATAGCTTACTGGAGGTCGTGCACAACGCTGACCCTCGGGGTGGGTTGTGATGCGACAGGTACGTGGCACGGTGTACCGGTTGCCCGTTTGGTGACTCGGGAACCCTGTACACATCGTTTAGGGCCGTGAGCGACACCCCGGCCGGATCTCCCCACGGATGGAACCCAAATAGGCGATAAACCTGGACGAGAGACTTGAGTAGTTAGTCAGGTCGTGGCCGACACCCTCGCTGGGCTTCCGCTTGAAGGTTGCCGAGTACACGCCGAGTAAACGGCGATAAGTGGTGAGAGCGTGTGTGAAGAAGTACACCCCTGCAGGGTTATCAAACTATTCGAATAGCCGTTGTTCGCGGTACGGACTACTTGGTTGCTCTTACAGTTCATAGACAAGTTGATGGATACTACTAAAAGCCTCAAGATAAGTGTGAGTGCCGTGGATGGCCCTTCCGTAGGATGACGGAAGAGGATCCTCGGTAGTGTATTGATGTGGTGAGTAGTGGACTCGTGTTCGTAATAACATCTTGCAATCTGTTGAGAATTGTAGTATAGGTTAGCCAAGGTCAAAGCTGGCATTATGCAATGAACTCCACTACCCCCCTTTGATAATGTTGCATGTATGATAGGTTATGTGGTAAGACTTGTTGAGTACCTTTGTACTCATGTTTGTTTAATAACTGTTGCAGAGGAGAACCCTGCCCCTGCTGATGGGTTCTACATAGACGTTGACGTCGACGAGTAGCTTGACACCCAGACGGAGATCTGGAGCTTGTGAAGGGCCTTGTAGATAGTCAGGCTACACCAAGCCTGTTTTATTTTCTAAGTTGTCTGTACTCAGACATGTAGCTTCCGCTTGTGCTTGTATGACTGTATGACTTGAGTGTTGGGTCATGTGACCCCTACCTGTATGGATATGTTATGTATGGCTCTTGGAGCCTTTTAAATAAAGTACCTTGAGTCATAGAGTTCTGTTGTGATGCAATGTTGTATTTGCACATATTGAGCATATTGCGTGTATGATTGAAATGCTTGGTATGTGTGGGATCCGACACCTAGTTAATTTCCTTTGGTAGCCTACCTTACAGGGAAATGCCTCCTAGTGATTCCAATGAGCCTTGGTAGCTTGCTACTGCTCGGAACACGTAGGCTGGCCGGCATGTGTCCTTCTTCGTTCCTGTGTCTGTCCCTTAGGGGAAATGTCACACGTTGTTCCTTTAAGTCCATGTAGCTTGCTACGACTTGGGTTCATACGTTGATGACCGACACGTTCGTTGCTGGGTCATTGATGCCTGTCTCTATAATCTAGTGCCACTTTTGCTTTATAACTAGCCATGTCGGCCCGGGTTCTCTGTCATATGGATGCTAGCGACACTGTCATATACGTGTGCCAAAATGCGCAAACGGTCCCGGGCCAGGTAAGGTGGCACCCGCGGGTTACCGTGCGTGAGGCCGCAAAGTGATATGACGTGTTACAGCTAGATCGGTGTGACTTAGGATCAGGGTCCTGACAGCGTTGGCATCAGAGCTGGACTGCCTGTAGGTTTCTCAAGCCAAACTGGTCGATGTTGAGTCTAGAAAAATTCTTAGTTATATGTAGGGGAATTGATTGTGGAAGGGAACGTAAGGCTCTTTTTACTCCTTTACCTTATGCCCTTCTGATCTGAGTCAGTCTATTCTTTCTACGGGGATTTAGGACTAGGCCTCTTATCCTTTCTAGGTTCACGTGTTACTAATCCGTAGACTCTTAGGATTGTTGGTTTCAAGCCTCAATTCAGTTTCTATCCTTTTAGTATGATGATTGTTGGACCCGGAACCTTGATATGGAATTGTTGAGTGGCTATGCTATCATTTGTATGATGTCTCAAATTTTGTTTGAGCATTTACAGTTGTTATGCTGCCCGATTTCTTCCAGAAACACTAATGCCTTTGCATTACCTCGTGTTTCAGATGTCTGGCCGCATCCCTCACCAAGTGGTTCGTTTGACTCGGTGCATTAATGTGCCCGGTCACACGGCCATGCTAGTCCGTGTGCTGACTGAGACCGGTTATCGCTGGTATCCTGAATACACCGTGAAGGAGCAGTACCGGGATTTCAATCAGAGTCAGTATTTCTGCATAGTCCGGATATACCCCTCATATCTCGGAGCTAATGATCCCATCCATTGGTCTTATGGACTCGGGATTACCATCGAGATGGCAGTGCAGGATGCCGCTTATTCGATGATGACCATTCTCCGTGCTAGGCATGCCCTATTGCTGAACATTGAGTTCTATTACATGCCAGCCTCGCTTCCCGGAGAGGAAGGCTACTACACTGGTCTGTATACTGATGCTGCTCATGAAGAGCCACTGCTTCAGACTACTGTTCAGATGCTGGAGGATCGGGACCGTGAGGTCCGTGCCCTCCGAATGGAGCTGTATAACACTCGAGCCGCTCATTGGACTACTTTGACACGGCTTGCACCTGCTGTGCACGCCGGATATCTGGACATGCGGGATTTGTACCCCGTGCGGACTCGTCTGCCTGATCGCATGGATTGGCGTGACGTTGGGGGTATTACACCTCCACGTGGGCGTCGGTTACCACCAGCATCGAGACCGAGACCACATCCATGTCCTTATGGTCCACAGCCTTCGAGTGCCCACGAGTTCCAAGATCCATCTGTTCCACTTCCAGGCTACGGTGGTAATCTTTACGAGGATTACTACGCGAATGTCTAAGCTAGGCCGTGGTTGTAGTAGTATTGTAGTAGTTGTATTTCCACAGTCCTGCGCGTCTTGTGGAATATGACTTAGTGTGTACTGAGTTCCGGAGGTGTAGCTAAATAATGTATAGGAGCTTGGAATGCCTCTGATGGGATGTATCGTCTTTCACCGCAGTTGTACTTTAGCCTTGGCTTGTACTAAAGCTTGTATGGTGTGTATGACCACTGGTGTATATATAGCAGTTCCTATATTACCATGTCGTACGGATGAACATCTTTGCATTCCGTGTCATCCATTACATTTTGCACTTCTATGTCAAATTTTGCCATCCTTGTCTAAACCGTTGTTTTGTTTTCCTAGGATGGTCAACACTCGCAACACTCCTGCTGCTCAGGAGCAGGGTGAGGCTAGTGGGGCTAGAGATGGGAATCTGCCCCAGCCACCCTCCTTGGCGGAAGTTATGCTCGAAGCAGAACGGAACAAGAGAGTGACCAACCGTCTGCTGGAACGCATAGAGCAGAACACTGGGTTCCGTCAGAGGAATGACGTGGTGTCAATCCACGATTTTATCAAGATGTGTCCACCGAAGTTCCATCACTCCACTGAACCTCTGGATGCTGATGACTGGCTACGTAGTATTACCCACAAGCTACACTCTGCCCGTGTGGCCGAAGCTGACAAGGTTGTCTACGCCGCCTACCATCTTGAGGGCCCTGCCAGTCTTTGGTGGGAAAACTTTGAAGCTATGCGTCCTGCTGGCCAAGTCACTACCTGGGTTGAGTTCAGTGAGGCATTCCGTGAACACCACATTCCGGAAGGTCTCATGGATCGCAAGCGGGAGGAATTCTGCAATTTCACCCAGGGCCGTTTAACTGTGGATGGCTATAGTCGCGAGTTTGGTAACCTGGCACGCTATGCACCTGAAGAAGTATCCACCGATGCCAAGAAGCAGGCGAGGTTCTGCAAGGGACTCAGCCCTGAACTCCG
>LR738715.1:204400473-204410685 GCA_902687465.1 Secale cereale | reverse complement strand
AGCAGGGTGAGGCTAGTGGGGCTAGAGATGGGAATCTGCCCCAGCCACCCTCCTTGGCGGAAGTTATGCTCGAAGCAGAACGGAACAAGAGAGTGACCAACCGTCTGCTGGAACGCATAGAGCAGAACACTGGGTTCCGTCAGAGGAATGACGTGGTGTCAATCCACGATTTTATCAAGATGTGTCCACCGAAGTTCCATCACTCCACTGAACCTCTGGATGCTGATGACTGGCTACGTAGTATTACCCACAAGCTACACTCTGCCCGTGTGGCCGAAGCTGACAAGGTTGTCTACGCCGCCTACCATCTTGAGGGCCCTGCCAGTCTTTGGTGGGAAAACTTTGAAGCTATGCGTCCTGCTGGCCAAGTCACTACCTGGGTTGAGTTCAGTGAGGCATTCCGTGAACACCACATTCCGGAAGGTCTCATGGATCGCAAGCGGGAGGAATTCTGCAATTTCACCCAGGGCCGTTTAACTGTGGATGGCTATAGTCGCGAGTTTGGTAACCTGGCACGCTATGCACCTGAAGAAGTATCCACCGATGCCAAGAAGCAGGCGAGGTTCTGCAAGGGACTCAGCCCTGAACTCCGGCGAGATCTACGTCTGCACGAGTGCACTTCCTTCCAGAAGTTGGTTAACAAGGCTATCAGTGCTGAAACAGGCCAGACCGACTTCGAGGCCACCCGCAAGCATACTCGAGACTTTGGTTCCCCATCCGGCTCTGGCTCTCACAAGCGCCGTGTGTGGGTTCCTAACACTGCTCTGCCACCCAAGTACACACCGAGGCCATCCTATGAGGCGCCTCGCCCAACTCAACAGTTTGCACCTGCTAAGACTTATGGAGGACCACCTTCCAACCTTGCTCCACGCACTACCACTGTGACATGCTTCAAGTGTGGAGAACCGGGGCACTACATGCATGATTGTCCCCAGAACCAGCCAGGAAAAACCGTTGGCCGTGGCAAGCCAACCGGCAAGGTGAATTATGTCAAGCCAATCCCCACTGCACGTGGTCATGTCAACTATGTCTCTGCTGAGGAAGCCTATGAGGATCCTAACGTCGTCCTTGGTACGCTTCTCGTCAACTACCATCCGGCATCTGTTCTTTTCGATACTGGAGCATCCCATTCGTTCATATCTGAGAGCTATGCTCGATTGCACAACATGACTTTTTGTGACATGCCTACTTCCATGGTTATTCAAACTCCTGGTTCAAAGTGGCAAACCTCTAGGGTAAGCCATGGAAATGAAATCCTTGTCGATAGACTTGTTTTCCTTGCATCTTTAATCGCTCTCAAGTCCTCGGACATAAACATCATCTTGGGTATGGATTGGATGACAACTCATTACGCCAAGATTGATTGCTATACTAGGACCGTTCAACTTACACACCCATCCGGCAAGATAGTCAATGTCTTGACCCGAATGGCTGAGCGTCAGCTCTACTCTCTTAATGCCATCCCTCTACCAGAACTCGAAGATATCTCGGTAGTCCGTGACTTTTCGGATGTTTTCCCAGAAGAACTGCCAGGAATTCCACCTGACAGAGATGTCGAGTTCGTGATAGATCTTATCCCTGGAACTGTCCCAATCTCTAGGAGACCTTATAAGATGGCACCCCTAGAATTAGCTGAGCTAAAGAAACAACTCGATGAATCCTTGCAGAAAGGTTTCATCCGTCCTAGTTCTTCCCCTTGGGCTTGTCCCGTCCTCTTCGTCAAGAAGAAGGATGGAACGGAGCGGATGGTTGTAGATTATCGACCTGTCAATCTGGTCACCATAAAGAATAAGTATCCGCTCCCCAGGATCAACGACCTGTATGATCAGCTCGCTGGATCCTCAGTCTTCTCTAAGATGGATTTGAGGTTGGGCTACCATCAAATCAAAATCAAGAACGGGGACATTCCTAAAACGGCTTTTGTTACTCGTTATGGCCAATATGAGTACACCGTTATGTCCTTCGGATTAACCAATGCCCCAGCTACCTTTTCTCGGTTAATGAATTCTATATTCATGGAGTATTTGGATAAATTCGTCGTGGTATACCTCGATGATATACTCATCTATTCCAAGAACAAGGAAGATCATGCCGAGCATTTAAGGCTGGTATTGACGAAACTTCGAGAGCACCGCCTTTATGCCAAATTCTCTAAATGTGAATTTTGGTTACCAGAAGTAACCTATCTAGGTCATGTGATCTCTGGCAAGGGTATTGCTGTCAATCCCGAGCGAGTTCAAGCCGTCCTTGATTGGACTCCCTCTGAATCGGTCAAGCAAGTTAGGAGTTTTCTTGGCTTAGCAAGCTATTGCCGACGCTTCATCGAGAATTTCTCCAAAGTTGCCAAACCTCTAACCGAACACCTCAAGAAAGATAAAAAGTTTGAGTGGACCCCACAGTGCGAGTCCTGTTTTCAGGAACTGAAAAGACGCCTGACATCTGCACCTGTACTGGTACCACCAGATTTTTCCAAGGATTTTATAATCTATTGCGATGCCTCGCGACAAGGACTAGGTTGCATTCTCATGCAAGATCGTCAAGTGATTGCATACGCATCCCGACAGTTGCGTCCACATGAGGATAACTATCCTACTCATGAATTAGAGCTTGCAGCTGTAGTCCATGCACTCAAAACATGGCGACATTACCTCCTCGGTAATCGCTGTGAAATCTTCACTGATCACCAAAGTTTGAAGTATATCTTCACCCAACCGGATCTAAATCTCAGGAAAAGACGTTGGGTTGAGTTGCTCACAGACTACGACTTAGGAATCACTTACACTCCTGGAAAGGCCAATGTCATGGCTGATGCACTAAGTCGTAAGTCATATTGTAACAATTTAATGTTACAACAAGGTCAACCACTTCTCCACGAGGAATTTCGTAAGCTTAACCTTCACATTGTTCCTCGAGGATTCCTTTCCACCTTGGTGGCGAAACCTACCCTTATGGATCAAATCATAGTTGCCCAGCGGTATGATAAAGGCATATCTCGGATCAAGGAGAACATTGCTAGCGGAGTTGCTAGAAGTTTCTCTATGGATGATCGAGGTGTAGTGTACTTCGAGAACCGCTTGGTGGTACCCAGGAAACCACAACTACGACAAATGATTCTTAAGGAGGCTCATGAATCTCCTCTCACGATTCATCCCGGTAGTACCAAAATGTATCAGGACCTACGTCAGAGATTCTGGTGGACTAGGATGAAGAGAGAAATCGCTCAATTCATTGCTAACTGCGACGTTTGCTGTTGAGTCAAAGCAGAGCATCAACGGCCTGCTGGCACCCTTCAACCTTTAGCTATTCCTGAATGGAAATGGGACAAAGTCGGTATGGACTTCATTATCGGGTTTCCCAGGTCCAGGAAAGGGAATAATGCTATCTTCGTCGTTATCGACCGTCTCTCTAAAGTAGCTCATTTCCTGCCTGTTCGCGAGAGTATTACCGCTAGCCAGCTAGCAGACTTATATGTCTCTCGAATAGTATCACTTCATGGTGTGCCGTTGGAGATTAACTCGGACCGTGGAAGTCTTTTCACTTCACGATTTTGGGAAAGTTTCCAGAATGCTATGGGAACCTATCTCTCCTTCAGTACTGCCTTCCATCCGCAGTCAAGTGGTCAAGTGGAACGAGTCAATCAAATTCTGGAAGACATGCTTCGAGCCTCTGTCATTTCTTTCGGTATGGAGTGGGAAAAGTGTCTTCCATTTGCCGAATTCGCTTATAACAATAGTTATCAAGCCAGCTTGGGTAAAGCTCCCTTTGAAGTTCTATATGGACGAAGGTGTCGAACACCTCTTAACTGGTCGGAGACCGGGGAAAGACAATTCTTTGGCCCGGATATGATTCAGGAAGCAGAAGAGCAAGTTCGCATCATTCGTGAGAGATTGAAAACAGCCCAGTCTCGCCAAAAGAGCCAATATGATAGTCATCATAAGGCTGTGACTTTTGAAGTCGGCGATAAGGCTTACCTTCGGGTTACTCCTCTTAAGGGAACCCATCGCTTCGGTATCAAAGGCAAATTGGCCCCTCGTTATATCGGTCCTTTTCGCATTCTTGCCAAACGAGGAGAAGTTGCCTACCAACTGGAACTACCTCCGCACCTCTCGAGAGTTCATGACGTGTTCCACGTTTCTCAACTCAGGCGTTGCTTCTCGGATCCTATCCGCGGAGTGGACCACGAAACACTTGATCTCCAGGACAATCTTACATATCGAGAATACCCCGTTCGTATTCTTGATCAAACCGAGCGCACCACTCGACGCCACAATATCAATTTTGTCAAGGTTCAATGGTCACATCATTCCGAGAGTGAAGCTACTTGGGAAAGGGAGGATCGTCTTCGACTTGAGTACGCCACCCTCTTTCCGGAGGAACCCGAATCTCGGGACGCGATTCTTTTAAGTGGGGGTGAGTTGTCACATCCCTAGTTAGCACTTGCATTAGGGTTAGTTAGTGTGTGCATCATGTTTACTTTTCAAAGAAACTTGAAATGGGAATGACAGAAACCCCAACACCCCTCTTCTAACAACTAGGGTTTGATAAAATATTTTCCAATGTACCCAAAATGCCCTTCAAAAATGTTCATCATTTCTGCCTTGGTCTTAAACCTCTGCCAAAAATGGTGCACAATTTTCTAGGACATCAAAGGCCTTTGGATTAAATCATATGTTATTTGAATTTGGGCATTTAAATGCTATAAAATATTTTAAATGCTCAAATAATCATAAACTATAATGTTTCCTACTGTTCATATTATATACAGTGGGCATGACAAGTTTCATGAGTTATAAAAGTGCTCTAGCATTTTTATTAATTAAACAAAGATGCAAAACAATTGAAATAGAAAGTAAATAGAAAAAAATAGGAAGAAGCAGACTTACCTGAGCCCACTTACCTGCTGGCCCAGACGGCCCAGCCCACCAGGGGCATCCCCGTCTTCTTCGCCGTGCCAGCGCACGAAGCAGCTCGGTGGCGAGCGCCGCCGACGCGCCGGCCACCTCCTGCCTGCCTGGCTGGCCCTTCGACCCTCTGGATGGACCTGGACGACGCCACGCAGACCCCTCGACCGTTTCCCCTCTCCCCTGTGTCTTTCCCCCTCCTCTCTCCCCTCCGCCGAGCTCCACCGAGCGAGCTCGTCGCCGTCGATCGCTGCCACCGCGCCCTACGCCACTCCCTCGCCTCCCCGATGCACCACTAGCTCCGCCGCATCGCCCCGAAGCTCCACACCGACGCACACGACGCCAGAAGCCCCGCAACGCCCTCCCCGCCGTCGTCTTCAACCTTCGGCACCGGAGATCGCCGCCGCCCGTACGCCGCCGTCCGACCTTCCCCGAGCTCGCTTCGACGCCCTCTGCGACCGCTGTGAGCTCACGCTTCGAACCCCTCTCTCCACGGGCTCGATTATGCCTTGTAGCCGCCGCCCCCTTGTTGACCGAAGATCACCGCCGCCGGCCAACTCGCCGTCGTGGCCACAGGCACCGTGCCTCATGGCTGAGCACGCCATTAGGATCAGTAGATCACCAGCAAGCTAATGCCAGCTTTAACTCCTCCTACCATGCACCACAACACCATCCCGGCCAACTCCGTGCGAGCACCGCCGCGGACGAGCTCGTCGCCGTCGACTCCGGCGACCTTTCGACCAACCAGTGGCACCGTTGGATGCGGTGCATCACCAGGAGCACACAGAGCCCATCCGCGCGGCAATTGGTTGCCGGAACAAGGATTCCGACGAGTCACCGCCGTGCGAAATGGTCGCCGCCGGCCAAACTCCGGCGGGCTGACGTGGCCTGTTATTTAGGAGCTAACAGTAATTAGATTAATCACCACAGTCACTGACAGTGGGCCCCTTTGTTTAGTCAAACCCAGTCAACCCTAGTTTTGACCGGAATTAGCTTCTGTGACACTGACCAGTGGGTCCCACTGGTCAGGTTTGACTTGGACTGGCCCTGTTGACTGCCTGACGTCAGCATGATGTCATGCTGACGCAGTAAAGGTTTTTCTGGGATTTTTAGATTAAAAATAATTCAGGAAATTCCAGAAAATACCCAAAACTTCTAAAAATCATATAAAATCAACCATAGCTCAGATGGAAAAGATTTATATATGAAAAATGATCAGAAAAATCCAATATTTCCAATGGCACTGGTTTCATGCATGTTTGAACAAGTTAACTTGCTGTATACATCAAAAACATGATAATGCACTTATTTAAATAATAGTTTGAACTTCAATTTGAATCCTTGATTCAAATAAGCTCAAACCCTTCTGGTTTTAGTTGCATTAGCCAACACACATGTATCTTGCCATGTCATGAGCATGCATCATATTGTTGCATTTGTTTGTTAATGATTGTATCGCCGGTATTCTCTGTGTTAGGTCCTGCTCCCGAGGATACTGCTGCGTATCCAGTTGAAGAGCAGTACCCGACAACTACCTTGTCAGACAAGCAATCATTGATCATTCCGATACAAACCAATCTTCTCGCTCCTGCTCTCTTTTACTGCATTAAGGCAAGAGCGTGTGAACTGCTACTTGCTGCGGTAGTTGAACCCTATTCCCTTGCATGACCTGTCATTGCCACAGTAAATAGTTGAAACCCACTAGCATGTGTAGGAGTTGATTGAGCCATGTGATGTGTGATCCACCATGCTATTTGTTTATGTTGCCTGCTATGCTTAGAGTTGTGTCTGGTTTGGTTCATCTGGGTGATGGATCAGAGTGAAATGATCATACCGATAAAGAGAGGGAAGTGTGGAACACGCTTGGTAAAGGTATCGATGAAAGGCCATGTAGGAGTACCTGGTGGGTTATTTCATTGGAATCGTCCATAGGACCCGAGATCTGTATGTGTGGTTCAAGTTACAGCTACTACCACACATTGGGATCCTTAATTGACCCTCTCGGCTTATTAATTACCCTTGATCTCTGTCCAGGAGTTGCAACTAGTTTCTGGTGTTTATAGCTTACTGGAGGTCGTGCACAACGCTGACCCTCGGGGTGGGTTGTGATGCGACAGGTACGTGGCACGGTGTATCGGTTGCCCGTTTGGTGACTCGGGAACCCTGTACACATCGTTTGGGGCCGTGAGCGACACCCCGGCCGGATCTCCCCACGGATGGAACCCAAATAGGCGATAAACCTGGACGAGAGACTTGAGTAGTTAGTCAGGTCGTGGCCGACACCCTCGCTGGGCTTCCACTTGAAGGTTGCCGAGTACACGCCGAGTAAACGGCGATAAGTGGTGAGAGCGTATGTGAAGAAGTACACCCCTGCAGGGTTATCAAACTATTCGAATAGCCGTTGTTCGCGGTACGGACTACTTGGTTGCTCTTACAGTTCATAGACAAGTTGATGGATACTACTAAAAGCCTCAAGATAAGTGTGAGTGTCGTGGATGGCCTTTCCGTAGGATGACGGAAGAGGATCCTCGGTAGTGTATTGATTTGGTGAGTAGTGGACTCGTGTTCGTAATAACATCTTGCAATCTGTTGAGAATTGTAGTATAGGTTAGCCAAGGTCAAAGCTGGCATTCTTCAATGAACTCCACTACCCCCCTTTGATAATGTTGCATGTATGATAGGTTATGTGGTAAGACTTGCTGAGTACCTTTGTACTCATTATTGTTTAATAACTGTTGCAGAGGAGAACCCTGCCCCTGCTGATGGGTTCTACATAGACGTTGACATCGACGAGTAGCTTGACACCCAGACGGAGATATGGAGCTTGTGAAGGGCCTTGTAGATAGTCAGGCTACACCAAGCCTGTTTTATTTTCTAAGTTGTCTGTACTCAGACATGTAGCTTCCGCTTGTGCTTGTATGACTGTATGACTTGAGTGTTGGGTCATGTGACCCCTACCTGTATGGATATGTTATGTTTGGCTCTTGGAGCCTTTTAAATAAAGTACCTTGAGTCATAGAGTTCTGTTGTGATGCAATGTTGTATTTGCACATATTGAGCATATTGCGTGTATGATTGAAATGCTTGGTATGTGTGGGATCCGACACCTAGTTGTTTTCCTTTGGTAGCCTACCTTACAGGGAAATGCCTCCTAGTGATTCCAATGAGCCTTGGTAGCTTGCTACTGCTCGGAACACGTAGGCTGGCCGACATATGTCCTTCTTCGTTCCTGTGTCTGTCCCTTAGGGGAAATGTCACGCGTTGTTCCTTTAAGTCCATGTAGCTTGCTACGACTTGGGTTCATACGTTGATGACCGACACGTTCGTTGCTGGGTCATGGATGCCTGTCTCTGTAATCTAGTGCCACTTTTGGTTTATAACTAGCCATGTCGGCCCGGGTTCTCTGTCATATGGATGCTAGCGACACTGTCATATACGTGTGCCAAAATGCGCAAACGGTCCCGGGCCAGGTAAGGTGGCACCCGTGGGTTACCGCGCGTGAGGCCGCAAAGTGATATGACGTGTTACAGCTAGATCGGTGTGACTTAGGATTGGGGTCCTGACAGCCGGACACACTTTCCAGGGTCATGCCCGGCCTCGGAAGATCAACATGTCGCAGCCCTACCTAAGCACAACAGAGAGGTCAGGACGCCAGTCTAAGTCCTAGGCGCGCAGGGGTTCGGGCCCATCGCCCAACGCACACCTGCACATTGCGTACGCGGCCGGTGAGCAGACCTAGCAACCTCCATTACTAAGGAAGTTGCGTTACGCGGTCCAACCCGGCGCACGCCGCTCAATCACTGACGTCAAGAAGGCTTCGGCTGACACCACGACGTCGAGTACCCATAACTATTCCCACGTAGCTGGTTAGTGCGTATAGGCCAACGGCCAGACTCAGATCAAATATCCAAACTCGTTAAGCGTGTTATCATGAAATAACCGCGGACAACGACCAGGGCCAGGCCACCTCTCCACTGGGTGTCTCAACCTGCCTTGTCGCTCCGCCACAAAGATCCACTCGGGGGCCGTCGGGAACTCAGGCCCACCACTACCTGGATGGAGCCACCTGTCCTTTCAGCCCCCACATCGAATCACTTGCGGGTACTCAATGAGCCGACCCGACTTTAGTCTCATCATGTATCATGTAAAGTATGTATAAAGTATATACACGTGATCACCACCCGAGGTGATCACGGCCCGATAGTATAGCATGGCAGACGGACAAGGATGTGGGGCCACTGATGGAATACTAGCAGCCTATACTAAGTATTAGGATAACAGGTAAGGTATCAACAGTGGTAGCATCAATGACAGGCTATGCATCAGAATAGGAGTTATCGAATCAACAACAGTAGTAAACTAATGCAAGAGTAAGAGGGAGGAGAATAGGCGATATCTGGTGATCAAGGGGGGGGGGGGCTTGCCTGGAAGCTCTGCAGACGAAAGGAATCTTTGGAATCGTAGCCGTAGTCGAACACCGAAGCATCAATGGTCTCGAGGTATATCACGGTATCGGAGTCTACCAAAAATAAGCAACGAAGGGGAAACAAATAAATAACAGAGCAAGCAATAGCATCACAAAGCATAACATGGCAAAACGCGGAGCTACGTGTGACCTAACGCGGTAGGAGGTGATACTGGCGAGGATGAAAAACATCCGGGAAAGTATTCCCGGTCTTTCGCGTTTTCGGGCGGATGAAACGGAGGGGGAAAGTTGCAGGTTCGGTATGCAAGGGATGTGTGGTTGACGAACGGTCTGCGTATTCGGATTCGTCTCGTCGTTCTGAGCAACTTTCATGTAGAAAGTTTTTCCATCCGAGGTACGGTTTATTTTGTATTAATTTTATAAGATTTAATCATTTTTAGAATTTATTTAATTATTTTAAATCAACATTATCCAGAATAGTGCATGCTGACATCACCATGACGTCAGCATGATGTCAGCAGTCAACAGGGGTTGACTGGGTCATATTGACGTGTGGGTCCCGCATGTCATTGTTTGTCTAATTAATTAACAGTTTAATTAGCTAAACAGTAATTAGATTAATCTACTCAAGTTAATTAAGTTAATTAATTAATTAATTAATTAGTGTTTTAATTATTAATTATTTTTTTTAAAAAAATCCTTTTTTAAACATTCCAGGGGATGGCCCACTTGTCATTGCCTAAGGCTAATTAAACAGACTTAATTAGTTCAGTTAATTGATTAGGTTAATTAATCACAATTAATTAAGTTAATTAATTATTTAATTAACTACTATTATATTTATTTATTAATATTATTATTTTTTCATTTTTTTTAAACGTTACT
>LR738715.1:204334403-204392690 GCA_902687465.1 Secale cereale | reverse complement strand
CGTCATGTCCCCGATCTCATCCGGGACATCGAACTACCTTCGGTACATCAAAACTCATAAACTCATAATATCGATCGTCATCAAATGTTAAGCGTGCGGACCCTACGGGTTCGAGAACTATGTAGACATGACCGAGACACATCTCCGGTCAATAACCAATAGCGGAACCTGGATGCTCATATTGGTTCCTATATATTCTATAAAGATCTTTATCGGTCAAACCGCATAACAACATACGTTGTTCCCTTTGTCATCGGTATGTTACTTGCCCGAGATTCGATCGTCGGTATCACCATACCTAGTTAATATCGTTACTGGCAAGTCTCTTTACTCATTCCGTAATACATCATCTCGTGACTAACTCATTAGTCATTTGCTTGCAAGGCTTATTATGATGTGTATTACCGAGAGGGCCCAGAGATACCTCTCCGACACTCGGAGTGAAAAATCCTATTCTTGATCTATGCCAACACCACGAACACCTTCGGAGACACCTGTAGAGCATCTTTATAATCACCCACTTAAGTTGTGACATTTGATAGCACACAATGTGTTCCTCCGGTATTCGGGAGTTGCATAATCTCATAGTCATAGGAACATGTATAAGTCATGAAGAAAGCAATAGCAGTAAAACTAAACGATCATAGTGCTAAGCTAACGGATGGGTCTTGTCCATCACATCATTCTCCTAATGATGTGATCCCATTGATCAAATGAGAACTCATGTCTATGGCTAGGAAACATAACCATCTTTGATCAATGAGCTAGTCTAGTAGAGGCATACTAGGGACACTCTGTTTTGTCTATGTATTCACACATGTACAAAGTTTTCGGTTAATACAATTCTAGCATGAATAATAAACATTTATCATGATATAAGGAAATATAAATAACAACTTTATTATTGCCTCTAGGGCATATTTCCTTCAGTCTCCCACTTGTACTAGAGTCAATAATCTAGTTCACATTGCCATGTGATATAATACCGATAGTTCACATCATTATGTGAATTAACACCCATAGTTCACATCACCATGTGACCACTACCCAAAGGGTTTACTAGAGTCAACAATCTAGTTCACATCGTCATGTGATTAACACCCAAAGAGTACTATGGTGTGATTATGTTTTGCCTCGTGAGAGAAGTTTAGTCAGCGAGTCTGTTACATTCAGATCCGTATGTATTTTGCAAATTTCTATGTCTACAATGCTCTGTACGGAGCTACTTTAGCTAATTGCTCCCACTTTCAATATGTATCCAGATTGAGACTCAGAGTCATACAGATCGGTGTTAAAGCTTGCATCGACGTAACTCTTTACGATGAACTCTTTATCACCTCCATAACCGACAAATATTTCCTTAGTCCTCTAAGGATAATTTTGACCGTTGTCCAGTGATCTACTCCTAGATAAAAAAAATTGTACTCCCTTGCCAAAATCAGGGTAGGGCATACACTAGGTCTGGTATACAGCATGGCATACTTTATTGAACCTATGGCTGAGGCATAGGGAATGACTTTCATTCTCTCTCTATCTTCTACAGTGGTCATGCCTTGAGTCTTACTCAACTTCACACCTTGCAACACACACAATAACTCTTTCTTTGACTGTTCCATTTTGAACTACTTCAAAAACTTGTCAAGGTATGTACTCATTGAAAAAACTTATCAAGTGTCTTGATCTATCTCTATAGATCTTTGATGCTCAATATGTAAGCAGCTTCACCGAGGTTTTTCTTTGAAAAACTCCTTTCAAACACTCCTTTATGCTTTCCAAAAAGTTCTACATCATTTCTGATCGACAATATGTCATTCACATATACTTATCAGAAATGTTGTAGTGCTCCCACTCACTTTCTTGTAAATACAGGCTTCGCCGCAAGTCTATATTAAACTATATGCTTTGATCAACTTATCAAAGCATATATTCCAACTCTGAGATGCTTGCACCAGTCCATAGATGGATCGCTGGAGCTTGCACATTTTGTTAGCATCTTTAGGATTGACAAAACCTTCTGGTTGCATCATATAAAACTCTTCATTAATAAATCCATTAAAGAACGCAGTTTTGTTATCCATTTGCCAGATTTCATAAACTATGGCAATTGCTAACATGATTCGGACAGACTTAAGCATCGCTACGAGTGAGAAAGTCTCATCATAGTCAACTCCTTGAACTTGTCAAAAACCTTTCGCAACAAGTCGAGCTTTGTAAATAGTAACATTACCGTCAGCGTTGGTCTTCCTCTTGAAGATCCATTTATGTTCGATGGCTTGCCGATCATCGGGCAAGTCAACCAAAGTCCACACTTTGTTCTCATACATGGATCCCATCTCAGATTTCTTGGCCTTAAGCATTTATGGAATCTGGGCTCATCATTGCTTCCTCATAGTTCGTAGGTTCATCATGGTCTAGGAACATGACTTCCAGAACCGGGTTGCCGGACCACTCTGGCGCAGAACGTACTCTGGTTGATCTACGAAGTTTAGTAGTAACTTGATCCGAAGTTTCATGATCATCATCATTAGCTTCCTCACTAATTGGTGTAGGAATCACTAGAACTAGTTTCTATGATGTGCTACTTTCTGATTTGGGAGAAGGTACAGTTACCTCATCAAGTTCCACTTTCCTCCCACTCACTTATTTCGAGAGAAACACCTTCTCTAGAAAGGATACATTCTTAGCAACGAATATCTTGCCTTCGGATCTGTGATAGAAGGTGTAACCAACAGTCTCCTTTGTGTATCCTATAAAGACACATTTCTCCGACTTGGGTTCGAGCTTATCAGGTTGAAGCTTTTTCACATAAGCATCGCAGCCCCAAACTTTAAGAAACGACAACTTTGGTTTCTTGCCAAACCACAGTTCATAAGGCGCCGTTTCAACGGATTTAGATGGTGCCCTATCTAACGTGAATGTTGCTGTCTCTAATGCATAACCCAAAACGATAGTGGTAAATCGGTAAGAGACATCATAGATCGCACCATATCTAATAAAGTATGGTTACGATGTTCAGACACACCATTACGTACGTTGTGGTGTTCCGGGTGGCATGAGTTGTGAAACTATTCCACATTGTTTCAAATTAAGACCAAACTCGTAACTCAAATATTCACCTCCATGATCAGATCATAGAAACTTTATTTTCTTGCTACGATGATTCACTACTTCACTCTGAAATTTCTTTGAACCTTTCAAATGTTTGAGACTTGTGTTTCATCAAGTAGATATACCCATATCTGCTCAAATCATCAGTGAAGGTCAGAAAATAACGATACCCACCGCGAGCTTCAACACTCATCGGTCCACATACATTAGTATGTATGATTTCCAACAAATCAGTTGCTCGCTCCATTGTTCCGGAGAACGGAGTTTTAGTCATCTTGCCCATGAGGCATGGTTCGCAAGCACCAAGTGATTCATAATCAAGTGATTCCAAAAGTCCATCACTATGGAGTTTCTTCATGCGCTTTACACCAATATGACCTAAACGGCAGTGCCACAAATAAGTTCCACTATCATTATTAACCTTGCATCTTTTGGCTTCAATATTATGAATATGTGTATCACTACGATCGAGATCCAACAAACTATTTTCATTGGGTGTATGACCATCTAAGGCTTTATTCATGTAAACAGAATAACAATTATTCTATGACTTTAAATGAATAACCGTATTGCAACAATGATCAAATCATATTCATGCTCCACGCAAATGCCAAATAACATTTATTTAGGTTCTACACTAATTCCGAAAGTATAGGGAGTGTGCGATGATGATCATATCAATCATGGAACAACTTCCAACACACATCGTCACTTCACCTTTAACTAGTTTCAGTTCATTCTGCAACTCTCATTTCGAGTTACTAATTTTAGCAACTGAACCGGTATCAAATACCCAGGGGTTGCTATGAACACTAGTAAAGTACACATCAATAGTCTGTATATCAAATATACCTTTGTTCACTTTGCCATCCTTCTTATCCGCCAAGTATGTAGGGCAGTTCCACTTCCAGTGACCATTTCCTTTGCAGTAGAAGCACTTAGTTTAGGCTTGAGTTTAGCTTTGGGTTTCTTCATGGGAGTGACAACTTGCTTGTCATTCTTCTTGAAGTTCCCCTTCTATCCCTTTGCCCTTTACTTGAAAGAAGTGGTCTTGTTAACCATCAACACTTGATGCTCCTTTTTTATTTCTACCTTCGCCGATTTCAGCATCGCGAAGAGCTCGGGAATTACTTTTGTCATCCCTTGCATATTATAGTTCATCACGAAGTTCTACTAACTTGGTGATAGTGACTAGAGAACTTTGTCAATTACTATCTTATCTGGAAGATTAACTCCCACTTGATTCAAGCAATTGTAGTACCCAGACAATCTGAGCACATGCTCACTGGTTGAGCTATTCTCCTCCATCTTGTAGGCAAAGTACTGTCAGAGATCTCATACCTCTCAAGACGGGCATGAGTATGACATACTAAATTCAACTCTTGGAACATCTTATATGCTCTGTGGCGTTCAAAACGTTTTTGAAGTCCCGGTTTTAAGTCGTAAAGCATGGTGCACTTAGATTATCAAGTAGTCATCATACCGAGCTTTTGTCAACACGTTCATAACGTCTGCATATGCTCCTGCAATAGGTCTGTCACCTAGCGGTGCATCCAGGACATAATTGTTCTGTGCAGCAATGAGGATAATCCTCAGATCACGGACCTATTCCGCATCATTGCTACTAGCATCTTTCAACTTAGTTTTTTCTAGGAACATATAAAAAATAAACGGGGAGCAACATCGCGAGCTATTGATCTACAACATAGATATGCTAATACTACCAGGACTAAGTTCATGATAAATTAAAGATCAATTAATCATATTACTTAAGAACTCCCACTTAGATAGACATCCCTCTAGTCATCTAAATGATCACGTGATCCAAATCAACTAAACCATGTCCGATCATCACGTGAGATGGAGTAGTTTTCAATGATGAACATCTTATGTTGATCATATCTACTATATGATTCACGCTCGACCTTTCGGTCTCCAGTGTTCTGAGGCCATATCTGCATATGCTAGGCTCGTCAAGTTTAACCCGAGAATTCTGCATGTGCAAAACTGGCTTGCACCCGTTGTATGTGAATGTTGAGCTTATCACACCCGATCATCATGTGGTGTCTCGGCACGAAGAACTGTCGCAACGGTGCATACTCAGGGA
Organism: Secale cereale; assembly: GCA_902687465.1. Taxonomy (NCBI): domain Eukaryota; kingdom Viridiplantae; phylum Streptophyta; class Magnoliopsida; order Poales; family Poaceae; genus Secale; species Secale cereale. The sequence goes on along the minus strand of LR738715.1, from coordinate 204,387,475 downwards.
GAACACTTATACCTTGAAATTTTGTAAGGGATCATCTTATAACACTAACGTCGTACTAAGCAAGATAAGAAGCATAATAAGATAAACATCACATGTAATCAAAATATGTGACATGATATGGCCATCATCATCTTGTGCTTTTGATCTCCATCTCCAAGGCACTGTCATGATCACCATCGTCACCGTCGCGACACCTTGATCTCCATCGTAGCATTGTTGTCGTCTCGCCAACTATTGCTTCCACGACTATCGCTACCGCTTAGTGATAAAGTAAAGCAATTACATGGTGATTGTATTTCATACAATAAAGCGACAACTATATGGCTCCTGCCAGTTGCCGATAACTTTACAAAACATGATCATCTCATACAATAACGTATAACTCATCATGTCTTGACCATATCACATCACAGCATGCCCTGCAAAAACAAGTTAGACGTCCTCTACTTTGTTGTTGCAAGTTGTACGTGGCTACTACGGGCTTAGCAAGAACCATTCTTACCTACGCATACAAAACCACAACGATTTTTCGTCAAGTATGTGTTGTTTTAACCTTTACAAGGACCGGACGTAGCCACACTTGATTCAACTAAAGTTGGATAAACTGACACCCACCAGCCACCTGTGTGCGAAGCACGTCAGTAGAACCAGTCTCGCGTAAGCATACGCGTAATGTCGGTCCGGGCCGCTTCATCCAACAATATCGCCAAATCAAAGTATGACATACTGGTAAGCAGTATGACTAGTATCGTCCACAACTCACTTGTGTTCTACTCGTGCATATCATCTACGCATGGTCCTGGCTCATGATGCCACTGTTGGGGACTGTAGTATTTCTAAAATTTTCCTACGATCACGCAAGATCTATCTACTAGATGCATAGCAACGAGAGGGGAGAGTGTGTCTACGTACCCTCATAGACCGAAAGCGGAAGCATCTAGTGACGCGGTTGATGTAGTCGAACGTCTTCGCGATCCAACCGAACAAGCACCGAACATACGACACCTCCGCGTTCAGCACACGTTCAGCTCGATGACGTCCCACGAGCTCTTGATCCAGTTGAGCTTCATGGGAGAGTTTCGTCAGCACAACGATGTGGTGACGGAGATGATGAAGCTACCGGCGCAGGGCTTCGCCTAAGCACTGCAACAGTACGGCTGAGGTGTGTTTCTGTGGAGGAGGGCACCGCACACGGCTAAAACATCAATGATCAACTTGTGTAGGAGGGAGTGGAGGAGGGGGGGCTGGCCCTCTACTATGGCGCGCCCTGGATAGTCCTACTCCCGCCGGGAGTAGGATTCCCCTTTTCCTAGTAGAACTAGAAGCGCTTCCAAGTAGTAGGAGTAGGAGAGAAGGAAAGGGAAAAGATAAGAGAAGGAAGGAGGGGGCACAACCCCTCCCCTTAGTCCAATTTGGACTAAACCTTGGGGGGCACGCAACATCCTCTCTCTCTTTCCCCTAAAGCCCAATAAGGCCCATATACTCCCGGGCGAATTCCCGTAACTCTCCGGTACTCCGAAAAATACTCGAATCACTCGGAACCTTTCCGATGTCCGAATATAGTCGTCCAATATATCGATCTTTACGTCTCGACCATTTCGACACTCCTCGTCATGTCCCCGATCTCATTCAGGACCCCGAACTACCTTCGGTACATCAAAACTCATAAACTCATAATATTGATCGTCATCAAACGTTAAGCGTGCGGACCCTACGGGTTCGAGAACTATGTAGACATGACCGAGACACATCTCCGGTCAATAACCAATAGCGGAACCTGGGTGCTCATATTGGTTCCTACATATTCTACAAAGATCCTTATCGGCCAAACCGCATAACAACATACGTTGTTCCCTTTGTCATCGGTATGTTACTTGCCCGAGATTCGATCATCGGTATCACCATACCTAGTTAATATCGTTACCGACAAGTCTCTTTACTCGTTCCGTAATACATCATCTCGTGACTAATTCCTTAGTCATTTGCTTGCAACGCTTATTATGATGTGTATTACCGAGAGGGCCCAGAGATACCTCTCCGACACTCGGAGTGACAAATCATATTCGTGATCTATGACAACACCACGAACACCTTCGGAGACACCTGTAGAGCATCTTTATAATCACTCAATTAAGTTGTGATGCTTGATAGCACACAAGGTGTTCCTCCGGTATTCGGGAGTTGCATAATCTCATAGTCATAGGAACATGTATAAGTCATGAAGAAAGCAATAGCATTAAAACTAAACGATCATAGTGCTAAGCTAACGGATGGGTCTTGTCCATCACATCATTCTCCTAATGATGTGATCCCGTTGATCAAATGGCAACTCATGTCTATGGCTAGGAAACATAACCATCTTTGATCAATGAGCTAGTCTAGTACAGGCATACTAGGGACACTCTGTTTCGTCTATGTATTCACACATGTACTAATTTTCTAGTTAATACAATTCTAGCATGAATAATAAACATTTTATCATGATATGAGGAAATATAACTAACAACTTTATTATTTCCTCTAGGGCATATTTCCTTCAGTATGCCCTAGAGGCAATAATAAAGTTGTTATTTTATATTTCCTTATATCATGATAAATGTTTATTATTCATGCTAGAATTGTATTAACCGGAAACTTAGTACATGTGTGAATACATAGAAAAAACAGAGTGTCCCTAGTATGCCTCTACTAGACTAGCTCATTGATCAAATATGGTTATGTTTCCTAACCATAGACATGAGTTGTCATTTGATCAATGGGATCACATCATTAGGAGAATGATGTGATGGACAAGACTCATCCGTTAGCTTAGCATAATGATCGTTTAGTTCTATTGCTATTGCTTTCTTCATAACTTATACATGTTCCTCTGACTATGAGATTATGCAACCCCCGAATACCGGAGGAACTCCTTGTGTGCTATCAAACATCACAACGTAACTGGGTGATTATAAAGATGCTCTACAGGTGTTTCCGAAGGTGTTTGTGGTGTTGGCATAGATCAAGATTAGGATTTGTCACTCCGAGTGTCGAAGAGGTATCTCTGGGCCCTCTCGGTAATGCACATCGTAATAAGCCTTGCAAGCAAACGACTAATGAGTTAGTCACGAGATGATGTATTACGGAACGAGTAAAGAGACTTGCCGGTAACGAGATTGAACTAGGTATGATGATACCGACGATCGAATCTCGGGCAAGTAACATACCGATGACAAAGGGAACAACGTATGCTGTTATGCGGTTCGACCGATAAAGAACTTCGTAGAATATGTAGGAGCTAATATGGGCATCCAGGTTCCGCTATTGGTTATTGACCAGAAAAGTGTCTCGGTCATGTCTACATAGTTCTCGAACCCGTAGGGTCCGCACGCTTAACGTTTCGTTGATGATATAGTATTGAATGAGTTATGTATATTGGTGACCAAATGTTGTTCGGAGTCCCGGATGAGATCACGGACATGACGAGGAGCTCCGGAATGGTCCGGAGGTAAAAATTGATATATAGGATGATATGGTTAGGCCAAGGGGTCAAGCCCACAGGGCATTAAGTTGGTGCAAAAGGTGTTTTGCGGAGGCCAGGGGGGCAAACGCCGGAGACCCTGGCGTCTGGCCCTGGGCCAGACGCCGAGGCCCATGGCGTCTCGGCCAGACACCAAGGATTGTAGCGTTTGGTCCTGGAGTCCGAGTGGGACTCTTGCCTTTCGAGCAAAACCGACTTTGAGTAGGCTTTTGCTCCAAGTTTCGACCCCAGGGCTCACATATAAATAGAGGGGCCGGGCTAGCACCTGGAACACATCAAGATACACCAAGCCGTGTGCCTGCAACCCCGACCCTCTAGTTTATCCTCCGTCTAGTTTCTGTAGTGCTTGGCGAAGCCCTGCAGAGATTGTTCTTCATGAACAACCGTCACCACGCCCTCGTGCTGCCGGAACTCATCTACTACTTCGCCCGTCTTGCTGGATCAAGAAGGCAAGAACGTCATCGAGGTGAACGTGTGTTGAACGCGGAGGTGCCGTACGTTCGGTACTAGATCGGGACGGATCCTGAAGGTGTACGACTACATCAACCGCGTTGATAAACGCTTCCGCTTTCGGTCTACAAGGGTACGTAGACACAGTCTCCCCTCTTGTTGCTATGCATCTAGTAGATAGATCTTGTGTGATCGTAGGATTTTTTTTGAAATACTACGTTCCCCAACAGCAATCAATCTCCTCGCTACTTTGAAACCATGCACCATCTTACCTAAGCGTGGAATTCTTGCCTACCAAATTAAACCTTCGTCATCTGTTACTTGCATCCCCCTGATGTATATCTTGTGTCTCACTCCATGAGTTGTTCCTGAATTGCTCGATCTTTGAGAAGATCGATTCTTCTAGAGTTTTCCCTTTCTTCTCGTTGTCATGTTGGATGGAGTTCTTAGAGCAAGATGTTGAGACAAAGATGATGATCGAATCAATGTTCTTATGAAGTGCAATTGAATCATGAAGATCGTGTTAGCTTTGTGTCCCCGTTATCTTCTTACCTCACACTTTGAATCTCGGGACAAGATTCTTGATTAGTGGGGGTGAGTTGTCACAACCCTAGATTATTGCTTGTATTAGTTGCATCATAGAGCACTCATGCATCATGTATAAATTCTAAAACTTGGAATTGGGGAAGGTGGAAGCCTCAAAAACTTAATTAAAAGAAGGGCAAAGAACCCTGGAAATCTCATTCTTTGTTTCCAAGATGTCCTTTTGCAATGTTTGAGAATTTTGGCAAGAGCTATATATCAAACCAAAATTTAGGAACATTTTAAGGATTTATTTTTGGGACTTTAATTTGAATCATTAGCTATTTGAATTTGAATTATATTCATATAATTAGAATATATTTCAAATACCCCTGAAATGTTTTATGAGCTTTTGGAAAAGTCCATCTAGCAAAATAAAAATATTCAGAGGAGTTTTTGGCATTGTTTGAATTTGTTTAAATTCAAAACAGTGTAAAAAGATATTAATAAAAGAAAACAGAAGAAAAATAAAAAAGGGGAAAGAAACTTACCTGGCCTTACCAGCACGGCCCAGCTGGACAGCCCAGCCCGCCAGGGGCAAGGGCGTCTTCAACCTCCTACCAGGAGGACAGGCAGGTGTGCGGCGAGCGCGCCGACGACGCCTTGCCACCTCCTGCTTCAGCCGCGCAACCTCGACCCCCCCCCCAGACGTGCCACGGGGACACCCAAAACCCTCTCGTCCACTCCCTCTCCCTCTGGTCGCCCCTCCCCTCCTCTACTTTCTTCCCGAGCGCACCGGAGATCACAGTGCCGCCGCAACCGTAGCCACCGCCTCCCCCACGTTCCCTCGACGTGCCCCAGAGCTCCGCCATGACCTCTTCTTCATCTCCATCGAGCTACACGTCGCCGGGCGCCCACCTCGCCGTCGCTGCCGTCGTCTTCAACCTCGGATGCCCGAGATCGCCGGCGCCCGTTTGTCATCTCCAACTCCTTCCTGAGCCCATTGAGCTGCTCTGCGAGTCCGCCGTGAGCCGCTCATCCTTTACCCCCCTCTCCATTTGCTCGCCCCCATGCCGCAGCGTTGTTCCCAGTCGAGGCCGAAACCCACCGCCGCCGGCCAACTCGCCGCCGTGGACACACGTGCTGCGCCTCGTAGCCGAGCATGCCACTGTGTTCAGTAGCTCCCCAGCAAGCCAACGCCACCTCCAGCTCTTCCTCCCGTGCACCACAACGTCGTCCCGGCCAACCCCGTGCGGGCGCCGCCACAGATGTGCTCGTCGCCGTCAGCTCCGGCGACTATGCGACCACCTAGTGGCACCGTTGGACGCGGCGCATCCCCAGGACCACGTAGAACCCACCTGCGCAACGAATGGTCGCCGAAACAAGGATTCCGGCATGCCTCCGCCGTCGTTTGAGGTCGTCGCCGGTCTAAACTCGGTCGGGTGACGTGTCAAATTAGGCTAAAACTAATTAGGCCACTAACTACCCTCCCTACTCACTTACATATGGGACCCACGCCCTAACTATTTTTTGTTAAGTTTAGTTAATCCTGTTTAACTGTTGTGTCACTAACGTGTGGAGCCCACATGTCAGATTTGACCTGGACCAGCCCGTTGACCTGCTGACATCACACTAACGTAGCGCTGACGCAGTAAATGTTTTCTGGAGTTTTAAATAAATCAGAAATTATTTATTAAATTCCAGAAAATGTTTAAAACTTCTAAAAATCATATAAATTCAACCGTAACTCCAAATGAAATAATTTATATATGAAAAATTATCAGAAAAATATGAGAAATCTGTTTATGGCATTTTCAAGCATGTTGGCACAACTTACAGACACTGTATATGACAATTTGACTAAATGGCATTTTAAATGTCTCATATGGAGTTTGAATTTGAACCTTTGGTTCAAACCATCTTCATTTAATCTGGTTGCTAGTTGCATTAGCTCAATAAACATCATATTTCCATGTCGCATTCATTCATCATATTGTTGCATTGCATTGATTGTGTTATTTCTCTATTGCCGGTGTTTGTCCCCTCTCAGTAGACGCGGTTCCGACGATGAGATCGACGACACCGATGAAGAACTATACTATCTTCAGAAGTGCCAGGCAAGCAAAACCCCATTGAGCATTTCGATACAATCCCACTCTCTCGCTCTTGCTCTCTTTTACTGCATTAGGACAACAACGATTCAACTACTATTTGTCGCGGTAGCTGAACCCCTTTTCCTCTGTATGACGTGTCATTGCCACATTAAATAGTTGAAACCCACTAGCATGAGTAGGAGTTGTTTGAGCCATGTTGTGCCTACTCATCCATGCTTGCTTGTTATGCCTGCTATTGCTTAGAGTTGTGTTAGGTCTGATTCACCGGGGATGAATTGGAATGTGGTCATCATGTCCTACTTTTGAGAGCTAAGTGTGTGAACACGATTTGGTAAAGGTAGCGGTGAGAGGCCATGTAGGGGAACATGGTGTATTGTCTCATTGAAATCGTCCTCAGGAACTGAGTTCTATGTTTGTGATCCATGAACAGTTACTACCACACATTGGGTTCCGGTAACTCGACCCCTCTCGACTTATTAATCAACTCGATCTCTGTCCAGGAGTTGCAACTAGTTTCTTGTGTTTGTAGGTAGTGTTAGTAGTCTACCAAGTGGCACCCAGTACAAGTGGGCTTGGGACAGACTAAGCACCGTGGCCGGGTGTACCAAGCGTCGCCCGTTTGGTGGGCTTGGGAACACTGTACACATCATTTGGGGCCATGAGTGACACCCCGGCTGGATCTCCTTGCGGATGGAACCCGAATAGGCGATAAACCTTGACTAGAGACTTGTGTGGTTAGTCAGGTCGTGGCCGACTCCCTCCTAGGCTTCCGCTTGAAGGTTGCAGAGATACACGACGTGTACATGGTGGTAACTGGAGAGATCATGTGTGAAGAAGTACACCCCTACAGGGTTAACATCATCTATTCGAATAGCCGTGTCCGCGGTAAAGGATTTATGGGTTGCTTGTACAGTTCATAGACAAGTGAAAGTGGATACGCTAAAATGCACAAGATAAGCGTGAGTGCTATGGATGGTCTTCTCGTAGGGAGACGGGAGCGGATCCATAGTGGTGTATTGATTTGGTGAATATGTGGACTCGTGTGCGCCACCTCAAAAGAGTTACTTGCAGTCGTAGTTCAGAATAGCCACCGAGTCAAAGTTGGCTTGCTGCAATCAAACTCCACCACCCCTTGTTGATACTGATGCATATTTAGCTAGTTCTGTTGTAAGTCTTGCTGGGTACATTTGTACTCATGTTTGCTTAACTTATGTTTTTGCAGAGAGACTTCAGTCTCACTAGTGATTCCGCGTGGACTTCGACATTTAGGTTGTTACCTCAGCTACGATCTTGTACCCTTGGGAGGGTCTTGTAGATAGTTAGGCTTCTCCGGCTTTTTCATTTATAGTCGTATGTACTCAGACATGTTATGCTTCGTTGCTTGTATGTTCCTTTAAGTCCTTGTAGCTTGCTACGACTTGGCTTCATACGTTGATGACCGACACTTTCGTTGCTGGGTTGCATGTCCTTGTAATTTAGCACCACTTTTGGTTTACAACTAGTCATGTCGGCCCGGGTTCTCTGTCATATGGATGCTAGCGACACTATCATATACGTGAGACAAAATGCGCAAATGGTCTCGGGCTAGGTAAGGTGGCACCCGTGGGGATACGGTGTGTGAGGCTTGAAAGTGATATGATGTGTTACAGGCTAGATCGCTATGATTTAGGATTGTGGTCCCGACATATACCTCCCAAAAAAATTTATCTCTCAAATTAAGCTTTCAGGTTTGGCACCTCTACAAATCCCTACTTCCAAATCCCTACTTCCCTATGCGAAGGGCCTTTCTTTTACTTGTGTAATTTTTATTTTCGAATTTGAGTCTCCATATTCTCTTACATGTACCAACTAGGAAACACTATGATCGTACTTATGCATTGGATGTAACTAATATGTTAACGTGTTTCATGAATGGATCAATGGTAGAGCATGATGGGCTAGGGATAACTTATTTTAGCATTGATATTTTAAAAGACATGGTTGCTTGTTGATATGCTTAAGTATCTTAATTATTATGTCAAAAGTAGACTATTGCTTTGAACCATATAAAAGTCCAAATGTCCATGATATAAAGAAAAGAATATGATATGACATGATAGGCAACATTCCACATCAAAAATTCTGTTTTTATCACTTAGCTACTCGAGGACGAGTAGGAGTTAAGCTTGGGGATGCTGATACGTCTCCAACGTATCTATAATTTTTTATTGTTCCATGCTATTATGTTATCATTTTTGGATGTTTTTCAACCATTTTATAGTCATTTTATATCGTTTTTTGGTACTAACCTATTGACATAGTGCCAAGTGCCAGTTGGTGTTTTCTACATGTTTTTTACATCACAGGAAATCAATATCAAACGGAGCCCAAACACCGCGAAACTTTTTGGAGATTTTTTTGGGCCAGAAGGAACACAATGGGCCCTGGTGGCACCAGTGGGGGGTCCCGAGGAGGGGACAATCCACCAGGGCGCGCCAGGAGGCCCAGGCGTGCCCTGGTGGGTTGTGCCCACCTCGGGTGCCCCCGGGGCCGTGTCTTTGCTCTATAAACACCCCAATATTCCAGAAACCCTAAGCGAGTCGACGAAATATTCATACAGCCGCCACTGAGTCCAGAAACACCAGATCCAATCTAGACACCATCACGGAGGGGTTCACCACTTCCATTGGTGCCTCTTCGATGATGTGTGAGTAGTTCCTTGTACACCTACGGCTCCATAGTTAGTAGCTAGGTGGCTTCCTCTCTCTCTTTTAATTATCAATACAATGGTCTCTTGGAGATTCATATGATGTACCTCTTTTTGCGGTGTGTTTGTTGGGATCCGATGAACTTTGAGTTTATGATCAGATATATCTTTTTATATCCATGGAAGTTATTTGAGTTTCTTTGATCTCTTATATGCATGATTGCTTACAGCCTCGTATTTCTTCTCCGATATTGGGCTTTGTTTGGCCAACTTGATCTCTTTATCTTGCAATGGGAAGAGGTGCCCGGTAGTGGGTTCGATCTTACGGTGCTTGATCCCAGTGACAGAAGGGGAACCGACACGTATGTATCGTTGCCACTAAGGATAAAACAACGAGATCCATATCTAATGCCATAGATAAACGGATCTTGTCTACATCATGTCATCATTCTTAATGCATTACTCCATTTTTCCATGAACTTAATTCACTAGATGCATGGTGGATAGCGGTCGATGTGTGGAGTAATAGTAGTAGATGCAGGCAAGCGTTGGTCTATTAATCTTGGATGTGATGCCTATGTAATGATCATTGCCTGGATATCGTCATGATTATTTGAAGTTCTATAAATTGCCCAACAGTAATTGTTTTCCCACCGTTTGCTATTTTTCTCGAGAGAAGTCACTAGTGAAATCTACGGCCCCCGGGTCTCTTCCTCATATATTTGCCTTTGCGATCTATTTTTCCTTTGCTTTTATTTTCAGATATATTAATCCAAAAATACAAAAATACCTTACTACAATTTATCTTATTTATCAACCAATCAACCAATATTTATATCTCTCTCACGTCCGTTACCCGAAAGGGATTGACAACCCCTTTTACACATCGGGTTGCGAGAAGTTGTTATTTGTGTGCAGGTGTTGTTTTCGTTGTGTTACTTGGTTATCCTACTGGTTCGATAACCTTGGTCTCATCATAGAGGGAAATACCTACCGCCGTTGTGCTGCATCATCCCTTCCTCTTTGGGGAAATACCAACGTAGCTTTAAGCGACATCAGGGTACATGAAGCTTAAAATGCCAGGGCCCAATGGAATAATCACAGTCACAAGTGACCCGGACAGAGCACTATGTGCCGAAAACAAAACCGCATCCTTGGCCCTCGAGGCACTATCCGAAGCCTATACGGCCGAAGAATTAACCACCTTATGATCCATGGTGGAAAAGGATGATGTGGTCCTCGATAAAAGGTCTAAATCTACCTCCTTCAAGCCAGTAGATGAAATTACTAAATTTCAGGTGCATCCGACGGACCCTAATAAGACGGCATCCATTGGAGCACAGCTGGACCTGAAGGTAGACACTGCTTTGCGTGCATTCCTACGTGAAAGCTGGGATATATTCGCGTGTCATCCTTCATACATGTTCGGGATCCCACGCAGGCTGGCTGAACATAGCCTGTACATCATCAAAGGGTTCAAACCGGTCAAGCAATCATTGCGTCGATTTTCCGAACCCAAAAGACAAGCTATGGGGGAGGAGGTGGCCAAATTACTTGAAGCCAGGTTCATTAGAGAAGCTAAATGTCATGCCCAAGATGCGATTCTATCCCGATGACATGATACACCTCGTGATTGGGGCACAACCGCATTTCGGGCGCTTAGCAAGATGGATATCATTACATCGTACCATTACGTAAATACATGGGGATACAACAATTCATACAAGTCACATGAATACAACAACATCAATACAACACATCCGACTACGGATGCAAACATGAAAAGCACAACGACATCCATCTGCTATCCCAAGCTGCCGACCAGGAACCTAAAATAAGACGGACGAAGCAGAAGAATAAAGAACGCCAACATAAGTACATCGCTCTCACGTCAAGTCATCGGAAACATGCACCTGCAACTGTTGTTGTAGTATCTGTGAGCCACGAGGACTCAGCAATCCCATAACCATGGGTATCAAGACTAGCAAAGCTTAATGGGTATGGAGAGGCTAGGTGGTGAGGTTGCAGCAGCGGCTAAGCAAAAGTACGGTGGCTAAATTACGAGTACAAGAATAAGATGAGCATCTACGCAAACGGTCGCAAACTAGTAATGATCGCTTAAGATCCTGAACTACCTACGAGTCAAACATAACCCCACCGTGTTCTCTTCTCAAAGTGAAAAGAGACGGCCACGGTTACTCACGTGGTTCGTGTATTTTATCTCGGATCCTCTATCAAGTTTTCTACAACCGGACATTAACAATTCCAATCTGCCACATAACCGCGGGCACGGCTTTTGAAAGATGATAACCCTGCAGGGGTGTCCCAACTTAGCCCATCACAAGCTCTCATGATCAGCAGAACTAAAAGTATTACCCCTTATCTTAGGGACAATCTGATCAGACTCGGAATCCCGGTGCACAAGACATTTCGATAATGGTAAAACAAGTTGTCGGTGTCCTGGGAACCAGGGTACCCAGACTTGCCTGTCTGCGGGCCGCGACACGCTCCTACTACGGCCTGGTACGGCCCAGCTGATCGACCAGCTGCTCAAGACCCTCGCGAGGGGGCTAGACCTCGCGAGGAGAACGACGTCCAGGACCCCTCAGGAGTGGCCTCGGCTAGGTTGCTCCGGAGGGGCGGAGAATCCAAGGCCAAGCCTGCCTCAGGAGGAGCCAGTGACGCAAGTAGTGACGAACTGCGCCAGCGGGCGCCAGTGGCGCAGTTGCCGTTTTGGTGCAAAGGAGACAACGCAGGCGCAGGTTCCCGAGGAGCGGGACAAATGTTTCCCCTTTTGTGCAACAAGACCGAAGACCGCAAGGACGACAGGGAGGATGTCACCACCGCATCACCGTCTGATCCCTTTGCACGCGAAGACCGCTTTTGTCAGGATAGGAACGTCCTTGTGTCCCCGCTCAAAGTGGCCGTTGTGGGATCCCTTCCTGCCTAAACATTTCGGGGGAAGAGGACCTTGGCCGCCTATATAAGTAGCTAGAGTCTCCACTATGGAGGCAAGGCAGATCGGATCCAGAGACTCCGCCCTCACACAAAGGAGCAAGATCCCTTGCCTCCTGACCTTCCTGAGCTCCCCTCCTGATCTCTGGAACCACTGTACTCATCCATACTCAAGCCCTCCCGAGTCTAATCCACCAAAGCAGGAAGTAGGGTTTTACACCGCAAGGTGGCCTGAACCTGGGTAAATTCGTGTGTGCTTTACTTGTTGTTCACTTGAATCTCCTCACCGGACGAGGGTGAGACGCTAGGTAGACATGAGAGGGAGAGATCTTCGTTCACGCCCATGTGTTCGAACTTCTTGGGTTTGCGGAGCCCGTAATCCGATAGAAGTCCAGCAAGACCTCCCGGCGTGCCGACACCCTGATAGTAGCCGCACATATCTCGTCTCAGGCCACGACCGGATGGGCGATCCTACAGGTAAAACCAGACCTCGAGTTTCCCCGTGGTGGCCCCGCATAACCCCCGTTTGGGACCAACACCATCAGCACTGGCCCCCCCTGTAATGTAGAATTAAAAACTCGGGGACGCGACCCCCTATGCAATTTAATGAATTAATTAAGTTTTTATTATGAGGCAAATTAAAACCAATGTCGGGCCTTGCCGGAGGAGTTTTATTCAAAGTCGAACTGTCAAGGGGTCCCCATATACCCAACCGCGTTAGGAATGCAAAATCAAGGAACATAACACCCGTTTATCGGTTCTTAGGCGGCATGAGTGGAACAAAACACCGAGCAAAATGCAAAGCCTTCCACCCATTGCCAAGTATATAGATGTGTTAATTATAGTAAGAGATATTGTGATATTCCCAAAACCCATATCCAACATGGAGCAATCTTCATCTTCACCTGCAACTAACAACGCTATTAGAGGGGCTGAGCAAGCGCGTAACATAGCCAAACAACAGTTTGCTGGGAAGGTGTCAAAGGTTAGAGGTTTCATGGCAACAAGGAGAGGCTGACAACAAATAGTGGGTAGTGCGACATATAGCGATAGCATCGAGAGAACTAGCATAGCAATGGTAGTAAAGGTATCCAAGGAGACAGTCATCTTGCCTGAGATCCCGCAAGGAAGAAGATCGAGTCCATGAAGAAGACGAAGAAGAAGCCGCGAAGACGAACCAATTGTAGTCGAACGAATCCTCACGGTCGCAACGGAATATGAACTAGCGAGAAGAAGCACACAACATAGTAAACACACCACACAAGAACATGACAAGATGCTCAACCAAGTATGATGCAAGACAAGTCTATATGATGCAAAACATGGCAAGGTATGATGCATACAAGAACAACACCACCCAACAAGTTTAAATGAGGCCAGAAACAACATATAACAATTCCGGTATGTCCTCATATGCAAATTTCGAAATTGGTCCAGATCTGAACAAACCTTAAGTTAAAGTTGTTAAACAACAAGTTAACATGCACCATGATGATCTACTCAAAATTCTAGTCAAGTTACATATAAAGTTCATTTAATTCGGAGGTACGGCCTAGAAGATATGAGCAAAACAAGTCAAGCATGGCATTGATGAAGGAAATATGCCCTAGAGGCAATAATAAAGATGTTATTTTATTCATGCTAGAATTGTATTAACCGGAAACTTAGTACATGTGTGAATACATAGACAAAACAGTATGTCCCTAGTATGCCTCTACTAGACTAGCTCATTGATCAAAGATGGTTATGTTTCCTAGCCATAGACATGAGTTGTCATTTGATCAACAGGATCACATCATTAGGAGAATGATGTGATGGACAAGACCCATCCGTTAGCTTAGCACTATTATCGTTTTAGTTTTACTGCTATTGCTTTCTTCATGACTTATACATGTTCCTATGACTATGAGATTATGCAACTCCCGTATACCAAAGGAACACCTTGTGTGCTATAAAACGTCACAACGTAATTGGGTGATTATAAAGATGCTCTACAGGTGTCTCCAAAAGTGTTCGTGGTGTTGGCATAGATCAAGAATAGGATTTGTCACTCCGAGTGTCGAAGAGGTATCTCTGGGCCCTCTCGGTAATAGACATCATAATAAGCCTTGCAAGCAAATGACTAATGAGTTAGTCACTAGGTGATGTATTACGGAACGAGTAAAGAGACTTGCCGGTAACGAGATTGAACTAGGTATTGAGATACCGATGATCGAATCTCGGGCAAGTAACATACCGATGACAAAGGGAACAACGTGATGATCGGACATGGTTTAGTTGATTTGGATCACGTGATCATTTAGATGTCTAGAGGGATGTCTATCTAAGTGGGAGTTCTTTAAGTAATATGATTAATTGAACTTTAATTTATGATGAACTTAGTCCTCATAGTTTTTGCATATCTATGTTGTTGTAGATCAATGGCCCGTGCTACCGTTCTTTTGACTTTTAATGCATTCCTAGAGAAAGTTAAGTTGAAAGATGATGGTAGCAATTACACGGACTGGGTCCGTAACTTGAGGATTATCCTCATTGCTGCATAGAAGAATTATGTCCTTGAAGCACCGCTAGGTGACAAGCCCCCTCCTGCTAATGTAGACGCTTTGAACGTCTGGCAGACGCGGTCTGATGACTACACGATAGTTCAGTGTGCCATGCTTTACGGCTTAGAACCGGGACTTCAACGACGTTTTGAACGCCATGGACCATATGAGATGTTCCAGGAGTTGAAGTTAATATTTCAAGAAAATGCCCGAATTGAGAAATATGAGATTTCCAATAAGTTCTATAGCTGCAAGATGGAGGAGAATAGTCCTATCAGTGAACACTTGCTCAGAATGTCTGGGTACTACAATCATATGACTCAACTTGGTTGCAAAGTTGACAGGGATAGTGTTATTGATAGAGTTCTTTAATCACTGCCACCAAGCTATAAAGGCTTCATGATGAACTATAATATGCAAGGGATACAGAAGACAATTCCCATGCTCTTCTCTATGCTCAAAGCTGCGGAGGTAGAAATCAAAAAGGAGCATCAAGTGTTGATGGTTAACAAGACCACTAGTTTCAAGAAAAAGGGCAAGGGAAAGAAGGGGAACTTCAAGAAGAATAGCAAGACAGTTGCTATTCCTGTGAAGAAAACCAAGTCTGGAGCCAAGCCTGAAACTGAGTGCTTCTACTACAAAGGGACTGGACACTGGAAGTGGAACTGCCCCAAGTATTTGGCGGATAAGAAGGATGGCAAGGTGAACAAAGGTATATATGTTGATGTGTACCTTACTAATGCTCGTAGTAGTACCTGGGTATTTGATACCGGTTCGGTTGCTAATATTTGTAACTCGAAATAGGGACTACGGATTAAACGAAGATTGGCTAAGGATGAGGTGACGATGCGCGTGGGAAATTGTTCCAAAGTTGATGTGATCGCTGTGGGCACGCTACCTCTACATCTACCGTCGGGATTAGGTTTAGAACTAAATAATTGTTAATTGGTGCCAGTCTTAAGCATGAGCATTATATCTGGATCTTATTTGTTGCGAGACGGTTATTCATTTAAATCGGAGAATAATGGTTGTTCTATTTTTATGATTAATATCTTTTATGGTCATGCACCCTTAAAGAGTGGTCTATTCTTGTTGGATCTCGATTGTAGTGATACACATATTCATAATAATGAAGCCAAAAGATGCAAGGTTAATAATGATAGTGCAACTTATTTGTGGCACTGCCGTTTAGGTCATATTGGTGTAAAGAGCATGAAGAAACTCCATAGTGATGGACTTTTGGAATCACTTGATTATGAATCACTTGGTGCTTGCGGACCATGCATCATGGGCAAGATGACTAAAACTCCGTTCTAGCGAGCAACAAATTTGTTGGAGATCATACATACAAATGTATGTGGACTAATGAGTGTTGAAGCTCGCGGCGGGTATCGTTATTTTCTGACCTTCACTGATGATTTGAGCAGATATGGGTATATCTACTTAATGAAACAAAAGTCTGAAACATTTGAAAATTTCAAAGAATTTCAGAGTGAAGCAGAGAATCATCGGAACAAGAAAATAAAGTTTCTACGATCTGATCGTGGAGGTGAATATTTGAGTTACGAGTTTGGTCTTCATTTGAAACAATGTGGAATAGTTTCACAACTCACGCCACCCAGAACACCACAGTGTAATGGTGTGTCCGAACGTCGTAACCGTACTTTATTGGATATGGTGCGGTCTATGATGTCTCTTACCGATTTACCACTATCGTTTTGGGGTTATGCTTTAGAGACAGCTGCATTCACGTTAAATAGGGCACCATCTAAATCCGTTGAGACGACGCCTAATGAACTGTGGTTTGGCAAGAAACCAAAGTTGTCGTTTTAAAGTTTGGGGTTGCGATGCTTATGTGAAAAAGCTTCAACCTGATAAGCTCGAACCCAAGTCGGAGAAATGTGTCTTCATAGGATACCCAAAGGAGACTATTGAGTACACCTTCTATCACAGATCCGAAGGCAAGATATTCGTTGCTAAGAATGGATCCTTTCTAGAGAAGGAGTTTCTCTCGAAAGAAGTGAGTGGGAGGAAAGTAGAACTTGATGAGGTAATTGTACTTTCTCCCGAATTGGAAAGTAGTACATCACAGAAACTTGTTCTAGTGATTCCTACACCAATTAGTGAGGAAGCTAATGATGATGATCATGAAACTTCATATCAAGTTTCTGCTGAACGTTGTAGATCAACCAGAGTACGTTCCGCACCAGAGTGGTACGATAAGCCAGTTCTGGAAGTCATGTTACTAGACCATGATGAACCTACGAACTATGAGGAAGCGATGATGAGCCCAGATTCCGCAAAATGGCTTGAGGCCATGAAATCTGAGATGGGATCCATGTATGAGAACAAAGTGTGGACTTTGGTTGACTTGCCCGAGGATCGGCAAGCCATCTAAAATAAATGGATCTTCAAGAGAAAGACCGACGTAGACGGTAATGTTACTATTTACAAAGCTCGACTTGTTGCGAAAGGGTTTTGACAAGTTCAAGGAGTTGACTAAGATGAGACTTTCTCACCCGTAGCGATGCTTAAGTTTGTTCGAATCATGTTAGCAATTGCCGCATTTTATGATTATGAAATCTGGCAAATGGATGTCAAAACTGCATTCCTGAATGGATATCTCAAAGAAGAGTTGTATATGATGTAACCAGAAGGTTTTGTCGATCCAAAAGGTGCTAACAAAGTGTGAAAGCTCCAGCGATCCATCTATGGACTGGTGCAAGCATCTCGGAGTTGGAATATACGCTTTGATGAGGTGATCAAAGCATATGGTTTTATACAGACTTTTGGAGAAGCCAGAAAGTGAGTGGGAGCTCTGTAGCATTTCTGATATTATATGTGGATGACATATTGTTGATTGGAAATGATATAGAATTTTTGGATAGCATAAAAGGATACTTGAGTAAGAGTTTTTCAATGAAAGACCTCGGTGAAGCTGCTTACATATTAGGCATCAAGATCTATAAAGATAGATCAAGACGCTTAATTGGACTATAGAGATAGATCAAGACGCTTAATTGGACTTTCACAAAGCACATACCATGATAAAGTTTTGAAGAAGTTCAAAATGGATCGGTCAAAGAAAGGGTTCTTGCCTGTGTTACAAGGTGTGAAGTTGAGTAAATGCCCGACCACTACAGAAGATAGAGAGAAAATGAAAGTCATTCCCTATGCCTCAGCCATAGGATCTATCATGTATGCAATGCTGTGTACCAGACCTGATGTGTGCCCTGCTATAAGTCTAGCAGAGAGGTACCAAATTAATCCAGGAGTGGATCACTGGACAGCGGTCAAGAACATCCTGAAATACCTGAAAAGGACAAAGGATATGTTTCTCGTGTATGGAGGTGACAAAGAGCTCGTCGTAAACGGTTACGTCAATTCAAGTTTTGACATTGATCCGGATGACTCTAAGTCACAAACCGGATATGTATTTTTATTGAATGGTGGAGCTTTCAGTTGGTGCAGTTCCAAGCAGAGCGTCGTGGCGGGATCTACGTGTGAAGCGGAATACATAGCTGCTTCGGAAGCAGCAAATGAAGTTTTCTGGATGAAGGAGTTCATATCCGATCTAGGTGTAATACCTAGTGCATCGGGTCCAATGAAAATCTTTTGTGACAACACTGGAGCAATAGCCTTGGCGAAGGAATCCAGGTTTCACAAGAGAACAAAGCACATCAAAAGACGCTTAAATTCCATATGTGATCTAGTCAAGGAAGGAGACATAGAGATTTGCAAGATACATACGGATCTGAATGTTGCAGACCCGTTGACTAAGCCTCTTCCACGGGCAAACCATGATCAGCACCAAGACTCGATGGGTGTTAGGGTCATTACTTTGTAATCTAGATTATTGACTCTAGTTCAAGTGGGAGACTGAAGGAAATATGCCCTAGAGGCAATAATAAAGATGTTATTTGCATTTCCTTATATCATGATAAATGTCTTTTATTCATGCTAGAATTGTATTAACCGGAAACTTGGTACATGTGTGAATACATAGACAAAATAGTATGTCCCTAGTATGCCTCTACTAGACTAGATCATTGATCAAAGATGGTTATGTTTCCTAGCCATAGACATGAGTTGTCATTTGATCAACGGGATCACATCATTAGGAGAATGATGTGATGGACAAAACCCATCCATTAGCTTATCACTATGATCGTTTAGTTTTACTGCTATTGCTTTCTTCATGACTTATACATGTTCCTATGACTATGAGATTATGCAACTCCCGTATACCGGAGGAACACCTTGTGTGCTATCAAATGTCACAACGTAACTAGGTCATTATAAAGATGCTCTACAGGTGTCTCCAAAAGTGTTCGTGGTGTTGGCATAGATCAAGAATAGAGGGGCCGGCCGGCCTCCCCCCTTGCTCCTTTGTATATGGGGGCAGGGGGCACCATAGAACACACAAGTTGAATTGTTTTAGCCGTGTGCGGTGCCCCCCCTCCACAGAAACACACCACAGTCATACTGTTGCAGTGCTTAGGCGAAGCCCTGCGCCGGTAACTTCATCATATATGTCACCATGCCGTCGTGCTGATGAAACTCTCCCGTGAAGCTCAACTGGATCAAGAGCTCGTGGGACGTCATCAAGGTGAACGTGTGCTAAACGCGGAGGTGCCGTACATTCGGTGCTTGATCTGTTGGATCGCGAAGAAGTTCGACTACATCAACCATGTCACTTGACGCTTCCGCTTTCGGTCTACGAGGGTACGTAGACACACTATTCCCCTCGTTGTTATGCATCTGGTAGATAGATCTTGCGTGATCGTATGTAAATTTTGAAAAAACTACGTTCCCCAACAATTGATGCAAAAATGCATTCAAACATCAAGCACAACACTCCAAAACAGGTTTACAACATGTTATTATGCATCTACATGCAAAAACACACAAGTTTCATATAGGACACGCTCAAAACGGAGCAACGGTTCAACACATACACACGAAACAAGATATGACAACAAGCTGTCCAAAAACAACAACATGGCACTTAGTTGACATCAAAACAACAGGATACAATAACACTTCATGGCAAAAAAGGGCATGGCAAGCATGTACATGTCAAGCACTACAAGCATGATCACTGAGCTACTACCAAACACCACTAGAACATGCTCAAAACATCGTGGCAAGATTGCAAAAGATAACAGTTTCACAGACTTAGTGAAAATAAATTAGACATGGCAGCAACAACGACAAGTAGGCATGTTTGCAAGCTTGTGCAACTCATCTCAGAGCATAACATGGCAAGTGAATATAACCAACAACAAGAAGACATGTTTATGAAGCTACTCATGGCAAGAACATGGTCATATGATGCATAGAACACTAGCTATTCACATGGCAAAACTGAACTTGCTGATAACAGGATGACAGAAACATTTTATAGCAACTTGAGAGCATAAAAACATCAAGCTACAGCAGGCCATATATGCAAACAAGGGCATGTATGGATATAGCGTAACATGGACAACAAGACATGATCATTGGACATACTTAAACATTCAGACTTAGCAGTTTTCAACAAGTCTCGGAAAAATAACAACAGCGGGTAGGCCACTTTACAAGCTTGTTGCAAACACCATAAGGCATATAATGAAAACTGGATTGCACCACAGCAAATATGGCATGATTATGCTTCTAAAACATATTGACATGTAGCTCAAACGAAAATCACACATAAAGATATGAAAAAGACAAATCAACATCTCAAAACAAGTTTTAGCACTTAACAACCACATGCACTTTTGCAACAGAGATAAACATGGCCATATGGCACCTAACATGAATGCTACAACAACCATCATGTAGAGCACTTCACAATGAACATTTTGACATATCATACACTCCATTTGGACCAACATGCACAAAGATGTGACCTCTCAAACATGCTAACAAATTGTTGGCAGACAACAATGACTTGACAATAACATCACATAGCAGTTTTGCAGCAAAGATTAAGATAACAAGATGAACATTAACATGCATGCAAATGCAACTAACATGTAGAGCATATCACAACGAACATCTGGACATATTATTTGCTCAAATTGGATGAACGTGCACAAAGTAATCATCACTCAAAGTATGCATCATGCAACATTTTTTCTGGGACTTGGAAGAAAAACAACCTCCAAGGGGTGGACATGTCCGGGTCTGGACGAACGTGTCCGGGCTGAGACTTGCGGGCCCACCGGTCAGCCACACAGGAGAGGCGGAGGGCGGACATGTCCGGCTCCTCCGGACATGTCCGGCTCCTCCGGACATGTCCGGCTCGGGGCAGAGGGGCCATGGCCGCGGTGATCGGCGACGACGACGCGAGGGGTGACGGTGAGGCCTCCCAGCGGCGAGGACGACGGTAGGTGGGCGTGAAGGTGTTGGAGGAGGTCGGGACCGGCCAGATCCGGTTCGGCCTGACCGGATCTGCGGCGGAGGAGGAGATCGGTAGCGAGGCGCGGGGCTCGGCCCGGCCGCGGCTGCGGAGGCGGAGGCGGCAGCAATCACCGACAACGTCTCGCTCCGACCGGCGGACGAGGAGGAGGCCAGCGGGAGACGGGGCGCTCCGCAGGGACGGGGCGAGGGAGGAGGTGGTCGCGGTCTCCGGCGAGGTTGACCGGCGGCGGCTGATACGTCCAAAATGCATCACTATTTTATATCATAATTCATCCTTATTCATTGATATATTTCACATTACAATGATGTTCTTATGTTGTTTTGGCCTATTTTACACAGTTTGCAACTTTCCGGTGCCGAAGCAGCAGACACAGGATTCAGCGGTGAAAAGTGGACGCTGAGTTGCTGAAGAAGAATACCTCCAAATTACCTGAAAATCGACGGAGGGTATATTCCAGAAGGATCACGAAGATACGCAAAAGAGCAACCAGAGGGGGGCCACAGGGTGCCCAGGCGGCCACCTGGCGCGGCCCCCACCCTGGCCGCGCCGGGAGGGCGCCTGGAGCCCCTGGCCCACTTCAGGTTTCCCCCTTTGGCCTATATACTCCTCGTAATCCAGAAACCCTAAAAAGGAGATAGTTTACGGAGTTCCGCCGCCGCTCCGTGGCGGAAACCTACAGAGAAGAAAAGCCATCTCCGGCGGGCAGATTCCGCCGGGGAGATCACCTCCCGGAAGGGGAGATCATCGCCATCGTCATCACCATCGTCACGGGCATCGTCGAGATCATCATCAACATCATCCCCAACATCAGCACCATCTCCATCTTCATCCAATCTCATCTCACAATTGCAACTTGTGTTGTAATCCGTACTATCTATCCTCTCTACTCTATCGGTGTTGATTACTACTTTGTGGTGAATGTTATTGAGTTTTGTTGGAGAAATGTCATTGTGTCCAGATTGTTTATCACCCATCTATGTCCACTGATCATGATCTCTTTTATGTCTTGTGAGTAGTTACTTTAGTTCTTGAGGACATGGGAGAAGTCTTGTTGTTAGTAGTCATATGATGTTGAAGTAATATGTGTTGTTTGATACTTAAGTTGTGTTGTTATTTTCCTAGTGGTGTTGTGTGAGTCGAACACTCAACACTTCGCCTTATTAAGGACCTAGGGGAATACATTGTGTACAAAGAATGCTTACGGTGGGTTGCCGGAGTGACAGAAACCTGAACCCCAGTTCGCACGCTTTTGCACGAGGGAACAATGGATCATCGATCGTATTGCTATGGTTAGGCTTTTGCCTTAAATACTATCTTGTATTTGTGGATGCTTGCAAGGTGTTTAATCATAAGAGTGCACTCATCTTAGTCTAGAGGGTGTACTAGCATAAATCCACCCACTCAACACTTATCAACACATCACATAGTACCGATACGGAATATGGCGAAAGCACATGACTACCTCTCCCGTGTGTCCTCAAGAACACTTTAGCCTTTATAAGTTCAGTTGCTAGGCCTCTCCTTTGCTCAGAAAGGATTGGGCCACTTGTTACTCTCCAGTGCCTTTTACTTTGCTCGCTTCTACTTTCCTATTGCTTATATCAAGAAAACCCCTAAAAAGTTATCTTTCAGTGCTTGCAGTTGTTCCTTGCTGAGAATCACTTATCAATACCTTCTGCTCCTCGTTGGGTTCGACACTCTTACTTATCGAAAACGCTGCAATAGATCCCTTACGGTTGAGGGTTATCAAGTACCTTTTTCTGGCGCCGTTGCCGGGGAGTGTAGCGCTATTGGTAATTGAAGCTGGTAAGGAAGTTTTTATATTTCTGTTTTTATTTTGCTGTTGCTGCTCTTTGTCCTTATGGACAACCTTGCTATTGGATCGTTGCTTGTGGGAAGACGCCCCACATCTGTGGTGGTTGCTCCTCCCCCTACTGAAATTGTGCCCTATAAAATACCAGCTGGTTTTATCTATTATGTTTTGGCTAATCGTTATGCAGGAGACAGACATCCCGGTGAACACTTGCTATATCTGTCACAACTATGTTCATTATTTAAGCTTGCAGGTGTATCAATGGAGTTTGTCATGAGGAAATTGTTCTCCGTATCACTTATAGATAAAGCTTCAGATTGGTATAAGCTTCTCGATAACTCACACTTGCTTGATTGGCAAGAGCTTATGTCTCTGTTTTATACCAAATTTTATCCTCTTCATGAAATTCATCGAGACAGGAACTATATCTATAACTTTAGGTCTCGCGACGGAGAAAGCATTGCTCAAGCTTGGGGGAGATTGAAGTCCCTAATGCTCAAATGTCCTATTCATGAGCTCCCCAAGAAAATTATACTTACAAATTTTTATGCCAGGCTTTCTCGTCAGGATAAGGAGATGTTGGATGCCTCCTCTAGTGGGGTATTTCAGACAAAGAGCGTTGAAGAAAGGTGGGATCTCATTGAAAGGATCCAGAGGAATACCGAAGATTGGGAAATCGATAAAGGTATTGAACCCGCTATAAATTATGAGCATGATTATATTGAGAGCTATGTGAAAACTGATTACTTCAATACCTTTTGCTCTAAGATTGGTCTTTATTCCCATCTAATGATTGATTTCTGTAAGGATTTTGCCTCTCACGTTGTGTCGGGGGAAACTTTCCACCACGAACACCTATGGGACCGGAGCCCCTTGCTTGTGCGGTAAGAGGGCGGAGGGAGCACAAAGAGCAGATCGAGGAGATCACGCAGGCAGTTTACCCAGGTTCGGGCCGCGGTGGACGCGTAAAACCCTACTCCTGCTTAGATTGTATTGAGTTGGAGAGCTCGGGAGCTTGAAGAACTAGCTACACCGAGCGTATGAGCGATCTAGGTTCCGAACCCTTTCTACGTTGTGCATGGGCCTCCTTTTATAGTGCAAGGGGTCACCGACAGGTGTCAACGTAGGAGAAAGGGTAAAAATGTAAAAGAGGTGGTAGTTGTAACAGTGCGGGAATAGTGGAGCTACAGTGCGTGAACAGTGGTCGCTACCTACTTTGACAGTGGGGGACAAGAGCATTCAATGCCCGTCGCCGTCGACCCCAAAAGCGCCCGCCCTTGCGTCTCCGTTTGCCACGGCGATGGCTTCACCACCGTGGAGTGCCACCGTGTCCCCCAGGCTGCACAGCCATCCGCCACGCGTCCCTAGAGTGGCCCCAGGGCGACGCGTGGTTCGATGAGCTGGAGCGCGGGCACACAGCGCAACCCTCCCCGGCAAGTACCTTGCCGGGGTCTTGACCTTGCCGGGCCCGGGAGCTTGTCGGGCTCTGAAGCTTGTCGCTCCTCGGGCCCTGCTGGGGCGCATACAGCGCCGAGGCATGTCTTCTGCGATGTAATCTTCCGGTTTTCCTGGCAAGCTACTCTTGCCAGGGTCTCGTGCTAGTAAGGTAATCCTGAGCCTGGAACGGCCTTCCCGGCAAGCCCCACTTGCCGGGGTCTTGATCTTCTGTCTTGTATACTTTGTTTTTGAATGGTTTTATATGGAGCAGGAAGGTCTCCGGCAAGCGCGTGGTAGGCCCTGCCGCGGGAAGCTGCTACTGCCCGTGCACAAGTTGGGGTACTGAGGTACCCCTACCTTAGTACACCGACAGGAGCCCCCGGGCCTGGGCCACACACGGTGCCGAGCGCTGTTTGGCCAGGCCCAAAACAGTGCACGGGCACGCGCGGTCCACGGCACGCCGAATCCACTTCCGCATCCGCCGCGTCCCCCCGTAACGGCACGCGTCGATTGCGGCGTCGTGGGATGGGACGTGGCCACGTTCTTTTAATGGAAAAAAGCGAAACGTCCCCCACTTCCCCATAAAAGCAGAGGAAGCAGGAGCGGTTCCCCTCCTACGCCTTGATTGCTTCTTCTTCCATCTCCAGATATCCCCTTTGCGCTCCGCCTCCGCACCTCCTCCGCCGTCTTCCGCATCTCCGGCGCCGCCGGACTCTTCGTCCCCCTTCTCTCGCCGCCCCCGCCATGGCCCCGAAGACCGAGAAGGCGAAGGCGGAGAAGACCAAGAAGGAGAAATCGGAGCAAGCGGCTAGGCTCACCGCATTGCGGAAGCGGAACGTCGTTTTCTCGCCGAGGCTCAGCGCGCGGGAACTCTGGAACAAGTACTACTTGTTCTGGGCCGGGGAGACCAAGGCGCACCCTCGGACCAGAGCTTATCCTGCCGCCGCCAAGGACAACTATCCCGGCGGGTACTTCTTCTTCGCAGCTTTCTTCCATTGCGGCCTCTGTCCCCCTTTTTCCGATTTCTTCTGCGACATCATGCACACCTACGGCCTCCACCTTCTTGATTTCACCCCCAACGCCATCCTCACGATGGCGGTTTTCGCACATATGTGCGAAAACTACATTGGGATATATCCGAATGTAGCGTTGTTTAGGCACTTCTTCACCCCTAGAGCAGAGGCCGGCGCACCCCTCTCCGGAGGAATATCTTGGGTCTTTCGCTTGAACAAGAAGGAGTCCTACTTGCCGGGGGAGCTCCGCGGCAAGTGGGAGGAGTGGCGTGCGGACTGGTGTTGGATAGTTGAGGACGAGCCGCAGCCCTTCACCGCGCCGCGCACAACACCTATCGTGCGCGGCAGGGACTGGAGCGAGCTAGATTCGGACGACATCAAGCTCAACGTCGCCCTCGTCCGGATTCTTCGTCTTCGAGTAGAAAAGTTGTCTGTCGGAGAAGTAGGCGCAGATTTCCTCCGCCGCCGCATTGCCCCTCTACAGGACAGGAAGAGGCCGGCATGGGAGTACGGCAACGCGGCGGATATCATGAGGCTGCGCCCCGGGCTAAACTTCAACTTCACGGCGCTCGAGCTGAAGGGGATGGTCCGGGAACTCTTTAAACATGACCCGGCCCACCCAGAATGGTTCAGGGCTCCCCGGGGAGTGGTGCCTCTCTGCAACAGCACAGCCCGGGATCCTCTTCGCGCCATGATGCCCGCGTGTGACTCGCACGGCGTGGACCGCACATGGATTCCGCCCAAGTCATCAGACATCATCAGCTTTTTCGACAACCTTGTGGAGGTGGCGAAGAACAAGGATGAAATCAAAGGGCTCACACGGGACACCACTGACCAAGAGATTGCCTATATAGCTTCTCGGGTTGAAGAGGCCGCTGCAGCCGCAGCGGCAGGAGAGTTTGGCTATACACCTGATGAGGCAGAGGCTGCGGACGCGTCCTGCCAAGCGGAGGAGGCGGAGATCCGCAGGCTGCTGCAACTTCCTCCCGACGCGCTCGCCGGGGTCCCCTCTTTGAGGCACTCCGGGATCCCCGGGATCGTGACCGAGGCCGCGGCAAAAGGCGGCGCTGCCGGAGGGAACAGAGACGCCGCAGGGAGCGGAGGCGCCGGAGGGGGCGGAGGCGCCGGAAAAAGCACAGCCGCGGGGCAAGGTGCTGGGCCCAGCAAGCCTGCCGGGGAGGAGGAGGAGGAGGAGGACGTCGGGGCCGCCGAGGACTCCGACGGGTCTCTGGGGCTCTACGCCGACGACGTCTCCTCGTCATCGGAGACCTCCCCGCCCCGGGCGAGTCCCAAGCGGTCTCCGCTGAAACGTCTCCGCAAGGCGACGACGGGGACGAGGGCGCAGGCGCACCGGCAACAACCAACTCGCCGGGCAGCGCGAGCTTCCCGGGGGAGTCAAGCTGCGACGGGGGCACCCGACGCACCAACCACGGCGGGGGCGACCCGCACACAGGCCACGGCGGAGGCGCCCCGCGCGACAGCGCCAAGCGAAGGAGGGTCTTCGCAGAGCGGAGCGGCTGCTCCGCCTGCTCCCCGGGCCTCGGCGTCCACAGGGGCCGGGGCCTCGCAGCCCCCAGCCCCGGGGACCGCCAAGCGCCCGAGGGAGTCTTCGCCTCCTGCTCCTCGCGCGGACGCACCTCAGGTGGCGTTTGACTTCTCCGCCCTGAGTGACGACGACGACGAGGAGGAACAGGAGTAAGAACTTGAGGTCTTGCATCTTCTTTAATATTATCTTGATTATTGTTGATGATGATCTTGCTTTTGTTTTGATCCCAGGACCCTGGCCCAGCGAGTGGCGAAGAAGGCCAAGGTGCCCGTGGTCGAGGTCGCGGACGACTCGCCCGTCGCGGCGACAGGGGACGTGCCGGAGACGAGCCTGCCGGACCCGAGCACTGCTCCGAGGAGCAGCCCCCAGCGCAGCCCCCAGCGTAAGTCTGGGTTTCATACTTCCGCTTGTCGGGTGCGCTTGAGGATTCTGTCTTGTGCTAATATCTTGATGTTTTTGTTTTGTCTTGATTGTCTTGTGCAGAGGTGGAGCCACAACCACAGGAGCATCCGGAGGTCGCTCCCGAGGAGCCGCAGGCCCCGCCGTCCCCGCCAAGGCCGAACTCCCCGGCAAGGGAGAGCACTCCGCCAAGGGCGGGTACTCCGCCAAGGGCGAGTACCCCGCCAACGGCGAGTAGCCCGGCGAGGGCGGCCACTCCGCCAAGGCAGAGCTCCCCGGCGAGGCAGCCCGCCGCTGACGACGTCCGTCAAGGTAAGTTCTGTAATTTTGTCTTCTTGGATTCGTCTCTTTTTGGATATTTGCTTGAACTTCTTTTACTTTTTCTTCTTCTTCTAGATCCTCCTCCCCCTGAGCAGATGGAGACGGAAGTTATCATCGTCGAGGAGGAGGGCGCGCAGGGCGGCGGCGGTGACGCCCCTGTCGCTGAAGACACGGCGGGAGCCGCCGAGCCGGCTGCGGAGGAGACCGCTCCGGCCGCAGACGCGGCGGACGGGGAGGGGAACGGCGGCCATACTGCCGGCCCGGAGGCGGTAGGAGCGTCGAGCGCTGCGCCGGCCGCCGACCCCTCCGCCGAGAAGGAGCCGTCTGCCTATTACCTTGAGGCCCCCAATGGCGTTTACATCCAGGTGCCATGGGGTTCTTCTTCGCGAGCCCCCGCGGAGGGCGAGGCCTTCGATGGAGAAGTTCTCGCCTCCGCGGGACTGAAGATCGTCGAGGCGCCCGGCGGAAGCGACGGGCCCGAAGAGGAGAAGCTGCTTCATCAGCTCCTGGCCCTTTACCGGGCCAGGCAGGCGAAGCTTGCGTCTCGGGAGGCCCTTGCCGCCAAGGCCGCCGTCGAGATGGAGAAACGCGCGGCGGAGCTCCGCGTCGCCAACCAGGCTGCCCTCCGCGAGGTGGCGGAGGAGCGCGAGAGGCTCGCCGGGGAGTACCAGGAGTGGCTCCTGGAGAAGGCTGAAGCCGAAGAGCAGCAGCGGCTCGCCGGGGAGGAGCTGTCCCGGCGAGAAGGAGAGCTGACCCAGCGGAAGGTCAACCTTGATTCCCACGAGGAAGACCTTGCCGCTCGGGAACAGGCCCTTGGCGGAGAGCTGAAGGAGGCGAAAGCCGCCGCGGCTGCCGCGAAGACCGCCAAGGAGGAGCTTGCCGCCAAGGTCGCGCAACTGGAGGAGTCACTGAAGGCGAGCGTGGAGAGGGTCACCGCGCTCAACACAGAGCGCGAGAAGGACGCCCACACCAACTCCGAACTCCAGGTGCGCCTCTCTAAGAAGGGCGACGAGTTGAAGGCCGCCAAGGACTCCATTGAGGATCTGGAGCTGAAGGTTTCCACGTTGAAGGACTCGCTCGACGCCGTCCGAGACCGGGAAACCAAGCTGAAGGAAGAGCTCCGCAAGGAGCGAGGCTTGGTGGAGAGCGCCAACACTGCGGCCGAGAACTTCCGCCGGACCGTCGAGGTGTGGACCGACGACTTGGTGTCTTCTGCATCCAACATCGACCAAGAACTGCTGGCGCTGAAGGTTGAGCACCTCATCTACTCTCCGGACCCAAACCTCCCTCACAGCGCCAAGCTCAGCCTCTTCTTCAGAGGGATCGCGCCGGCTCTTGCAGATCTTTGGAAGAAGCTCCCCGCGCAACTGGCCGAGGAGTCGCGCCAGCTCTGCGCGGGAACCTTGGAGCGCGTCCTGACGAAGATCGTATACCGCAATCCCGGTATAAACCTCACCAACGTTCTCCGCAGCTTGCCGGCCGACGCGAACATGGAGGCGCTGAAGGCGCAGGTCGCCCACATCATCGCCAAAGTGAACAAGATCTCCAGGATTGAGGGCGACCGCGTAGATTAGGCCTCCTTTCTCTTTATCTCTTTTGTTGCTGCATAGGGTGTTATGAACTCATTAATCATTGCGACAAGTTATCCTTTGTAAGATATTTATCTCATTTTGATCAATCAGTGCGATGTTATCTTCCTTGTCTTAGTCGTTTACTTTGTATGTTTTTCACCCTACGCTCCCGGGGAGCTTGCCGGCAAGGGATTTTTGCCGCGAGCGCTGAGTGCTGGACTCTGAGCAGCCTGCTGGTCAAAGCCTTACCGGCAAGCAACCTTGCCGCAGCTAGTCGCAACGCACTTAGCTTGCTGAGCGAACTCAAAAACGAAGTAAGGGCGCGACACTTGTCGCAGCTCACTCAAATCGTTGAGCGTACTCGAAAACAAGACAAGGGTGCGGCTAGCTACGGGTAGGTTCCTCCGCGCACAGGTTTTCCATACAAAGTGTGATCGTTCAAGGAAGACAATTTAAAAGTTAAAAAATTTGAACTGGTCAAATTCTCAATAACTTAGCTTTCATATCTTGCTTCTCGGTAAGACTTCTCTTTCTTGAACAGCACTCGGTTCCTCTTCCATCTCCTTCCCCCCCGGCAAACTTGTGCGCGAGGAACATTCCTTCTGCTTAAGAGGCAAGGAAAAAGAGGAGGGAAACAAGTATATAGCCTTTCGGCGTGCTAATGCTTACCGGATGTGTATGTTGCACAAGATGCCAAATAACACATGCAAATAGCAAAGAAAAGCATGCAAAAGGCAAATAGCGCAAAACACAAAAGCTTTACTGATGCACGGGGTCTGCGCCCGGCTTTGTACAAAGGGTTACATGCAACAGCGGCAAAGCTTGTACAAAAGGGTGGTTGCCGGAGCGGATCACGGCAACCGCGCCTTATGGGTGAAACTTGCGAAGATGCTCTATGTTCCAGGAGTTGCTCACCGGTAAGCCTTCTTCGGTCTCAAGGCAGACAGCGTCGGGCCTTGTGACTTGTCTCACCCGATAAGGGCCTTCCCACTTCGGCGTCAACTTGTTGGAATTCTTGGCGGACTGAACACGCCGAAGAACAAGGTCGCCTTCCTCAAGACTCCTGGCCTTGACCTTGCGGCTATGGTAGCGACGCAAGGCTTGCTGGTATCGAGCAGCTCGTACAGCAGCCTGGAGACGTTCCTCCTCGAGGAGCAATGCATCATCTTGCCGCAGTTGCTCTTGCTCGAGCTCATCATAAGCGAGCACTCGAGGAGATCCGTATACGAGTTCTGTGGGGAGAACTGCCTCTGCTCCATAGACTAGAGCAAAGGGTGTCTGCCCGGTGGCTCGACTTGGTGTCGTTCTGATTGACCAAAGAGCCGCCGGTAGTTCCTCTATCCAGTTTTTTCCGCACTTGCGCAGCCTGTCAAAGGTCCTTGTCTTGAGTCCGCGCAGCACTTCAGCATTTGCCCTCTCCGCTTGACCGTTGCTCCTCGGATGAACAACAGAAGCGAAACAGACCTTGGCGCCAAGATCTTGGACGTACTGCATGAAGGTGCGACTAGTAAATTGTGTACCGTTGTCGGTGATGATCCTGTTAGGGATTCCGAAACGGCAAACAATTGACCTGAAGAACCTGACCGCTGACTGTGCTGTCACCTTTCTCACTGGTTCCACTTCTGGCCACTTTGTGAACTTGTCGATTGCAACGTACAAGTACTCAAAGCCCCCGACAGCTCGGGGGAAGGGGCCGAGGATATCGAGCCCCCAGACCGAGAAGGGCCAGGACAAAGGAATCGTCTGGAGAGCTTGAGCTGGCTGATGAATTTGTTTTGCATGGAACTAGCACGCTTCACACTTGGTTACTAGTGCAGTTGCATCTTGGAGGGCTTCTTGCCAAAAGAACCCTTGCCGGAAAGCTTTCCCGGCAAGCGCCCTTGCGCCAATGTGGTGGCCACATATGCCTCCATGTATTTCTGCCAACAGCTTCTGTCCATCTTCTCTGGAGATGCACTTCAACCTGACACCATTGAGCCTTCTTCTGTACAGCTCGTTATCCACGAACTGGTACATACTTGACTGCCTGGTTATCTTCTCTATTTCTTCTGGGTCGTCGGGAAGTTCTCCAGTTTGCAGAAAACGGACGATCTGCTGCGCCCATGCCGGAGCTCGAGGCTCAACGGCAAGGACTAAAGGCATGAGGGCCGCTGTGGAGACCTCAGCTTCTGCGGCAAGAACCTCTGGCTCCGTCGGAGCTGATGGTCCCCCGGCAAGCTCGCCGGGGCGAGGCTTGTCGGGAACACCTGCTTCAACAGCACAGATCCTTGGATCAGCAGGAGCAGACTGTTCCTCAGCGTTCTGATTGCTGATCTTGGGGACCTTGGCGGCGGTTTCAGGAAGATCCGCCGGCAAGTAGTCGCCGGAGACCAACTTTCTTTTCTTGGACTGCCCAATTGATGGTGTAACGGATGGTTGAGTCAGCTTGAGCAAGAAGGTCCCTGGTTCCACAGGTAACTTCATCGAAGCACACTTTGAAAGGCCGTCTGCAATTTCGTTCTGAGCTCTCGGGACGTGCTCCATTTGCAAACCTTCAAAGTGCTCCTCAAGCTTCCTCACTTCATCTACATAAGCTTCCATCAACGGGCTCTGGTAACTCTTGTTAACTTGTCGGACCACCAACTGAGAATCTCACCGCACAATCAACTTTCTGATCCCAAGTTCGGCCGCAATCCTGAGGCCGTCAAGCAAGCCTTCATACTCAGCAGTGTTGTTTGTCGCTTGCTCCCTGGGAAAGTGCATCTGCATAACATACTTGAGGTGCTCTCCGGTGGGCGCGATGAGTACCACGCCAGCACCGGCGCCTTGCAGCGAGAAGGCACCATCAAAATACATTACCCATTCACTTGTCGCTTCTTGTACGGGTGCACTTGTTTCTGGAATTTCCTCATCGGGTGTTGGGGTCCATTCAGCTATGAATTCTGCCAAGGCTCGACTCTGTATGGTTGAGGTACTTTCAAACTTGAGTCCAAAGCTCGACAGCTCCAGCGCCCACTCAACGATCCTGCCTGTTGCTTCTGGATTGTGCAATATCCTCTTCAGCGGAAAACGAGTGACCACTGTTATCTCATGTGCCTGGAAGTAATGGCGCAGCTTTCTCGAGGTCATGAGGAGGCCGAAAAGCAACTTTTGCACCCCGGAGTATCTTGATCTAGCCCCCTGCAAGAGGGAACTCACAAAATACACCGGGCGCTGCACCATCTTCTTCTGCAGTTCTTCCTGTTCCTGCGCAGAGTTGTCCTTGTCGGGGCCAGAGCTTGCCGGAGCAGCCCCCTGCTTGTCGCTGGATTCGCTTGCCAGTGGTGCAGACTCCTCGTCGGCCTCCCTCTCCGCTACTAACGCAGCACTAACCACCTAGTTGGTTGCCGCTAGGTATAGCAACAACTTTTCCTGTGGTCTAGGTGCGACAAGTATTGGAGTGGAGGATAGGTACCGTTTCAAATCCTGCAGCGCTGCCTCCGCTTCCGGAGTCCACTTCATGGGACCTGCCTTCTTCAAGATTTTGAAGAAAGGTAGGGCGCGTTCTGCAGACTTCGAAATGAACCTACTGAGGGCAACCACACAACCTGCAAGCCTTCTGACATCCTTGACGCGCTTCGGGGCCTCGATCTGCTCAATGGCTTTAATCTTGTCGGGGTTAGCTTCAATCCCCCTCTGTGACACAAAGAACCCGAGAAGCTTGCCGGAGGGAACTCCAAAGACGCACTTCTCGGGGTTCAACTTGAGCTGTATCTTGCGCAGGTTCTGAAATGTCTCTTCCAAATCTTGGACCAGGGTATCCTTGCTCTTGCTCTTCACCACGATGTCATCCATGTAAGCCTCTACATTTCTGTGGATCTGTGGCTCGAAAGCAGTGTGCACTACCCTTGCAAATGTTGATCCTGCATTCTTCAGTCCAAATGGCATGCGTATGAAGCAATAAGTGCCACATGGAGTGATAAATGCAGTCTTCTCTTCGTCTTCTTTGGCCATAAAGATCTGGTGGTAGCGTGAATATGCATCAAGAAAAGAGAGCAGCTCACATCCGGCAGTGGAGTCAACGATCTGGTCAATGCGCGGCAAAGGGAATGGATCCTTGGGACATGCTTTATTCACATCGGTGAAGTCTATACACAGTCTCCACTTCCCGTTGGCCTTGCGCACGACGACTGGGTTTGCTAACCACGTCGGATGGATCACACCTCTAACTAGGCCTGCTGCCTCTAGCTTCTTGATTTCTTCAGCAATGAATTCTTGGCGCTCCACGGCTTGCTTCCTCACCTTCTGCTTGACGGGCCGCGCATGAGGACAAACAGCAAGCTTGTGCTCAATTACCTTCCTGGGAACACCGGGGATGTCAGATGGTTGCCATGCAAACACATCGACATTCGCCCGCAGGAAGGCAACGAGCGCGCTTTCCTATTTGCTGTCAAGTGTGGCACTGATGGTGAAGGTACCACCAGTGCCGTCCTCCTTGGCGGACACTTTCTTGGTTGCCGGGGGAGCGGCCATCCCCTTCTTGCACTTGCCGGTGGAGCTCGATGGAACGTCCTCGACGGCAGCGCAGCACTCCGAAGAGGTGCGGTTGCCGGAATGGGCCCCAGAGCACTTGCCGGACTTGGTCTTCGTCTTCTTCCCCCCGGGAGCTTCAGCGGCAAGTGTGTCTTTCTCTGCCGCAGCTGCTGCATCCCGGTAGATCTTGTCGGCGCAGACAAGCGCATCCTTCTTGTCGCCATGGACGGTGATGACGCTTATCGGCCCCGGCATCTTGAGTACGTTGTAGGCGTAGTGGGAAGCTGCCATGAACTCGGCGAGGGCGGGACGGCCGAGTATCCCATTGTATGGCAACGGAATATCGGCGACGTCGAAGGTAATGCGCTCAGTTCTGAAGTTGAGCTCCCCGCCGAAGGTCACCGGCAGAGTTATCTTCCCCTTGGGCTTGCTCCTCCCCGGGTTGATTCCTTGGAAAGAACCGGTTTCTTCGAGCTCGCCATCTGGGATTTGGAGTTTCTTGATCACAGCAGAGGAGATCAAGTTCAGCCCGGCCCCGCCGTCAACCAACATTTTGGTGACCTTGAGGTTGCGGATGGTGGGTGAGACCAGCATCGGCAAGCAACCGACCGCTGTGGTGCGGTCAGGGTGATCCTCGAGATCAAAAATGATGGGCGTGCTGGACCATTTGAGGAGCCTGCGCGACTCCACAGGGGCTCTGCTGCATTCACCTCGCGCACCCACTGCTTGAGCTGGCGGTGGGAGGTGTGCAGATAGGCGCCGCCGTCGACGCAGAGGACCTCCGTGGCCTTCTGGAACTCCTGCTCGCTGTTATCCTCATCCTCCATGTCTTCGTCGTCGTCTTCTTCGTCCTTGTCGCGGCCCCGGGGAGGTCGGTCACCTTGCCGCTGCTTGGCCTTGCCGCGGCGTCCTCCCCGGCCATTGAATGGCCGCTTCCTGCTCGGTTCTCCACCACCACCTTGGGCCTTCTCCTTGTCGCGCCTCTCGTACTGAGCTTTCTGCTGCTCGACGAGGTACTCGACGCGTTTGCAGTTGGAGAGGTCGTGGCCCTTGGTGCGGTGGATCTTGCAGTATTGCTTGTCGGAGCCGTCCTGCTTGTCGGCTGCCGCTACAGGGGCAGGCTCCTTGCCGGAGCCGCCAGCCTGTGTTTGCTTGGCGGGAGCCTCCTTGCCGGACTTCTTGACGGCAAGCACCTCCTTCCTGTTCTTCCTCCTGTTGTTCCGCCGCCGGCTCTTTTTTGCCGGGGCGGCGTCGTCGCTGTCGCTTCCTCCTGCGCCAGCATCCTCCCCAGGGAGTCTCCTCCCCTCTTCTGCGCACGCGCACTTATCAGCCAGAGCATAGAGCTCGCTGACATCCCGTATCTTGGTCATGGCCATTTCTTCACGCATGCGGCGGTTACGCACGTTCTGGTGGAACGCGCTGATAACCGCGGCAGGGTGGACGTCGGGGATGTTGTGCTGCACTCGACTGAAGCGTTGGATGTATTTGCGCAGGTATTCTCCTTCCTTCTGGGCCAGAATATGGAGGTCACTCTCTTGGCCGTGGGGTTTGTGGCCGCCCGTGAAGGCGCCAACAAACTGATGGCAAAGGTCCGCCCAAGAAGAAATGGAGCCTTCCGGCAAGTGCATAAGCCACAAACGAACGTTCGGCTTTAGCACGAGCGGGAAGTAGTTTGCCAAAATCTTCTCGTCGCGCCCCCCGGCAGCCTGCACCGCGATGGTGTAAATGCTGAGGAATTCCGAGGGGTGCGTCTTGCCGTCGTACTTCTCCGGTACGTCGGGCTTGAAATTCTTCATGCTGGGCCACTGGACGCGCCGCAGCTCACGGGTAAACGCAGGGCAACCTGCCGCGTACGGCAAGTCGCCTGGTTCACCGGGCGCGCGCGCGTCGACAGCATTCCCAGCTCTCTGGTCTGATTGTCGCCGAGCTTCTCGGTGGCGCTCGATCGTTGTTCGAGCGTCTTCTTGTCGCCGGTCGTCAAGGACTTGGCGCTGGTCCCGACGAGCCCGCGGGTCCGACGACGCCGTGGAGCCGTCGTCGGCGTTGTTCCGGCGGGGCGGCATCTTCTGCTTCTGCGGCGGGGAGTGCACGGTGGTTGCACCCCCGACGGTCTTGTCGCCGTCGGCCTTCGTCTTCTCGACCTGCCGTGGCCGCGAGGTTGCCGGCTGCTGCGGCGTATCGTTGTTGGCGAAGGCGAAGGCGATCAGGCTCTGGATGGTTGCCCTCCAGTCTTCGGCCTTGTCTGCCGCTGGAGGGAAGTCGAGGAGCAGTTGCGCCCTTGCGAGCGCTTCTGCTGGAGTGGAGGGGAGAGGGGGTGAGCGGTGCGAGGAGCGGGATATGCTCGGACTCCTAACAGCGTTAGAAGGAGCAGGGTCCCGCCCCGGCGACCGCGCCTTGCTCGTGCCAGGACGATGGCCCGGAGCGTCCCGCGAACCTCCGGTTTGCCCTTGGCCCAGCAAGCGGATGCCACCTCCTATGGCATGGCGCTGCTGGGTTGTCGTTTGCTGAGATGGACGTGGCGCGTCCACGGAGACCGAGGCTCGGTCGTCCGTCCTGTCCTTGGATTTGGTGGCGCCGCGCGTGTCCTCGCCGGCGACCACCCTTCCGACGGCG
The DNA here is from genome assembly GCA_902687465.1 of Secale cereale. NCBI lineage: Eukaryota > Viridiplantae > Streptophyta > Magnoliopsida > Poales > Poaceae > Secale > Secale cereale. The sequence continues at coordinate 204,351,069 of LR738715.1, read as the reverse complement.
TCTCCCCCGCCCACCGTTGGCTCCGGTGGCGGTGGATGAGACGCAGACGGGCCTGCGACCTCCGAAGCTTTCTTCTTCGGGGCCATAGCACAGTTGCTGATGAGGTTGCTGACGAAACTGGAGAGGTTGATGAAGAACGCGCCCGCGTGAACGCCGGATCAGGTTCGCACGACCTCGACGCCCCCTACCTGGCGCGCCAAAGATGTCGGGGGAAACTGTCCACCACGAACACCTATGGGACCGGAGCCCCTTGCTTGTGCGGTAAGAGGGCGGAGGGAGCACAAAGAGCAGATCAAGGAGATCACGCAGGCAGTTTACCCAGGTTCGGGCCGCGGTGGATGCGTAAAACCCTACTCCTGCTTAGATTGTATTGAGTTGGAGAGCTCGGGAGCTTGAAGAACTAGCTACACCGAGCGTATGAGCGATCTAGGTTCCGAACCCTTTCTACGTTGTGCATGGGCCTCCTTTTATAGTGCAAGGGGTCACCGACAGGTGTCAACGTAGGAGAAAGGGTAAAAATGTAAAAGAGGTGGTAGTTGTAACAGTGCGGGAATAGTGGAGCTACAGTGCGTGAACAGTGGTCGCTACCTACTTTGACAGTGGGGGACAAGAGCATTCAATGCCCGTCGCCGTCGACCCCAAAAGCGCCCGCCCTTGCGTCTCCGTTTGCCACGGCGATGGCTTCACCACCGTGGAGTGCCACCGTGTCCCCCAGGCTGCACAGCCATCCGCCACGCGTCCCTAGAGTGGCCCCAGGGCGACGCGTGGTTCGATGAGCTGGAGCGCGGGCACACAGCGCAACCCTCCCTGGCAAGTACCTTGCCGGGGTCTTGACCTTGCCGGGCCCGGGAGCTTGTCGGGCTCTGAAGCTTGTCGCTCCCCGGGCCCTGCTGGGGCGCATACAGCGCCGAGGCATGTCTTCTGCGATGTAATCTTCCGGTTTTCCTGGCAAGCTCCTCTTGCCAGGGTCTCGTGCTAGTAAGGTAATCCTGAGCCTGGAACGGCCTTCCCGGCAAGCCCCACTTGCCGGGGTCTTGATCTTCTGTCTTGTATACTTTGTTTTTGAATGGTTTTATATGGAGCAGGAAGGTCTCCGGCAAGCGCGTGGTAGGCCCTGCCGCGGGAAGCTGCTACAGCCCGTGCACAAGTTGGGGTACTGAGGTACCCCTACCTTAGTACACCGACACGTTGATTCTTCTAAAAAGAAGAGAGATCAGCATCATGAACCTTTCAAAGAGTTACCTGTTGATATTCATGTTGCTGACCCTATTTTGCCTGCAGTTATATATGAAAAGCCTCCTTTTCCCGCAAGGATAAGGGAGCACTCTCTTGTGACAGGCATAATAAATAAAAGTGAGAGAAGAATTGATGAGCCTGAGGACCAGATCAAGGTCGATCCTCAAGTTGCATTGGTTAAAGACCTTGTTACTAATGATGTTTTAGATTCCAACGTAAATTTTGGTGCTGTTTCCACTAACCTTGTCACAGCCAAGAATAAAGGCCCAATTTCAGGTACTCCAGTAGTATCTGTTAAAATAGGAGATCACAATTATTATGGGCTATGCGATTTGGGATCGAGTGCTAGTGCTATCCCCTATTCTCTTTATCAAGAGATCATCGGTGAGATTTCACCTTGTGAACTTGAAGAAGTTGATGTTACCATTCATCTTGCAAACAGAGCAACTATCTCTCCTATCGGAATTGTGAGAGACGTTGAAGTCCTATGTGGAAAGGTAAAATACCCTACCGACTTTCTAGTACTTGGTTCAGTGAGGGACAATTTTTGTCCTATTATTTTTGGTAGACCTTTTCTCAGAACTTGTGGAGCTATAATAGATTGCAAGAAAGGTAAAGTTTCTGTTGAATTCAATGGTGAGCCATATGAATTTAACTTTTCTAAGTTCTCTAAGCAACCTCGTGGTACCGATTTACCTAGTGATGATAAAATTATTGAAAGTATTGCTTCTATTGCTATTCCCCCTAATGATCCTTTGCAGCAATATATGGAGGACCACGAGAATGATTTGCATATGCAGGAAAGAAATGAACTAGATGAAATATTCTTGAGACAACCTGCTATCCTGAAGCACAACCTTCCGGTTGAACCTTTGGGAATTTTATCAAAACCAAAAGAAGACCCGGTGTTCGATCTTAAACCTCTTCCAGATACGCTCAAGTATGCTTATTTAGATGAAAAGAAAGTATATCCTGTTATTATCAACTCTAACCTTTCAGGATATGAAGAAGAGCGACTATTGGAAGTACTTCGTAAACACCGAGGTGCAATTGGCTATACCCTTGATGACCTTAAGGGGATTAGTCCATCTATCTGTCAACATACTATCAACCTTGAGCCCGATGCTAAACCAGTTGTTGATCATCAACGACGGTTGAACCCGAAGATGATGGATGTTGTAAGAACTGAGATTCTCAAGCTTCTAGCCGCAGGTATTATCTACCCTATAGCTGATAGTAAGTGGGTAAGCCCGATACATTGTGTTCCTAAGAAAGGAGGTACAACTATGGTTCCTAATGATAAGAATGAACTAATACCTCAGAGAATTATTATTGGATATAGAATGTGTATTGATTACAGGAAGCTGAACAAGACAACCAGGAAGGATCACTACCCATTGCCGTTCATCGACCAAATGCTTGAAAGGTTATCCAAAAATACCCACTTTTGTTACCTCGATGGTTATTCTGGCTTCTCTCAAATTCATGTTAACACTGTTGATCAAGAGAAGACCACTTTTACTTGTCCCTTTGGTACTTATGCTTACAGGCGTATGCCTTTTGGATTTTGTAATGCCCCTGCTACTTTTCAAAGGTGTATGTCTGCTATCTTTCATGGTTTCTGTGAGGAGATTGTGGAAGTCTTCATGGACGATTTCTCCGTCTATGGAACTTCCTTTGACCATTGTCTCCACAACCTTAATAAAGTTTTGCAGAGATGTGAGGAGACAAATCTGGTACTCAACTGGGAGAAGTGCCACTTCATGGTTAATGAAGGAATTGTTCTTGGTCACAAGATTTCCGAAAGGGGAATTGAGGTGGACAAGGCCAAGATCGAAGCAATTGAGAGGATGCCCTATCCAAGGGACATCAAAGGTATTCGCAGTTTTCTCGGTCATGCTGGTTTCTATAGAAGATTTATTAAAGACTTTTCTAAGACTTCGAGACCCCTCACTAATCTTCTCTAGAAGGACGTTCCTTTTGTATTTGATGAAGATTGTAAGGAGGCTTTTGAAGTTCTTAAGAAAGCTTTAATAACCGCTCCTATAGTACAACCACCTGACTGGAATTTACCTTTTGAGATTATGTGTGATGCTAGTGATTTTGCTGTTGGAGCTGTTTTAGGGCAAAGGGTTGATAAGAAATTGAATGTTATACATTATGCTAGTAAAACCCTTGATAGTTCTCAAAAGAATTATGCTACTACTGAGAAGGAATTCTTAGCTGTAGTGTTTGCTTGTGATAAGTTTAGGCAGTATATTGTTGATTCCAAAGTTATTATTCATACTGACCATGCTGCCATTAAGTACCTTATGACAAAGAAGGATGCCAAGCCAAGACTTATCAGATGGGTACTCCTTCTTCAAGAATTTGATTTGCAGATTGTTGATAGGAAAGGAGAAGACAATCCGGTGGCGGACAATCTTTCAAGGATGGAAGATATACCGCATGATCCCATCCCAGTCAACGACAGTTTTCCAGACGAGCAACTTACCGTTGTAAAAGTACAATCTCTTTCCGATCCTTGGTTTGCAGATTATGCTAATTTTATCGTTGCGAAGTATTTGCCTCCAGGTTTAACATTTCAGCAAAGGAAGAAGTTCTTTCATGATTTGAGGCACTACTTTTGGGATGACCCACATCTTTTCAAAGAAGGTCCAGACGGGATCGTGAGAAGATGCATACCGGAACATGAGCAGAAGGACATTCTCAGACAATGTCATGATAGTCCCTATGGAGGACATCATGCCGGTGAGAGGACCGCACATAAGGTTCTTCAATCAGGTTTTTATTGGCCTACTCTCTTTAAGGATGCTAGAAATTATGTTTTAGCCTGTGATAAATGTCAGAGAGTTGGTAACATTAGTAGAAGGAATGAGATGCCTATGAATTACTCACTAGTGATTGAACCTTTTGATTGCTGGGGTTTTGATTTTATGGGTCCTTTTCCTTCTCCGCACAAGTACACTCACATTTTAGTAGCTGTTGATTATGTGACCAAGTGGGTTGAAGCAATCCCCACTGAAAGTGCTGATCACAAGACATCTTTGAAAATGCTCAAAGATGTGATTTTCCCTAGGTTTGGTGTACCTAGGTATCTCATGACTGATGGAGGATCACACTTCACGCATGGAGCTTTTAGAAAAGCTTTAGCCAAGTACGATGTCAATCATAGAATTGCTTCACCGTACCATCCTCAAACTAGTGGGCAAGTTGAGCTCACCAATAGAGAGATCAAGTTGATCTTACAGAAGACAGTAAACAAAAATAGAAAGGACTGGTCAAATAAGTTAGGAGATGCTTTGTGGGCGTATAGAACTGCTTACAAAAACCCCATGGGCATGTCCCCCTATAAGATGGTTTATGGCAAGGCTTGCCATTTGCCATTAGAATTAGAGCACAAAGCTTTCTGGGCTGTTAGAGAGCTTAATGCTGACCCAAAGTTAGCTGGTGAGAAGCGTCTCATGAACTTGACTTCTCTAGATGAGTGGAGAAGCGAAGCTTACGAGAGCGCTAAAATGTTCAAGGAAAAGGTAAAGAAGTGGCATGATAGGAGGATTCTGAAACGTGAATTTAATGTTGGTGATAAAGTTTTGTTGTTTAGATCCCGTTTCAGGTTTTCTCCAGGCAAACTACTTTCCAGGTGGGAAGGGCCATTTCATATTGAAGAAGTCTATCGGTCTGGTGCAATCAAGATTAACAATTTTGAAGGCACCAAACCTCAAGTTGTGAATGGGCAAAGACTTAAGCATTACATAGCAGGAGACACTGTCAATGTTGATGTGAATATGATATACACAACAACTCACGAAGAACATGTTGCAGCCCTGTTTCAGACACCAGCAAAAGCAGAATAAGAAAAGGTATGTATTACGGTAAGGAAACATCGCGAACCGCCATAAAAGTTCCATATTATGAGTTTTTGCAAAATTAGTAAAATTCTAAGCCTAAGTGGAGCCGGAGACAAGCTCCAGGGGGCCCAGGCGCCCCCCTGGCGCGCCCTACCTCCTGGCCGCACCGGGAGGCCGCCTGGGCACCCAGGAGTCCGTCTCCGACCCTGTTTTAGCTTGTTACCTTCCTTTCTGTGCATAAATTTTTGCTATATATTTGCCCGGATTGTTTCGGCAACGTATCTCGCGATTTCGTGTGTTTTCTTTTTGATCTGTTTCTGCGAGGAAATCTTTTAGCTGGACCTAGGTGCCATGGCTTCTCCAAGTTCCCCCAAGGACAAGTTCGTCGTCAACGTCATCAACCCTTACCTCGCTGAGGTGAAGAAGCACCCTCAGGTTGTTCGGATGGAGGACGGTGTCCTCCATCAAGAAGATCTGAAGGGACCTATCAAGGAGGGGAGCATCCAGGCCAGGCTAGAAGAAGTGGAGCAAGAAGTCTTCAAGTACAAGAAGATGATCGAGCGTGGTGTTGAAGCTAACTTTGACATCATCAACGAGCTGAAGACCTACTTCCTAAAGGAGATGAAGGAGATGTGGAAAAGCATCACCGCATCTGAAGAAAGAATTGAAGAGCTCCAAGGGCAAATTTATGATCTACATCACCAGAACTGTGAGTATGAACTAAGGTTTATGCGCATGGGTATGGGTGCTGCATGCAGGATTCAGGAGACAAACTTCTCATATGAGACTGGAGAACCCCTTCCATGGAAGCGCTTCGCCGAGGACTACGTGATCAACGTCAACAAGAATGAGGAGTGAAATCTCCTTGGGTAATGGCATCCCCTTGGCTTGTTCCAAGCTTGGGGGAGTGCCCAGTATCTTTATCTTTATCTTTTGTCTTTTAGAGTCAAGTAGAGTCGTATCATGTCTAGGGAGGTTATTTTATGAAATAGGTGTGTGCATTGAGGTCTATCACTCCTTCTGTGGAGAGATTGTATCCGTGAGTGTGGAGTCGTCTATGATGGAATATTAATGAGAAGTCTATTGGTTCCTTTGCTGCACTCGGTATTCTCTTCACGCAATCGACCTTATATGATGATTCTTATGGGGAGTATTGACCTTATATCAGGTATGGCTTTGAAAACTTTATTTAATCTTGGCAAACATAGCTTTGGTCATAACAACAAGCATGATTTTCTTAAAGTAGCGACATAGCCAAAACCTTTATGTTATTATGCTTGAAGTGTTATGCTGACAAGGAAGACAACTTGATGTGTTATGCTTATTTTAGTGTTTATGCTTTATATTGCTTTGCATCTTAGTCATCATCAATTGTTTGTTCTCTCAAAGCCTTTGCTAGCCTAAACCCTGTACTAAGCGGAATTCTGCTTGTGCATCCATACCCTTAAACCAATACCTTCCATATGAGTCCACCATACCTTCCTATTCGTGGTATTCCACTACCACCTCCTAAAGTATAGAATTTGTGTGTTATCCTTAAATGTTCAAAATCTTCTGTTTTGTGCCCCTGTTTTAGCTCATGAGGAAATAGTAGTTAGTTCATGATTTTTTTAAGTTGGACAAGTTTTACCCCGGGATTGCATGTCTAATCTGCAAACCCCTAATACGAGGAGGAACTGGCATGAGTGCGCCCGGCTCATAAAAGATAATACAACAAACTAACCCTCCTTCACGCTTTGTTCATGAGAAATCAGAAAACTTTGGCAGCGATAAACAAAGGAGATTAAGGGAATGTGATCGTCCCCGTGCGGGAGCCGTTCCTCGAAACTTGTCCAGTTCGAGAAGTAATTGAGTTATCTATTAGAATTCGTTGACAAATCATGCACCTCTCAAAACTTGTTTTCATTCTGTTTGATTTAAGGTAGCACATGAGTTTTCCCTACTTCCCTAGAGCAGGGCCTATCTCTTAGTTTTAGGATGAGTCAGTTATTCCTACTTCCTTCTATTATTAAAGAGAGCAGACATTTGATGTTGACGAGGATTCATTCGTATAAAGTTGCATTAAGATTTGTCATATCATATCCTTGTTGACATTATCATTTGATAAGTAAGTTGTTTGTCAAGCCCAGCTAAAGCAAACATCTTCCTTTGTGTTAACACTTTCACTTCTTGCCTAATAACATGTTCTTTCAAAAGCTTCAATTAATCTCATCAAAACATAAAGAGAAAGAGCAAAAGTAAAAGCTATTAGTTGTTCTTTGACCAAAGGACATGTTTGCCATGATTTGATGAGTTTCCTTAGCCCTACTTTCGATTATAAGTGTTACCACTCTTTTATAAGAGTCTTATGAGTTGAAGATTGCTGTTGAGGATATTTGAGTTTGGTGAAGAAACTGTGATGCTTCTTGTGTTGGGGAACGTAGTATTTTAAAATTTTCCTACGATCACGCAAGATCTATCTACCAGATGCATAGCAACGAGAGGGGAGAGTGAGTCTACGTACCCTCGTAGACCGAAAGCGGAAGCGTTAGAACAACGCGGTTGATGTAGTCGTACGTCTTCACGGGCCAACCGATCAAGCACCGAAACTACGGCACCTCCGAGTTCTAGCACACGTTCAGCTCGATGACGTCCCTCGAACTCCGATCCAGCCGAGTGTCGAGGGAGAGTTCCGTCAGCACGACGGCGTGGTGACGATCTTGATGTTCTACCGTCGCAGGGCTTCGCCTAAGCACCGCTACAATATTTATCGAGGAGAACTATGGTGGAGGGGGGCACCGCACACGGCTAAGAGATCAAGAGATCAATTGTTGTGTCTAGAGGTGCCCCCCTGCCCCCGTATATAAAGGAGGGAGGGAGAGGCCGGCCCTAGAGGGGGCGCACCAAGTGTGGGGAGTCCTACTAGGACTCCCAAGTCCTTGTAGGATTCCCCTTTCCTTTCCGGAGTAGGAGAGAAGGAAAGAGGAGGAGAGGGAGAAGGAAAAGGGGGCTGCACCCCTTGTCCAATTCGGACCAGAAGGGGGTGCACGCCTCCTTCCTTTTGGCCTCTCTCCTCTATTCCCGTAACTCCCCGGTACTCCGAAAATACCCGAATCACTCGGAACCTTTCCGATGTCCGAATATAGTCGTCCAATATATCGATTTTTACGTCTCGACCATTTTGAGACTCCTCGTCATGTCCGCGATCTCATCCGGGACTCCGAACTCCTTCGGTACATCAAAACTCATAAACTCATAATAAAACTATCATCGAAACCTTAAGCGTGCGGACCCTACGGGTTCGAGAACTATGTAGACATGACCGAGACACGTCTCCGGTCAATAACCAATAGCGGAACCTGGATGCTCATATTGGCTCCCACATATTGAATATGAAGATCTTTATCGGTCAAACCGCATAACAACATACATTGTTCCCTTTGTCATCGGTATGTTACATGCCCGAGATTCGATCGTCGGTATCTCAATACCTAGTTCAATCTCGTTACCAACAAGTCTCTTTACTCGTTCCGTAATACATCATCCCGCAACTAACTTATTAGCTGCAATGCTTGCAAGGCTTATAGTGATGTGCATTACCGAGTGGGCCCAGAGATACCTCTCCGACAATCGGAGTGACAAATCCTAATCTCGAAATACGCCAACCCAACAAGTACCTTCGGAGACACCTGTAGAGTACCTTTATAATCACCCGGTTACGTTGTGACGTTTGGTAGCACACAAAGTGTTCCTCCGGTATTCGGGAGTTGCATAATCTCATAGTCATAGGAACATGTATAAGTCATGAAGAAAGCAATAGCAGTAAAACTTAAACGATCATAGTGCTAAGCTAACGGCTGGGTCTTGTCCATCAGATCATTCTCCTAATGATGTGATCCCGTTGATCAAATGACAACTCATGTCTATGGCTAGGAAACATAACCATCTTTGATCAATGAGCTAGTCTAGTAGAGGCATACTAGGGACACTCTGTTTTGTCTATGTATTCACACATGTATTAAGTTTCCGGTTAATACAATTCTAGCATGAATAATAAACATTTATCATGATATAAGGAAATAAATAATAACTTTATTATTGCCTCTAGGGCATATTTCCTTCATCTTGTCCGTATTCTATTTATCGACACTTCACTCTCTAAACTTGTGGACAGGTTTACCGAGCTCAGTATTCGCTTGGGGACAAGCGAGGTCTAAGCTTGGGGGTGTTGATACGTCCAAAATGCATCACTATTTTATATCGTAATTCATCCTTATTCATTGATATATTTCACATTACAATGATATTCTTATGTTGTTTTGGCCTATTTTACACAGTTTGCAACTTTCCGGTGCCGAAGTAGCAGACGCAGGATTCAGCGGTGAAAAGTGGACGCTGAGTTGCTGAACAAGAATACCTCCAAATTACCTGAAAATCGACGGAGGGTATTTTCCAGAAGGATCACGAAGATACGCAAAAGAGCAACCAGAGGGGGGCCACAGGGTGCCCAGGCGGCCACCTGGTGCGGCCCCCACCCTGGCTGCGCCGGGAGGGCGCCTGGAGCCCCTGGCCCACTTCAGGTTTCCCCCTTTGGCCTATATACTCCTCGTAATCCGGAAACCCTAAAAAGGAGAGAGTTTACGGAGTTCCGCCGCCACTCCGTGGCGGAAACCTACAGAGAAGAAAAGCCATCTCCGGCGGGCAGATTCCGCCGGGGAGATCACCTCCCGAAAGGGGAGATCATCGCCATCGTCATCACCATCGTCACGGGCATCATCGAGATCATCATCAACATCATCCCCAACATCAGCACCATCTCCATCTTCATCCAATCTCATCTCACAATTGCAACTTGTGTTGTAATCCGTACTATCTATCATCTCTACTCTATCGGTGTTGATTACTACTTTGTGGTGAATGTTATTGAGTTTTGTTGGAGAAATATCATTGTGTCCATATTGTTTATCACCCATCTATCTCCACTGATCATGATCTCTTTTATGTCTTGTGAGTAGTTACTTTAGTTCTTGAGGACATGGGAGAAGTCTTGTTGTTGGTAGTCATATGATGTTGAAGTAATGTGTGTTCTTTGATACTTAAGTTGTGTTGTTATTTTCCTAGTGGTGTTGTGTGAGTCAAACACTCAACACTTCGCCTTATTAAGGACCTAGGGGAATACATTGTGTACAAAGAATGCTTACGGTGGGTTGCCGGAGTGACAGAAACCTGAACCCCAGTTCGCACGCTTTTGCACAAGGGAACAATGGATCATCGATCGTATTGCTATGGTTAGGCTTTTGCCTTAAATACTATCTTGTATTTGCGGATGCTTGCAAGGTGTTTAATCATAAGAGTGCACTCATCTTAGTCTAGAGGGTGTACTAGCATAGATCCACCCACTCAACACTTATCAACACATCACATAGTACCGATAAGGAATATGGCGAAAGCACATGACTACCTCTCCCGTGTGTCCTCAAGAACACTTTAGCCTTTATAAGTTCAGTTGCTAGGCCTCTCCTTTGCTCAGAAAGGATTGGGCCACTTGTTACTCTCCAGTGCCTTTTACTTTGCTCGCTTTTACTTTCCTGTTGCTTATATCAAGAAAACCCCTAAAAAGTTATCTTTCAGTGCTTGCAGTTATTCCTTGCTCAGAATCACTTATCAATACCTTCTGCTCCTCGTTGGGTTTGACACTCTTACTTATCGAAAACGCTGCAATAGATCCCTTACGGTTGTGGGTCATCAAGTACCGTTTTCTGGCGCCGTTGCCGGGGAGTGTAGCGCTATTGGTAAGTGAAGCTGGTAAGGAAGTTTTTATATTTCTGTTTTTATTTTGCTGTTGCTGCTCTTTGTCCTTATGGACAACCTTGCTATTGGATCATTGCTTGTGGGAAGACGCCCCACATCTGTGGTGGTTGCTCCTCCCCCTACTGAAATTGTGCCCTATAAAATACCAGCTGGTATTATCGATTATGTTTTGGCTAATCGTTATGCAGGAGACAGACATCCCGGTGAACACTTGCTATATCTGTCACAACTATGTTCATTATTTAAGCTTGCAGGTGTATCAATGGAGTTTGTCATGAGGAAATTGTTCTCCGTATCGCTTATAGATAAAGCTTCAGATAGGTATAAGCTTCTCGATAACTCACACTTGCTTGATTGGCAAGAGCTTATGTCTCTCTTTTATACCAAGTTTTATCCTCTTCATGAAATTCATCGAGACAGGAACTATATCTATAACTTTAGGTCTCGTGACGGAGAAAGCATTGCTCAAGCTTGGGGGAGATTGAAGTCCCTAATGCTCAAATGTCCTATTCATGAGCTCCCCAAGAAAATTATACTTACAAATTTTTATGCCAGGCTTTCTCGTCAAGATAAGGAGATGCTGGATGCCTCCTCTAGTGGGGTATTTCAGACAAAGAGCGTTGAAGAAAGGTGGGATCTCATTGAAAGGATCCAGAGGAATACCGAAGATTGGGAAATCGATAAAGGTATTGAACCCGCTATAAATTATGAGCATGATTATATTGAGAGCTATGTGAAAACTGATTACTTCAATACCTTTTGCTCTAAGATTGGTCTTGATTCCCATCTAATGATTGATTTTTGTAAGGATTTTGCCTCTCACGTTGATTCTTTTAAAAAGAAGAGAGATCAGCATCATGAACCTTTCAAAGAGTTACCTGTTGATATTCATGTTGCTGACCCTATTTTGCCTGCAGTTATATATGAAAATCCTCCTTTTCCCGCAAGGATAAGGGAGCACTCTCTTGTGACAGGCATAATAAATAAAAGTGAGAGAAGAATTGATGAGCCTGAGGACCAGATCAAGGTCGATCCTCAAGTTGCATTGGTTAAAGACCTTGTTACTAATGATGTTTTGGATTCCAATGTAAATTTTTGTGCTGTTTCCACTAACCTTGTCACAGCCATGAATAAAGGCCCAATTTTAGGTACTCCAGTAGTATCTGTTAAAATAGGAGATCACAATTATTATGGGCTATGCGATTTGGGATCGAGTGCAAGTGCTATCCCCTATTCACTTTATCAAGAGATCATCGGTGAGATTTCACCTTGTGAACTTGAAGAAGTTGATGTTACCATTCATCTTGCAAACAGAGCAACTATCTCTCCTATCGGAATTGTGAGGGACGTTGAAGTCCTATGTGGAAAGGTAAAATACCCTACCGACTTTCTAGTACTTGGTTCAGTGAGGGACAATTTTTGTCCTATTATTTTTGGTAGACCTTTTCTCAGAACTTGTGGAGCTATAATAGATTGCAAGAAAGGTAAAGTTTCTGTTGAATTCAATGGTGAGCCATATGAATTGAACTTTTCTAAGTTCTCTAAGCAGCCTCGTGGTACCGGTTTACCTAGTGATGATAAAATTATTGAAAGTATTGCTTCTATTGCTATTCCCCCTAATGATCCTTTGCAGCAATATATGGAGGACCACGAGAATGATTTGCATATGCAGGAAAGAAATGAACTAGATGAAATATTCTTGAGACAACCTGCTATCCTGAAGCACAACCTTCCGATTGAACCTTTGGGAATTTTATCAAAACCAAAAGAAGACCCGGTGTTCGATCTTAAACCTCTTCCCGATACGCTCAAGTATGCTTATTTAGATGAAAAGAAAGTATATCCTGTTATTATCAACTCTAACCTTTCAGGATATGAAGAAGAGCGACTATTGGAAGTACTTCGTAAACACCGAGGTGCAATTGGCTATACCCTTGATGACCTTAAGGGGATTAGTCCATCTATCTGTCAACATACTATCAACCTTGAGCCCGATGCTAAACCAGTTGTTGATCATCAACGACGGTTGAACCCGAAGATGATGGATGTTGTAAGAACTGAGATTCTCAAGCTTCTAGCCGCAGGTATTATCTACCCTATAGCTGATAGTAAGTGGGTAAGCCCGATACATTGTGTTCCTAAGAAAGGAGGTACAACTATGGTTCCTAATGATAAGAATGAACTAATACCTCAGAGAATTATTATTGGATATAGAATGTGTATTGATTACAGGAAGCTGAACAAGACAACCAGGAAGGATCACTACCCATTGCCGTTCATCGACCAAATGCTTGAAAGGTTATCCAAAAATACCCACTTTTGTTACCTCGATGGTTATTCTGGCTTCTCTCAAATTCATGTTAACACTGTTGATCAAGAGAAGACCACTTTTACTTGTCCCTTTGGTACTTATGCTTACAGGCGTATGCCTTTTGGATTTTGTAATGCCCCTGCTACTTTTCAAAGGTGTATGTCTGCTATCTTTCATGGTTTCTGTGAGGAGATTGTGGAAGTCTTCATGGACGATTTCTCCGTCTATGGAACTTCCTTTGACCATTGTCTCCACAACCTTAATAAAGTTTTGCAGAGATGTGAGGAGACAAATCTGGTACTCAACTGGGAGAAGTGCCACTTCATGGTTAATGAAGGAATTGTTCTTGGTCACAAGATTTCCGAAAGGGGAATTGAGGTGGACAAGGCCAAGATCGAAGCAATTGAGAGGATGCCCTATCCAAGGGACATCAAAGGTATTCGCAGTTTTCTCGGTCATGCTGGTTTCTATAGAAGATTTATTAAAGACTTTTCTAAGACTTCGAGACCCCTCACTAATCTTCTCTAGAAGGACGTTCCTTTTGTATTTGATGAAGATTGTAAGGAGGCTTTTGAAGTTCTTAAGAAAGCTTTAATAACCGCTCCTATAGTACAACCACCTGACTGGAATTTACCTTTTGAGATTATGTGTGATGCTAGTGATTTTGCTGTTGGAGCTGTTTTAGGGCAAAGGGTTGATAAGAAATTGAATGTTATACATTATGCTAGTAAAACCCTTGATAGTGCTCAAAAGAATTATGCTACAACTGAGAAGGAATTCTTAGCTGTAGTGTTTGCTTGTGATAAGTTTAGGCAGTATATTGTTGATTCCAAAGTTATTATTCATACTGACCATGCTGCCATTAAGTACCTTATGACAAAGAAGGATGCCAAGCCAAGGCTTATCAGATGGGTACTCCTTCTTCAAGAATTTGATTTGCAGATTGTTGATAGGAAAGGAGAAGACAATCAGGTGGCGGACAATCTTTCAAGGATGGAAGATATACCGCATGATCCCATCCCAGTCAACGACAGTTTTCCAGACGAGCAACTTGCCGTTGTAAAAGTACAATCTCTTTCCGATCCTTGGTTTGCAGATTATGCTAATTTTATCGTTGCGAAGTATTTGCCTCCAGGTTTAACATTTCAGCAAAGGAAGAAGTTCTTTCATGATTTGAGGCACTACTTTTGGGATGACCCACAACTTTTCAAAGAAAGTCCAGACGGGATCGTGAGAAGATGTATACCGGAACATGAGCAGAAGGACATTCTCAGACAATGTCATGATAGTCCCTATGGAGGACATCATGTCAGTGAGAGGACCGCACATAAGGTTCTTCAATCAAGTTTTTATTGGCCTACTCTCTTTAAGGATGCTAGAAATTATGTTTTAGCCTGTGATAAATGTGAGAGAGTTGGTAACATTAGTAGAAGGAATGAGATGCCTATGAATTACTCACTAGTGATTGAACCTTTTGATTGTTGGGGTTTTGATTTTATGGGTCCTTTTCCGTCTTCGCACAAGTACACTCACATTTTAGTAGCTGTTGATTATGTGACCAAGTGGGTTGAAGCAATCCCCACTGAAAGTGCTGATCACAAGACATCTTTGAGAATGCTGAAAGATGTGATTTTCCCTAGGTTTGGTATACCTAGGTATCTCATGACTGATGGAGGATCACACATCACGCATGGAGCTTTTAGAAAAGCTTTAGCCAAGTACGATGTCAATCATAGAATTGCCTCACCGTACCATCCTCAAACTAGTGGGCAAGTTGAGCTCACCAATAGAGAGATCAAGTTGATCTTACAGAAGACAGTAAACAGAAATAGAAAGGACTGGTCAAATAAGTTAGGAGATCCTTTGTGGGCGTATAGAACTGCTTACAAAAACCCCATGGGCATGCCCCCCTATAAGATGGTTTATGGCAAGGCTTGCCATTTGCCATTAGAATTAGAGCACAAAGCTTTCTGGGCTGTTAGAGAGCTTAATGCTGACCCAATGTTAGCTGGTGAGAAGCGTCTCATGAACTTGACTTCTCTAGATGAGTGGAGAAGTGAAGCTTACGAGAGCGCTAAAATGTTCAAGGAAAAGGTAAAGAAGTGGCATGATAGGAGGATTCTGAAACGTGAATTTAATGTTGGTGATAAAGTTTTGTTGTTTATATCCCGTTTCAGGTTTTCTCCAGGCAAACTACTTTCCAGGTGGGAAGGGCCATTTCATATTGAAGCAGTCTATCGGTCTGGTGCAATCAAGATTAACAATTTTGAAGGCACCAAACCTCAAGTTGTGAATGCGCAAAGACTTAAGCATTACATAGCGGGAGACCCTGTCAATGTTGATGTGAATATGATATACACAACAACTCACGAAGAACATGTTGCAGCCCTGTTTCAGACACCAGCAGAAGCAAAATAAGAAAAGGTATGTATTACGGTAAGCAAACATCGCGAACCGCCATAAAAGTTCCATATTATGAGTTTTGCAAAATTAGGAAAATTCTAAGCCTAAGTGGAGCCGGAGACAAGCTCCAGGGGGCCCAGGCGCCCCCCTGGCGCGGCCTACCTCCTGGCCGCGCCGGGAGGCCGCCTGGGCACCCAGGAGTCCGTCTCCGACCCCACTTTAGCTTGTTACCTTCCTTTTTTGCTATATATTTGTCCGGATTGTTCCGGCAACGTATCTCGCGATTTCGTGTGTTTTCTTTTCGATCTGTTTCTGCCAGGAAATCTTTTGGCTAGACCTAGGTGCCATGGCTTCCCCAAGTTCCCCCAAGGACAGGTTCGTCGTCAACGTAATCAACCCTTACCTCGCTGAGGTGAAGAAGCACCCTCAGGTTGTTCGGATGGAGGACGGTGTCCTCCATCAAGAAGATCTGAAGGGACCTATCAAGGAGGGGAGCATCCAGGCCAGGCTAGAAGAAGTGGAGCAAGAAGTCTTCAAGTACAAGAAGATGATCGAGCGTGGTGTTGAAGCTAACTTTGACATCATCAACGAGCTGAAGACCTACTGCCTGAAGGAGATGAAGGAGATGTGGAAAAGCATCACCGCATCTGAAGAAAGAATTGAAGAGCTCCAAGGGCAAATTTATGATCTACATCACCAGAACTGTGAGTATGAACTAAGGTTTATGCGCATGGGTATGGGTGCTGCATGCAGGATTCAGGAGACAAACTTCTCATATGAGACTGGAGAACCCCTTCCATGGAAGCGCTTCGCCGAGGACTACGTGATCAACGTCAACAAGAATGAGGAGTGAAATCTCCTTGGGTAATGGCATCCCCTTGGCTTGTTCCAAGCTTGGGGGAGTGCCCGGTATCTTTATCTTTATCTTTTGTCTTTTAGAGTCAAGTAGAGTCGTATCATGTCTAGGGAGGTTATTTTATGAAATAGGTGTGTGCATTGAGGTCTATCACTCCTTCTGTGGAGAGATTGTATCCGTGAGTGTGGAGTCGTCTATGATGGAATATTAATGAGAAGT
>LR738715.1:204319103-204331275 GCA_902687465.1 Secale cereale | reverse complement strand
GTTACGTTGTGACGTTTGGTAGCACACAAAGTGTTCCTCCGGTATTCGGGAGTTGCATAATCTCATAGTCATAGGAACATGTATAAGTCATGAAGAAAGCAATAGCAGTAAAACTTAAACGATCATAGTGCTAAGCTAACGGCTGGGTCTTGTCCATCAGATCATTCTCCTAATGATGTGATCCCGTTGATCAAATGACAACTCATGTCTATGGCTAGGAAACATAACCATCTTTGATCAATGAGCTAGTCTAGTAGAGGCATACTAGGGACACTCTGTTTTGTCTATGTATTCACACATGTATTAAGTTTCCGGTTAATACAATTCTAGCATGAATAATAAACATTTATCATGATATAAGGAAATAAATAATAACTTTATTATTGCCTCTAGGGCATATTTCCTTCATCTTGTCCGTATTCTATTTATCGACACTTCACTCTCTAAACTTGTGGACAGGTTTACCGAGCTCAGTATTCGCTTGGGGACAAGCGAGGTCTAAGCTTGGGGGTGTTGATACGTCCAAAATGCATCACTATTTTATATCGTAATTCATCCTTATTCATTGATATATTTCACATTACAATGATGTTCTTATGTTGTTTTGGCCTATTTTACACAGTTTGCAACTTTCCGGTGCCGAAGTAGCAGACGCAGGATTCAGCGGTGAAAAGTGGACGCTGAGTTGTTGAACAAGAATACCTCCAAATTACCTGAAAATCGACGGAGGGTATTTTCCAGAAGGATCACGAAGATACGCAAAAGAGCAACCAGAGGGGGGCCACAGGGTGCCCAGGCGGCCACCTGGTGCGGCCCCCACCCTGGCTGCGCCGGGAGGGCGCCTGGAGCCCCTGGCCCACTTCAGGTTTCCCCCTTTGGCCTATATACTCCTCGTAATCCGGAAACCCTAAAAAGGAGAGAGTTTACGGAGTTCCGCCGCCGCTCCGTGGCGGAAACCTACAGAGAAGAAAAGCCATCTCCGGCGGGCAGATTCCGCCGGGGAGATCACCTCCCGAAAGGGGAGATCATCGCCATCGTCATCACCATCGTCACGGGCATCATCGAGATCATCATCAACATCATCCCCAACATCAGCACCATCTCCATCTTCATCCAATCTCATCTCACAATTGCAACTTGTGTTGTAATCCGTACTATCTATCCTCTCTACTCTATCGGTGTTGATTACTACTTTGTGGTGAATGTTATTGAGTTTTGTTGGAGAAATATCATTGTGTCCATATTGTTTATCACCCATCTATCTCCACTGATCATGATCTCTTTTATGTCTTGTGAGTAGTTACTTTAGTTCTTGAGGACATGGGAGAAGTCTTGTTGTTGGTAGTCATATGATGTTGAAGTAATATGTGTTCTTTGATACTTAAGTTGTGTTGTTATTTTCCTAGTGGTGTTGTGTGAGTCAAACACTCAACACTTCGCCTTATTAAGGACCTAGGGGAATACATTGTGTACAAAGAATGCTTACGGTGGGTTGCCGGAGTGACAGAAACCTGAACCCCAGTTCGCACGCTTTTGCACAAGGGAACAATGGATCATCGATCGTATTGCTATGGTTAGGCTTTTGCCTTAAATACTATCTTGTATTTGCGGATGCTTGCAAGGTGTTTAATCATAAGAGTGCACTCATCTTAGTCTAGAGGGTGTACTAGCATAGATCCACCCACTCAACACTTATCAACACATCACATAGTACCGATACGGAATATGGCGAAAGCACATGACTACCTCTCCTGTGTGTCCTCAAGAACACTTTAGCCTTTATAAGTTCAGTTGCTAGGCCTCTCCTTTGCTCAGAAAGGATTGGGCCACTTTTTACTCTCCAGTGCCTTTTACTTTGCTCGCTTCTACTTTCCTATTGCTTATATCAAGAAAACCCCTAAAAAGTTATCTTTCAGTGCTTGCAGTTATTCCTTGCTCAGAATCACTTATCAATACCTTCTGCTCCTCGTTGGGTTCGACACTCTTACTTATCGAAAATGCTGCAATAGATCCCTTACGGTTGAGGGTTATCAGCGGCCAGCGCGCTCGGGGCTGGAGAGGGAGACGAGGGAGCCGGGGCGCGGGGCGGCTCGGGCCACACGGGCAGCGGAGCGGGCCTGGATCAGCCCAAGGGCGGAGGATCTAGGCTCGGCGGGCCTCGCGGGGTGGAAGGCGCCGGCGGGGACGCGTGGGTGGGCGACGTGGCGCTCGCCGGTTGGTCGGGAGCGGCTGAGCAGTGGCGGCTTGCCACTCGGGAGCTGCCAAGTGGCAACGGCGAGGTGGCAGGCGCCAGATTTCGAGGGGGAGACCAGGTGGGAGGTGGCTCGCGGCGCGGGGATCCCGAGGAGAAGAGGTCTAGGGGTAGGGGAAGGCTAGGAATGCCCAAAATTGGAAGGAGGGGGGTTGTTTTATAGGGTAGGGGGTCTAGGGTTAGGTGCTTGGGGTGTTTTTGCACCCTCCAATGACGATCGGACGGGTGTTAGATGGGTCTAGTGGGCTGTGTTATAGGAGGTGGTCTACGGGGAGAGAAGAGAGAGAGTCCCACGGGGGTTTTCGGAGACCGAAAACGTCCGATGAATATACCGACAACGGTGCCGCTATAATTAATGGTTGGGCTATCAAACGGACTCCAAATGCGATGAAATTTGACAGGCGGTCTACCTACACTATAACAAGTCCACACGCCAAGTTTCATCCCATTCCGAGAATGTTTTCCGGCCACTTGTAAAATAAATATTCGGAGGTGCTGCGGGCGCGTGCAAGTGTGTTTGGGCTTAGAACGGACAACGGAGAGGACGGGCGAACTCAGATGAATGCAAGTTTTGGAGGTGCTGCGAGCGCGTGCAAGTGTGTTTGGCTTTGAGTCTTACTCAACTTCACACCTTACAAGTCAGGTAAGAACTCCTTCTTTGACTGATCCATTTTGAACTACTTCAAAATCATATCAAGGTATGTACTCATCGAAAGTCTTATCAAGCGTCTTGATCTATCTCTATAGATCTTGATGCCCAATATGTAAGCAGCTTCACCAAGGTATTTCTTTGAAAAACTCCTTTCAAACACTCCTTTATGCTTTCCAGAAAATTCTACATCATTTCCGATGGACAATATGTCATTCACATATACTTATCAGAAAGGTTGTAGTGCTCCCACTCACTTCTTGTAAATACAGGCTTCACCGCAAGTCTGTATAAATCTATATGTTTTGATCAACTTATCAAAGCGTATATTCCAACTCCGAGATGCTTGCACCAGTCCATAGATGGATCGCTGGAGCTTGCACATTTTGTTAGCACCTTTAGGATTGACAAAACCTTCTGGTTGCATCATATACAAGTCTTCTTTAATAAATCCATTAAAGAATGCAGTTTTGTTATCCATTTGCCAGATTTCATAAAATGCGGCAATTGCTAACATGATTCGGACAGACTTAAGCATCGCTACGGGTGAGAAAGTCTCATCGTAGTCAACTCCTTGAACTTGTTGAAAAAATTTCGCAACAAGTCGAGCTTTGTAAACAGTAACATTACTGTCAGCGTCAGTCTTCCTCTTGAAGATCCATTTATTTTCGATGGCTTGCCGACCATCGGGCAAGTCAACCAAAGTCCACACTTTGTTCTCATACATGGATCCCATCTCAGATTTCATGGTCTCAAGCCATTTTGCGGAATCTGGGCTCATCATCGCTTCCTCATAGTTCGTAGGTTCATCATGGTCCAGTAACATGACTTCCAGAACCGGGTTGCCATACCACTCTGGTGCGGAACGTACTCTGGTTGACCTACGAAGTTCAGCAGTAACTTGATCCGAAGTTTCATGATCATCATCATTAGCTTCCTCACTAATTGGTGTAGGAATCACTGGAACCAGTTTCTGTGATGTACTACTATCCAATTCGGGAGAAGGTACAATTACCTCATCAAGTTCCACTTTCCTCCCACTCACTTCTTTCGAGAGAAACTCCTTCTCTAGAAAGGATCCACTCTTAGCAACAAAGACCTTGCCTTCGGATCTGTGATAGAAGGTGTAGCCAACAGTTTCTTTTGGGTATCCTATGAAGATTTACTTCTCCGATTTGGGTTCGAGCTTATCATGTTGAAACTTTTTCACATAACCATCGCAGTCCCAAACTTAAAGAAATGACAGCTCAGGTTTCTCGTCAAACCACAGTTCATACGGTGTCATCTCCACGGATTTAGATGGTGCCCTATTTAACATGAATGTATCTGTCTCTAATGCATAACCCCAAAAGCGATAGTGGTAGATCGGTAAGAGACATCATCGATCGCACCATATCTAATAAAGTATGGTTATGACGTTCGGACACACCATTACACTATGGTGTTCCAGGTGGCGTGAGTAGTGAAACTATTTCACATTGTTTTTACTGAAGGCCAAACTCGCTAACTCAAATATATTACCTCTACGATCATATCGTAGAAACTCTTATTTTCTTGTTACGATGATTCTCCACTTCACTCTGAAATTCTTTGAACTTTTCAAATGTTTTAGACTTGTGCTTCATTAAGTAGATATACCCATATCTGCTCAAATCATCAGTGAAGGTCAGAAAATAACGATACCCGCCGCGAGCTTCAACACTCATTGGTCCACATACATCTGTATGTATGATCTCCAACAAATCTGTTGCTCGCTCCATTGTTCCGGAGAATGGAGTTTTAGTCATCTTGCCCATGAGGCATGGTTCGCAAGCACCAAGTGATTCATAATCAAGTGATTCCAAAAGTCCATCACTATGGAGTTTCTTCATGCGCTTTACACCATTATGACCTAAACAGCAGTGCCACAAATAAGTTGCACTATCATTATTAACCTTGCATTTTTTTGGCTTCAATATTATGAATATGTGTATCACCACGATCGAGATCCAACAAACTATTTTCATTGGGTGTATGACCATCGAAGGTTTTATTCATGTAAACAGAATAACAATTATTCTATGACTTTAAATGAATAACCGTATTGCAACGAATATGATCAAATCATATTCATGCTCAACGCAAATGCCAAATAACATTTATTTAGGTTTTACACTAATCCCGAAAGTATAGGTAGTGTGCGATGATGATCATATCAATCTTGGAACCACTTCCAACACACATCGTCACTTCACCTTTAACTAGTCTCTGTTCATTCTGCAATTCTCGTTTCGAGTTACTAATTTTAGCAACTGAACCGGTATCAAATACCCAGGGGTTGCTATGAACACTAGTAAAGTACACATCAATAATCTGTATATCAAAATATACCTTTGTTCACTTTGCCATCCTTCTTATCCGCCAAGTATCTAGGGCAGTTCCACTTCCAGTGACCATTTCCTTTGCAGTAGAAGCACTTAGTTTCAGGCTTGAGTTTTAGCTTTGGGTTTCTTCACGGGAGTGATAACTTGCTTGTCATTCTTCTTGAAGTTCCCCTTCTATCCCTTTGCCCTTTACTTGAAACAAGTGGTCTTGTTAACCATCAACACTTGATGCTTTTTCATGATTTCTACCTTCGCCGACTTCAGCATTGCGAAGAGCTCGGGAATTCCTTTCGTCACCCCTTGCATATTATAGTTCATCACGAAGTTCTATTAACTTGGTGATAGTGACTAGAGAACTTTGTCAATTACTATCTTATCTGGAAGATTAACTCCCACTTGATTCAAGTAATTGTAGTACCCAGACAATCTGAGCACATGCTCACTGGTTGAGCTATTCTCCTCCATCTTGTAGGCAAAGTGCTGTCAGAAGTCTTATACCTCTCGACACGGGCATGAGTATGAAATACTAATTTCAACTCTTGGAACATCTTATATGCTCCGTGGCGTTCAAAACGTTTTTGAAGTCCCGGTTCTAAGCCAAAAAGCATGGTGCACTTAAACTATCAAGTAGTCATCATACCGAGCTTTTGTCAAAACGTTCATAACGTTTACATCTGCTCCTGCAATAGGTATGTCACCTAGCGGTGCATCAAGGACATAATTCTCTGTGCAGCAATGAGGATAATCCTCAGATCACGGAACAATTCCGCATCATTGCTACTAACATCTTTCAACTTAGTTTTCTCTAGGAACATATAAAAAATAAACGGGGAGCAACATCGCGAGCTATTGATCTACAACATAGATATGCTAATACTACGAGGACTAAGTTCATGATAAATTAAAGTTCAATTTAATCATATTACTTAAGAATTCCCACTTAGATAGACATCCCTCTAGTCATCTAAATGATCACGTGATCCAAATCAACTAAACCATGTCCGATCATCACGTGAGATGGAGTAGTTTCAATGGTGAACATCTTATGTTGATCATATCTACTATATGATTCACGCTCGACCTTTCGGTCTCCAGTGTTCCGAGGCAATATCTGCATATGCTAGGCTCGTCAAGTTTAACCCGAGTATTCTGCGTGTGCAAAACTGGCTTACACCCGTTGTATTTGAACGTAGAGCTTATCACACCCGATCATCACGTGGTGTCGGCACGACGAACTTTCGCAACGGTGCATACTCAGGGAGAACACTTATACCTTGAAATTTAGTAAGGGATCATCTTATAATGCTACCGTCGAACTAAGCAAAATAAGAAGCGTAATAAGATAAACATCACATGCAATCAAAATATGTGACATGATATGGCCATCATCATCTTGTGCTTTTGATCTCCATGTCCAAAGCACCGTCATGATCACCTTCGTCACCGGCGCGACACCTTGATCTCCATCGTAGCATCATTGTCGTCTCGCCAACTATTGCTTCTACGACTATCGCCACCGCTTAGTGATAAAGTAAAGCAATTACATGGCGATTGCATTTCATACAATAAAGCGACAACCATATGGCTCCTGCCAGTTGCCGATAACTTTACAAAACATGATCATTTCATACAAAACCGTATAACTCATCATGTCTTGACCATATCACATCACAACATGCCCTGCAAAAACAAGTTAGACGTCCTCTACTTTGTTGTTGCAAGTTTTACGTGGCTGCTACGGGCTTAGCAAGAACCGTTCTTACCTACGCATACAAAACCACAACGATATTTCGTCAAGTATGTGCTGTTTTAACCTTCACAAGGACCGGGCGTAGCCACACTTGATTCAACTAAAGTTGGAGAAACTGACACCCGCCAGCCACCTGTGTGCGAAGCACGTCGGTAGAACTAGTCTCGCGTAAGCGTACGCGTAATGTCGGTCCGGGCCGCTTCATCCAACAATACCGCCGAATAAAAGTATGACATGCTGGTAAGCAGTATGACTAGTATCGTCCACAACTCACTTGTGTTCTACTCGTGCATATCATCTACGCGTAGACCTGGCTCTGATACCACTGTTGGGGAACATAGTATTTTAAAATTTTCCTACGACCACGCAAGATCTATCTACCAGATGCATAGCAACGAGTGGGGAGAGTGAGTCTACATACCCTCGTAGACCGAAAGCGGAAGCGTTAGAACAACGCGGTTGATGTAGTCGTACGTCTTCACGGCCCGACCGATCAAGCACCGAAACTACGGCACCTCCGAGTTCTAGCACACGTTCAGCTCGATGACGTCCCTCGAACTCCGATCCAGCCGAGTGTCGAGGGAGAGTTCCGTCAGCACGACAGCGTGGTGACGATCTTGATGTTCTACCGTCGCAGGGCTTCGCCTAAGCACCGCTACAATATTTATCGAGGAGAACTATGGTGGAGGGGGGCACCGCACACGGCTAAGAGATCAAGAGATCAATTGTTGTGTCTAGAGGTGCCCCCCTGCCCCCGTATATAAAGGAGGGAGGGAGAGGCCGGCCCTAGAGGGGGCGCACCAAGTGTGGGGAGTCCTACTAGGACTCCCAAGTCCTTGTAGGATTCCCCTTTCCTTTCCGGAGTAGGAGAGAAGGAAAGAGGAGGAGAGGGAGAAGGAAAAGGGGGCTGCACCCCTTGTCCAATTCGGACCAGAAGGGGGGTGCACGCCTCCTTCCTTTTGGCCTCTCTCCTCTATTCCCGTAACTCCCCGGTACTCCGAAAATACCCGAATCACTCGGAACCTTTCCGATGTCCGAATATAGTCGTCCAATATATCGATTTTTACGTCTCGACCATTTTGAGACTCCTCGTCATGTCCCCGATCTCATCCGGGACTCCGAACTCCTTCGGTACATCAAAACTCATAAACTCATAATAAAACTATCATCGAAACCTTAAGCGTGCGGACCCTACGGGTTCGAGAACTATGTAGACATGACCGAGACACGTCTCCGGTCAATAACCAATAGCGGAACCTGGATGCTCATATTGGCTCCCACATATTCTGCGAAGATCTTTATCGGTCAAACCGCATAACAACATACATTGTTCCCTTTGTCATCGGTATGTTACATGCCCGAGATTCGATCGTCGGTATCTCAATACCTAGTTCAATCTCGTTACCAACAAGTCTCTTTACTCGTTCCGTAATACATCATCCCGCAACTAACTCATTAGCTGCAATGCTTGCAAGGCTTATAGTGATGTGCATTACCGAGTGGGCCCAAAGATACCTCTCCGACAATCGGAGTGACAAATCCTAATCTCGAAATACGCCAACCCAACAAGTACCTTCGGAGACACCTGTAGAGTACCTTTATAATCACCCAGTTACGTTGTGACGTTTGGTAGCACACAAAGTGTTCCTCCGGTATTCGGGAGTTGCATAATCTCATAGTCATAGGAACATGTATAAGTCATGAAGAAAGCAATAGCAGTAAAACTTAAACGATCATAGTGTTAAGCTAACGGATGGGTCTTGTCCATCAGATCATTCTCCTAATGATGTGATCCCGTTGATCAAATGACAACTCATGTCTATGGCTAGGAAACATAACCATCTTTGATCAATGAGCTAGTCTAGTAGAGGCATACTAGGGACACTCTATTTTGTCTATGTATTCACACATGTATTAAGTTTCCGGTTAATACAATTCTAGCATGAATAATAAACATTTATCATGATATAAGGAAATAAATAATAACTTTATTATTGCCTCTAGGGCATATTTCCTTCATCTTGTCCGTATTCTATTTATCGACACTTCACTCTCTAAACTTGTGGACAGGTTTACCGAGCTTAGTATTCGCTTGGGGACAAGCGAGGTCTAAGCTTGGGGGTGTTGATACGTCCAAAATGCATCACTATTTTATATCGTAATTCATCCTTATTCATTGATATATTTCACATTACAATGATGTTCTTATGTTGTTTTGGCCTATTTTACACAGTTTGCAACTTTCCGGTGCCGAAGCAGCACACGCAGGATTAAGCGGTGAAAAGTGGACGCTGAGTTGCTGAACAAGAATACCTCCAAATTACCTGAAAATCGACGGAGGGTATTTTCCAGAAGGATCACGAAGATACGCAAAAGAGCAACCAGAGGGGGGCCACAGGGTGCCCAGGCGGCCACCTGGCGCGGCCCCCACCCTGGCCGCGCCGGGAGGGCGCCTGGAGCCCCTGGCCCACTTCAGGTTTCCCCCTTTGGCCTATATACTCCTCGTAATCCAGAAACCCTAAAAAGGAGAGAGTTTACGGAGTTCCGCCGCCACTCCGTGGCGGAAACCTACAGAGAAGAAAAGCGATCTCCGGCGGGCAGATTCCGCCAGGGAGATCACCTCCCGAAAGGGGAGATCATCGCCATCGTCATCACCATCGTCACGGGCATCATCGAGATCATCATCAACATCATCCCCAACATCAGCACCATCTCCATCTTCATCCAATCTCATCTCACAATTGCAACTTGTGTTGTAATCCGTACTATCTATCCTCTCTACTCTATCGGTGTTGATTACTACTTTGTGGTGAATGTTATTGAGTTTTGTTGGAGAAATATCATTGTGTCCAGATTGTTTATCACCCATCTATCTCCACTGATCATGATCTCTTTTATGTCTTGTGAGTAGTTACTTTAGTTCTTGAGGACATGGGAGAAGTCTTGTTGTTGGTAGTCATATGATGTTGAAGTAATATGTGTTGTTTGATACTTAAGTTGTGTTGTTATTTTCCTAGTGGTGCTGTGTGAGTCGAACACTCAACACTTTGCCTTATTAAGGACCTAGGGGAATACATTGTGTACAAAGAATGCTTACGGTGGGTTGCCGGAGTGACAGAAACCTAAACCCCAGTTCGCACGCTTTTGCACAAGGGAACAATGGATCATCGATCGTATTGCTATGGTTAGGCTTTTGCCTTAAATACTATCTTGTATTTGCGGATGCTTGCAAGGTGTTTAATCATAAGAGTGCACTCATCTTAGTCTAGAGGGTGTACTAGCATAGATCCACCCACTCAACACTTATCAACACATCACATAGTACCGATACGGAATATGGCGAAAGCACATGACTACCTCTCCTGTGTGTCCTCAAGAACACTTTAGCCTTTATAAGTTCAGTTGCTAGGCCTCTCCTTTGCTCAGAAAGGATTGGGCCACTTGTTACTCTCCAGTGCCTTTTACTTTGCTCGCTTCTACTTTCCTATTGCTTATATCAAGAAAACCCCTAAAAAGTTATCTTTCAGTGCTTGCAGTTATTCCTTGCTCAGAATCACTTATCAATACCTTCTGCTCCTCGTTGGGTTCGACACTCTTACTTATCGAAAATGCTGCAATAGATCCCTTACGGTTGAGGGTTATCAGCGGACAGCGCGCTCGGGGCTGGAGAGGGAGACGAGGGAGCCGGGGCGCGGGGCGGCTCGGGCCTCACGGGCAGCGGAGCGGGCCTGGATCAGCCCAAGGGCGGTGGATCTGGGCTCGGCGGGCCTCGCGGGGTGGAAGGCGCCGGCGGGGACGCGTGGGTGGGCGACGTGGCGCTCGCCGGTTGGTCGGGAGCGGCTGAGCAGTGGCGGCTTGCCACTCGGGAGCTGCCAAGTGGCAACGGCGAGGTGGCAGGCGCCAAATTTCGAGGGGGAGACCAGGTGGGAGGTGGCTCGCGGCGCGGGGATCCCGAGGAGAAGAGGTCTAGGGGTAGGAGAAGGCTAGGAATGCCCAAAATTGGAAGGAGGGGGTTGTTTTATAGGGTAGGGGGTCTAGGGTTAGGTGCTTGGGGTGTTTTTGCACCCTCCGATGACGATCGGACGGGTGTTAGATGGGTCTAGTGGGCTGTGTTAGAGGAGGTGGTCTACGGGGAGAGAAGAGAGAGAGTCCCACGGGGGTTTTCGGAGACCGAAAACGTCCGACGAATATACCGGCAACGGTGCCGCTATAATTAACGGTTGGGCTATCAAACGGACTCCAAATGCGATGAAATTTGACAGGCGGTCTACCTACACTATAACAAGACCACACGCCAAGTTTCATCCCATTCCGAGAATGTTTTCCGGCCACTTGTAAAATAAATATTCGGAGGTGCTGCGGGCGCGTGCAATTGTGTTTGGGCTCAGAACGGACAACGGAGAGGACGGGCGAACTCAGATGAATGCAAGTTTTGGAAACATGCTGAAGATAATGCACATGTTGACAAGGCAAAGTGCAACACCCAAGCAAATGGCATGGCAACGACAATGAATAACTAGCTGACACCTGGCGCATCGGTCTCGGGTTGTCACAACACTCCCCTACTAACAAGAGATCTCATCCCGAGATCTTAGGAACGAGACGGAAGAGGGAAAAGGAAGAACAAAGTTCATCGAGGACAAAAGAGTGAAACCAAAGAACCTTGAGAGGTTGTGCAACTTGAAAGAATGAACACGACGAAGAAGAACGAAGTTGCAAACACTTTGTTAGACAAGAGGAACAAGGGATACGACGAGAACCAAAAGGTTGAAGGATATGAAGGAAGAGTTGACGGGACAAGAATGAATTCGAAACCACTCCGGTTAATAAGAGATAGACAAGGAATTTAAATGATGGAATTTGGGCTGCACTCCGGCTGAAAATGGAAGGGATAGAACATAAACTTGAGAAGATGGAATAATACTTGACAAAAGAAGGAACACAATGCCTCCAGAAGAATTGAGAGAACGGAGAAGAAGATGACAACTTCCACCACAATGAATTTGATAGCATCCTTAGAATGAAGGATTGAACGGAGTTGTTGGAAAATCAACAACGAAAGAATAGACTTGTTGTGGACTTAAAGAAATCATCCCAAACTTGAGGTGAAATTGTGCCACTACCAAAGATTGAATAGACGAGATGAAGGAAGTAATGCA
>LR738715.1:204294446-204319093 GCA_902687465.1 Secale cereale | reverse complement strand
CCAAGCAAATGGCATGGCAACGACAATGAATAACTAGCTGACACCTGGCGCATCGGTCTCGGGTTGTCACAACACTCCCCTACTAACAAGAGATCTCATCCCGAGATCTTAGGAACGAGACGGAAGAGGGAAAAGGAAGAACAAAGTTCATCGAGGACAAAAGAGTGAAACCAAAGAACCTTGAGAGGTTGCGCAACTTGAAAGAATGAACACGACGAAGAAGAACGAAGTTGCAAACACTTTGTTAGACAAGAGGAACAAGGGATACGACGAGAACCAAAAGGTTGAAGGATATGAAGGAAGAGTTGACGGGACAAGAATGAATTCGAAACCACTCCGGTTAATAAGAGATAGACAAGGAATTTAAATGATGGAATTTGGGCTGCACTCCGGATGAAAATGGAAGGGATAGAACATAAACTTGAGAAGATGGAATAATACTTGACAAAAGAAGGAACACAATGCCTCCAGAAGAATTGAGAGAGCGGAGAAGAAGATGACAACTTCCACCACAATGAATTTGATAGCATCCTTAGAATGAAGGATTGAACGGAGTTGTTGGAAAATCAACAACGAAAGAATAGACTTGTTGTGGACTTAAAGAAATCATCCCAAACTTGAGGTGAAATTGTGCCACTACCAAAGATTGAATAGACGAGATGAAGGAAGTAATGCAAAACTCCACTGAAAAGAATTATTTGCATCTCGAGACGTGATACGTCTCCAACGTATCTATAATTTTTTATTGTTCCATGCTATTTTTTATGATGTTTTGGATGTTTAATGGGCTTTGTTATACCCTTTTATATTATTTTTGGGACTAACCGACTAACCCAAAGGCCCAGTCCAGATTGTTGTTTTTTGCCTGTTTTAGGGTTTTACAAAAAAGGAATATCAAACGGAGTCCAAACGGAATGAAACCTTCGGGAGAGATATTTTTGGAGCAAAATACGCACGGGAGACTTAAGAACCACGGAGTAGGGCTGACGTGGCGTCCACGAGGGTGGGGGCGCCCCCCCCCCCCTATAGGGTGCGCCCCCTGCCTCGTGGGCACCCCGTCTGGCCCCCAGTGCCCTCCTTCCTCCTATATATACCTACGTACCCCGGAACTATCAGACAACAGAGAAAACCCTAGTTCCACCGCCGCAACCTTCTGTTCCCGTGAGATCCCATCTTGGGGTCTGTTCTGGAGCTTCGCCGGAGGGGGGATCTTCAACGGAGTTCTTCTACATCATCTTCATCGCCTCACCATGAGTTGTGAGTAGTTTACCATAGACCTTCGGGTCCATAGCTAGTATCTAGATGGCTTCTTCTCTCTCTTTGGATCTCAATATCAAGTTCTCCTCAGTCTTCGAGGAGATCTATTCGATGTAATCTCTTTTTGCAGTGTGTTTGTCGAGATCCGATGAATTGTGGGTTTATGATCAAGATTATCTATGAGAAATATTTGGTTCTTCACCGAACTCTTTATGTATGATTATAATATCCTTGCAAGTCTCTTCGAATTATTGGTTTGGTTTGGCCTACTAGATCTATAGTTCTTGCAATGGGAGAAGTGCTTGGTTTTGGGTTCAATCTTGCGGTGTCCTTTCCCAGTGACAGTAGGGGCAGCAAGGCACGTATTGTATTATTGCCATCGAGGATAAAAAGATGGGGTTTATATCACTATGTTTGAGTTTATCCCTCTACATCATGTCATGTTGCTTAAGGCCTTACTCTGTTCTTATGAACTTAATACACTAGATGCATGCTGGATAGCGGTCGATGTGTGGAGTAATAGTAGTAGATGCAGAATCGTTTCGGTCTACTTGTCTCGGACGTGATGCCTATATATAATGATCATGCCTAGATAGTCTCATAATTATTCGCTTTTCTATCAATTGCTCGATAGTAATTTGTTTACCCGCCGTAGAATATCGCTATCATGAGAGAAGCCACTAGAGAAAACTATGGCCCCCGGGTCTATTCTCAACATATCAATCTACAATCTACTTTACTTTTCCTCTTTTACTTTTTGTTCTTATATCCAAGAATACCAAAAAAATCAAACTATCATCTCTATCAGATCTCACTTTCGTAAGTGACCGTAAAGGGATTGACAACCCCTTATCGCGTTGGCTGCGAAGTTCTTATTTGTTTGTGTAGGTGCGAGGGGCTTGCGCGTGGTCTCCTAATGGATTGATACCTTGGTTCTCAAAAATTGAGGGAAATACTTATGCTACTTTGTTGCATCACCCTTTCCTCTTCGAGGGAATACAACGCAAGCTCGAGAAGTAGCAAGACGCGAAAGGATAATGCTTGAGCTGCTCCACAAGAATTTAGAAGAACATTTGAAGAATAAACTAAATCATGAAGAACCACTAAGAAGAACTCCCGTGAAAAAAGGATGATGAAGGTTGAAAAGAATAAGAGTAAATCCTTGCAATGATTTAGACGGGGTTCCGACGAGATAGTCGAGAAAATTTTGAACTCCAGAAAAGAAAAGATGAAAAACACTTGGGACTAGAATTTATTCATCATGAACAAACTCCGAAGGAAGGGGATAAATCAACTTGATGAGAAAGGAATAAGAATTATGTTATGCTTATCCTCCACCAATTAAATTGATGAGAAGCAATGGATTTGCATACCACTTATCCGCGTTGAAATGATTAGGAAGAGATATAGCGCAAAACTTGCGAAAATCTTCATGAACCACTGGTAGGATTGGAAAGAACAAATGAATTGATATGATGACAAAGAAAAGGAATATTGAACGAACCACCGTAAGAATTGAAGCTGGGCGAAGAAAAGAACAAACCACCGTAAGAATTGAAACCACGTGAAGAAAAGAATGAACCACCATGAAGAAATTGAAATTGAGTTAATACAAGAGAATGAATCACCGGAAAGAATTAAGCAATTGAGGAAATTTAGATACAAGAGAACGAAGATATCGCGAACTGACTAAAGAATACTTGAAAGAAGCACCAGAAGAATATTGAGACGAACGAAGAGGCATCAATGAAGAATAGTTAGAGGACGAACTTGAAAACTAAGAACGAAGAAATGTTCTGAAATGATGGCCTTCGGAGGAACACAACGGAAAGAACTAATGAAATGATTCGGATGGTTATAGAAAGAATTTATGACAAATGGAATAATTTGAGAGGATAACATGGATTAAGAAGCATGAATCTTCAAGAGAACGGACAAGATATAGAGGAACTCTTCTTTGGTCTTCAAATGTTGAGAATGACGACGAGGAATACCACCAAAATTATTGAGATACTCCGGAAGAATTAAAGAGGAAAGGTTGAACCAAACATGGAAGAATTTGAAAGCGATCTTGGAGAAGGCATATGACTGATGGAATCCATTCTTACGTCACACTTTGAAAAGAATATGAGAGCTACTCCGAAAAAATAGAAGAGTCAGGTAAGATCCTGGGAAAAGACCTGTGGGTTAGGGCCCACCGAAGAGAAACACCGTTGAAAAGGATTATTCGAGTGAGAAACGATGCACCGGAACGTTTGAAAGACTCGAATGAGGTGACAACCTCGAATAATTTAGAACACAAACGAATCTCCTGAGATGTCTTCGGAACTCCGGGATGATTACATGGCGAGAGGCGAACGAGACAATGGGAAATATTCGAGCGGAGGGAAAAGGATATGACAAACACCGAAACTTGAATTGAATCCACCGGAGAAGAAAAGAGATGAAGAATGACGAACGAGACGAGAATTCATCGGTTGAAAATAATTGAGGAAAGAATGCAAAGGATTCGCACGAGTAGAATGGATACTCGATTACGGACTCCGGCTCCAAGAAGCAAAAAGGGTGGGCGGGTGGGAAAAATAAAGACCACAGCGAACGGGGAAAACAACGTTGGTTGGAAAGAACTGAGGACTAATCTTGCAAAAGACAAAGAGGGTCGAATCAACTCGAGGAGAAGTGCGCCGGATGACAAGAGCTGACAACGCAACGAACGAGAACTAACAGCATCATCCTATTAAATTTGAAGGGGAAGAGGAGTAATTTAAAACACCTACGTCAAGATTCCTCACCAGAGTGACGAAGGGGCCGAGGAGTAAAAAGAATTCCTACTCTCCGATATAAGTAGACTCCAAAATAGTTTTTGTTAGACTCGACAACGGCCAAGCTACGATCAAACAAGGGGGCTCCTATGGTCGGTCAAGGCTCTGATACCAACTTGTCATGCCCAAGATGCGATTATATCCCGATCACGTGATACACCTCGTGATTGGGGCACAACTGCATTTCGGGCGCTTAGCAAGATGGATATCACTACATCGTACCATTACATAAATACATGGGGATACAACAATTCATACAACAACATGAATACAATACATCCGACTACGGATGCAAACATGAAAAGCACAACGACATCCATCTGCTATCCAGGCAACCGACCAGGAACCTAACCCAAGATGAACGAAGCAGAAGAAGAAAGAACGCCAACACAAGTACATCGCTCTCACGTCAAGTCATCGGAAACCTGCACCTGCAACTATTGTTGTAGTATCTGTGAGCCACGAGGACTCAGCAATCCCATAACCATGGGTATCAAGAATAGCAAAGCTTAATGGGTATGGAGAGGTTAAGTGGTGAGGTTGCAGCAGCGGGTAAGCAAAAGTATGGTGGCTAACTTACGAGTACAAGAATAAGATGAGCGCATCTACACAAACGGTCACAAACTAGTAATGATCGCTTAAGATCCCGAGCTACCTACGAGTCAAACATAACCCCACCGTGTTTTCTTCTCAAAGTGAAAAGAGACGGTCACGGTTACTCACGCGGTTCGTGTATATTATCTCGGATCCTCTGTCAAGTTTTCTACAACCGGACATTAACAATTCCAATCTGCCACATAACCGCGGGCACGGCTTTTGAAAGATCATAACCCTATAGGTGTGTACCAACTTAGCCCATCACAAGCTCTCACGATTAGCAGAAGTAAAAGTATTACCCCTTATCTTAGGGACAATTCGACCAGACTCGGAATCCCAGTGCACAAGACATTTTGACAATGGTAAAACAAGTCCAGCAAGACCTCCCGATGTGCCGACACCCTGATAGTAGCCGCGCGTATCTCGTCTCAGGCCACGACCGGATGGGCGATCCTACAGGTAAAACTAGACCTCGAGTTTCCCCGTGGTGGCCCCACATAACCCCCGTTTGGGACCAACACCATCAGCATTGCCCCCTGTAATGTAGAATTAAGAACCCGGGGACGCGACCCCCTATGCAATTTAATGAATTAATTAAGTTTTTATTATGAGGCAAATTAAAACCAATGTTGGGCCTTGCCGGAGGAGTTTTATTCAAAGTCGAACTGTCAAGGGGTCCCCATATACCCCAACCGCGTTAGGAACGCAAAATCAAGGAACATAACACCGGTTTATCGGTTCTTAGGCGGCATGAGTGGAACAAAACACCGAGGAAAAGGCCAAGCCTTCCACCCATTGCCAAGTATATAGGTGTGTTAATTATAGTAAGAGATATTGTGATATTCCCAAAACCCAGATCTAACATGGAGCAATCTTCATCTTCACCTGCAACTAACAACGCTATAAGAGGGGCTGAGCAAGCGCGTAACATGGCCAAACAATGGTTTGCTGGGAAGGTGTCAAAGGTTAGAGGTTTCATGGCAACAAGGAGAGGCTGACAACAAATAGTGGGTAGCACAACATCTAGCGATAGCATCGAGGCAACTAGCATAGCAATGGTAGTAAAGGTATCCAAGGAGACAGTAATCTTGCCTGAGATCCCGCAAGGAAGAAGATCGAGTCCATGAATAAGACGAAGAAGAAGCCGCGAAGACAAACCAAGTGTAGTCGAACGAATCCTCACGATCGCAACGGAATATGAACTAGCAAGAAGAAGCACACAACATGGTAAACACACCACACAAGAACATGACAAGATGCTCAACTAAGTATGATGCAAGACAAGTCTATATGATGCAAAACATGGCAAGGGATGATGCATACAAGAATAACACCACCCAACAAGTTTAAATGAGGCCGGAAACAACATATAACAATTCCGGTAAGTCCTCAAATGCACATTTCGAAATTGGTCCAGATCTGAACAAACCTTAAGTTAAAGTTGTTAAACAGCAAGTTAACATACACCATGATGATCTACTCAAAATTCTAGTCAAGTTACATATAAAGTTCATTTAATTCGGAGCTATGGCCTAGAAGATATGAGGAAAACAAGTCAAGCATGGCATTGATGCAAAAATGCATTCAAACATCAAGCACAACACTCCAAAACATGTTTACAACATGTTATTATGCATCTACATGCAAAAACACACAAGTTTCATATAGGACACGCTCAAAACGGAGCAACGGTTCAACACATACACACGAAACAAGATATAACAACAAGCTGCCCAAAAACAACAACATGGCACTTAGTTGACATCAAAATAACATGTTACAATAACACTTCATGGCAACAAAGGGCATGGCAAGCATGTACATGTCAAGCACTACAAGCATGATCATTGAGCTACTACCAAACACCACTAGAACATGCTCAAAACATCATGGCAAGATTGCAAAAGATAACAGTTTCACAGACTTAGTGAAAATAAACTAGACATGGCAGCAACAACAACAAGTAGGCATGTTTGCAAGCTTGTGCAACTTATCTCAGAGCATAACATGGCAAGTGAATATAACCAACAGCAAGAAGACATGTTTATGATGCTACTCATGGCAAAAACATGGTCATATGATGCATAGAACACTAGCTATTCAAATGGCAAAACCGAACTTGCTAATAATAGGATGACAGAAACATTTTATAGCAACTTGAGAGCATAAAAACATCAAGCTACAGCAGGCCATATATGCAAACAAGGGCATGGATGGATAGAGCATAACATGGACAACATGACATGATCATTGGACATACTAAAACATTCATGGATTTGAGTGGGGCATCAAGCAAACATGGCATCAGGTTATAACAGTTTCAGACTTAGCAGTTTTCAACAAGTCTCAGAAAAATAACAACAGCGAGTAGGCCACTTTACAAGCTTGTTGCAAACACCACAAGGCATATCATGAAAAGTGGATTGCACCACAGCAAAGATGGCATGATTGCGCTTCTAAAACATATTGACATGTAGCTCAAACAAAAATCACACATAAAGATATGAAAAAGACAAGTCAGCATCTCATAACAAGTTTCAGCACTTAACAACCACATGCACTTTTGCAATAGAGATAAACATGGCAATATGGCACCTAACATGAATGCTACAGCAACCATCATGTAGAGCACTTCACAATGAACATTTTGACATATCATACACTCCATTTGAACCAACATGCACAAAGATGTGACCTCTCAAACATGCTAACAAATTGTTGGCAGGCAACAATGACTTGACAATAACATCAAATAACAGTTTTGCAACGAAGATTAAGACAACAAGATGAACAGTAACATGCATGCAAATGCAACTAACATGTAGAGCATATCACGACGAACATCTGGACATATTATTTGCTCAAATTGGATGAACGTGCACAAAGTTATCATCACTCAAAGTATGCATCATGCAACAGTTTTTCTGCGACTCAGAAGAAAAACAACCTCCGAGGGGTGGACATGTCCGGGTTTGGACGGACGTGTCCGGGCTGAGACTCGCGGGCCCACCGGTCAGCCACACAGGAGAGGCGGAGGGCGGACATGTCCGGCTCGGGGCAGAGGGGCCATGGCCGCGGTGACCGGCAACGACGATGCGAGGGGCGACGGCGAGGCCTCCCGGCGGCGAGGACAACGGCAGGCAGGCGCGGAGGGGTCGGAGGAGGTCGGGACCGGTGATACGTCCAAAATGCATCACTATTTTATATCGTGATTTATCCTTATTCATTGATATATTTCACGTTACGATGATGTTCTTATGTTGTTTTGGCCTATTTTACACAGTTTGCAACTTTCCGGTGCCGAAGCAGCAGACGCAGGATTCAGCAGTAAAAAGTGGACGCTGAGTTGCTAAAGAAGAATACCTCCAAATTACCTGAAAATCGACGGGGGATATTTTCCAGACGGATCACGAAGACACGCGAAAGGGCAACCAGAGGGGGGCCACAGGGTGCCCAGGCGCCCTGGGGGCGCCCCCCTGGCCGCGCCGGGGGGGCGCCTGGAGCCCCTGGCCCACCTCCGGCTGCCCCTTTTGCCTATATACTCTCCGTTATCTGAAAAGCCTAAAAACGAGAGTTTTTACGGAGTTCCGTCGCCGCTCCGTGGCGGAAACCTACAAAGAAGAAAAAGCCATCTCCGGCGGGCAGATTTCGCCGGGGAGATCACCTCCCGGAAGGGAAGATCATCGTCATCGCCATCACCATCGTCACGGGCATCATCGAGATCATCATCAACATCATCCCCAACATCAGCACCATCTCCATCTTCATCTAAATCTCATCTCACAATTGCAACTTGTGTTGTAACTCGTACTACCTATCCTCTCTACTCCATCGGTGTTGATTACTACTTTGTGGTGAATGCTATTGAGTTTTGTTGGAGAAATATTATTATGTCCAGATTGTTTATTATCCATTTATCTCCACTGATCATGATCTCTTTTATGTCTTGTGAGTAGTTACCTTAGTTCTTGAGGACATGGGGAAAGTCTTGTCGTTAGTAGTCATATGCTGTTGAAGTAATATGTGTTGTTTGATACTTAAGTTGTGTTGTCATTCTACTAGTGGTGTTGTGTGAGTCGAACACTCAACACTTCGCCTTATTAAGGACCTAGGGGAATACATTGTGTACAAAGAATGCTTACGGTGGGTTGCCGGAGTGACAGAAACCTGAACCCCAGTTCGCACGCTTTTGCACAAGGGAACAATGGATCATCGATCGTATTGCTATGGTTAGGCTTTTGCCTTAAATTCT
The DNA here is from genome assembly GCA_902687465.1 of Secale cereale. Lineage (NCBI taxonomy): Eukaryota > Viridiplantae > Streptophyta > Magnoliopsida > Poales > Poaceae > Secale > Secale cereale. The sequence goes on along the minus strand of LR738715.1, from coordinate 204,310,165 downwards.
ATCTTGTATTTTCGGATGCTTGCAAGGTGTTTAATCATAAGAGTGCACTCATCTTAGTCTAGAGAGTGTACTAGCATAGATCCACCCACTCAACACTTATCAACACATAACATAGTATTGATACGGAATATGGCGAAAGCACATGACTACATCTCCCGTGTGTCCTCAGGAACGCTTTAGCCTTTATAAGTTCAGTTGCTAGGCCTCTCCTTTGCTCAGAAAGGATTGGGCCACTTGTCACTCTTAGTACCTTTTATTTTGCTTGCTTTTACTTTCCTGTCGCTTATATCAAGAAAACCCCTAAAAAGTTATCTTTCAGTGCTTGCAGTAATTTCTTGCTCAGAATCGCTTATCAATACCTTCTGCTCCTCGTTGGGTTCGACACTCTTACTTATCGAAAACGCTGCAATAGATCCCTTACGGTTGTGGGTCATCAAGTACCGTTTTCTGGCGCCGTTGCCGGGGAGCGTAGCGCTATTGGTAAAGTAAAACTGGTAAGGAAGTTTTTATAATTCGGTTTTTATTTTTGCTATTGCTGCTCTTTGTCCTTATGGACAACCTTGTTATTGGATCGTTGCTTGCGGGAAGACGCCCCACACCTGTGGTGGTTGCTCCTCCCCCTACTTAAATTGTGCCCTATAAAATACCAGCTGGTATTATCGATTATGTTTTGGCTAATCGTTATGCAGGAGACAGACATCCCGGTGAACACTTGCTATATTTGTCACAACTATGTTCATTATTTAAGCTTGCAGGTGTATCGAGGGAGTTTGTCATGAGGAAATTGTTCACCGTATCACTTATAGATAAAGCTTCAGATTGGTATAAGCTTCTCGATAACTCGCACTTGCTTGACTGGCAAGAGCTTATGTCTCTCTTTTATACTAAGTTTTATCCTCTTCATGAAATTCATCGAGACAGGAACTATATCTATAACTTTAGGTCTCATGACGGAGAAAGCATTGCTCAAGCTTGGGGGAGATTGAAGTCCCTAATGCTCAAATGCCCTATTCATAACCTTCCCAAGGAAATTATACTCACAAATTTTTATGCCAGGCTTTCTCGTCAGGATAAGGAGATGCTGGATGCCTCCTCTAGTGGGGTATTTCAGATGAAGAGTGTTGAAGAAAGGTGGGATCTCATTGAAAGGATCCAGAGGAATACCGAAGATTGGGAAATCGATAAAGGTATTGAACCCGCTATAAATTATGAACATGATTATATTGAGAGCTATGTGAAAACTGATTACTTCAATACTTTTTGCTCTAAGATTGGTCTTGATTCCCATCTAATGATTAATTTCTGTAAGCATTTTGCCTCTCACATCGATTCTTTTAAAAAGAAGAGAGACCAGCATCATGAACCTTTTAAAGAGCTACCTGTTGATATTCATGTTGCTGACCCTATTTTGCCTGCGGTTATATATGAACAGCCTCCTTTTCCCGCAAGGATAAGGGAACACTCTCTTGTGACAGGCGTAATAAATAAAAGTGAGAGAAGAGTTGATGAGCCTGAGGACCAGATCAAGGTCGATCCTCAAGTTGCATTGATTAAAGACCTTGTTACTAATGATGTTTTGGATTCCAATGTGAATTTTTGTGTTGTTTCCACTAACCTTGTCACAGCCAAGAATAAGGCCCAATTTCAGGTACTCTAGTGGTATCTGTTAAAATAGGAGATCACAATTATTATGGGCTATGCGATTTGGGATCGAGTGCAAGTGCTATCCCCTATTCACTTTATGAAGAGATCATCGGTGAGATTTCCCCTTGTGAGCTTGAAGAAGTTGATGTTACCATTCATCTTGCAAACAGAACAACTATCTCTCCTATCGGAATTGTGAGGGACGTTGAAGTCCTATGTGGAAAGGTAAAATACCCTACCGACTTTCTAGTACTTGGTTCAGAGAGGGACAATTTCTGTCCTATTATTTTTGGTAGACCTTTTCTTAGAACTTGTGGAGCTATAATAGATTGCAAGAAAGGTAAAGTTTCTGTTGAATTCAATGGTGAGCCATATGAATTTAATTTTTCTAAGTTCTCTAAGCAGCCTCGTGGTACTGACTTACCTAGTGATGATAAAATTATTGAAAGTATTGCCTCTATTGCTATTCTCCCTAATGATCCTTTGCAGCAATATATGGAGGACCACGAGAATGATTTGCATATGCAGGAAAGAAATGAACTAGATGAAATATTCTTGAGGCAACCTGCTATCCTGAAGAACAACCTTCCGGTTGAACCTTTGGGAATTTTATCAAAACCAAAAGAAGACCCGGTGTTCGATCTTAAACCTCTTCCCGATACGCTCAAGTATGCTTATTTAGATGAAAAGAAAGTATATCCTGTTATTATCAACTCTAACCTTTCAGGATATGAAGAAGAGCGACTATTGGAAGTACTTCGTAAACACCGAGGCGCAATTGGCTATACCCTTGATGACCTTAAAGGGATTAGTCCATCTATCTGTCAACATACTATCAACCTTGAGCCTGATGCTAAACCAGTTGTTGATCATCAACGACGGTTGAACCCGAAGATGATGGATGCTGTAAGAACCGAGATTCTCAAGCTTCTAGCCGCAGGTATTATCTACCCTATAGCTGATAGTAAGTGGGTAAGCCCGGTACATTGTGTTCCTAAGAAAGGAGGTACAACTGTGGTTCCTAATGATAAGAATGAACTAATACCTCAGAGAATTATTATTGGATATAGAATGTGTATTGATTACAGGAAGCTGAACAAGGCAACCATGAAGGATCACTACCCGTTGTCGTTCATCGACCAAATGCTTGAAAGGTTATCCAAAAATACCCACTTTTGTTATCTCGATGGTTATTCTGGCTTCTCTCAAATTCATGTTAACACTGCTGATCAAGAGAAGACCACTTTTACTTGTCCCTTTGGTACTTATGCTTACAGGCGTATGCCTTTTGGTTTATGTAATGCTCCTGCTACTTTTCAAAGGTGTATGTCTGCTATCTTTCATGATTTCTGTGGGGATATTATGGAAGTCTTCATGGACGATTTCTCCGTCTATGGAACTTCCTTTGACCATTGTCTCCACAACCTTAATAAAGTTTTGCAGAGATGCGAGGAGACAAATTTGGTACTCAACTGGGAGAAGTGCCACTTCATGGTTAACGAAGGAATTGTTCTTGGTCACAAGATTTCCGAAAGGGGAATTGAAGTGGACAAGGCCAAGATCGAAGCTATTGAGAGGATGCCCTATCCAAGGGACATCAAAGGTATTCGCAGTTTTCTTGGTCATGCTGGTTTCTATAGAAGATTTATTAAAGACTTTTCTAAGACCTCGAGGCCCCTCACTAATCTTCTCCAGAAGGACGTTCATTTTGTATTTGATGAGGATTGTAAGGAAGCTTTTTAAGTCCTTAAGAAAGCTTTAATAACCGCCCCTATAGTACAACCACCTGACTGGAATTTACCTTTTGAGATTATGTGTGATGCTAGTGATTTCGCTGTTGGAGCTGTTTTAGGACAAAGAATTGATAAGAAATTGAATGTTATACATTATGCTAGCAAAACCCTTGATAGTGCTCAAAGGAATTATGCTACTACTGAGAAGGAATTCTTAGCTGTAGTATTTGCTTGTGATAAGTTTAGGCAGTATATTGTTGATTCCAAAGTTATTATTCATACCGATCATGCTGCCATTAAGTACCTTATGACAAAGAAGGATGCCAAGCCAAGGCTTATCAGATGGGTACTCCTTCTTCAAGAATTTGATTTGCAGATTGTTGATAGGAAAGGGGAAGACAATCCGGTGGCGGACAATCTTTCAAGGATGGAAGATATACCGCATGATCCCATCCCAGTCAACGACAGTTTTCCAGACGAACAACTTGCCGTTGTAAAAGTACAATCTCCTTCCGATCCTTGGTTTGCAGATTATGCTAATTTTATTGTTGCAAAGTATTTTCCTCCCGGTTTAACATTTCAGCAAAGGAAGAAGTTCTTTCATGATTTAAGGCACTACTTTTGGGATGACCCACATCTTTTCAAAGAAGGCCCGGACGGGATCGTGAGAAGATGCATACCGGAACATGAGCAGAAGGACATTCTCAGACAGTGTCATGATAGTCCCTATGGAGGACATCATGCCGGTGAGAGGACTGCATATAAGGTTCTTCAATCAGGTTTTTATTGGCCTACTCTCTTTAAGGATGCTAGAAATTATGTTTTAGCCTGTGATAAATGTCAGAGAGTTGGTAGCATTAGTAGAAGGAATGAGATGCCTATGAATTACTCACTAGTGATTGAACCTTTTGATTGCTGGGGTTTTGACTTTATGGGTCCTTTTCCTTCTTCGCACAAGTACACGCACATTTTAGTAGTTGTTGATTATGTGACCAAGTGGGTTGAAGCAATCCCCACTGAAAGTGCTGATCACAAGACATCTTTGAAAATGCTCAAGGATGTAATTTTTCCTAGGTTTGGTGTACCTAGGTATCTCATGACTGATGGAGGATCACACTTCACGCACGGAGCTTTTAGAAAAGCTTTAGCCAAATACGATGTCAATCATAGAATTGCTTCACCATATCATCCTCAAACTAGTGGGCAAGTTGAGCTCACCAATAGAGAGATTAAGTTGATCTTACAGAAGACAGTAAACAGAAATAGAAAGGACTGGTCAAACAAGTTAGGAGATGCTTTGTGGGCATATAGAACTTCTTACAAAAACCCCATGGGCATGTCCCCCTATAAGATGGTGTATGGCAAGGCTTGCCATTTTCCATTAGAGTTAGAGCGCAAAGCTTTCCGGGCTGTTAGAGAGCTTAATGCTGACCCAAAATTAGCTGGTGAGAAGCGTCTCATGAACTTGACTTCTCTAGATGAATGGAGAAGTGAAGCTTACGAGAGCGCTAAAATGTTCAAGGAAAAGGTAAAGAAGTGGCATGATAGGAAGATTCTGAAACGTGAATTTAATGTTGGTGATAAAGTTTTGTTGTTTAGATCTCGTTTCAGGTTTTCTCCAGGCAAACTACTTTCCAGGTGGGAAGGGCCATTTCATATTGAAGAAGTCTATCGGTCTGGTGCAATTAAGATTAACAATTTTGAAGGCACCAAACCTCAAGTTGTGAATGGGCAAAGACTTAAACATTACATAGCAGGAGACCCTGTCAATGTTGATGTGAATATAATATACACAACAACTCACGAAGAACATGTTGCAGCCCTGTTTCAGACGCCAGCAGAAGCAGAATAAAGAAAAGGTATGTATTACGGTAAGGAAACATCGCGAGCCGCCATGAAAGTTCCGTATTATGAGTTTTTGCAAAATTAGTAAAAATCTGAGCCTAAGTGGAGTCGGAGACGAGCTCCAGGGGGTCCAGGCGCCCCCCTGGCGCGCCCTACCTCCTGGCCGCGCCGGGAGGCCGCCTGGACACCTGGAAGTCCGTCTCTGACCCCGCTTTAGCCTGTTACCTGCCTTTCTGTGCACAATTTTTTGCTATATATTTGCCCGGATTGTTCTGGCAACGTATCTTGCGATTTCGTGTGTTTTCTTTTCGATCTGTTTCTGCCAGGGAATCTTTCAGCTGAATCTAGGTGCCATGGCTTCTCCAAGTTCCCCCAAGGACAAGTTCGTCGTCAACGTCATCAACCCTTACCTCGCTGAGGTGAAGAAGCACCCTCAGGTTGTTCGGATGGAGGACGGTGTCCTTCATCAAGAAGATCTGAAGGGACCTATCAAGGAGGGGAGCATCCAGGCCAGGCTAGAAGAAGTGGAGCAAGAAGTCTTCAAGTACAAGAAGATGATCGAGCGTGGTGTTGAAGCTAACTTTGATATCATCAACGAGCTGAAGACCTACTGCCTGAAGGAGATGAAGGAGATGTGGAAAAGCATCACCGCATCTGAAGAAAGAATTGAAGAGCTCCAAGGGCAAATTTATGATCTACATCACCAGAACTGTGAGTATGAACTAAGGTTTATGCGCATGGGTATGGGTGCTGCATGCAGGATTCAGGAGACAAACTTCTCATATGAGACTGGAGAACCCCTTCCATGGAAGCGTTTCGCCGAGGACTATGTGATCAACGCCAACAAGAATGAGGAGTGAAATCTCCTTGTGTAACGGCATTCCCTTGGCTTGTTCCAAGCTTGGGGGAGTGCCCGGTATCTTTATCTTTATCTTTTGTCTTTTAGAGTCAAGTAGAGTCATATCATGTTTAGGGAGGTTGCTATATGAAATAATTTTGTGCATTGAGGTCTATCACTCCTTCGGTGGAGAGATTGTATCCGTGAGTGTGGAGTCGTCTATGATGGAATATTAATGAGAAGTCTATTGGTTCCTTTTCTGCACGCGGTATTCTCTTCACGCAATCGATCTTACATGATGATTCTTATGGGGAGTATTGACCTTATATCATGTATGGTTGAGAAAACTTTATTTGATCATGGCAAACATAGCTTTGGTCATAACAACAAGCATGATTTTCTTAAAAGTATCGACATAGCCAAAACCTTTATGTTATTATGCTTGAAGTGTTATGCTGACAAGGAAGACAACTTGATGTGTTATGCTTATTTCAATGTTTATGCTTTATATTGTTTTGCATCTTAGTCATCATCAATTGTCTGCTCTCTCAAAACCTTTGCTAGCCTAACTCTGTACCAAGCGGAATTCTGCTTGTGCATCCATACCCTTAAGCCGATACCTTCCATATGAGTCCACCATACCTTCCTATTCGTGGTATTCCACTACCACCTCCTAAAGTACAGAATTTATGTGTTATCCTTAAATGTTCAAAATCTTTTATTTTGTGCCTCTGCTTTAGCTCATGAGGAAGTAATAGTTAATTCATGGTCTTTTTGAGTTGGACAAGCTTCACCCCGGGATTGCATGTCTAATGTGCAAACCCATAATACGAGAAGGAACTGGCAAAGAGTGCGCCCGGCTCAAAAATAATATAACAAACAAACCCTCCTTCACGCTTTGTTCATGAGAAATCAGAAAACTTTGGCAGTGATAAACAAAGGAGAATAAGAGGATGTGATCGTCCTCGTGCGGGAGCCATTCCTCGAAACTTGTCCAGCTCGAGAAGTAATTGAGTTATCTATTAGCATTCGTTGACAAATCATGCACCTCTCAAAACTTGTTTTCATTCTGTTTGATTTAAGGATAGCACATGAGTTTTCCCTACTTCCCTAGAGCAGGGCCTATCTTTTAATTTTAGATTGAGTCAGTTATTCCTACTTCCTTCTATTCTTAAAGAGAGCAGACATTTGATGTTGACAAGGATTCATTCATATAAAGTTGCATTAAGATTTGTCATATCATATCCTTGTTGACATTATCATTTGATAAGTAAGTTGTTTGTCAAGCCCAGCTAAGGCAAATATCTTCCTTTGTGTTAATACTTTCACTTCTTGCCTTATAACATGTTCTTTCAAAAGCTTTAATTAATCTCATCAAAACATAAGAGGAAGAGCAAAAGTTAAATCTATTTGTTGTTCTTTGACCAAAGGACATGTTTGCCATGATTGGATGAGTTTCCTTAGCCCTACTTTCGAATATAAGTGTTATCACTCTTTTATAAGGGTCTTATGAGTTGAAGATTGTTGTTGAGGATATTTGAGTTGGTAAAGAAGCTGTGATGCTTCTTGTCCGTATTCTATTTATCGACACTTCACTCTCTAAACTTGTGGACAGGTTTACTGAGCTCAGCATTCGCTTGGGGACAAGCGAGGTCTAAGCTTGGGGGTGTTGATACGTCCAAAATGCATCACTATTTTATATCGTGATTTATCCTTATTCAATGATATATTTCACGTTACGATGATGTTCTTATGTTGTTTTGGCCTATTTTACACAGTTTGCAACTTTCCGGTGCCGAAGCAGCAGACGCAGGATTCAGCAGTAAAAAGTGGACGCTGAGTTGCTAAAGAAGAATACCTCCAAATTACCTGAAAATCGACGGGGGATATTTTCCAGATGGATCACGAAGACACGCGAAAGGGCAACCAGAGGGGGGCCACAGGGTGCCCAGGCGCCCTGGGGGCGCCCCCCCCCCCTGGCCGCGCCGGGGGGGCGCCTGGAGCCCCTGGCCCACCTCCGGCTGCCCCCTTTTGCCTATATACTCTCCATTATCCGAAAACCCTAAAAACAAGAGTTTTTACGGAGTTCCGCCGCCGCTCCGTGGCGGAAACCTACAGAGAAGAAAAAGCCATCTCCGGCGGGCAGATTTCGCCGGGGAGATCACCTCCCGGAAGGGGAGATCATCGCCATCGCCATCACCATCGTCACGGGCATCATCAAGATCATCATCAACATCATCCCCAACATCAGCACCATCTCCATCTTCATCCAAATCTCATCTCACAATTGCAACTTGTGTTGTAACTCGTACTACCTATCCTCTCTACTCCATCGGTGTTGATTACTACTTTGTGGTGAATGCTATTGAGTTTTGTTGGAGAAATATTATTATGTAGAGTGTTTATTACCCATTTATCTCCACTAATCATGATCTCTTTTATGTCTTGTGAGTAGTTACCTTAGTTCTTGACAACATGGGGAAAGTCTTGTTGTTAGTAGTCATATGCTGTTGAAGTAATATGTGTTGTTTGATACTTAAGTTGTGTTGTCATTCTACTAGTGGTGTTGTGTGAGTCGAACACTCAACACTTCGTCTTATTAAGGACCTAGGGGAATACATTGTGTACAAAGAATGCTTACGGTGGGTTGCCAGAGTGACAGAAACCTGAACCCCAGTTCGCACGGTTTTGCACAAGGGAACAATGGATCATCGATCGTATTGCTATGGTTAGGCTTTTGCCTTAAATTCTATCTTGTATTTGCGGATGCTTGCAAGGTGTTTAATCATAAGAGTGCACTCATCTTAGTCTAGAGAGTGTACTAGCATAGATCCACCCACTCAACACTTATCAACACATAACATAGTATCGATACGGAATATGGCGAAAGCACATGACTACCTCTCCCGTGTGTCCTCAGGAACGCTTTAGCCTTTATAAGTTCGGTTGCTAGGCCTCTCCTTTGCTCAGAAAGGATTGGGCCACTTGTCACTCTCAGTACCTTTTATTTTGCTTGCTTTTACTTTCCTGTCGCTTATATCAAGAAAACCCCTAAAAAGTTATCTTTCAGTGCTTGCAGTAATTTCTTGCTCAGAATCGCTTATCAATACCTTCTGCTCCTCGTTGGGTTCGACACTCTTACTTATCGAAAACGCCGCAATTTATCCCTTACGGTTGTGGGTCATCAATCGGCCAGATCCGGTCCGGCCTGACCGGATCCATGGAGGAGGAGGAGAACAGCGGTGAGGCGCGGGGCTCGGCCTGGCCGCGGCTGCGGAGGCGGAGGCGGCGGCGATCACCGACGACGGCGCGCTCCGGTCGGCGGACGAGGAGGAGGCCAGCGGGAGGCGGGGCGCTCCGCGGGGACGGGGCGAGGGAGGAGGTAGCCGCGGTCTCCGGCGAGGTTGACAGGCGGCGGCCGACGCGCGGAGCCAGGCGCGGTCGGGGCTGGAGAGGGAGACGAGGGAGCCGGGGCGCGGGGTGGCTCGGGCCTCGCGGGCGGCAGAGCGGGCCTGGATCGGCCCGGGGCGGCGGATCTGGACCCAGCAGGATGCGCGGGGTGGAAGGCGCCGGCAAGGACGCGTGGCTCGATGACGTGGCGCTCGCCAGTTGGCCGGGAGCGGCTGAGCAGTGGCGGCTGGCCACTCGGGAGCTGCGAAGTGGCAACGGCGAGGTGGCGGGCACCATATTTCGAGGGGGAGACCAGGTGGGAGGTGGCTGGCGGCACGGGGATCCCGAGGAGAAGAGGTCTAGGGGTAGGGGAAGGCTAGGAATGCGCAAAATTGGAAGGAGGGGGTTGTTTTATAGGGTAGGGGGTCTAGGGTTAGGTGTTTGGGGTGTTTTTGCACCCTCCGATGACGATCGGACATCACCGGTCGCAAGGGGTGTTAGATGGGTCTAGTGGGCTGTGTTAGAGGAGGTGGTCTGCGGGGAGAGAAGAGAGAGAGAGGCCCACGGGGATTTTCGGAGATCGAAAACGTCCGACGAATATACCGGCAATGGTGCCGCTATAATTAACGGTTGGGCTATCAAACGGACTCCGAATGCGATGAAATTTGACAGACAGACTACCTATACTATAACAAGACCACACGCCAAGTTTCATCCCATTCCGAGAACATTTTCCAGCCACTTGTAAAATAAATATTTGGAGATGCCGCGGCCGCGTGCAAGTGTGTCTCGGCTCCATACGGACAACAGAGAGGACGGGCGAACTCGGACGAATGCAAGTTTTGAAAACATGCTGATGACAATGCAGATAATGACAAGGCAAAGTGCAACACGCAAGTAGATGACATGGCAACGACAACGAATAACTGGCTAACACCTGGCGCATCGGTCTCGGGGTGTCACATTAAACGCTCGGATTGGCTAGACAATTTGGTCATGGTGCCGAAGAAGGATAAATCCTGACGCCTTTGTGTCGATTTTAAGGACCTAAACAAGGCTTACCCTAAGGATCCTTTTCCACTGCCCCGCATTGGTCAGATCATCGATGCAACAGCAGGACATGACTCATTATGCTTCCTCGACGCCTACTCCTGATACCATCAGATAAAAGTGAAGGAATCCGACTAGGCCGCAACAGCGTTCATCACTACGTACGGGCCTTTCTACTTCAACACCATGTCTTTTTGGCTCAAAAACGCTGGTGCCACGTATCAAATCATAATTCAAACATGCTTATAGAAACAAATTGTCAAGACAGTGGAGGCATACATGGACGATGTAGTCATCAAGACTAAACACGTCGAATCCCTGGCGGACGATCTCCGCCTCACGTTCGACAACCTCCGAACATATGACATATGGCTTAATATGGAAAATGCATATTCGGTGTTCTGGCCGCAAAGCTATTAGGGTTTATGTCTCCCATAGAGGAATTGAAGCAAACCCAGCTAAAATCTGAGCTTTTTCACAACTGGCTACACCAACCGATCTAAAAGAAGTCCAAAATCTAGCAGCGTGCGTAGCGGCCTTAAGTCGCTTCATCTCCAGACTGGGAGAAAAAGCATTACCATTCTATAGACTGCTAAGGCGCACGGACAACTTTGAATGGACGGATGCGGCCACAGCCGGACTGGAAGAAATAAAGACCCTATTAGCGGGTAACACAGTCCTAGCCGCCCCAAGTATTGGCGAGCCAATGTTGCTTTATATCTCAGCAACTCACCAGGTTGTGAGTGTTGTGCTCGTAGTGGAACGAGAGGAAGAGGGGCGTAAATTACCCATCCAAAAACTAGTCTACTACGTATCAGAAGTTCTTACACCGTGCAAGCCACGATACCCCATTATCAAAAAATTGCCTATGCAGTATTCATGGCATCTCGGAAGCTCCAACACTACTTTCAAGAGTGTTCGATTACAGTGGCATCTGAAGTACCACATAATGATATTATAAACAACAAAGACGCCATAGGCCGCATAGCCAAATGGGCCATCGAGCTCTTATCGTTCAAAATAACATACAAACCACGTCGGGCTATTAAATCTCAGGTGTTGGCTGACTTCATCGCAGAATGGACGGAAGCCGAACTCCCTAAAGAGTACGGGTCATACTCCCACTGGACCATGTATTTTGACGACTAAAATGTTAGCCGGACTGGGGTTCGGCGTCATCTTGACATCTCCCACAGGGGACACAGTCCGCTACATGCTACAAATCATGTATACGAACTCAAACAACGCTGCCGAATACGAGGCGCTACTGCATGGTCTCCGCATGGCCGTATCCATGGGCATCCAACGCCTAGAAGTGCGCGGAGACTCAAACCTTGCAATATCTTAGGTAAACGGAAAATTTGATGCGAAGGATCCAAAAATAGTGGCTTATCAAAACTCCATATGAAAAATATTGGCTCGGTTCGAGGGGCTCAAATTTTATCACGTTGCTCGGGACAATAATCAGGCAGCGGACATACTCGCTCGCATGGGCGCCAAGCATGACGTAGTCCCGCCTAACACCTTTGTAGAAAGGTCGGTCAAGCCATCTGTGGTATGGCAGGACGAGAGCAAAGACACTAATTCAGACCTGATCACACCCCTTCCAGCAGAACTCAATATAGATGTCATCGGGGATCCGGATATGGAAATAACACCTTCGGCTCATGAGATCATGGCCATCATCGCTCCTTGGACCGAACCCTTCCTGGCCTACCTTAATAGGCAAGAGCTCCCCGATGATCAAAACGAGGCCCGTCGTATAGTTCGGCGTTCTGAAGCCTACAAAGTTCACGAAGGTGAACTATACAAGAAAAGCACTACTGGTGTTCTCCAAAGGTGCATCTCGGAAGAGGAGGGACGGCAACTTTTAGCCGAAATACACGCTAGTATGGGCGGCCATCATGCGGCAGCTCGGGCTCTCGTAAGCAAGGCTTTTCAAACGTTTCTTCTGGCCAACAGCCCGAGCACATGCACACGCCCTAGTCCAACATTGTGTTGGATGTCAGCTTTTCACCAATCAAAGTCATATGCCCCCACCGCCTTGAGAACCATCCCCATTACTTGGCCTTTTGTGGTCTGGGGGCTAGATATGGTCGGACCCCTTAAAGGGGGTAGCCATAAAAAGAAATATTTGCTGGTCATGGTGGATAAATTCACTAAATGGATAGAAGCCAAACCAGTAAGAATGAATGAAGTAGGGCCAGTGATCGATTTTATATCCGGTGTGGTACACCGTTATGGTGTCCCAGGGGTTGTGCGCTCTCGGACGGGTCCCTCCAGCTCCCAGGCGCCAAAGCGAGCTCGTACGGCCACTCCTGACCCATCTAAGAAGGCACCCAAGCAACCCAAGGTCACCACCGCTAAGCCCCGGAAGGCCCTGCCCAAGATCAACGTGGATGTTCCCATCGCCTCCACGTAAGTGCTATTCAGCTTTGTTCCTTTCTACCTTTCGGAGGTCGACTTTGTCTTCGTCGACTCATCTTCTAGGAAATTCTTCAGTGCTGCTGCTTCCGCGACCTCGATGGACATCGACAAGGGCCGAGACGATGAGGAGACTGCGGATGCTACTACGTCCCGCGCAGGTGCGAGTTGTAGATCGTGCTTTACTTTTCGTCGGTTAGAGCTGGCGGTCGACTGAACCTCACAATTGTTTGTTTTGAAGTGCCACGCCACGTCATAGAGCTCCCAAACGATGATGATGACGATGAGGAGTGCTCGGGAGAGGCTCGACGACGCACGGGGAGGAAGGGCCGGAAGGTGCCTTCTGTCCAGAGGCCCAGCGACAGGAAGATGTGGTCCGTACCACGGTCTCCTTCGCCGTCCCCGTGTCGACTGAACGCTCAGCTTCGCGGCTGGAGGGGCCGTCGACCCAGCGCCTGCTCCAACCGTCGACCCGGCGCCTGCTCCGGCCGTCGACCCAGCGCCTGCTCCGTCGTCCGTTCTCTTCTCCACCTATCGCCTCCCGGAGGATCCCGTGGGCGCGGCTCAAGAAGTCGTTCGTCAGGCGGGGCTGATGCTGGAGAAGACGAAGGCGGCGTACGAGGCCAGCATGGCTGCTTACGACGCTAGTTCCCCCCTTCGGACCAATGTCCAGGTTTGCTTCTTCCAATTAATTGGCTTGCTGTGTTGGAGTAGTCTTCAGTTCGAAAAATCTACTGCTTTGTTCGTAAGATGATGCCACACCCACTGGGTATCTTGCCTTGTAGCTTTTAGCGTTTGAAGGTCATCCGATAGTACCACCGGGGGCACGCTTAGTGCGCCCAGTGGGTGTAGTCCCCGAGGCCATGGTCGACTGAAGTCGTCGGTCGACTGTGGTCTTTAGAATTACTTGTTTGCTTTGAACTTCACTTGAGCTCGGGCCAGACTGATCTTGGCCGAGCGAGAACCAGTGGGGGCACGCTCAGTGCACCCACTGGGTGTAGTCCCCGAGACCATGGTCGAGTGCTGGTAGTCGACCATGGTCTGATAATAGAACTTTCCTCCTTGTTTTTGTTTTGAGCTCGGGCCAGACTGATCTTGGCCGAGTGAGAACCAGTGGGGGCACGCTCAGTGCACCCACTTGGTGTAGTCCCCGAGACTGCGGTTGAGTGTTTGAATCGACTATAGTCTTAGAATCTTGTTTTTATTGTGTTGATGCAGAGATCTTGCGAGTTTGGAGCCAAATTTGCAGATCTTGAGAAGAAGAAGATCCAGCTCAATCTCGACTTGCAGCTGGCTTGAGACCACCTGAAGAAGATGCAGGACGACGTAGCTGGTAACTGACATGAGCAACTCGTCGGCTAACCTTTGATAAGTATGTTCTGTGTCCCCTCATGTTCATCTGTCTAGTGATGTCTCTTGTAGGCCAACTGAAGGCGGCCTTGGAGCAGAAAGACCTTGACTTGGCAGCGGCGCAGCAACAGGCTCAGGAGAAAACAGAGCTGGCGGAGCAGAAGCTGGTTTCCGTCGATACGCTCGAGGCGGAGATCATCAGGTTGAAGGGTTCTCTCGACGCGGCTAACCAAGAAGTGACCCGACTGAAGAACGCCAAGAATGCCCTGAACGACAAATACGAGGGCCTCTTCCAGAAGAAGAACGACCTGGAAGATTATCTGAGCGACCTCACCAAGAAGTGGTATCTCATACTTGAAGGTATATCTCTTTTGCTGAGACTTAATTGGATTGGTCGACCCATAACCTGCTTGCTGACTCGACGCATTTCTTGTTGTGTAGAATTCTGCCGCAACTTTGAGGAAGAGACTGGGCGGGTTGAACCCGGTCTGGACCCAGTGAATTCCATTGTCAAGGACGTAGCTGCCATGAATATCTTGAGGCTGGAGTCTCGCCTTACCGCTGCCATAGGCTACTTGGGTCGGCTGAAAGCAGTGATGGCTCGGATCGACGCTGCACTCTGGAGGGGAGTCGTGCAGGAGAACAACCTCGAGTCTCTGATGACTCGACTCAATGAAATCCTTGGTCGGGTGCAGGAGTGGAAGAAGTCATCTGCACGCTGCGGAGCTGATGTGGCACTATCCTTGGTACGTGTGCACTGCAGGGAAGTGAAGGAGAGAAGGCTTGCGGCACTCAAGGTCGCCAATATGAAGGAGCTCCAGTTCCAGTCTTTCATGGAGACTTTCTTGGAAGCTGTCACCCGCATCGCCGATGGGATCGACTTGGACCAGTTTGTCGCTCCAGCGAGCCCGCCTCCCCTGAAGAGTGAATGAACTTTGATACTTGATTCAATTTGCCTCGGAATGCCGAGTGATCCTGTAATCGTTAAACTCTTGTGGGCTCGTGGCCCAGGTACTCTTGCCCGAATCTTGCGGGGCTTTTATCTGGATTTGATTCCTTTACTTCCGACTCTTTTTGATCGCTTGGATTTTTGAGTTGATGTCTCGATGGCAACGTTGTGCTTGCGGCGGAGCTCAGAGGACCGCAGCTAAGCCCCCGAGTGAGAGGGTTGCTCTTCACTCGGAGTGGTTGTTTGTAACTTAGGCGATTCCAAGCTATGTTGTATTTGTGGCGGAGCTCGGAAGACAGATCCACGTTATACTTATGACGCAGCTCGGAGGACCGCAGCTAAGCCCCCGAGTGAGAGGGTTACTCTTCACTCAGAGTGGTTGTTTGTAACTTAGGCGATTCCAAGCTATGTTGTATTTGTGGCAGAGCTCGGAAGACAGAGCCATGTTATACTTATGACGCAGCTCGGAGGACCGTAGCTAAGCCCCCGAGTGAGA
>LR738715.1:204256307-204269443 GCA_902687465.1 Secale cereale | reverse complement strand
AGAGGGGAGGAGAACATCACATAGCTACTGGTCATGGACCCATGGTCCAAGGGGGGCTACTCACAACTCATCCGGGAAGCGTCCATGATGGTGGAGAAGCTCCCGGTGGTGGTTCTCCCCTCCGGCAGGGTGCCGGGAAGAGTTCTCCTAGTGCTCCCGATCTTGGAAGCGCGGCGGCGGCAGAACAGAGGCGAGATCGTAAAAAAGGGTTCCGTCCTCGAGGGTTTCGGGACGTGAGCAATATATATGCCAAAGGGGGTCACCAGAGGCGGAGGTGGGGCCCCAGGCGCCCCCCTGGCGCGGCCAGGGGTGGGGCCGCGCCGGGTGGCCGCCTGGGCCACCCCAGGCTCCCCTCTGGCCCTGCTTTGGTTTTTCTTGAAGCTCCCGATACGCTGATTTTTCCTGTATTTTTCCCGGAATTTTTAGGGCACTTTTAGTATGGGGGAAACCTGAAATAGAAAAATAGCAGAAAACAGGAACTGGCACTGTGGTGCACTGAGTTAATAGGTTAGTCCAAATATGATCAAAAGTGTATGGAAGTGCATAAATATCATAGCAATATCACACAAAAGAGGCATGGAGCAAGCAGAAATTATAGATACGTTTTGGACGTATCACACTTTGGGTGGGACTCGCAACTTAATACCAGCGAGATGTTCTGGATAGATATCTCAAGGTGGATGATTAGTAGTAGATGCAGATGGATTTCGGTCTACTTGCCTTGGCGTACCGCCCATGCTTTTGAGCCTCTACCTTTCTTTACAGCATAGTTAGCATTGGTTTGCGCACATAATCCTGTCAATTGCCCAGCTGTAATTTGTTTACCTCGCTTAGCTGTTTAATCGTCTTTTGGGAGAGAGACATCACTAGTGAACATCATGGGACCCCGGTCCATATTACCATCACTGATCACACCCGCTATTTACTTCCTGTTTCTATTTCCTAGTTGCAGTCATACCTATCACTATTACCTCTTGCATTTGATCCTTTGTAAACAGCAAGGCCGGAGGGATTGACAACCTCTCTGTACTCGTTGGGAGCAAAGTTATTTGTATCTGTGTGCAGGTCCTGTCAACCGCTAAGTTGGCGCCGTTAGCGTTGACACCTACTTGTTGGCCCTCGGAGTCTCATGGGATTCGGTCCTTGGTATCTTGCCAAGGGAAACTTGCCGTTACGCTACATCTCAAACCTTCCACTTGGGGTAACCAACGAGGGGCGAGAAGCCATCAGGGGTCGAGTGCCTTGGATTGGTCGAGTGGAGTTGAGTCGTCTTGTAGGTGATGTCCAGTCGAGTGGGATGTCCTCTTGGGACGTTTCGGTCGACTATCTTTATCATCATAGGTTTTGTCTTTTGATCTTCTGGGGTAATGACCTTGGGTGGGGTATCTTGGTCAGGCCTGTGACCCTACCCTAGGTCTGTAACCTCGTCAGGGCCCGAGCCCCTCGTCCACACAGGTGGGCCAAGGCCCAGCCCAACGTGCCCGACCAGCCCTGCCTCAGCCCCTTCATCGACTGGGCTGAAGCCCAAGGTGAGCGAGCCCACCTAAGCGTTGTCCTGTGCATATCATAGATATCCGACGCCTGCATGTTTTTTTCACTAAGTCCCTGATAAGTGTTATCATGTTGTCATGTTGAGTTGTGGATAACTTTGTGCATGTGTGACCAAATGAAGCATATAATATGTCAAAATGTTCGCCTCTCTGTGCTCTACATGATGGTATGCTTTGCATTCATGTTAGGATCCATATTGCCATGTTTATCTCTGATGCAAAAGTGCTAGTTGTTGTTAACTGCTAAAATTATCATAACTTGCTCATTTGTCATTTTCATATCTTTTTGTGTGATTTTTGTTTGAGCATCATATCAACATGTGCTAGGAGCACAATCATGTCATCTTTGATGTGGTGCAATACACTTTTCATGATATGCCTTGTGGTCAGTGCAACAAGCTTGCAAAGTGGCCTACTTGTTGTTTGCTGATTTCTGAGAATAAGTCTGAAACTATTATATTGTGATGCCATGTTTGCTTGATGCTACAGTCAAATCCATGCATGTTTTGGTATGTCCGGTGACCATGTCTTGAATTCCATGTTATGCTCTATCCATCCATGCCCTTGTTTGCGATTATAGGTTGTTGTAGCTTGTCTCTTTCTTGCTCTCAAATTGATATATAATGTTTCTGTCAGCCTGTTATCAGTAAGTTTAGTTTTGCCATGTGAATAGCTAGTGTTCTATGCATCCTATGACCATGTTCTTCCCACGAGTACCTGCATAAACATATCTTCTTGCTGTTGGTTATATTCGCATGCCATGATATGCTTTGAGATGAGTTTCACAAGCTTGCAAACATGCCTACTTGTCATTGTTGCTGCCATGTTCAGTTTATTTCACTAAGTCTGTCAAACTATTATTATTTGCAATCTTGGCATGATGTTTTGAGCATGTTCTAGTGGTATTTGACAGTAGCTCAGTGATCATGTTTGTAGTGCTTGACATGTACATGCTTGCCATGCCCTTTGATGCCATGAAATGTTCATGTAGCATGTTGTATTGATGATTGCAAAGTGCCTAGTTGCTGTTTTGGGACAGATTGTTGTTATATCTTGTTTCATGTGTATGTGTTGAACCGTTGCTCCATTTTGAGCGTGCTCTATACGAAACTTGCTTGTTTTTGCATGTAGATGCATCGTATCATGTTGTATACATGTTTGGAGTGTGTTTGCTTGATGTTTGAATGCATCTTGCATCTTTGCCATCCTTAACTTGTTTTGCTCATATCTTCTAGGCCGTAGCTCCGAATTAAATGAACTTATATGTAACTTGACTAGATTTGTGTAGATCATCATGGTGCATGTTAACTTGTTGTTTAACAACTTTAAAATAAGGTTTGTTCAGATCTGGACCAATTTCGAAAATTGCATATGAGGACTTACTGGAATTGTTATATGTTGTTTCCGGCCTCTTTTAAACTTGCCTTGTGTGTTGTTCTTGTTTGCATCATCTCTTGCCATGTGTTGCATCATGTAGCCTTGTCATGCATCATTCTTGGTCGTGCATCATGTCTTGTTTATGTGTGGTGTGTTTACCATGTTGTTTGCTTCTTCTCGTTAGTTCATGTTTCGTTGCGTACGTGAGGATTCGTTCGTCTACGCTTGTTTGTCTTCGTGGCTTCTTCTTCTTCATGGACTCATTCTTCTTCCTTGCGGGATCTCAGGCAAGATGACCGTCACCTTGGATCTCATTACTAGCATTGCTATGCTAGTTGTCTTGATGCTATCGCTATATGTCGCGCTACCTATCAATTTGTTGTCAGCCCCTCCATGTTGCCATGAATCCTCTAACCTTTGACACCATCCTAGCAAACTATTGTATGGCTATGTTACCGCTTGCTCAACCCCTCTTATAGTGTTGTTAGTTGCAGGTCAAGATGAAGATTGCTCCATGTTGGAACTTGGATGTTGGAATATCACAATATCTATTACTATAATTAATGCACCTATATACTTGGCAATGGGTGGAAGGCTTGGCCTTTTGCTCGGTGTTTTGTTCCACTCATGCCGCCTTAAGAACCGATAAACCGGTGTTATGTTCCTTGAGTTTGCGTTCCTAACACGGTTGGGGGTTATGGAACCCCCTTGATAGTATGCTTTGAATAAAACTCCTCCAGCAAGGCCCAACTTTGGTTTTACCATTTGCCATAACTAAATAACTTGCATCGGGACTTTCCGGACCCCGAGGAAATAATCTACAACCCGGGCTAGTGCTCCTCATGAGTGTTGGTCCAAACTAGAGCACTTGGCGGGGCCGCCCCTTGGCAACTTGGGGTATCTGGCTCCCGTACGCATCGCTCATCCAGTCATGGGCTGAGACGAGATACACGCGGCTACTATCCGGGTGTCGGCACGTCGGGAGTTCTTGCTGGGCTTGTTTTACCATTGTCGAAATGTCTTGTGCACCGAGATTCCGAGTCTGATCGGGTCTTCCCTAAGATAAGGGTTTTTTACCTCTACTGATCATGAGAGCTTGTGATGGGCTAAGTTGGGACACCCCTCCAGGGTTATGATCTTTCGAAAGTCATGCCCGCGGTTATGTGGCAGATTGGAATTTGTTAATGTCCGGTTGTAGAAGACTTGACAGAGGATCCTAAATAAAACACACCTACCGTGTGAGTAACTGTGACCGTCTCTTTTCATTTTTAGAAGAGAACACGGTGGGGTTATGTTTGACTCGTAGGTAGTTCAAGATCACTTAGCGATCATTACTAGTTTGCGACCGTTTGCGTAGATGCTCATCTTATTCTAGTACTCGTAAGTTAGCCACCATACAATGCTTAGCCGCTGCTGCAACCTCACCACTTAACCTCTCCATACCCATTAAGATTTGCTAGTCTTGATACCCATGGTTATGGGATTATTGAGTCCTCGTGGCTCATAGTTACTACAACAACAGTTGCAGGTCCAGGTTACCAATGACTTGACGTGAGGGCGATGCTTACTTGTGTTGGAGTTCTTTCTTCTTCTTCTTCGCCAGTCTTGGGATAGGTTCCTGGTCGGCAGCCTGGGATAGCAGGATGGATGTCGTTGTGCTTTTCGTGTTTTCATACGTAGTCGGATGTCTTGTGTATGACGTGTTGTATTCATGTGGGAATTGTATGACTTGTATGTATCCCCATCTATTTATGTAATGGTACAATGTAATGATATCCATCTTGCTAAGTGCCCGAAATGCGGCTGTGCCCCAATCACGAAGTTATCACGTGATCGGGATAGAATCGCATCTTGGGCGTGACATTAAACCCCGACTAGTGCGCTCCCTACGGGAGTGAGATAAACACTGGGTTGAGGAGCTTGACTCCGTACTCTGGGGGTTGCGGACCACACCTAACCGGACAACCGGATACACACATTTTTTCATGGTATACGGCGCACAGGTTGTTCTGCCCTACGACAATATTCACAACTCTCCTCAAGTGTGTATGTACGAAGAGTGAGAGGCCGAGCTCGATCGGCAGGATGACCTTGACGTCCTTGAAGAGGAGCGTGATATCGCGCAAACTCGTTCCGCATTCTATCAGCAACATGACAAGCGATACTAGAGCAGATAAGTGCGGGCCAGAACATACAACGTTGGCGAACTCGTTTTGCGCCTCCCGGAGAAGAAAAAGGATAAGCTCAAACCAAGATGGGAGGGGGCCTTCATCATTGACGAAGTTCTCACCGGAGGAGCCTATCGCCTTCGAAATGCATCAGACAATCGCCTTGAGCCGAATCCATGGAATGCTGCTAGGCTCCGACGATTCTATGGATAGTCCGGTAGCACCTTTTATTTTTTATTTTTGACTAGGTTTCTTCCTGTGTTTTTCTTCCTCTTAAATTTTTGTTTTTTCCTTCCCAGAAAGTGTTCGGCTATACCGAACTGTTAGGGGTGAACATCTTTAAATGTATATACCTCAAGATACCTGGGGGCTTCTCTAAAGAAGCTTACTATTAAAGCTTGTTGCTTACATTATTTATGTCATTTGTTTCATACAGTCTCTTCGCCATTATATGCACCTCTATGACTTAAGTTTTTGCCAAGCTGGGTTGCCTGGCTCATGTGTTTATACCCTACTTTCCTGATTGTTCGGCTAGGGTGTAAGGGGAGCACCTCTGTGATTGTTACAACCGGGTAATCCGTACCTGCACCTCAGACGGGTGAAGCCGAAAGCTAGTGTTCTTAAGGGAATCATTGGTTGGCGAACAAATGACCAATTTCTTATTTGTACATAGTTTTTCAATATTAAGGGATAGGCTTCCTTTAATCCTATCTTTATGATCAAAGCCTAGGCATGCATAATTACGCATGCTGACCCAGGGAAAGGAACCCTTAATGGAACTATTCTCCCTAGAAGATGTTTCTTACGTTAAATAGTAATAAACATAACTCCCTGAATAAATTTTGTATGTTCAAGCAAAATGACCGGATTGCCTGGTTTTCGAACATACCGGGTGTTTACCACAAGTATAGTATCCGGAAACACTCCAACCTTTGGGTTCGGGAGGTTGAAGCCGAAGGCCTACCATGACAAAAAATTACAAGTTCGGTTGGAGATAAGTTTGATGATAAAGTACATTGCTACATGGAATCAAACGACTATTATGTATCTATGTCGTATTTAAGACTGTCTAAACCACAGTCTTCTTACGAATATTTGGCAGCTATCATTACTTGGTCATACACCAAGCTCACGGGAATCTCTTTTCCGTCTAGTCCACAAGGTCCAACTCGGGCCATATGATTCGGATCAAGCCCGGTATAGCGTGTTTTCACCATGGCCCAGGCCTCTCGTGCACCTTCTCGGCATGCCGACGCCTTCCATAGCTCAAAGCGACGCCGAGCTCCTTTGAATAAGTTCGCCAGATCCTCCATAATTTCTGGAGGAGAATCGGATGGCCATAAGGCTTTAGCCATGTTATTCATGGATTTCCGAACCCGCTCATGCACTTTGGAGAGCTCTTGTAGCACATCGCCTTGAAATCCGGATACTTCTCCTTCGGGCCACCCAGTTAACAAACCTACAAGAATAGCATTATGAAGCTTCGAAACGTCAGATAATATGAAAGCTAGTTCAAAGGTTATACTGAATATGCCGCCTTTTAACTTTTTATTTTTCCTTCAAGGCATCCGATAATTGGGCGCTTAGCTCCTTTATCTCTTCGGCTTGCTTGATCTTTTCATCCAACACTTTGTTCTTTTCCTCAATGGTCCGTGTTAATACATGCTGACCAGCTGCTTCTTGCCCCTCGACATGTTTTTTGTCCTCCTGGGCAGCCCTTAACTTCTCCTCCAGTTGATCTGACGATTCTGCCACTTAAAATACAACAATGTATGCTTAAACATCATTGATGGCGAAATCGTACTTTTCAGACACTATTCATCCTTACCATGAGGTCCCCTCATAGATTTCTTCAAGTCTTCCAGCTCGGTGGTGACAGCATTCAGCTTGGTCCGATTTTCTTCAAGCTCCTTGGACAACACGTCATTCTTTTCCTTGGGAAATTGCGGTCATAACGATCCTTAAATCAGTTGGGCCAATTGCTCCAAGTCTCGGGGCTACTGGCATATGCTTATTAAATTTACACATTCTTACCCGCATATTCTTTGAAAGCAGGTGAGTGGCGCCGGCAAGCCCGTCCCGAGTAGCTCGGATGTACGCATCCACGGAGCTGAGGGCGTTGAACGCCTCCTCAGTAAAGACTAGGTCATGCATGGCCTCTTTTCGTTGCTGATGATTCATTATGCTCTCCACTTTGGGATTCATGACTAATAAATTATCTGAATCCTCCTACGAAGGACAATCAGGCGCTACGTCCATATCGGCTCTTATCCTTGTTGATGAGCCCGGGGCCGGATTGATTGGTGATCGGCCAGCAAGGTTCTCGGATGCAGTTCGGCGTATGCTCCTTCTGAAATAAGATAGAAGGGAAAATGTAACAATCCAGTCTTGCATCAGGGCGCATACTGACAACTATACCTCTTCGATGAAGGAGGGGGGTCGACGGTGCCCACGGTTTCTTTTCGCTTCGAGGACTCACCCTGCGTAGGCACCGTCCCCCCTAGAAGATGCCCTTGATGCAGTGTGGCATGCCGAGCACCGCGCCTTTTGAGCATGAGTTAGTGCGGTGGGTGAGGCGCAAAGGGAAGGCTCTCTTTGAGAGGATGTCTCCTGGGTACTTACATTGGAGAAGGGAAGAAGGCCAGGATAATCGGCTACAATTGCCACTTATGTGCCATTGTGGCTCGCTGCTACCTCTTGAGCTTGCGTTGTATTCCCTCGAAGAGGAAAGGGAGATGCAGCACAGTAGCGTAAGTATTTCCCTCAGTTTTTGAGAACCAAGGTATCAATCCAGTAGGAGACAACGCGCCAGTCCGTCGCACCTGCACAAACAAATAAGAACTTCGCAGCCGATAAGGGGTTGTCAATCCCTTTACGGTCACTTACGATAGTGAGATCTGATAGAGATGATAATTTATATTTTTGGTATTTTTTATATAGAAACAGAAAGTAAAGAAAGAAAGAAAACAACGGCGGTAGAAATTGACGGGAAAGTAATATGATAGAGATAGACCCGGGGGCCATAGTTTTCTCTAGTGGCTTCTCTCATGATAGCGATATTCTACGACGCGTAAACAAATTATTGTCGAGCAACTGATAGAAAAGCGAATAATTATGAGACTATCTAGGCATGATCATTGTATCTAGGCATCACGTCCGAGACAAGTAGACCGACTCTTGCCTGCATCTACTACTATTACTCCACACATCGACCGCTATCCAGCATGCAACTAGTGTATTGAGTTCATACGAACAGAGTAACGCCTTAAGCAAGATGACATGATGTAGAGGGATAAACTCAAGCAATATGATGAAAACTCCATCTTTTTATCCTTGATGGCAAAAATTAAATACGTGCCTTGCTGCCCCTACTGTCACTGGGAAAGGACACCGCAAGATTGAACCCAAAGCCAAGCACTTCTCCCATTGCAAGAACTATAGATCTAGTAGGCCAAACCAAACCAATAATTTGAAGAGACTTGCAAGGATATTATGAGCACACATGAAAAGTTCAGAGAAGAACCAAATATCTTTCATAGATAACCTTGATCATAAACTCACAATTCATCGGATCTCGACAAACACACCGCAAAAAGAGATTACATCGAATAGATCTCCTCGAAGACCAAGGAGAACTTTGTATTGAGATCCCGAGAGAGAGAAGAAGCCATATAGATACTAGCTATGGACCCGAAGGTCTGTGGTAAACTACTCACAACTCATGGTGAGGGCGATGATGATGATGATGAAGGCCTCCGTGATGGATCCCCCTCCCGGAACAGGCTCCAAGATGGGATCTCCACGGGAACAGCAGCTACGCGGTGGAATTAGGGTTTTCTCTCTGTGTATGGAGTTTCTGGGGTACTTAGGCATATATAGGAGGAAGAGGGGCACCAGGGGCCACCGGGCCTGCCCTCGAGGCAGGAGGGCACGCCCTGGGAAGGGGGGCGCGCGCCCCACCCTCGAGGGTGGGCCCCCTGTCCTCTGGCTTGGCCCCGAAGTCTATCTCGCGTGATTTTCTCCAAAAATATCTCCTGTGAAGGTTTCATTCCGTTTGGGCTCCGTTTGATATTCCTTTTCTGCAAAACCCAGAAATAGGCAAAAAATAGCAATCTGGACTGGGCCTTTGGGTTAGTAGGTTAGTCCCAAAAATGGTATAAAAGTGAATGATAAAGCCCATTAAACATCTAAGACTTCATAAATAATAGCATGGAACAATCAAAAATTATAGATACGTTGGAGACGTATCAAGCATCCCCAAGCTTAATTCTTGCTCGTCCTCGAGTAGGTAAATGATAAAGAAAGAATTTTTTGATGTGGAATGCTAACCAATATAGTTTTTCAATGTAATTCTCTTAATTGTGGCATGAATGTTCAGATCTGAAAGATTCAAGATAAAAGTCTATATTGACATAAGAAATAACAATACTTCAAGCAATACTAAGAAAGCAATCACGTCTTCTCAAAATACTATGGCTAAAGAAAGTTATCCCTACAAAATCATATAGTGTTGGCTATGCTCCCTCGTTATCACACTAAATATTCATATCATGCACAACCCCGATTTCAGCCAAGCATTTGTTTTCATGCTCTATCTTTTCAAACCTTTCAACTTTCACGCAATACATGAGTGTGAGCCATGGACATAGCACTATGGGTGGAATAGAGGTGGTTGTGGAGAAGACAAAAAGAGGGATATAGTCTCACATTGACTAGGCGTATCAACGGGCTATGGAGATGCCCATCAATAGATATCAATGTGAGTGAGTAGGGATTGCCATGCAACGGATGCACTAGAGCTAAATATGAGTGAAAGCTCAACAAAAGAAACTAGTGGGTGTGCATCCAACTTGCTTGCTCATGAAAACCTAGGGCATTTGAGGAAGCCCATCGTTGGAATATACAAGCCAAGTTCTATAATGAAAATTCCCACTAGTATATGAAAGTGACTAATCATGAGACTCTCTACAATGAAGATCATGGTGCTACTTTGAAGCACAAGTGTGGAAAAAGATAGTAGCATTGTCCCTTCTATCTTTTCTCTCATTTTTTTGGAGGGGCTTTCTCATTTTATTTTTTATTATTCGCCCCTCTCTATATTTTTTTGGGCCATCTCTTTTTTTATTGGACTTTCCTCACACGGGACAATGCTCTAGTAATGATGGTCATCACACTTTTTATTACAACTCGATATTACAACTCGATACTACAACAAGTATGACTCTACATGAATGCCTCCGGCGGTGTATCGGCATAAGCAATGAATCATGTGTGACATGTATGAAAAATTATGCATGGTGTCTTTGCCACAACTACTATGTCAACTACATGATCATGCATGGCACTATGACAATATGATGCGTGTCATATGAACGGAACGGTGGAAAGTTGCATGGCAATATATCTCGGAATGGCTATGGAAATGCCATGATAGGTAGGTATGGTGGCTATTTTGAGGAATAATATGGTGGCTGTTTAGAGGAAGGATATATAGTGGGTTTATGGCATCGGCGAAAGTTGCGCGGTACAAGAGAGGCTAGCAATGGTGGAAGGGTGAGAGTGTGTATAATCCATTGACTCAACATTAGTCATAAGAACTCATATACTTATTGCAAAAATCTACGAGTCATCAAAACAAAGCAATCAACGCATGCCCCTAGGGGGGAGGTTGGTGGGAGTTAACCATCGCACGCCCCCGACCTCCACACAAAGGTTGACACTCTACAAATACATCATGCTTTAACTTAGTCACACAACGGTTCACCATACGTGCATGCTACGGAATCACCAACCTTAACACAAATATTTCTCAATTTCATAATTACTCCACTAGCATGACTCTAATATCACTATCCTCATGTCTCACAACAATTATCAAGCATCCAACATCTCTTTCTACTCAATGCACTAGATGTGAATATTTTTACTACATTGACGTTTGATGTTTATCATGTGAAGACTAGTTTATTTAGCCTAAACACTTTACCATGCTGTTTTAATAGACTCTCAAATATATCTAAGTGAAGCATGAGAGTTCAACAATTTCTACAAAATATTACCACCACCGTGCTCTAAAAGATATAAGTGAAGCACTAGAGCAAAAACTATTCAACTCAAAAGATATAAGTGAAGCATATAGAGTGTTCTAACAATTTCTAGGGAATATTTAACTCTCTCAAATAGGTGTGTCCAGCAAGGATGATTGTGGCAAACTAACAAGCAAATACTCAAATTATACAAGACGCTCCAAGCAAAACACATAACATGTTGCGAATAAAAATATAGCTCCAAGTATAGTTACCGATGGATGAAGACGAAAGAGGGGATGCCTTCCCGGGGCATCCCCAAGCTTAGGCTTTTGATTATCTTGAATTTACTTGGGGTGTCATGGGCATCCCCAATCTTAGGCCTTTGCTACTCCTTGTTCCATAGGCCATCAAAGCAATACTCAAAACTTGAAAACTTCACAACACAAAACTTAGACAAAAATTCTCGCGAGCTCCGTTAGTAAGAGAAAGCAACCACCACTCAAGGGTACAGCAAGGAATTCATTCATTGTTTATATTGGTGTTAAACCTACTGTACTCCAAGTTCTCTATGGTTCATATCCTCCAATATTACTCATAGATGCAACGGAATAAGCAAACAACACACGAAAAACAGAATCTGTCAAAAACAGAATAGTCTGTAGTAATCGGCTGGGTTCGCCTACTTATGGAATGATGGCTTCTCGCCCCTCGTTGGTTACCCCAAGTGGAAGGTTTGATATGCAGTGTAGCGGAAGTTTTCCCTTGGCAAAGATACCAAGGATCGATTTCCCCTGAGACTCCAAGGTTCAACAAGAAGGTGTCAACTGCTAACGGCGCCAGATACTTAGCAATCAACTTGGACCTGCACACAGATACAAATAACTTTGCTCCCAACGAGTACAGAGAGGTTGTCAATCCCTCCGGCCTTGTCGTTTACAAAGGATCAAACACAAGAGATAATAGTGATAGATATTGCTGCAACTAGTAAGTAAAAGCAGAAAGTAAATAGTGGATGTGATCAGTGATGGTAATATGGACCGGGGTCCCATGATGTTCACTAGTGATGTCTCTCTCCCAAAAGACGATAAAACAGCTATGTGAGGTAAACGAATTACAGCTGGGCAATTGACAGAATTATGTGCGCAAACCAATGCTAACTATGTTGCAAGAAAGGTAAAGGTTCAAAGCATGGGCGGTACGCCAAGGTAAGTAGACCGAAATCCATCTGCATCTACTACTAATCATCCACCTTGAGATATCTATCCAGAACATCTCGCTGGTATTAAGTTGTGAGTCCCACCCATAGTGTAAACTCAAAGCAACAAACAACTGCATTAAAAGAACTTTGCGTAAAGTAAACAATCCTTGCACCCGTGAGTACAAGCACCGTTGTTTTCCCCCTTGTGGCAACAGCACATCCCCTAGACTCATGTTTCTGTCACTCAAGCTAGTCATCGAGGGGCATGAACCCACAATCAAGCATAACGTTCCCTCTTGGAGTTACTACCTACTAATTGGCCAAAGCAATAAATAGCAACGGAGAACATGCAAGAATTACTCAAGAACATAAATATAAAAGAGGTAAATCAAATATATTACTCACACACAATCTGAACATAATCTCACAATCCGTCGGATCCCAGCAAACTCAACAGAGCAACAGCATAAGGATTAGATATGTGCCTCGATCATGTAGGGCAGCTCACGAGGTCTAATTAGTGAAGCACAAAGAGGGGAGGAGAACATCACATAGCTACTGGTCATGGACCCATGGTCCAAGGGAGACTACTCACAACTCATCCGAGAGGCGTCCATGGTGGTGGAGAGGCTCCCGGTGGTGGTTCTCCCCTCCGGCAGGGTGCCGAGAAGAGTTCTTCTGGCGCTCCCGATCTTGGAAGCGCGGCGGCGGCGGAACAGAGATGAGATCGCGAAAAAGGGTTCCGTCCTCGAGGGTTTCGGGACGCGTGTTAAATATATGCCAAAGGAGGGCATCAGCGGAGGCCTGGGGGGCC
>LR738715.1:204242203-204256194 GCA_902687465.1 Secale cereale | reverse complement strand
CCCCCCGGCGCGGCCAGGAGGGGGGCCGCGCCACCAGGGCGCCTGGAGCCCTGGTGGCCCCCCTCCGGCCCTACTTCGGCCGTGTGGAAGCTTCCGGAACGCTGATTTTTTATATAATTTTTCCGGGATTTTTCTGGCAGTTTTCGTGACGGGAAAACCTGAAATACAAAAACAGCAGAAAACAAAAACTGGCACTGGGGTGCACTGAGTTAATAGGTTAGTCCAAATATGATCAAAAGTGTATGGAAGTGTATAAATAACATAGCAATATCACCCAAAAGAGGCATGGAGCAAGCAGAAATTATAGATACGTTTTAGACGTATCAACATCCCCAAGCTTAATTCCTGCTCGTCCTCGAGTAGGTAAATGATAACAAGAATAATTTCTGTGGTGACATGCTATTAACCATATAAGGATTTTTCATAGTCATATGACAAAAGCTTACTGACACAATGAATCTGTAGTAATTAAGTTGCCTCATGAGAAAATCACAAAGAACTGAAAGTTTTACAATATGATACTGAAATACTCAAAATATTTGTAATGAGCATGGTGCGCAAATATGATAAAGTGGTATCTCGCTTGCCCCCTTTAGTGAAGCAAAACATAAATGCAGGAGCACCTCCAAGGTTTAAGTGACGACTAGATACAATGATTTCAGAATAAACGATATCACAATCATGCAAAAGACAATGCTACTTTGGGACAATGCACATTACACTCAGAATGACAATCATGCTCTTAATAGTTGGTGCTTTAAAAGAAGGCGGAGACTCTCGAACCGTGGCTTTTGTTGGCAAGGTTGAAAACCCGTGGTCGGAAACAAAAACAAAACATGTACCAGAGCTCTTGGTTTTAAAAACAGAGGTAATAATTATTTTTTTAGATTATCCATGTTCCGTCAACGAATGCTAGCATATAACTCAATCACTTCTTGAGATGGACAAGTTTCGAGGAACGGCTCCCGAATGAGGACGATCACATCCTCTTAATCTCCTTTGTTTATCACTGCCAAAGTTTTCTGATTTCTCATGAACAAAGCGTGAAGGAGGGTTTGTTTGTTATATTATTTTTTAGCCGGGCGCACTATTTGCTAGTTCCTTCTCGTATTATAGGTTTGCACATTAGACATGCAATCCCGGGGTGAAGCTTGTCCAACTTAAAAAGATCATGAATTAACTACTACTTCCTCATGAACTAAAACAGAGGCACAAAAGAGAAATGCTTTTTTGAATAATTTCGAGATGGTACATGAAAGTCTTCGTTAGGAATGGCAGGTAAATACCATGTATAGGAAGGTATGGTGGACTCATATGGCATAACTGGTTTAAAAGAATTTGGATGCACAAGCAGTCAGTCCGCTTAGTACAGGCGAAGGTTAGCAAAAGACTGGGAGCGACCAACTAAAAGAGCAATGACGGTCATAATCATGCAGAGCGACAAAGCAACATTGAATCAGGCATGGAAGTTATATCGCTACTCAGAAACTAAAGATCATCAAGGCTTGATAGACTTTCTTTACAGTCTTAAATATGCGTGAGCATACGCCAAGTCAATCAAAATAAATTCTTGAAGGAAGATATCACTAAACCATACCACATCATAGGCAAACAAATCATGTTGGTACCTCAATAACACATTGAGAACCCCCCCCCCAGCTATTTGAGACTAACCATAAGAAAACATGAACTACTAAGCATCATTATGCACATAGCATTTTTATCATAGACATATCGACCAGTGCGACAGAAGCCAACTCTCTTAATAAGATAAGCATGATAACTAAAGAGAGTTCCAGCGACCAACTAAACAAAAGCTCTTTAAAAAGATAAGCATGAGAACTAAGAGCTAAACATGATGGTAGCTATTGAAAGACAAAGAACACACACAGCAAAGATATACATGAAAATTCTATGTTATGTTCTAGGTTGAAGTGGAGCGTGTTTCTCTCCCACACAAAGAAAGCTGAGTTCCAACTCGTTATAAAAAGCAAGCAAAGCTAAAGAAAACTAAAAAGGAAACTAAAAGCAAGACGCTCCAAGCATAGCACATAACACATGAAGTGATAAAAATATAGTGGAACGAAAGACGAACTAATAATGTTGATGGAGAAGGGGATGCACGGGGGGCATCCCCAAGCTTAGATGCTTGAGTCTTCTTGAATATTTCTTGGGGGTGCATGGGGGCATCCCCAAGCTTGAGCGTTTGACACTCCTGAATCTTTTTATCATCTTCCCTCGCACACTTGAAAACTCCCTTCATACATAACTCATCATAATCTGATTAGCGAGGTTAGTACCCTTAATAAAATAATTGTTCCTTGCTGGAAATAAGGATATTCTTGAAGGTCTACTGTTTCTCAAGATTGCCAAAAGGTTTTTGCAAAGAAAAAGCAAGCTCAAGGTTTGCAAAATGAAGGAAAGGCAAAACAGGACAGAATCTGTGAAAAACAGACCAGCACGTAGTAAATGATTTTTTCGGGGCACTTCTGCAACTCTAATCAAAAAACTCAGAACAGACGCCCGAAAGACAATTGTATAGAGCACGCTGTCAAAAAAATTAAGACCAAAAAGATGATCTGGTGATTTTATACTAATTTTTCTGTCCAAGGACAGAATCTGTTTCCTGGACAGCACGTCACAACTTTTGAACTTTCTTGCAATCAGAGGCTACACTTGGCACAAAGATGAAAAGTAAAGATACAATGATGATGCTACTGTAGTAACAAACATCAAGACCACTAAAAACTGAAAGAACAAACTGAAAGCAAAGATAACAAGGGTTGTCTCCCTAGAGCTCTTTCTTTATAGCCATAAAGATAGGCTTAAGACTTTAATGATGCTCTCGTAGGAATAAGAGTTGAAGAACAAAAGAGAGCATCAAGGAGCAAATACCAAACACATTTAAGCCTAACATGCTTCCTATGCATAGGAATATTGCAATAGAATAATTCATTGAAGCACAAAGCAACTAGCATAGGAAGGCAAAACAAGCATAACTTCAAAATATTCACCATAAAGAGAGGAAACTTCTTATTATTAAGATATCTAGAACCAAGACTCCCTCTCTCATTATAAATTTCAGTGGCATCATGGATGAACTCAACAATATAACTATCACATAAGGCATTATTTCCATGATCCAAAAGCATAAAAGTGTCATTACTCTTCATATAAGCAAAATCTTTCTTATTAGGAATAGTGAGAGTAAGACTATCATAACCATCATGGTAATCATTGTATTTAGGAGGCATATTATCATCAAAGTAAATTTTCTCCTCAAAAGTTGGGGGACTAAAAATATCATGTTCATCAAACGTGTCATCCCCAAGCTTAGAGCTTTCCATGTCATTAGCAATATTGATATTCAAAGAAAGCATACTAATAACATCACCACCATCATGATTGTTATGCAAATAATAAAGTTCCATAGGTTTTTTAATTTTCTCTTCAAACACATCATGTCCCAAAGCAAGGTAGAGCTTATAAAGCTCTCTCATATTTTTGTTGTTTTCCATTAAGCAAAACTAGTGAAAAGACATAAAGAAAACTGAAAGGTAAACTAACAAGACTAAAAAGCAAAGAAAAAAGATAGCATGCAACTCCCCTATCTTGAAGAGTGGAGTCCCCGGCGACGGCGCCAGAAAACTTAACTTGATGGCTTCTCGCCCCTCGTTGGTTACCCCAAGTGGAAGGTTTGAGATGCAGTGTAGCGGAAGTTTTCCCTTGGCAAAGATACCAAGGATCGATTTCCCCTGAGACTCCAAGGTTCAACAAGAAGGTGTCAACTGCTAACGGCGCCAGATACTTAGCAATCACCTTGGACCTGCACACAGATACAAATAACTTTGCTCCCAACGAGTACAGAGAGGTTGTCAATCCCTCCGGCCTTGTCGTTTACAAAGGATCAAACACAAGAGATAATAGTGATAGATATTGCTGCAACTAGTAAGTAAAAGCGGAAAGTAAATAGCGGATGTGATCAGTGATGGTAATATGGATCGGGGTCCCATGATGTTCACTAGTGATGTCTCTCTCCCAAAAGACGATAAAACAGCTATGTGAGGTAAACGAATTACAGCTGGGCAATTGACAGAATTATGTGCGCAAACCAATGCTAACTATGTTGCAAGAAAGGTAGAGGTTCAAAGCATGGGCGGTACGCCAAGGTAAGTAGACCGAAATCCATCTGCATCTACTACTAATCATCCACCTTGAGATATCTATCCAGAACATCTCGCTGGTATTAAGTTGCGAGTCCCACCCATAGTGTAAACTCAAAGCAACAGACAACTGCATTAAAAGAACTTTGCGTAAAGTAAACAATCCTTGCACCCGCGAGTACAAGCACAGTTGTTTTCCCCCTTGTGGCAACAGCACATCCCCTAGACTCATGTTTCTGTCACTCAAGCTAGTCATCGAGGGGCATGAACCCACAATCAAGCATAACGTTCCCTCTTGGAGTTACTACCTACTACTTGGCCAAAGCAATAAACAGCAACGGAAAACATGCAAGAATTACTCAAGAACATAAATATAAAAGAGGTAAATCAAATGTATTACTCACACACAATCTGAACATAATCTCACAATCCATCGGATCCCAGCAAACTCAACATAGCAACAGCATAAGGATTACATATGTGCCTCGATCATGTAGGGCAACTCACGAGGTCTAATTAGTGAAGCACAAAGAGGGGAGGAGAACATCACATAGCTACTGGTCATGGACCCATGGTCCAAGGGAGACTACTCACAATCATCCGAAAGGCGTCCATGGTGGTGGAGAGGCTCCCGGTCGTGGTTCTCCCCTCCGGCAGGGTGCCGGGAAGAGTTCTCCTGGCGCTCCCAATCTTGGAAGCGCAGCGGCGGCGGAACAGAGATGAGATCGCGAAAAAGGGTTCCGTCCTCGAGGGTTTCGGGACGCGTGTTAAATATATGCCAAAGGGGGGCATCAGCGGAGGCCTGGGGGGCCCAGGCGCCCCCCGGGCGCGGCCAGGAGGGGGGCCGCGCCACCAGGGCGCCTGGAGCCCTGGTGGCCCCCCTCCGGCCCTACTTCGGCCGTGTGGAAGCTTCCGGAACGCTGGATTTTTATATAATTTTTCCGGGATTTTTCTGGCAGTTTTCGTGACGGGAAAACCTGAAATACAAAAACAGCAGAAAACAGAAACTGGCACTGGGGTGCACTGAGTTAATAGGTTAGTCCAAATATGATCAAAAGTGTATGGAAGTGTATAAATAACATAGCAATATCACCCAAAAGAGGCATGGAGCAAGCAGAAATTATAGATACGTTTTAGACGTATCATGGAACTCCAACAAATTAAATATAAATTGGTAAATTTGCGCAATTTGTCTACCAATCAGCATCAAAAAGAATCAACTAAAAATCACGCTCCAGTAAAATCTTAAGACTACTTTAGCGAGCGCTAACGATTCTGTTTTTCACAGCAAGATCATATAAACTTCACACAAGTCTTACCAAAGGTTCTACTTGGAACAAACACTAAACAAAACATGAAAACACATCTAATCAGAGTGTAGATGCAATATTTATTCCCTAACAGCAACAAAAACAAAAAACAAAAAATTGGGTTGCCTCCCAACAAGCGCTATTGTTTTACGCCTCTAGCTAGGCACGATACAAGATAGATCTAGGTATTGCCATCTTTGGAAGGCAATCCATAAGTGGCTCTCATGATAGATTCATATGGTAATTTGATTTTCTTTCTAGGAAATTGTTCCATGCATTTCCTTAACGGAAATTGGAATCTAATATTTCCTTCCTTCATATCGATAATTGCACCAATCGTTCTAAGGAAAGGTCTACCAAGAATAATAGGACATGAAGGATTGTAATCTATATCAAGAACAATGAAATCTACGGGCACATAATTCCTATTGGCAACAATAAGAACATCATTAATTCTTCCCATAGGTTTCTTAATAGTGGAATCCGCAAGATGCAAATTCAAAGAACAATCATCAAGCTCATGGAAACCTAGCAAATCACACAAAGTTTTTGGGATAGTGGAGACACTTGCACCCAAATCACACAAAGCATAGCATTCATGATCTTTTATTTTTATTTTTATAGTAGGTTCCCATTCATCATAAATCTTTCTAGGTATAGAAACTTCCAACTCAAGTTTTTCTTCATAAGATTGCATCAAAGCATCAACTATATGTTTAGTGAAAGCTTTATTTTGACTATAAGCATGCGGAGAATTTAGCACGGATTGCATCAAGGAAATACAATCAATCAAAGAGCAATTATCATAATTAAATCCCTTAAAATCAAAAGTAGTGGGTTCATCACTATGCAAAGTTTTAATCTCTTCAATCCCACTTTTAGCAATTTTAGCATCAAGATCTAAAAACTCCGAATCAATGGGACACCTTAAAGCAGAATCATCTCCAATCCTATTCTCATCAAGATTAATACTAGAAAACAAGGATCTAATAGGTGACACATCAATAACTTTCAGATCTTCATCTTTATTTTCACGATAACCCAAAGAGCCCGATCTAATATAATCTTCTTTTTTAGCACGCATTCTAGCGGTTCTTTCTTTGCATTCATCAATGGAAATTCTCATGGCTTTGAGAGACTCATTGATATCATGCTTAGGCGGGATAGTACTAAGTTTCAAAGAATCAACATCAAGAGTAATTATATCCACACTTCTAGCCAATTCATCAACTTTAAGCAATTTCTCTTCAAGCATAGCATTGAAATTCTTTGCGAGATCATAAACTCCGTAACACTAGTTTCAAATTCAGAAGGCATCTTTCCATAAGAGTTGTTGTAGGAATTGCCAAAATTATTAGAGGAATTACTAGGAAAAGGCCTAGGATTAAAATTACCTCTATAAGCATTATTACCAAAATTATTCCTACCAACAAAATTCACATCCAAAGATTCATTGTTATTCTCAATCAAAGTGGACAAAGGCATATCATTAGGATCAGAAGAAGCACTCTTAGCAGCAAACAATTTCATAAGTTCATCCATCTTTCCACTCAAAACACTAATTTCTTCGATAGCATGCACTTTTTTACTAGTAGATCTTTTAGTGTGCCATTGAGAATAATTAACCATAATATTATCTAGGAGTTTGGTAGCTTCTCCTAAGGTAGTTTCCATGAAAGTGCCTCCGGCGGCCGAATCTAAAAGATTTCTAGAAGCAAAATTCAAGCCAGCATAAAAGTTCTGAATAATCATCCATAGATTCAAACCATGTGTAGGGCAATTACGTATCATTAATTTCATTCTCTCCCAAGCTTGTGCAACATGCTCATGATCTAGTTGCTTAAAATTCATAATATCGTTTCTGAGAGAGATGATCTTAGCAGGAGGGAAATACTTAGAGATAAAAGCATCTTTGCACTTATTCCATGAAACAATACTATTTCTAGGCAAAGAGGAGAACCAAGTTTTAGCATGATCTCTAAGTGAAAACGAAAATAACTTCAATTTAACAATATCGTTATCTGTATCCCTCTTCTTTTGCATATCACACAAATCAACAAAGTTTTTTAGATGGGTAGCGGCATCTTCACTAGGAAGGCCGGAGAATTGATCTTTCATGACAAGATTCAACAAAGCAGCATTGATCTCACAAGATTCAGCATCGGTAATAGGAGCAATCGGAGTGCTAATAAAATCATTGTTGTTGGTATTGGAGAAGTCACACAATTTGGTATTGTTCTAAGCCATAGTGACAAGAAAGCAATCCAACACACACAAGCAAACAAGAAGCAAGCGAACGAGAAACACACGGCGGAACAAGGGTGAATAAAACGGCAAAGGTGAAGTGGGGGAGAGGAAAACGAGAGGCAAATAAATGTAATGCGAAGGATAAGGGTTTGTGATAGGTACTTGGTATATGACTTTTGCGTAAGCCTCCCCGGCAACGGCGCCAGAAATTCTTCTTGCTACCTCTTGAGCTTGCGTTGTATTCCCCCGAAGAGGAAACGGAGATGCAGCACAGTAGCATAAGTATTTCCCTCGGTTTTTGACAACCAAGGTATCAATCCAGTAGGAGACCACGCGCCAGTCCCTCGCACCTGCACAAACAAATAAGAACTTCGCAGCCAACGCAATAAGGGGTTTTCAATCCCTTTACGGTCACTTACGATAGTGAGATCTGATAGAGATGAAAATTTATATTTTTGGTATTTTTGATATAGAAACAGAAAGTAAAGAAAGCAAATAAACAACAGCGGCAGAAATTGACGGGAAAGTAATATGATAGAGATAGACCCGGGGGGCATAGTTTTCTCTAGTGGCTTCTCTCATGATAGCGATATTCTACGGCAGGTAAACAAATTACTGTCGAGCAATTGATAGAAAAGCGAATAATTATGAGACTATCTAGGCATGATCATTGTATATAGGCATCACGTCCGAGACAAGTAGACCGACTCCTGCCTACATCTACTACTATTACTCCACACATCGACCGCTATCCAGCATGCATCTAGTGTATTGAGTTCAAACGAACAGAGTAACGCCTTAAGCAAGATGACATGATGTAGAGGGATAAACCCAAGCAATATGATGAAAACCCCATCTTTTTATCCTCGATGGCAACAATACAATACGTGCCTTGCTGCCCCTACTGTCACTAGGAAAGGACACCGCAAGATTGAACCCAAAGCCAAGCACTTCTCCCATTGGAAGAACTATAGATCTAGTAGGACAAACCAAACCAATAATTCGAAGAGACTTGCAAGGATATTATGAGCACACATAAGAAGTTCAGAGAAGAACCGAATATCTTTCATAGATAACCTTGATCATAAACTCACAATTCATCGGATCTCGACAAACACACCGCAAAAAGAGATTACATCGAATAGATCTCCTCGAAGACCGAGGAGAACTTTGTATTGAGATCTGGAGAGAGAGAAGAAGCTATCTAGATACTAGCTATGGACTCGAAGGTCTGTGGTAAACTACTCACAACTCATGGTGAGGACGATGATGATGATGATGAAGGCCTCCATGATGGATCCCCCTCCCGGAACAGGCGCCAAGATGGTATCTCCATGGGAACAGCAGCTACGGCGGTGGAATTAGGGTTTTCTCTCTGTGTATGGAGTTTCTCGGGTACGTAGGCATATATAGGAGGAAGAGAGGCACCAGGGGCCATCGGGCCTGCCCTCGAGGCAGGGGGGCGCGCCCTGGGAAGGGGGCGCGCCCCCCCACCCTCGAGGGTGGGTCCCTGTCCTCTGGTTTGGCCCCGAAGTCTATCTCGCGTGATTTTCTCCAAAAGTATCTCCTGCGAAGGTTTCATTCCGTTTGGGCTCCGTTCGATATTCCTTTTCTGCAAAACCCTGAAATAGGCAAAAAACAACAATCTGGACTGGGCCTTTGGGTTAGTAGGTTAGTCCCAAAAATGGTATAAAAGTGAATGATAAAGCCCATTAAACATCTAAGACTTCATAAATAATAGCCTGGAACAATAAAAAATTATAGATATGTTGGAGACGTATCACTCGCCTGGTAGAAAACTCCGTCAGTGAGTTCTATGAATATATCTGGATCCTCTTCAAATATGGGATCTTTGTCGCGAGCATGGTCCTCTAGCTGTGGGGCAGGGCAATGAACCACCTCGATCACCTTCCTCCATGTCTATTGTAAATAGTCGAATATAGTTTGATCAACACATCTCGGTGAAGAGGTTGAATAACGCTAGCAATCAAAAAAACTTACCCGGTCAATGGTGTTATACATGGAAAAACCTTCCCGACATTTTGAACGGACGAAGTGTTCCTTCTCCCCCTTATAAAGATCTATTAAGATGGAAGGCAAGGCCATCGGGGTATCCGGACCCACGCGCTTGTAGCGAGATGCGTCGTCCTGCCCGTTGTAGTGCCACATGGGAAACCCTCTGGATTGAAGTGGTTGAACACATCACTTTATCGCAATGGCCATAACTTCAATTATTGTGAGTTCGGAGTGGGCAAGTACTTTGATCTTGCTGACTAGCCTCTTAATTTCCTCACTATCTCCTTGCTTGGGGCTTCGGGGCGCTAGTTGAAGCGTTTCTTCAAAGGAGCACTGGAGAATTCAGGAAGACCATGTCGAACTGGGTCCGGAAGAGCAACATCTTCAATGTAACCACTCTGAGATCCACTCTTCGGGTCCCTTTTTGGGAGTGCCGGACAGGTAACCTATTCATGTTATACGCCATACTTTGGCGCCGCCCATCTCGAATATGGATCCCTTTTGGGAGCGAGGGACGAGGCAAAAGAACTTTCTCCATAGTTCAAAATGGGCTTCGCGGCCTAAAAATAGCTTGCAAAGAGCAATGAGACCCGCGATATGCAGTATAGAACCTGGCGTGAGGTTATGCAGTTGGAGCCCATAAAACTCACAAAAACCTCTGAGGAAGGGGTGAATTGGAAATCCTGCACCTCTCAGAAGCAAAGATACGAAGCACACGCGCTCCTCTTCGCTGGGGTTGGGAAAGTTTTCCACCAGAGCCTCGCCGTCAATTGAAGCTAATCTAGCCCGACGGAGACTAGATCCGCACAAGGAAGATATCCCTCCGTCTGAAGTCTATTCAACTGGGAATGGGATACCAAGCAGCTTCCCCAGACGCCTGCTTGAGGGCCATGGGAGCGCGAGGAGGAGCCGAGAGTGCTTGCCATGTTTGGAGGATTTTTCGTGGTTTGCTATAGGGGTTTCTGCGCGGTCTGGAAGGTTGTGTGAGATCCAATCTCTTTAAATAGACGCCATCTTTATGCGGCTAAGGTTTTGTTTGTAAAAAGTACATGGACTGTTCGCATTCGTCTGACACATGGAAGTCGAGGCGATGACGGGAAGGAATCATCAAGGCGGGGTATAAAAGTCAGAACCGAACTATCATTGTTCCGAAGTATAACGAAGAACCTGCCTTGCAAGGTCGAAGACATGAAGCCGAATACTACCTCGTCATTGAAGGCAAGTTCGGGGGCTACTGAGGGAGTCTTGGATTTGGGGTTCCTCGGGTGTCCGGACTACTGAAGGTGGGCCGGACTGATGGGTCATGAAGATAGAAGCAAAAGATCATCCCACATGTCCGAGTAGGACTCCTATGTATGTAGCAAGGCAAAATTGATGTTCGGATGTAATGATTCCTTCCTCCTCAAGTCATCTATGTACAACCCTAGTCCCCCTCCGGTGTGTATATAAGCCGGAGGTTTTAGTCCATGGAGGCTAACAGAATAATCATAGGCTAGACATCTAGGGTTTAGCCATTACGATCTCGAGGTAGATCAACTCTTGTAATCTCCATATCCATCAAGATAATTCAAGAAGGAAGTAGGGTATTACCTCCATCGAGAGGGCCTGAACCTGGGTAAACATCGTGTCCTTGTTTCCCCCCTGTTACCACCGATCCTTAGATACACAGCTTGGCCCCCCTACCTGAGATCTGCCAGTTTTGACACCGACAACACGCGCGGATGGGGTCACGATGGCTGCCATTCGTGCTGACCCCCAGATCTTGGAGGAGCACCTCGTCGTCGAGGCCACTGTTGACGCCTCGCGCGCCGATGTCGCGATGCGGTTGGCTGCTTTAAACGATAGTTCGTGGTGTTTTCTCGAGGCCACCCTCGGTGCCTTCGACGAAGACTACGAGGTGTTTTTTCAGCATACACGTGCTTACCTCGACTCAAGAGCCAGCAGGTTGGTGCCCAGAGAGGCTTAGGCAACTCACCACTATGACGAGGGCACACACGATGTGGAGGCCTCGCCCTCTTCCATGTCCAAGGAGTCAATCATCATCGATATCTCCGACGATGAGGAGTAGCTTGTCTTATTAGCTCACTATAAGGACCCATGTTCAGTTTGCTAGCTATGCCGGTTAAGCATGCTCAGTTTACCCATTGTGTGTGCTCCTCCTTCCTTTCCTTAACAAATTCTAGTGAATTATGCTATCTAATTTTACCATGCAATCTGTTGCTCTAGTGTATATGTTCTATATGTCGTGCAATGTGGTGCTCACTTATTAACTGTTTGGTTAATTAGTTGTCATCTTCAGTTAACTGTTTATTTCAATTATGCAAATGTGATGTTCAGTTCTTCAGGCTGCAATTTTGTATTGTATTCCATGTGAGAAATAAATCGAAATTATCTTTTTACAAAATACATGAGAAACAAATACAATTGCTATATTTCCAAGTTGTCAAGCATGCTTGGTTTGGTTAACTGTCTGATCTTCTAGTATGTTATACATTGTGCAATGTGCTGCTCAGTTAACGTTTGGTTCATTTGTTATGGTATTTAGTTAACTGTTTGGTTCAATTCTGCAATGCGATGTTTAATTGTTGTGGGTGCATTCTGTTATGGTATACCATGTGAGAAATAAATCGAATTTGGTTGTACTAAATACATGAGAAACAAATACAATTGCTATATTTCCAAGTTGTTAAGCATGCTTGGCTTGGTTAACTATCTGATCTTCTATTAGGAGTATGTTATATTGTGCAATGTGGTGCTCAGTTAACGTTTGGTTCATTTGTTGTGGTGTTTAGTTAACTGGTTGGTTCAATTCTGCAATGCGATGTTCAATTGTTGTGGGTGCATTTTGTTATTGTATACCATGTGAGAAATAAATTGAATTTGGTTGTACTAAATACATGAGAAACAAATATGCATTGCTATATTTCCAAGTTGTTAAGCATGCTTGGTTTGGTTAACTGTCTAATCTTCTATTAGGAGTATGTTATATTGTACAATGTGGTGCTCAGTTAATGTTTCGTTCATTTGTTGTGGTGTTTAGTTAACTGCTTGGTTCAATTCCTCAATGCGATGTCCAATTATCATGGGACGAATTTTGTATTGTTGTGCATGTGAGGAATAAATCGAATTTGGCTGCACTTACATGAGAAACATATACAACTGTTACATTTCTTAGTTCTTAGTCATGCTTGGTTTGGATAAATGGGTTTTCCACGTGGCTTGAATTAATCTGATGAATCTACAATGTGCTTATTTTTCATCAACATATTTTACTAATAGCATGCGAACCCTCACTTAACCTGATGACTAACTACCTTATATATGTTGCAGGGAAACAATGGGAAGAACTAAGGTTTACAATCGAGGTTAGTACATGCATGGTTCTTTGTCTAATAGCACATTATTGTGCAATTGCAGGAACCATTCTAATATTTAGGTTTTTAACAATTTGGTCATGCACATGTAGGTCCCGCTATTAGAGGTTTTGACCCACCGTTTGACCCTTTTTGCATATGGGGAAATGAGTTGTCCATGAATATTAGTCAAGTCAAGAAACTCAGAAAGATTGTTAGGATAAAGAAATTAGCGACAAAAAACAACAAGATCTTTGTCTGCACAATGAAGAAGACATCAGTTCACTACAAGATGATACTAACTATTATACCTTGTCTTATTTATTCCTTTGCCCCATTTCCAATATAGAGAAGATGTTTATGCACATTGTCAGGGATATTATTACCAGGTATAAACCTCCCAGGAGGGGCCGGTTTATGTTATCAAGATTATTTTATCAAAGGCCCAGCGGAGTATGGAGTAGGAGATTTTTAGCCCAAGAGGTTTGGAGCCCAAGTTAGGGCCCATTATTTGTAAACCGTCATACTATGTAACTTGGGATCTAAGATAGAAAGAATAGAGACCGAGGCGGACACGTTTATGAGCCGGCCTCGGGACTCTGTAAACCGGACCGGGCATCACGTCTTATATAAAGGGACGACCCGGCGACGGTTCAAGATAGAGAACAATAGCTCAAGACACGAGCAAAGAGGATTCGCTCCCTGGTCATCGAAGCCCTAGCAATACTACACCAAACTAGACGTAGGCTTTTACCTTCATCGAAGGGGCCGAACTAGTATAAAACCCTTGTATCCTTTGTCCGCTTTAACCCCTTTAAGCTAATCCGTAGCGATGGCCTCATGACTAAGTCCTTTTGCTAGGACATCTGCCGTGACAAAACCACGACAGTTGGCGCCCA
The DNA here is from genome assembly GCA_902687465.1 of Secale cereale. Classification (NCBI taxonomy): domain Eukaryota; kingdom Viridiplantae; phylum Streptophyta; class Magnoliopsida; order Poales; family Poaceae; genus Secale; species Secale cereale. Next base: position 204,242,206 of record LR738715.1, on the reverse strand, counting down.
TCG
>LR738715.1:204222534-204240360 GCA_902687465.1 Secale cereale | reverse complement strand
CGAACCGGGCCCTGAGCCGGACATTTTCCCCAACATCGTCGAGCCGGCTCAGCGTGCGAGACCAGCCCAAATTCAGCCAGCCATAAAGCATGTTTTCGTTGGAGCAGTGCATGGAGTACAAACCGAGGATGGATCAGACTCTGGCGGCGAGGCGGTTGTCTATTCCGACAATGAATCTTCTTCCGGAGAGATAGAATCTTTGTATCAGCTGCAGGACGGTCGATCGGAGGGTTGTTCCGATGGTGACAGTATTCCGGACCACCTCGATCTGCCAAACTAGGTCGTTGTCTTTATGGCCGGATCACAACATGTGCAGCAGTCCTCAACAACAGCGGCGTTGACATCAGACGCGATGGGGGCTAGAGCTGGGGATCCTCCCCCGTCGCCATCTGACACCTTATCCATCTTGGTTGATACTTTGACAGCATTACTGACAGCAGAAGTAACCCAGGCCAACAAGGAGCAGCATGACGCGGAGGTCACTCAGGTGAAGGGCCGGATTGAGCAGGCCAAGTTGGACCTGGCTGTTGAGAAAGCTAGGATGGCGACAAAGCAGGCGGAGCTTGATGCCCAGGCCTATCAACTCATGTTGGATCAGAATGCTTCACACGAGGTAATGAGGAGAAGGCAACGATCTCGCTTACCGCCGGTCTATGAGGCGAGGAATCTCTTTAGCACGCCAGGAGCAGGAACCAGTTACCAGCCAGAGGTGAACCGGGGAGGAGCACCAGGCACGGGAGCGTCGGTTCAGCCACCGGCCGCAGAGCCAAACCGCCAAGTTGTACCGTCCCAACATGTGCCCACCCCTCCTGGTCATTATTCTAATCCGTTGGACAACATAGTTGCCGCCGCTTCACGACTGGCCGCCCTTCCCATTGAAGGAACGTCCCCCATAGCAGTGGAAGCACGACGGGCCAGGGAGTTGTTGGACACGGCCCTAACTCAACAGCAAGCTTATTCCTACAGCCGGGAGAGGATTCATTCGACTCCCCGCCCTAGCCGGAGTTATACTAGGCGTCTGGACGAACCGGCCGTATCAAGCAGTGCGCGGAGACGTAATCCGCCGAGGCGGGATAATCCGGCGGGAGGAGAGGCGAACGCTCAAGACGTGGTGGATCAGGCCAGGCAGCGCCGGGAGGCCGAAGTAACAGCACAATACAAAGCCCGCCACGCGACGCCGGTTCGTCCCACCACCACAGCTGAACTGGGGGTCATGTCCAGTTCCCTGGGCGTGCCTTGTCTTATCCCCGCTTTACGGAATGTGAAACTGTCCAAGGACTTCAAAGGACCGCGCAAAGTACCCAATTACACGGCGGATCTGGCTCCAGAGGCATGGGTTGAGAGTTACGAGATGGCAATGGAGATGCTGGATGTGGATGAGGCAGCATGCGCTAAGTACTTCACAATGATGCTCGAAGGCACGGCTCGTACTTGGCTGAAGGGTTTACCACCTAACTCCATCGAATCATGGGCCGAGTTACGGCGCCGGTTTATCAATAACTTCAAGGACACGTGCAAGCAGCCAATGTCTGTTGTCGATTTAGCTGCCTGCATTCAAGGAGAGCAGGAGTCCACAAGCAGTTGGGTGCGTCGAGTGTCAGAAATCTTGCATTCCTCCAATAGCATCAACCCAAGCACAGCGGTGGTAACCTTGGAGGGCAATTTCCGGTTTGAACCCTTGCGACTAAAGTTGGGGCGGCTTAAACGTGATAGCAATGATATGGGGATGCTCATGGGTGCTTTAGTGAAGTATGGAGACTCTGATAACACCAAGCATCCAGACGGTGATGGAGACAAGTCAGGGAAGGCGAGCAAGAATGGTAAATCGCCGCAGCCCAACCCGGCGAGTCAAGGATACAACGGTAAGCTCAAAGCGGATGGTAATTCGAACTTTGTGGCCAACACCAACGCTCAGGAAGATGGGCAGCGCCGCAAGGGTAGACCGCATCCACGTAATGGGAGGCCACCTATTAATCTGGAACGCCAGCTAAACGTGCCTTGCCCAAAGCATGGCACACCACAAAAGCCAGCTACGCATCTCTAGAAAGACTGCTTTATTATGCAGGAATTCATGAGCCGGACTAGGTATGATCACGGGCCCTCCGACGGATCAGGCCCTGGTTTCCAAGGTCCGGGTTATCAAGGTGGTGGATCCGGTTCATGATACCAAGGTAATAACGGCAACCACAATGGGCACAATCAGCATAACCAGCAGCATGGTCAGGGCGGATATAACAATCAGGGAAATCAACAGCGTTAGTAGCAGCAGCAATCCGGATATCAGAATAATCCGAAGGAGCTGAGCAGTGGGCAGTATCATGTCTTCACCACGAGCTTGTGCAAGCGTGACCAGAAAGTTTTAAAGAGGGTAGTCCATTCTGTTGAACCGGCGGTGCCACGTTTCCTACGTTGGTCAGAGCAGCCCATTGTGTGGAGCTGAGAGGAACATCCGCCCCGGGTTGACAATCCGGGTCAGCTGGCTCTGGTTGTGGCACCGCAGGTAGGTGGCTACAAATTTACTAAAGTGCTTATGGATGGAGGCAGCAGCATCAACATTCTATATTATGAGACTTTCTGGCGTATGGGGCAAACAGATAAGAAGCTTCGACAGTCCAATAAAGTGTTTCATGGGGTAGTACCAGGTAAATCGGCCTATCCAGTTGGCAAGATCGATCTAGAGGTTACCTTTGGAGATGAACATGACTCCAGGTCAGAGACCGTGACCTTTGAGGTGGTAAAGATTAAGAGCCCATACCACGCCTTGTTTGGGCGGCCGGTTTACGCCAAATTCATGGCTAGGCCCTGCTATGTTTATCTACAGCTCGAGATGCCAGGCCACAAGGGAACCATTACGGTCCATGGGAGTCGCAAGATTGCATTGGAATGCGAGGAAGGTGACGCAGCTTATGCTGAAGCGGTTTGTGCAACTGAGGAGCTGAAGTTTTATAAGGACAATGTTGATCCGGCAGATATGTCTCCGCTGAAGAAACCAACCACAGAACATGATCCGGCTTTGAAGTTCAAATCGGCTGAAGAGACCAAGCAGGTTGACTTTGTTCCTGGCGATTCATTCAAGCAGTTCACTATCAGTGCTAACCTAGATTCAAAATAGGAAAGCGCGCTCATCGAGTTCATCCGTGAGAACCGGGACATGTTTGCATGGAAGCCTTCTGATATGCCAGGTGTACCGAGGGAACTCGCTGAGCACAATCTCAATATCGATCCTAAGTTTAAACCGGTCAAGCAATATCTACGCCGCTTCAATGAAGAGAGGCGCAAGGCTATTGGAGAAGAAGTGGCTAGACTCTTAGCCGCAGACTTTATAGTTGAAGTGTTTCATCCAGAATGGTTGGCTAATCCGGTGCTAGTACTTAAGAAAAATGACACTTGGAGAATGTGCGTCGATTACACAGATCTAAACAAGGCTTGCCCAAGTGATCCTTTTGCTCTCCCCCGTATTGATCAGATCATTGATGCTACGGCAGGATGTGAGCGGTTAAGTTTTTTGGATGCATACTCAGGTTATCATCAGATCAAGATGGCAGTTAAGGACCAGGAGAAGACAGCCTTTATAACTCCCTTTGGAGCCTTCTGCTATGTATCTATGCCATTTGGGCTCAAGAGTGCCGAGGCGACCTACCAGCGTTGTGTGCAGAATTGCCTTCATGGACAGATTGGGCGGAATGTTCATGCATATGTGGATGACATTGTGGTGAAATCCAGGAAGGAGGAGACATTGGTAACAGATCTGAAAGAGACCTTCGATAATCTCCGGGTTTATAAAATGATGCTCAATCCGGAGAAGTGCGTTTTTGGTGTTCCGGCAGGCAAGCTCCTGGGGTTCTTAGTGTCGAACAGGGGAATCGAAACCAATCCGAAGAAGATCAAGGCGATTACATCCTTGGCTAAACCGGCGTGCATCAATGATGTCCAACCGTGACGGGCCGCATTGCAGCGCTCAACCGGTTTATCAGCCGTTTAGGGGAGAAGGCTATCCCGCTTTATCAGATGATGAAAAAGACGGATCGTTTTGTCTGGAGTGATGCTGTTGATGTTGCGTTTGAGGACCTGAAGAGGCAATTGGCGGAGCCACAAGTCCTTGTTGCCCTAGTTGACAATGAGCCGCTGTTGTTATACGTGGCTACTAATGCCCGTGCAGTAAGTGTTGCCATTGTGGTAGAGCGCAAGGAGGCAGGGAAAGAATATCCGGTTCAACGGCCGGTTTACTACATCAGTGAGGTGCTCATTAAATCAAAACAGAGATACCCGCATTGGCAGAAACTGGTGTATGGAGTCTTCATGGCAAACCGGAAGCTAAAGCACTACTTTCAAGGCCATCCAATCACTGTTGTCACTTCAGCTCCATTGGGGGATATAATCCAGAACAGAGAGGCTACTGGTCGAGTTGCAAAGTGGGCCATTGAGCTTAGCCCGCACGGATTGAAGTATGTGCCCCGTACTGCGATAAAATCTCAGGCATTGGTGGATTTGATCAATGATTGGACAGAGTTGCAAGCACCTGAGGAAAAGCCGGATCACACATATTGGACTATTCACTTAGATGGTTCAAGGCAATTGGAGGGCTCGGGGGCTGGAGTCGTGTTAACTTCACCACGAGGTGATAAGTTCTGTTATGTCCTCCGTTTAATGTTCCCTTGTACTAACAATGCTGATGAGTATGAAGCTCTCCTCCATGGTTTGCGGATGGCCAAGGAGATGAACTTAAGCCGGGTTAAATGCTTTGGCGATTCAGACCTGGTGGCACAACAAGTATCTGGCAAGTGGGACTCCAAGGATCCGCTCATGGCAGCATATCGACGAGAGGTAGACGCTGTCGCTGGACACTTCAAGGGTTATCAGGTAGATCATATAGACCGGCGAAAGAACGAAGAGGCTGACGCGTTAAGCCGGCTGGGCTCTCAGCGTAAACCGGTTCCACCTAATACCTTCTTGGATGAGTTGCACAATCCGTCGGTACAGTTACCTTCAGAAGAAGACTTGGTTGTTCCTGATCCGGAGGCACAGTTGGTCGCGGCACTTCATACTATTCCGGACTGGATGCTTCCTTACCTAGCATATATGAACCGAGGTGAGTTGCCAGAGGATGAAGTCTTGGCTCGGCAGGTAATCCGGCGGTCTAAGTCCATGACTATTGTCAATGGAGAACTCCATCATCGCAGCGTCTCTGGGGTGCTTCAACGGTGTGTGTCACCAGAGGAGGGTTGTGACATTCTTCGAGAGATTCATGAAGGAGATTGTAGTCATCACGCCGGTTCAAAATCTTTGGTGGCTAAAGCTTTTCGTCATGGGTTCTACTGGTTGACGGCTCATGCCGACGCAGAGGACTTGGTCAGAAAATGTGATGCTTGCCAGAAATTTTCACGGCGTGCTCATATACCGGCGCAGGAGTTGAGGATGATTCCAATTACTTGGCCGTTTGCAACTTGGGGGCTTGATATGGTTGGACCCTTCAAGAGATCCCAAGATAAAAAGACCCACCTCTTAGTAGCGGTGGACAAGTTTACCAAATGGGTTGAAGCGGAGCCTGTCAGTAAGTGTGATGCAGCCACGACAGTTCAGTTCATCAAAAAGGTGATTTTCTGGTTTGGCTTTCCACACAGCATTATCACTGATAATGGCACCAATCTATCCAAGGGGGCTATGGAGGAGTTCAGTCAACAAGAACATATTCGCCTCGATGTGTCGTCAGTAGCTCACCCTTAGTCTAATGGCCAAGCTGAAAGAGCCAAATAAGAGATCTTGAGAGGCATCAAACCCCGGCTTATGGTTCCTTTACAGAGAACACCAGGTTGTTGGGTAGAGGAGTTACCTTCTGTACTATGGAGCATCAACACTACACCTAACAGGTCCACAGGGTACACGCCTTTCTTCATGGTATATGGAGCTGAAGCGGTCCTCCCTAGTGATATCCGTCATGACTCGCCGCGGGTGGCGGCTTATGTTGAAGCAGATAATGAAAAAGCAAGACAAGATGCGTTGGACCGGCTGGATGAAGAACGGGACATGGCAGCAACTCGATCGGCAATTTATCAGCAAGATCTGTGCCGGTACCACAGTCGCCGGGTTAAAACCAAGACGTTTCAAGAAGGAAATCTGGTGCTCCGGCTCATCCAAGACCAGACGGACATGCACAAGTTATCCCCACCTTGGGAAGGACCCTTTCTGGTCAGCAAGAACCTGCACAACGGATCATACTACCTCGTCGACGTTCGAGAACATAAGGACTCACGTACGGCGGAGGAGGAGACCAAGCGGCCGTGAAACATTGCTCTTCTTCGACCTTATTATGCTCGAGCCATAGGCTCCGCTTTATGTACATATCTTTACAATGTATATATTATGATCAATATAATAAACCGGCGCCCCCGGTAAACCGGGGTATCAGCCGCATTTTCCATAAGAGTACCACATGGGGGCTTCTGCGGCAAGGGAGTTCCTATGGCCTCTTAAACCGACGACCGCATCAAGACCATCATAAGAGCACAGATCTGGTTGCTTCGGCAATTTCCACATGATGATGAGGGGCAAAAGAGAGTTTGATGCCTAGCACAACTCAAACATAGGCCCCGACGAGCAATGCTCAAACGCTACCTGGGGGCTCCTGATGCAAGTCATCAGTGAGTTGAAAACTCTTGTAGTGAACACGGCTTGGAAGCTTGGTGTATACACCTAAAACCCCGGATTAACCTGCCTGCATCAAGTAAGTCACGCCGCCGAGGTAAACCTGGTATGACCCGTCGAACGTACACACAAGTCAATCCTTATGGACCCTAAACTTGGTAACGTTAAATTGACGATAATCAAGTGATTACACAAGTCAAATCTTTACGGGATTTTAAACTTGGTAGCATTTGACATTGATGATTTGGTTAAGTATTGCGGACCATCTTAACAGGCTTTGCATAAATGGTTAATGACAGTAGCCTGGCAGCTCATAAAAAACCTCGAATTTGGAGCCTGGCAGCTCGTAAAAAGCCTCGACTACATGGTCTTATTTGCCCAAAAAACTTTATTTTTATTTTTTATGTTTTCTCAAATCTTTATCTTCAAGGTCATTGGTTTTTCAACCAAGTCCATTGATTCAAGGAGCGGACGACTATAAAGTTGCCACTATATCTGTGTTTACAAAGTTATGGTCTGGGTTATAAACACCGGCACTAAACTATTGATAAACCGGAGTTCATTGTAACCCGGTTCGGCCTTCATGAAGAGCTGACAAATAATCAAGGGAGTCATCGGCGCCTACACCTTGGATCGTTCCTGTCGGATTAAGGTTTATTCAGATACACTTAATAGCAGGTATGGTACATACTTATATTTTATACACAGTTCAAGTTCTTTAACTTAGATCATGTGCTTGGGCATTATGACCCGTCCGGTGGTAAACCGCCAGGACACTTGGAAAATTCTTTTATGCAGAAACAGGTAGAATAAACCGTCAAAAGCATGGAAAGCAGGATATATTTCAAAAGTGGCCAATCAAAGCAATCTCACAAACATAATATGGGACAAAGCACAGAGTATCTCAGCTATCATATTACAAGGCGCTGAAAGGCCCAAAAAATATCAGTTTTTCTCAAAGTACTCAAAACATAAAGATAAACCGGAGCTGGTTTACGATTCTGCTTCAGCTCGATGTGAAGGTTGAGGGTCAGCTTGTTCCGGGTCTTCGGCAGCTTCTTCCAGCTGTTGGAAGTCAGTGGTGGTCCAGTTAATCTTGGCCAAAGCTCGGAAATAAACTTCATCAGTTATAAGGTCTGACAGATCAATGTCAGGAGCGAAGTTGTGCTTACGGACGGGTGGAATAAGATTTTCGATATCATAGGACGGACGTTCCACCCGTACGTTCTACATATCATAACCCAGAGGATATCTTGATAAATCCGCTTCATTGGCGAGTTTACTGGCAAGAGGCCGCATATCCTTAGTTAGGCAAGAAGATCATCATTGAAGAAGGCTGATCCGTCTTCCTTCATGCTCGGATAGCCGTTCATTGCCTCCGTCGGATCAAAGTCAGGAACCCACGCCTTCGCTCGGGTTAAGGCCATGACAGAGTCGGCTCTTGTGTATGACTTCTTCACTTCGACAATGCGGGCATGCAGAATTGACAGCTTTTCTAAGGTACCTTGGATGGTGGTGGGAGCCGGTTTATTGTGCGAGATAGCGCTGATGGCCCTCTGAGCACCGGAATAAAGCTGCTCCACCAACGTATACGCAGCCTTCAGTTTCTTTCGCACATCATCTCCAAGATGAGTGATGCGCCTCCCTGCGTCGAAAAATATAAAGTTAAACCGGACCAGTATATGATGGCAAGGATAAGCTTATGTCAAAGAACTTACCGAAGATGGCAGATGTCATGTCATTTATTTGCTGCCTCAACCCGGACAGCTCTTCTGTCACCGGGTTAAGAGCAGCCTCGGCATCAGTGGCTCTTTTTTCCAAAACAGCCTTCTCTACCTCCCAAGCAGACCGCTCCACTTCAAAATCCTTCTTTAGCTTCTCCATATTAGCTAATGCAAGGGTAAGTTCCTCCTTGACTTTCACAGAAGCAGTCTATTGGAATTTTAGATTATCCTAGAGTTCAGTTATTTCAGAGGCCCTCCGGTTCAAGTCAGTCTGCCAAAGATAAAGTATATTAGATAAATGGAGCAATTCAGTCAAAGTCCCAAGCACATAACAAGTTGTGCACTTGACACTTGGGGGCTAATGTACATTTGTAGTGAACGCATGCAATTTTTTCAGACAAGTCCCAAGCACATAACAAGTTATATACTTGGCACTTGGGGGCTAATGTGACATTGTTCTAAGCATAGGAAAAGTCCCGGTTTACCCCCACTGAAGTAAACCGGCCCTTGGGGCTACACGTGCAAGTCAAAATACTATATTTGATATACTGAAGTCCCGGTTCACCCTATAAGACTAAACCAGCACTTGGGGGCTACGATGGACTAAAGGTATAGTTACAAGGCACAAGCAGAAATGAAAGACAAAGAAAAGGAAGTTACCTCATAGCGTTCCTTCATTAAATTCACCAGGCCGGCTTCATAGTCACGGCTGGTATGTGATACGTCCAAAATGCATCACTATTTTATATCGTGATTTATCCTTATTCATTGATATATTTCACGTTACGATGATGTTCTTATGTTGTTTTGGCCTATTTTACACAGTTTGCAACTTTCCGGTGCCGAAGCAGCAGACGCAGGATTCAGCAGTAAAAAGTGGACGCTGAGTTGCTAAAGAAGAATACCTCCAAATTACCTGAAAATCGACGGGGGATATTTTCCAGACGGATCACGAAGACACGCGAAAGGGCAACCAGAGGGGGGCCACAGGGTGCCCAGTCGCCCTGGGGGCGCCCCCCCCCCCCCCTGGCCGCGCCGGGGGGGCGCCTGGAGCCCCTGGCCCACCTCCGGCTGCCCCCTTTTGCCTATATACTCTCCGTTATCCGAAAACCCTAAAAACGGGAGTTTTTACGGAGTTCCGCCGCCGCTCCGTGGCGGAAACCCACATAGAAGAAAAAGGCATCTCCGACGGGCAGATTTCACCGAGGAGATCACCTCCCGGAAGGGGAGATCATCGCCATCGCAAACACCATCATCACGGGCATCATCGAGATCATCATCAACATCATCCCCAACATCAGCACCATCTCCATCTTCATCCAAATCTCATCTCACAATTGCAACTTGTGTTGTAACTTGTACTACCTATCCTCTCTACTCCATCGGTGTTGATTACTACTTTGTGGTGAATGCTATTGAGTTTTGTTGGAGAAATATTATTATGTCCAGATTGTTTATTACCCATTTATCTCCACTGATCATGATCTCTTTTATGTCTTGTGAGTAGTTACCTTAGTTCTTGAGGACATGGGGAAAGTCTTGTTGTTAGTAGTCATATGTTGTTGAAGTAATATGTGTTGTTTGATACTTAAGTTGTGTTGTCATTCTACTAGTGGTGTTGTGTGAGTCGAACACTCAACACTTCGCCTTATTAAGGACCTAGGGGGATACATTGTGTACAAAGAATGCTTACAGTGGGTTGCCGAAGTGACAGAAACCTGAACCCCAGTTCGCACGCTTTTGCACAAGGGAACAATGGATCATCGATCGTATTGCTATGGTTAGGCTTTTGCCTTAAATTCTATCTTGTATTTGCGGATGCTTGCAAGGTGTTTAATCATAAGAGTGCACTCATCTTAGTCTAGAGAGTGTACTAGCATAGATCCACCCACTCAACACTTATCAACACATAACATAGTATCGATACGGAATATGGCGAAAGCACATGACTACCTCTCCCGCGTGTCCTCAGGAACGCTTTAGCCTTTATAAGTTCAGTTGCTAGGCCTCTCCTTTGCTCAGAAAGGATTGGGCCACTTGTCACTCTCAGTACCTTCTATTTTGCTTGCTTTTACTTTCCTGTCGCTTTTATCAAGAAAACCCCTAAAAAGTTATCTTTCAGTGCTTGCAGTAATTTCTTGCTCAGAATCGCTTATCAATACCTTCTGCTCCTCGTTGGGTTCGACACTCTTACTTATCGAAAACGCTGCAATAGATCCCTTACGGTTGTGGGTCATCAAGTACTGTTTTCTGGCGCCGTTGCCGGGGAGCGTAGCGCTATTGGTAAAGTGAAACTGGTAAGGAAGTTTTTATAATTCTGTTTTTATTTTTGCTATTGCTGCTCTTTGTCCTTATGGACAACCTTGTTATTGGATCGTTGCTTGCGGGAAGACGCCCCACACCTGTGGTGGTTGCTCCTCCCCCTACTGAAATTGTGCCCTATAAAATACCAGCTGGTATTATCGATTATGTTTTGGCTAATCGTTATGCAGGAGACAGACATCCCGGTGAACACTTGCTATATCTGTCACAACTATGTTCATTATTTAAGCTTGCAGGTGTATCGAGGGAGTTTGTCATGAGGAAATTGTTCACCGTATCACTTATAGATAAAGCTTTAGATTGGTATAAGCTTCTCGATAACTCGCACTTGCTTGACTGGCAAGAGCTTAGGTCTCTCGTTTATACTAAGTTTTATCCTCTTCATGAAATTCATCGAGACAGGAACTATATCTATAACTTTAGGTCTCGTGACGGAGAAAGCATTGCTCAAGCTTGGGGGAGATTGAAGTCCCTAATGCTCAAATGCCATATTCATAAGCTTCCCAAGGAAATTATACTTACAAATTTTTATGCCAGGCTTTCTCGTCAGGATAAGGAGATGCTGGATGCCTCCTCTAGTGGGGTATTTCAGATGAAGAGTGTTGAAGAAAGGTGGGATCTCATTGAAAGGATCCAGAGGAATACCGAAGATTGGGAAATCGATAAAGGTATTGAACCTGCTATAAATTATGAACATGATTATATTGAGAGCTATGTGAAAACTGATTACTTCAATACTTTTTGCTCTAAGATTGGTCTTGATTCCCATCTAATTATTAATTTCTGTAAGCATTTTGCCTCTCACGTCGATTCTTTTAAAAAGAAGAGAGACCAGCATCATGAACCTTTTAAAGAGCTACCTGTTGATATTCATGTTGTTGACCCTATTTTGCCTGCGGTTATATATGAACAGCCTCCTTTTCCCGCAAGGATAAGGGAGCACTCTCTTGTGACAGGCGTAATAAATAAAAGTGAGAGAAGAGTTGATGAGCCTGAGGACCAGATCAAGGTCGATCCTCAAGTTGCATTGATTAAAGACCTTGTTACTAATGATGTTTTGGATTCCAATGTGAATTTTTGTGCTGTTTCCACTAACCTTGTCACAGCCAAGAATAAAGGCCCAATTTCAGGTACTCCAGTGGTATCTGTTAAAATAGGAGATCACAATTATTATGGGCTATGCGATTTAGGATCGAGTGCAAGTGCTATCCCCTATTCACTTTATGGAGAGATCATCGGTGAGATTTCCCCTTGTGAACTTGAAGAAGTTGATGTTACCATTCATCTTGCAAACAGAACAACTATCTCTCCTATCGGAATTGTGAGGGACGTTGAAGTCCTATGTGGAAAGGTAAAATACCCTACCGACTTTCTAGTACTTGGTTCAGAGAGGGACAATTTCTGTCCTATTATTTTTGGTAGACCTTTTCTTAGAACTTGTGGAGCTATAATAGATTGCAAGAAAGGTAAAGTTTCTGTTGAATTCAATGGTGAGCCATATGAATTTAATTTTTCTAAGTTCTCTAAGCAGCCTCGTGGTACTGACTTACCTAGTGATGATAAAATTATTGAAAGTATTGCCTCTATTGCTATTCCCCCTAATGATCCTTTGCAGCAATATATGAAGGACCACGAGAATGATTTGCATATGCAGGAAAGAAATGAACTAGATGAAATATTCTTGAGGCAACCTGCTATCCTGAAGCACAACCTTCCGGTTGAACCTTTGGGAATTTTATCAAAACCAAAAGAAGACCCGGTGTTCGATCTTAAACCTCTTCCCGATACGCTCAAGTATGCTTATTTAGATGAAAAGAAAGTATATCCTGTTATTATCAACTCTAACCTTTCAGGATATGAAGAAGAGCAACTATTGGAAGTACTTCGTAAACACCGAGGCGCAATTGGCTATACCCTTGATGACCTTAAAGGGATTAGTCCATCTATCTGTCAACATACTATCAACCTTGAGCCTGATGCTAAACCAGTTGTTGATCATCAACGACGGTTGAACCCGAAGATGATGGATGTTGTAAGAACCGAGATTCTCAAGCTTCTAGCCGCAGGTATTATCTACCCTATAGCTGATAGTAAGTGGGTAAGCCCGGTACATTGTGTTCCTAAGAAAGGAGGTACAACTGTGGTTCCTAATGATAAGAATGAACTAATACCTCAGAGAATTATTATTGGATATAGAATGTGTATTGATTACACGAAGCTGAACAAGGCAACCAGGAAGGATCACTACCCGTTGCCGTTCATCGACCAAATGCTTGAAAGGTTATCCAAAAATACCCACTTTTGTTATCTCGATGGTTATTCTGGCTTCTCTCAAATTCATGTTAACACTGCTGATCAAGAGAAGACCACTTTTACTTGTCCCTTTGGTACTTATGCTTACAGGCGTATGCCTTTTGGTTTATGTAATGCTCCTGCTACTTTTCAAAGGTGTATGTCTGCTATCTTTCATGGTTTCTGTGGGGATATTATGGAAGTCGTCATGGACGATTTCTCCGTCTATGGAACTTCCTTTGACCATTGTCTCCACAACCTTAATAAAGTTTTGCAGAGATGCGAGGAGACAAATTTGGTACTCAACTGGGAGAAGTGCCACTTCATGGTTAACGAAGGAATTGTTCTTGGTCACAAGATTTCAGAAAGGGGAATTGAAGTGGACAAGGCCAAGATCGAAGCTATTGAGAGGATGCCCTATCCAAGGGACATCAAAGGTATTCGCAGTTTTCTTGGTCATGCTGGTTTCTATAGAAGATTTATTAAAGACTTTTCTAAGACCTCGAGGCCCCTCACTAATCTTCTCCAGAAGGACGTTCCTTTTGTATTTGATGAGGATTGTAAGGAAGCTTTTGAAGTCCTTAAGAAAGCTTTAATAACCGCTCCTATAGTACAACCACCCGACTGCAATTTGCCTTTTGAGATTATGTATGATGCTAGTGATTTCGCTGTTGGAGCTGTTTTAGGACAAAGAGTTGATAAGAAATTGAATGTTATACATTATGCTAGCAAAACCCTTGATAGTGCTCAAAGGAATTATGCTACTACTGAGAAGGAATTCTTAGCTGTAGTATTTGCTTGTGATAAGTTTAGGCAGTATATTGTTGATTCCAAAGTTATTATTCATACTGATCATGCTGCCATTAAGTACCTTATGACAAAGAAGGATGCCAAGCCAAGGCTTACCAGATGGGTACTCCTTCTTCAAGAATTTGATTTGCAGATTGTTGATAGGAAAGGGGAAGACAATCCGGTGGCGGACAATCTTTCAAGGATGGAAGATATACCGCATGATCCCATCCCAGTCAACGACAGTTTTCCAGACGAACAACTTGCCGTTGTAAAAGTACAATCTCCTTCCGATCCTTGGTTTGCAGATTATGCTAATTTTATTGTTGCAAAGTATTTGCCTCCAGGTTTAACATTTCAGCAAAGGAAGAAGTTCTTTCATGATTTAAGGCACTACTTTTGGGATGACCCACATCTTTTCAAAGAAGGCCCCGACGGGATCGTGAGAAGATGCATACCGGAACATGAGCAGAAGGACATTCTCAGACAGTGTCATGATAGTCCCTATGGAGGACATCATGCCGGTGAGAGGACTGCACATAAGGTTCTTCAATCAGGTTTTTATTGGCCTACTCTCTTTAAGGATGCTAGAAATTATGTTTTAGCCTGTGATAAATGTCAGAGAGTTGGTAACATTAGTAGAAGGAATGAGATGCCTATGAATTACTCACTAGTGATTGAACCTTTTGATTGCTGGGGTTTTGACTTTATGGGTCCTTTTCCTTCTTCGCACAAGTACACGCACATTTTAGTAGCTCTAGATTATGTGACCAAGTGGGTTGAAGCAATCCCCACTGAAAGTGTTGATCACAAGACATCTTTGAAAATGCTCAAGGATGTAATTTTTCCTAGGTTTGGTGTACCTAGGTATCTCATGACTGATGGAGGATCACACTTCACGCCCGGAGCTTTTAGAAAAGCTTTAGCCAAATACGATGTCAATCATAGAATTGCTTCACCATATCATCCTCAAACTAGTGGGAAAGTTGAGCTCACCAATAGAGAGATTAAGTTGATCTTACAGAAGACAGTAAACAGAAATAGAAAGGACTGGTCAAACAAGTTAGGAGATGCTTTGTGGGCATATAGAACTGCTTACAAAAACCCCATGGGCATGTCCCCCTATAAGATGGTGTATGGCAAGGCTTGCCATTTGCCATTAGAGTTAGAGCACAAAGCTTTCTGGGCTGTTAGAGAGCTTAATGATGACCCAAATTAGCTGGTGAGAAGCGTCTCATGAACTTGACTTCTCTAGATGAATGGAGAAGTGAAGCTTACGAGAGAGCTAAAATGTTCAAGGAAAAGGTAAAGAAGTGGCATGATAGGAAGATTCTAAAACGTGAATTTAATGTTGGTGATAAAGTTTTGTTGTTTAGATCCCGTTTCAGGTTTCCTCCAGGCAAACTACTTTCCAGGTGGGAAGGGCCATTTCATATTCAAGAAGTCTATCGGTCTGGTGCAATTAAGATTAACAATTTTGAAGGCACCAAACCTCAAGTTGTGAATGGGCAAAGACTTAAACATTACATAGCAGGAGACCCTGTCAATGTTGGTGTGAATATAATATACACAACAACTCACGAAGAACATGTTGCAGCCCTGTTTCAGACGCCAGCAGAAGCAGAATAAAGAAAAGGTATGTATTACGGTAAGGAAACATCGCGAGCCGCCATGAAAGTTCCGTATTATGAGTTTTTGCAAAATTAGTAAAAATCTGAGCCTAACTGGAGCCGGAGACGAGCTCCAGGGGGTCCAGGCGCCCCCCTGGCGCGCCCTACCTCCTGGCCACGCCGGGAGGCCGCCTGGACACCCGGAAGTCCGTCTCCGACCCCGCTTTAGCCTGTTACCTTCCTTTCTGTGCACAAATTTTTGCTATATATTTGCCCGGATTGTTCCGGCAACGTATCTTGCGATTTTGTGTGTTTTCTTTTCGATCTGTTTCTGCCAGGGAATCTTTCAGCTGAATCTAGGTGCCATGGCTTCTCCAAGTTCCCCCAAGGACAAGTTCGTCGTCAACGTCATCAACCCTTACCTCGCTGAGGTGAAGAAGCACCCTCAGGTTGTTCGGATGGAGGACGGTGTCCTTCATCAAGAAGATCTGAAGGGACCTATCAAGGAGGGGAGCATCCAGGCCAGGCTGGAAGAAGTGGAGCAAGAAGTCTTCACGTACAAGAAGATGATCGAGCGTGGTGTTGAAGCTAACTTTGACATCATCAACGAGCTGAAGACCTACTTCCTGAAGGAGATGAAGGAGATGTGGAAAAGCATCACCGCGTCTGAAGAAAGAATTGAAGAACTCCAAGGGCAAATTTATGATCTACATAACCAGAACTGTGAGTATGAACTAAGGTTTATGCGCATGGGTATGGGTGCTGCATGCAGGATTCAGGAGACAAACTTCTCATATGAGACTGGAGAACCCCTTCCATGGAAGCGTTTCGCCGAGGACTATGTGATCAACGCCAACAAGAATGAGGAGTGAAATCTCCTTGGGTAACGGCATTCCCTTGGCTTGTTCCAAGCTTGGGGGAGTGCCCGGTATCTTTATCTTTATCTTTTGTCTTTTAGAGTCAAGTAGAGTCATATCATGTTTAGGGAGGTTGCTATATGAAATGGTTTTGTGCATTGAGGTCTATCACTCCTTCGGTGGAGAGATTGTATCCGTGAGTGTGGAGTCGTCTATGATGGAATATTAATGAGAAGTCTATTGGTTCCTTTGCTGCACTCGGTATTCTCTTCACGCAATCGATCTTACATGATGATTCTTATGGGGAGTATTGACCTTATATCAGGTATGGTTGTGAAAACTTTATTTAATCATGGCAAACATAGCTTTGGTCAAACAACAAGCATGATTTTCTTAAAAGTATCGACATAGCCAAAACCTTTATGTTATTATGCTTGAAGTGTTATGCTGACAAGGAAGACAACTTGATGTGTTATACTTATTTCAATGTTTATGCTTTATATTGTTTTGCATCTTAGTCATCATCAATTGTCTGCTCTCTCAAAACCTTTGCTAGCCTAACTCTGTACCAAGCGGAATTCTGCTTGTGCATCCATACCCTTAAGCCGATACCTTCCATATGAGTCCACCATACCTTCCTATTCGTGGTATTCCACTACCACCTCCTAAAGTACAGAATTTATGTGTTATCCTTAAATGTTCAAAATCTTTTATTTTGTGCCTCTGCTTTAGCTCATGAGGAAGTAATAGTTAATTCATGGTCTTTTTGAGTTGGACAAGCTTCACCCCTGGATTGCATGTCTAATGTGCAAACCCATAATATGAGAAGGAACTGGCAAAGAGTGCGCCCGGCTCAAAAATAATATAACAAACAAACCCTCCTTCACGCTTTGTTCATGAGAAATTAGAAAACTTTGGCAGTGATAAACAAAGGAGAATAAGAGGATGTGATCGTCCTCGTGCGGGAGCCGTTCCTCGAAACTTGTCCAGCTCGAGAAGTAATTGAGTTATCTATTAGCATTCGTTGACAAATCATGCACCTCTCAAAACTTGTTTTCATTCTGTTTGATTTAAGGATAGCACATGAGTTTTCCCTACTTCCCTAGAGCAGGGCCTATCTTTTAAATTTAGATTGAGTCAGTTATTCCTACTTCCTTCTATTCTTAAAGAGAGCAGACATTTGATGTTGACAAGGATTCATTCATATAAAGTTGCATTAAGATTTGTCATATCATATCCTTGTTGACATTATCATTTGATAAGTAAGTTGTTTGTCAAGCCCAGCTAAGGCAAATATCTTCCTTTGTGTTAACACTTTCACTTCTTGCCTTATAACATGTTCTTTCAAAAGCTTTAATTAATCTCATCAAAACATAAGAGGAAGAGCAAAAGTTAAATATATTTGTTGTTCTTTGACCAAAGGACATGTTTGCCATGATTTGATGAGTTTCCTTAGCCCTACTTTCGAATATAAGTGTTATCACTCTTTTATAAGGGCCTTATGAGTTGAAGATTTCTGTTGAGGATATTTGAGTTGGTAAAGAAGGTGTGATGCTTCTTGTCCGTATTCTATTTATCGACACTTCACTC
>LR738715.1:204185475-204210129 GCA_902687465.1 Secale cereale | reverse complement strand
ATGCAATATTTCCTGCCCCTTGGAGTACATCCTTTGATGGCAAAAGAGTACATCCTTTGATGGCAAAGTTCTTGTCCCTATGAGCACTTCCTTTGATAGTCATAGCCCTTTGGGTCGCACCCTTTGATTGGCACATAGGGAGCCTGGCAGCTCGCAAAAAGCCTCGACTACATGGTCTTATTTGCAAACCTATGTTTTTGTGTTTTGTGATTTTTCAATGTTTTCTATGGTTTTTTGATACGGAATTGGGCAACTTCAAAGTTGACCATATATCTATAAAGTTAAAAGTCTGGGTCATGAATACCAGCACAAGTTCAAAGTCTGGAACATAAACACCAGCATGATTTAAACCGGCGTTCATTATAACCCGGATCAGCCATCAGGCAGAAACCAAGTAAGGGAGCCAAGAGCCTCATCAGTGCCTGCGCCTTCAATTATTCCTACCGGGTTAAAGTTCACAAGCACGCTTAATCAAAGGTAAGGTTTATGTTTATGATCAACAACTATCCCTTTGATATGTATATCAGAACAGTATAATCCGCCCGGTAGTAAACCGCTCGGACATCTTTTAGCTTTGATCATACATGCACAGGTAATATGAGCTGATCCCTCTGATAATCCTTTGATATATATATCAGAGCAGTATAACCCGTCCGGTGGTAAACCGCCAGGACATTTTTAGTATTGTTTATGCAGAAACAGGTGGAATAAACCGTCAAAGGGATTATAAGCAATAAATAATTATAAAGTTGCCAACTGAAGCAATCTCATACAACTGAGCTATTTATAGATAATGACCGGTATCTATTAAACTGGCCTGGCTTTCGACTATAAGTCGCCAGTATGAGATAAGATAATGACCGGTGTTTATTAAACCGGCCTGGCTTTCGACTATAAGTCGCCAGTATGAGATAAAATAATGACCGGTGTTTATTAACCCGGCCTGGTTGAGATCAAATATCACTGGAACCGGTTTTAAAACCGGATTATATTATTCAAATCTTTAATAGCCAACATGGCTGGATTTTTATCATGGTTATCAAATACCAATATTATGATTGAGGTTGTCAAAGTCGCTTCAGCGCAATGGATATTATTTCATCAATGGGTATGATTTATTCTACAAAGGAATAGTCCCGAGTCGCTGCAGGCTTACAACCCGGCACTTGGGGGCTACATTATTCAAATTGAGATTACATCAAATATACAAGTCTCATGTCGCTGCAAGCATGCACCATGACACTTGGGGGCTAATGCAAAGTCATTTTTTGCTCACCTTATTGAAGACCCGACTCATCACATCATAATGAGCCGGCCCTTGGGGGCTACCAATCGCTCCTATCAATAATTCAAGGTACACAAGTATTAATCCATTATATTGAAGGGTCTACTGCTCAGTTGGTAAAGCACAAAGCTCTTAACCTTGTGGACGTGGGTTCAAACCCCACGATGGAAGTTACATTATGTAATGTTATTTTCAATGATTATATCTACAAAGTCCCTGCTCATTATTGCATAATGACCCGGCACTTGGGGGCTACATGTTGCTGTTCAAGTTTACATGATCATATTTTCAAAGTCCCTGCTCATTATTGCATAATGACCAGGCACTTGGGGGCTACATAATATGGAATATAAAGTTTCATAGTGATTGGGCTGAACAATCCGGATTTCCTCAAGATTGCAATTTTTATATTGAAACAAGTCTTAAGCTATCACTATGTTCTCTTCTTAAGACTTGGGGGCTACAGGTAATATGCATATAAAGAAGGAACATCTTCAAATTCTCAGTTTTGGGTAAGTCTGGAAGATTAATTGTGTGACCCGGCGTTGGCAACAATCATAACCCGACATTTAAAAATAGTCATGACCCGGAATTATCAGTTTTTTTATAAACCGGCAATGGTGGTAATCATAAACCGGCATCCTCAAGCCGACTGGATATCAGTTGAATACTTCAAAGACCAATATGTTTGTCAAATCAGAACAATTGAAGGCTGATTCAAGTGGATTATTTCTTACAATATTTCTCTATGAGACACTGATACGTCCAAAATGTATCTATAATTTCTGCTTGCTCCATGCCTCTTTTGTGTGATATTGCTATGATATTTATGCACTTCCATACACTTTTGATCATATTTGGACTAACCTATTAACTCAGTGCACCACAGTGCCAGTTCCTGTTTTCAGCTGTTTTTCTATTTCAGGTTTCCCCCATATTAAAAGTGCCCTAAAAATTCCGGAAAAAATACAGGAAAAATCAGCGTATCGGGAGCTTCAAGAAAAACCAAAGCAGGGCCAGAGGGGAGCCTGGGGTGGCCCAGGCGGCCTCCCGGCGCGGCCCCACCCCTGGCCGTGCCAGGGAGGCGCCTGGGGCCCCACCTCCACCTCTGGTGACCCCCTTTTGCATATATATTGCTCGCGTCCCGAAACTCTCGAGGACGGAACCCTTTTTCACGATCTCGCCTCTGTTCCGCCGCCGCCGCGCTTCCAAGATCGGGAGCACCAGGAGAACTCTTCCCGGCACCCTGCCGGAGGGGAGAACCACCACCGAGAGCTTCTCCACCACCATGGACGCTTCCCGGATGAGTTGTGAGTAGTCCCCCTTGGACCATGGGTCCATGACCAGTAGCTATGTGATGTTCTCATCCCCTCTTTGTTCTTCATGGATTAGACCTCGTGAGCTGCCCTACATGATCGAGGCACATATGTAATCTTTATGCTGTTGCTCTGCTGAGTTTGCTGGGATCCGATGGATTATGAGATTATGTTCAGATTGTGTGTGAGTAATATATTTGATTCACCTCTTTTATATTTATGTTCTTGAGTAATTCTTGCATGTTCTCCGTTGCTGTTTATTGCTTTGGCCAAGTAGTAGGTAGTAACTCCAAGAGGGAACGTTATGCTTGATTGTGGGTTCATGCCCCTCGATGACTAGTTTGAGTGACAGAAGCATGAGTCTAGGGGATGTGTTGTTGCCACAAGGGGGAAAACAACGGTGCTTGTACTTGCGGGTGCAAGGATTGTTTACTTTACGCAAAGTTCTTTTAATGCAGTTGTCTGTTGCTTTGAGTTTACACTTTGGGTGGGACTCACAACTTAATACCAGCGAGATGTTCTGGATAGATATCTCAAGGTGGATGATTAGTAGTAGATGCAGATGGATTTCGGTCTACTTGCCTTGGCGTACCACCCATGCTTTTGAGCCTCTACCTTTCTTTACAGCATAGTTAGCATTGGTTTGCGCACATAATCCTGTCAATTGCCCAGCTGTAATTTGTTTACCTCGCTTAGCTGTTTTATCGTCTTTTGAGAGAGAGACATCACTAGTGAACATCATGGGACCCCGGTCCATATTACCATCACTGATCACACCCGTTATTTACTTCCTGTTCTTATTTCCTAGTTGCAGTCATACCTATCACTATTACCTCTTGCGTTTGATCCTTTGTAAACAGCAAGGCCGGAGGGATTGACAACCTCTCTGTACTCGTTGGGAGCAAAGTTATTTGTATCTGTGTGCAGGTCCTGTCAACCGCTAAGTTGGCGCCGTTAGCGTTGACACCTACTTGTTGGCCCTCGGAGTCTCACGGGATTCGATCCTTGGTATCTTGCCAAGGGAAACTTGCCGTTACGCTACATCTCAAACCTTCCACTTGGGGTAACCAACGAGGGGCGAGAAGCCATCAAGCAAAGTTTCTGGCGCCGTTGCCGGGGACTCCACTCTTCAAGATAGGGGAGTTGCACGCTATCTTTTATCTTTGCTTTTTAGTCTTGTTAGTTTACCTTTCAGTTTTTGCTTTAGTTTCCTTTACCAAAAATCACAAAAATAGTTATCTTGCTTGCTGCTGCTATGGGTTCCACCGAGAACACCAAGTTGTGTGACTTCACTAGTCATAACAACGATGACTTTATCTGCACGCCTATTACTACACCTGCCACTTCAGCACCTTCTTATGAAATTAAACCTGCTTTACTGAACCTAGTTATGAAAGATCAATTCTCCGGTGCTGGAGATGATGCTGCTTTGCACTTAAATAATTTTGTTGAGCTCTGTGATATGCAAAAGTACCGAGAAATAGATGGTGATATTGTTAAGCTTAAGTTTTTTCCTTTCTCCTTGAGAGGAGGAGCTAAAATCTGGTTTCAATCCTTGCCTAGGAATAGCATAGATTCTTGGGACAAGTGCAAGGATGCCTTTATTGGGAAATAATACCCCCCGGCTAAAATCATCCAACTAAGGAGTAACATAATGAATTTTAAACAATTGGATAATGAACACGTTGCCCAAGCTTGGGAACGCATGAAATCTCTTGTCAAGAACTGCCATACTCATGGTTTGACTACTTGGATGGTTATCCAAACTTTTTATGCAGGCTTGAACTTTACCTCGCGGAACTTGTTGGATTCGGCCGCGGGAGGAACCTTTATGTCAACTACACTTGGTGCTGCCACGAAACTTCTCGATGAGATGATGACCAACTATTCCCAATGGCACACCAAACGCGCTCCAACAGGTAGGAAGGTAAACTCTGTCGAGGAGATTTCCTCCCTAAATGAAAAGGTTGACTTGATCATGTCTCTACTTTCCAAGCAATCTTCTATTGATCCTCATGATGTTCCTTTAAATTCTTTGATTGCTCAAGATCAAGTAGATGTGAACTTTATCTCTAGAAACAATTTCAATAACAATGCTTATAGGAGTAATTTTGGTAGCAACCCTAGACCGTTCCCCTCTAATTCCTATGGGAACAACAATGCTTATCCTAACACCAAGAACTCCACTTCTGAACTAGAGATTATGCTTAGAGACTTTATCACTACCCAAAAAGTCTTCAATAAGAGTGTAGAAGAAAAACTAGCCAAGCTAGATAATCTCTCTTCGAAGGTAGACAATTTAGCCCATGAGGTAGAGTTGCTTAAAATTAGAACTTCTCCTCTTGAGGAGAGGAAGACCACTCCTATGAATGCTATTCAAGTGCAAATTAATGAAAACATTAGGATGATGGCTAAACTTAAAGAGAGATGGGCTAGAGAAAAGAAGGAAGAAGATAGAATTAAGAGCCTTCCTACCCACCACACTGTTGCTACTATCCAAGTTGTTGAGGATATCCAAACTCTTAGCACCCAATGCACTCCTAGTCCCAGTGGACCTATTAATGGTGATGCTATGACCTCAACCGTAGAAGAAGAAACTCCTATGACCATAGAAGCTACCAAACAAGTGAGCCTAAAGGACACCACTACCACTTTACTTGATAGTAGTGACCTTGATTTTGATAACTGCACCCTTTCTGAAGTCATTAGTTTTCTTCACAAGATGTCTAGAGATCCCCACACTAGCACACTTAACCTTGCCTTCACGGAGCATATCACTAATGCTCTTATCAAAGCTAGGGAGGAGAAGCTTAGGGTAGAAGCCTCCATACCTAGAAAGCTAGAAGATGGTTGGGATCCTATGATTAAAATTAAGTTGAATAACTTCTCTTGCTATGCTTTATGTGATGTTGGAGCTAGTACCTCCGTTATGCCCAAAAGAATATATGATATGTTTAAATTGAAATCTTTTGATCCTTGTTCTTTTGGTGTTCGTCTTGTTGATTCTTCTGTAAAGAAACCTTTGGGGAAGATCGACGATGTTCTTATCGTTGTCAATGACAATTATGTTCCCGTTGATTTTACTATTATGGATATTGAATGTGAACCTTCATGTCCAATTATTTTGGGACGTCCTTTTCTCCGCACCGCTGGTGCTATCATTGATATGAAAGAGGGGAATATAAAATTCCAATTTCCTCTCAGGAAAGGGATGGAACACTTCCCTAGAAAGAAGATTAAGTTGCCTTTTGAGTCCGTTACACGGGCTAGCTATTCTTTTACTCTTGATAAAACTTGATCCTCTCTCTCTGCATTATGCCTAGCTTAAAGGCATAAAAGAAAGCGCTTTTGGGAGGCAGCCCACAACGAATTAGGTTTTATTTTTCTTTTGTTGTGTATTGATGATTGTTACTACATTAGCATCATCATTGTATCTTTTCTTTTCAACTTTGTGCCAAGTTTAGCCTCCGATTGCAAGAAAGTTCAAAAGTTGTGACGTGCAGTCCAGAAAACAGATTATGTCCTTGGACAGAAAGATTCATATAAAATCACTAGATCATCTTTTTGATCTGAATTTTTTTGACAGCGTGCTCTATACAATTGGCTTTCGGGCGTCTGTTCTGAGTTTTTTGATTTAAGTCGCAGAAGTGCCCCGAAAAAATTATTTACTACCTGCTGGTCTGTTTTTCACAGATTCTGTCCTGTTTTGCCTTTTCTTCGTTTTGCAAACCTTGAGCTTGCTTTTTCTTTGCAAAAACCTTTTGGCAATCTTGAGAAACAGTAGCTCTTCAAGATTATCTTTATTTCCAGCAAGGAAAAATTATTTTATTATGGGTACTAACCTCGCTAATCAGATTATGATGAGTTATGTATGAAGGGAGTTTTCAAGTGTGCGAGGGAAGATGATTAAAAGATTCAGGAGGGTCAAACGCTCAAGCTTGGGGATGCCCCCGTGCACCCCCAAGAAATATTCAAGAAGACTCAAGCGTCTAAGCTTGGGGATGCCCCCGTGCATCCCCTTCTCCATCAACAATTATCAGTTCGTCGTTCGTTCCACTATATTTTAATCACTTCATGCGTTATGTGCTATGCTTGGAGCGTCTTGCTTTTAGTTTCCTTTTTAGTTTTCTTTAGCTTTGCTTGTTGTTCATAACGAGTTAGAACCCAGCTTTCTTTGTGTGGGAGAGAAACACACTCCACTTCAACCTAGAACACAACATAGGATTTTCATGCTTATCTTTGCTGTGTGTGTTCTTTGCCTTTCCATAGCTGCTGTCATGTTTAGCTATTAGTTTTCATGCTTTTCTTTTTAAAGAGCTTTTGTTTAGTTGGTTGTTGAACTCTCTTGAGTTTTCATGTTTATCTTGTTAAGAGAGTTTGTCTGTTGCACTGAGTTGTGTGTCTTAACTTAAAGTAGGTAATTGAGGTTGCTATTTAATTTTAGTAGTAACTTGCAATAGTTTTGAGGTATTGCCATGAGTAATGTCCGAACTTTTGGTGTCAAGAGCTTTAGCCTATTAGTGATAGATGTCGTATTTTGGGCAATCCGTGTTTATTTTCGAAAACCTACAAAATAGTTGAGAACTTTAGCTACTAAATGGATCACTAATCTTTGGAGGGATCGAATATTAGAGTACACTCACGTACCATGAGCCGAGGATGCGCAAGGATAACCAAATCCCCATACACTCCTCCTCGGGGTACTTGTCTCTTTGTGAACCTCCTAATTAGATTGAGAGTTACCGATAATAAGTGCATGAGTTCTTCGGACTAATGTGAGTATTCGAAAGTTGACACTTCCATCTATCCATATTTTTCTAGCCTCTTCGGTACCGTGCATTGCCCTTTCTCACCTCGAGAGTTGGCGCATACTTCGCCGGTGCATCCAAATCCTTGGCACGATACGCTCTATCATCATAAGCCTCATTATATCCTTCCTCAAAACAGCCACCATACCTACCTATCAAGGCATTTCCATAGCCTTTCCGAGATACATTGCCATGCAACATCCATCTTCTCATGACTTGATCTTCATGTCATACATGCTTTTTGCTTGATCGATGAGCCGCATGCTAGTTGGGCCTTGCCCTAATCATTGCTACATGATGCGCTAGTATCATTGCATAGCCTGCTACACTGGCAGAGGCATACATTTGCATACATCATGATAGTTTCATTTTCTTTATGTTGAGTACTTTTGTAAAGTGTGAAAGATCTTCTATACTTCTTGTAATACATAGAATATTGCCCCTAAAGTGAGGGAAAGATCCCAAAGAGGACAAATCAAAAGATTCCAAAGAGGACAAAATCAAAAGAGGACAAAGAGGACAAATGAGAGATAAATAGAAAGAGCCATTGAGGCCACAAAAAATTAAAAAAATAGAAAAAAGAGAAAAAGAAATAAAAAGAGAGAAGGGGCACACTACTATTTCTTTTGAGAGATCCACACTCGTACTCCATCTTATACCTTGTACTCCATAGAGATTATCATTCATGCATATAGCTATGTGGGGACCTTTATACTATAGAACTTGGCTTGTATATTCCAATGATGAGCCTCCTCAAAAGAGCTCTAGGTCTTCTTGAGCAAGCAAGTTGGATGCACCCCCACTAGTTCCATTGGAGAGCTTACCTTAGCTCATATGTGCATCCGTTGCATGGCAATCCCTACTCCTCACATCATATCTATCATTTGGCTTTCTCTCGCCGATGATTGTCCTCATTGATGTGAGCATTTCACACCTTTTTTGTCTTCCCCTCTATCATTTTTCTCTCTTTGCCATCCTAAGTGTCGACTTTCTTGCTTACGCTCATCCATTGCATGAGTGCTCAAAATATCGAAAGGGAGTGGATCATTTTGACTTGTACCTGGCTGACGGTCTGGGGATGAGTCAAGATAAGATTCCAAAGAAGACCAAGTGTGAAACTTTAGTAGATTAAGTTCTCAACAATACAAAAACTATGTTTTACTCTCTCATATATCCCTATCCTCTTTCTTGCACGCAAACACCATTTGGAGACATTCGAGTCACGGACAGTGAGAGCTCTTGCACCTTTATGTTCTTATGTTACTTGTTACAATGCTAATATAGACTCTTGCTTGTTATGACTTGAATTGGATTAAATGCCTTGATTACTTTACTTAAAAGTTCTTATATGGTTGATAGCATGTCACCACAGAAATTATGCTTGTTATCATTTACCTACTCGAGGACGAGCAGGAATTAAGCTTGGGGATGTTGATACGTCCAAAACGTATCTATAATTTCTGCTTGCTCCATGCCTCTTTTGTGTGATATTGCTATGATATTTATGCACTTCCATACACTTTTGATCATATTTGGACTGACCTATTAACTCAGTGCACCACAGTGCCAGTTCATGTTTTCTGCTGTTTTTCTATTTCAGGTTTCCCCCATATTAAAAGTGTCCTAAAAATTCCGGGAAAAATACAGGAAAAATCAGCGTATCGGGAGCTTCAAGAAAAACCAAAGCAGGGCCAGAGGGGAGCCTGGGGTGGCCCAGGCGGCCTCCCGGCGCGGCCCCACCCCTGGCCGTGCCAAGGGGGCGCCTGGGGCCCCACCTCCGCCTCTGGTGACCCCCTTTTGCATATATATTGCTCGCGTCCCGAAACCCTCGAGGACGGAACCCTTTTTCACGATCTCGCCTCTGTTCCGCCGCCGCCGCGCTTCCAAGATTGGGAGCACCGGGAGAACTCTTCCCGACACCCTGCCGGAGGGGAGAACCACCACCAGGAGCTTCTCCACCACCATGGACGCTTCCCGGATGAGTTGTGAGTAGTCCCCCTTGGACCATGGGTCCATGACCAGTAGCTATGTGATGTTCTCCTCCCCTCTTTGTTCTTCATGGATTAGACCTCGTGAGCTTCCCTACATGATCGAGGCACATATGTAATCTTTATGCTGTTGCTCTGCTGAGTTTGCTGGGATCCGATGGATTATGAGATTATGTTCAGATTGTGTGTGAGTAATATATTTGATTCACCTCTTTTATATTTATGTTCTTGAGTAATTCTTGCATGTTCTCCGTTGCTGTTTATTGCTTTGGCCAAGTAGTAGGTAGTAACTCCAAGAGGGAACGTTATGCTTGATTGTGGGTTCATGCCCCTCGATGACTAGTTTGAGTGACAGAAACATGAGTCTAGGGGATGTGTTGTTGCCACAAGGGGGAAAACAACGGTGCTTGTACTTGCGGGTGCAAGGATTGTTTACTTTACGCAAAGTTCTTTTAATGCAGTTGTCTGTTGCTTTGAGTTTACACTTTGGGTGGGACTCGCAACTTAATACCAGCGAGATGTTCTGGATAGATATCTCAAGGTGGATGATTAGTAGTAGATGCAGATGGATTTCGGTCTACTTGCCTTGGCGTACCGCCCATGCTTTTGAGCCTCTACCTTTCTTTACAGCATAGTTAGCATTGGTTTGCGCACATAATCCTGTCAAATGCCCAGCTGTAATTTGTTTACCTCGCTTAGCTGTTTTATCGTCTTTTGGGAGAGAGACATCACTAGTGAACATCATGGGACCCCGGTCCATATTACCATCAATGATCACACCCGTTATTTACTTCTTGTTCTTATTTCCTAGTTGCAGTCATACCTATCACTATTACCTCTTGCGTTTGATCCTTTGTAAACAGCAAGGCCGGAGGGATTGACAACCTCTCTGTACTCGTTGGGAGCAAAGTTATTTGTATCTGTGTGCAGGTCCTGTCAACCGCTAAGTTGGCGCCGTTAGCGTTGACACCTACTTGTTGGCCCTCGGAGTCTCACGGGATTTGATCCTTGGTATCTTGCTAAGGGAAACTTGCAGTTATGCTACATCTCAAACCTTCCACTTGGGGTAACCAACGAGGGGCGAGAAGCCATCAGACACCAACGTCAGCAAACGGATTATGAAGCTGGTCTATTGACCCGGAGTTTTCAGAGGAAGTGCCTGGATTTTTTGCGTTGGTAATGTTTGAATATATCTGCTAAGGAGATTTGCTATGAGATAATGGATACATATCAAGGAGGAAATGACAAGGACTTAAAGATGATCCGGTGCCGGTTTACAAGAATTCTTAACCCGGAGCCCAACCTATCAATTTGTTCTTGTGGTTATTTTGCAGCATAAGTTTACCATGGATAAATCCAAGCTAAACTTGGGGGCTAATGTCGGGGATATACCCCGCGGTATGAACCGGCCGGAATTATAACCCGGCCGGACTTGACGGTTTACTTGAGACGGTTTACACTTGGCAATTTACTGGTAACCCGGCAGGCGGATCATGGATGACAAGGCCCAAGGCCCAGAAGGCCGGTTCATGTTATGGTGGGCCGGTTTATGAAGAAAGCATAAGGAATATTCACCTACAAAGGAAGCAAGACTAGGACTCCTTGTAATAAAGCAATCCTAATCCTACTAGGACTAGTCATGTAACCCGCCCCTTCAACATATATAAGGAGGGGCAGGGCTCCCCAAAGAGGGACACGTGAGACAAGCTACAAGCAGACAAGTTCTCTCAAGTTTCTAGGGCTAGACACAAGAGCCGGTTTACCGGCGATTCCATGAGGATCATAATGAGATCTGGCCTCAAACAGCACGTAGGGCTATTACCGGATGATGTTTCCCGGGGCCCGAAGCTGTCTAAACCCTTGTCTTGCATCGCATCTCTCGATTTCGCTCAACCCCTCTCAAGCTACTACATAGATGCGCGGCCTCGCGACTAAGTCTGTTAAACCGGACATCTGCCGTGTTAATTCCACGACACTACCCGGGAACGGGATTGCTGAGTCCTCCGTGGCTCATATATTCTACACAATACCAAATGCAGGTACCGTTGAGAACTACACAGGTGGTGGTTCCGAGTTGTATTGGGAGTTCGATGAAGAGTGTGGGCGATACTACGTGTCTTACCCAGAGGATCAGTAGGGCTCTTACTAGGATGATCGGGACCTTGTGTTGCTTTATTTATGGTATCTTTCATTTGGATCTTCGTTCGTAGTCGGACTCTGATGTTATTGGATGAGGTATGTTAATGTATTACATTGTGTGACGTGGCGAGTGTAAGCCAACTACTCTTTTACATTTCCATCCCCTCTTTTACATGAGTTGTGCAAAGATACCATACTTGAGATCATTATAGTATGTGATTATGCCTTTAAGTCGTGCCTCGACACGTGGGAGGCATAGTCACATACCGGGCATTACACTTCATCATATCCGTCACCACGACGTCGTGTTGATGAAACTCCCCTATGAAGCTCAACTGGATCAAAAGCTCGCGGGACGTCATCAAGCTGAACGTGTGCTGAACGCGGAGGTGCCGTACGTTCGGTGCTTGATCGGTTGGATCGCGAAGAAGTTCGACTACATCAACCGCGTCACTTGACGCTTCCGTTTTCGGTCTACGAGGGTACGTAGACACAATCTCCCCCTCGTTGCTATGCATCTGGTAGATAGATCTTGCGTGATCGTAGGAAAATTTTGAAAAATACTACGTTCCCCAACAGTGGCATCAGAGTCAGATCTATGCGTAGATGATATGCACAAGTAGAACACAATGAGTTGTGGGCGGTACTAGTCATACTGCTTACCAGCATGTCATATTTTGGTTCGGCGGTATTGTGAGATGAAGCGACCCGGACCGACATTACGCGTACGCTTACGCGAGACTGGTTTCACCGTCATGAGCACTCGTTGCTTAAAGGTGACTGACGGGTGTCTGTCTCTCTCATTTTAGCTGAATCGAGTGTGGCTACGCCCGGTCCTTGTGAAGGTTAAAACATCACATACTTGACGAAACATCGTTGTGGTTTTGTATGCGTAGGTAAGAACGGTTCTTGCTAAGCCCGTAGCAGCCACGTAAAACTTGCAACAACAAAGTAGAGGACGTCTAACTTGTTTTTGGAGGGCATGTTGTGATGTGATATGGTCAAGACATGATGAGTGATACGGTTTTGTATGAGATGATCATGTTTTGTAAAGTTATCGGAAACTAGCAGGAGCCATATGGTTGTCGCTTTATTGTATGAAATGTAATCGCCATGTAATTGCTTTACTTTATCACTAAGCGGTAGCAATAGTCGTAGAAGCAATAGTTGGCGAGACGATAACGATGCTATGATGGAGATCAAGGTGTCGCGCCGGTGACGAAGGTGATCATTAAGGTGCTTTGGAGATGGAGATCAAAAGCACAAGATGATGATGGCCATATCATGTCACATATTTTAATTGCATGTGATGTTTATCTTATTATGCTTCTTATTTTGCTTGGTACGACGGTAGCATTATAAGATGATCCCTTACAAAAATTTCAAGGTATAAGTGTTCTCCCTGAGTATGCATCGTTGCGAAATTTCGTCATGCTGAGACACCACGTGATGATCGGGTGTGATAAGCTCTACGTTCAAATACAACGGGTGTAAGCCAGTTTTGCACACGCAGAATACTCGGGTTAAACTTGACGAGCCTATCATATGCGGATATGGCCTCGGAACACTGGAGACCGAAAGGTCGAGCGTGAATCATATAGTAGATATGATCAACATAAGATGTTCACCATTGAAACTACTCCATCGCACGTGATGATCGGACATGGTTTAGTTGATTTGTATCACGTGATCATTTAGATGACCGGAGGGATGTCTATCTAAGTGGGAGTTCTTTAAGTAATATGATTAATTGAACTTTAATTTATCATGAACTTAGTCCTGATAGTTTTTGCATATCTATGTTGTTGTAGATCAATGGCCCGTGCTACCGTTCCTTTGAATTTTAATGCATTCCTAGAGAAAGCTAAGTTGAAAGATGATGGTAGCAATTACACGGACTGGGTCCGTAACTTGAGGATTATCCTCATTGCTGCATAGAAGAATTATATCCTTTAAGCACCGCTAGGTGACAAGCCCCCTCCCGCTAATATAAACGCTTTGAAACGTCTGGCAGACGCGGTCTGATGACTACACGATAGTTCAGTGTGCCATGCTTTACGGCTTAGAACCGGGATTTCAACGATGTTTTGAACGTCATGGACCATATGAGATGTTCCAGGAGTTGAAGTTAATATTTCAAGCAAATGCCCGGATTGAGAAATATGAGATTTCCAATAAGTTCTATAGCTGCAAGATGGAGGAGAATAGTTCTATCAGTGAACACTTGCTCACGATGTATGGGCACTACAATCATATGACTCAACTTGGTTGCAAAGTTGACGAGGATAGTGTTATTGATAGAATTCTTAAATCACTGCCA
This sequence comes from Secale cereale, assembly GCA_902687465.1. Taxonomy (NCBI): domain Eukaryota; kingdom Viridiplantae; phylum Streptophyta; class Magnoliopsida; order Poales; family Poaceae; genus Secale; species Secale cereale. The sequence continues at coordinate 204,196,273 of LR738715.1, read as the reverse complement.
CCAAGCTATAAAGGCTTCGTGATGAACTATAATATGCAAGGGATGCATAAGACAATTCCCGAGCTCTTCGCTATGCTCAAAGCTGCGGAGGTAGAAATCAAAAAGGAGCATCAAGTGTTGATGGTTAACAAGACCACTAGTTTCAAGAAAAAGGGCAAGGGAAAGAAGGGGAACTTCAAGAAGAATAGCAAGACAGTTGGTACTCCCACGAAGAAACCCAAGTCTAGAACCAAGCTTGAAACTGAGTGCTTCTACTGCAAAGGGACTGGACACTGGAAGCGGAACTGCCCCAAGTATTTGGCGGATAAGAAGGATGGCAAGGTGAACAAAGGTATATATGATATACGTGGTATTGATGTGTACCTTACTAATGCTCGTAATAGTACCTGGGTATTTGATACCGGTTCGGTTGCTAATATTTGTAACTCAAAACAGGGACTACGGATTAAACGAAGATTGGCGAAGGATGAGGTGATGATGCGCGTGGGAAATGGTTCCAAAGTCGATGTGATCGCCGTCGGCACGCTACCTCTATACCTACCTTTGGGATTAGTTTTAGACCTGAATAATTGTTATTTGGTGCCAGCGTTAAGCATGAACATTATATCTTGATCTTGTTTGTTGTGAGACGGTTATTCATTTAAATCAGAGAATAATGGTTGTTCTATTTTTATGAATAATATCTTTTTTGGTCATGCACCCTTAAAGAGTGGTCTATTCTTGTTGGATCTCGATTGTAGTGATACACATATTCATAATATTGAAGCCAAAAGATGCAAGGTTAATAATGATAGTGCAACTTATTTGTGGCACTGCCGTTTAGGTCATATTGGTGTAAAGCGCATGAAGAAACTCCATAGTGATGGATTTTTGGAATCACTTGATTATGAATCACTTGGTGCTTGCGAACCATGCCTCATGGGCAAGATGACTAAAACTCCGTTCTCCGGAACAATGGAGCGAGCAACAGATTTGTTGGAGATCATACATACAGATGTATGTGGACCAATAAGTGTTGAAGCTCGCGGCGGGTATCGTTATTTTCTGACCTTCACTAATGATTTGAGCAGATATGGGTATATCTACTTAATGAAACACAAGTCCGAAACATTTGAAAAGTTCAAAGAATTTCAGAGTGAAGTAGAGAATCATCATAACAATAAAATAAAGTTTCTACGATCTGATCGTGGAGGTGAATATTTGAGCTACGAGTTTGGTCTTCATTTGAAACAACGTGGAATAGTTTCACAACTCACGCCACCCGGAACACCACAACGTAATGGTGTGTCCGAACGTTGTAACCGTACTTTATTGGATATGGTGCGGTCTATGATGTCTCTTACCGATTTACCACTATCGTTTTGGGGTTATGCTTTAGAGACAGCTGCATTCACGTTAAAAAGGGCACCATCTAAATCCGTTGAGACGACGCCTTATGAACTGTGGTTTGGTAAGAAACCAAAGTTGTCGTTTCTTAAAGTTTGGGGTTGCAATGCTTATGTGAAAAAGCTTCAACCTGATAAGCTCGAACCCAAGTCGGAGAAATGTGTCTTCATAGGATACCCAAAGGAGATTGTTGGGTACACCTTCTATCACAAATCCGAAGGCAAGATAGTCGTTGCTAAGAATGGATCCTTTCTAGAGAAGGAGTTTCTCTCGAAAGAAGTGAGTGGGAGGAAAGTAGAACTTGATGAGGTAATTGTACCTTCTCCCGAATTGGAAAGTAGTACATCATAGAAACTTGTTCCAGTGACTCCTACACCAATTAGTGAGGAAGCTAATGATGATGATCATGAAACTTCACATCAAGTTTCTGTTGAACGTCGTAGATCAACCATAGTACGTTCCGCACCAGAGTGGTACGACAACCTAGTTCTGGAAGTCATGTTACTAGACCATGATGAACCTACGAACTATGAGGAAGCGATGATGAGCCCAGATTCCGCAAAATGGCTTGAGGCCATGAAATCTGAGATGGGATCCATGTATGAGAACAAAGTATGGACTTTGGTTGACTTGCTCGATGATCGGCAAGCCATCAAAAATAAATGGATCTTCAAGAGGAAGACTGACGCAGACGGTAATGTTACTGTTTACAAAGCTCGACTTGTTGCGAAAGGGTTTTGACAAGTTCAAGGAGTTGACTACGATGAGACTTTCTCACCCGTAGCGATGCTTAAGTCTGTCCGAATCATGTTAGCAATTGCCGCATTTTATGATTATGAAATCTGGCAAATGGATGTCAAAACTGCATTCCTGAATGGATATCTCAAAGAAGAGTTGTATATGATGCAACCAGAAGGTTTTGTCGATCCAAAAGGTGCTAACAAAGTGTGCAAGCTCCAGCGATCCATCTATGGACTGGTGCAAGCATCTCGGAGTTGGAATATATGCTTTGATGAGGTGATCAAAGCATATGGTTTTATACAGACTTTTGGAGAAGCTTGTATTTACAAGAAAGTGAGTGGGAGCTCTGTAGCATTTCTGATATTATATGTGGATGACATATTGTTGATTGGAAATGATATAGAATTTCTGGATAGCATAAAAGGATACTTGAATAAGAGTTTTTCAATGAAAGACCTCGGTGAAGCTGCTTACATATTAGGCATCAAGATCTATAGAGATAGATCAAGACGCTTAATTGGACTTTCACAAAGCACATACCTTGATAAAGTTTTGAAGAAGTTCAAAATGGATCAGTCAAAGAAAGGGTTCTTCCCTGTATTACAAGGTGAAGTTGAGTAAGACTCAATGCCCGACCACTGCAGAAGATAGAGAGAATATGAAAGTCATTCCCTATGCCTCAGCCATAGGATCTATCATGTACGCAATGCTGTGTACAGACCTGATGTGTGCCTTGCTATAAGTCTAGCAGGGAGGTACCAAAGTAATCCAGGAGTGGATCTGTCGTGGAATTAACACGTCAGATGTCCGGATTACGGACTTAGTGGTGAGGCCGCGCATCTATGTAGTAGCTTGAGAGGGGTTGAGCGGAATCGAGAGGCGCAATGCAAGACACGGATTTAGACAGCTTCGGGCCCCGGGAAACATCATCCGGTAATAACCCTACGTGCTGTTTGAGGCTAGGTCTCATTATGATCCTCGTGGTGTTGCCGATAAACCGGCTCTTGTGTCTAGCCCTAGAAACTTGTCTAAACTTTTCCTCTAACTTGTAACTCTAAAAACCTGTCCTCTTTGGGGAGCCCTGCCCCTCCTTATATATGTTGAAGGGGCGGGTTACATGACTAGTCCTAGTAGGACTAGGATTGATCTATTACAAGGAGCCCTAGTCTTGCTTCCTTTATGGAGAATATTCCTTGCGTTTTATTATTAAACCGGCCCACCATAACTTGAACCGGCCTTCTGGGCCTTGGGCCTTGTCATCCATGATCCGTCTGCCGGGTTACCAGTGAGTGGTATTATTTAGGCAGGTTGCTAGTGAATCATCAAATGTAAAACGTCTCTCAAGTAAACCACCAAGTCCGGCCGGGTTATAATTCCGGCCGGTTCATACCGCGGGGGTATATCCCCGACATTAGCCCCCAAGTTTAGCTTGGATGTGTCCATGGTAAACTTATGCTTCAAAACAAACACAAGAACAAATTTGAGAGGTTGTGCTCCGAGTTAAGAATTCTTGTAAATCGGCACCTGATCATCTTTAAGTCCTTGTCCTTCCTTCTTATAGAAAATCCGGGTCAACAGACCAACTTCATAATCAACTTGCTTGCATAAGAAATATTGTAAATAAAGAATCCATTTGAATCGGCCTTCCAATGTTCTGACTTGATAAAAATATTGGTCTTTGAAATATTCAACTGATATCCAGCCGGCTTGAAGATGTAGAACTTGCCGGTTTATGATTGCTAAAATTGTCGGGTCACATAATTAATCTGATTTGCCAGAACTGCAAATTTGAAGATGTTCCTCCTTTATATGCATATTACCTATAGCCCCCAAGTGCCGGGTCATTATGTAATAATGAGCAGGGACTTTGTATATACTTCATTAAAAATAGCCTTGTATTATCTTTGAAGAAATCCGGATTGTTCATCCCAATCATTATGAAACTGAATATTCCATATTATGTAGCCCCCAAGTGCCGGGTCATTATGCAATAATGAGCAGGGACTTTGTAGATATAATCATTGAAAATAACACTATATAATGTAACTTTCATCGTAGGGTTTGAATCCACGTCCACAAGGTTAAGAGCTTTGTGCTTTACCAACTGATCAGTGGACCTTTCAATAGAATGGATTAATACTTGTGTACCTTGAATTATTGACAGGAGCGATTGGTAGCCCCCAAATTCCGGTTTAACTACATTTAGAAGGTGAACCGGTACTTCCAGATGAAGCAAATGATCTTTCCATTAGCCCCCAAGTGTCAAGTAGACAACTTGCTTGTGTGCTTGAGACTTTGTCTTTGAATTGTTGCTGTTTACTGCTTCAACTGCCCAATAGCCCCCAAGTGTCAAGTAGACAACTTGTTTGTGTGCTTGAGACTTGTGTATTTGATGTAATCTCAATCTGAATAATGTAGCCCCCAAGTGCCGGGTTGTAAGCCTGCAGCAACTCGGGACTATTCCTTTGTAGAATAAATCACTTCCATTGACGAAATAATATCCATTGCGCTTAAAGCGACTCAATCATAATATTGATAACCATAATAGGAATCCAGCCATGTTTGGCTATTGAAGAATATAATCCGGTTTGAAGACCGGTTCCAATGATGTTTGATCACAATCGGGCCGGGTTAATAAACACCGGTCATTATTTTGTCTCATACTGGCGACTTATAGTCAAAACCAGGCCGGTTTAATAAACACCGGTCATTATCTGTTTCTGCATAAAACAATCCTAAAAAATGTCCTGGCGGTTTACCACCGGACGGATTATATTGCTCACAAAATATATCAAACAAGTATTTGTTTATACCAGAAATAACTTCATACCTGTGATTAAGTATGCTTGATATTCTTAATCCGACGAACTTTGCAGTTTTCCGAGGGAGCTTTTGAGGGACCCAATAATAATTCCGGGTTTGATAAAAGAACACCGGTTTATATCACGCTGAAACCTTGTCCAGAAATTTGTAACTCATACTTGGCTTGCTTGCCTGATGGATGATCCGGGTTATAATGAACACCGGTTTATTTATGCTGGTATTCATGACCCAGACTTGTAACTTTGTAGATAGGTGGTCAACTTCTGGAGCTGTTCCACTCCGGTTTAAAGGGTTATAAAACACAAACACCAAAAGATGCAAATTTTGCAAATAAGACCATGTAGTCGAGGCTTTTTAAGAGCTGCCAGGCTCAAAGCAAGGTTCAGCCAATCAATGGGATGTGGATTATCCATCTTTCCCAAGGGGCCTAGCCAATCACTGAACGTGAGCGTATCAACTGTTCAGAGGGCCGATAGAACCGCAAATAAAAACCGATCCGATCAATGGAACGTGGGCAAACCATCTGTCCCAAGGGGCCTAGCCAATCACTGAACATGAGCGTATCAACTGTTCAGAGGGCCGAAAGAATTTGTAAATAAAAACCGAGCCAATCAATGGGACGTGGGCAAACCATCTGTCCCAAGGGGCCTAGCCAATCACTGAACGTGAGCGTATCAACTTTTCAGAGGGCCGCAAGAATCGTATCTATTATTCCGATCACTGGGACGCGGATTGGCCGACACTCCCAGGGGGCCTCCAGGGTTCCTCCTGAACCGGTGGGTCAATCTAGACCAATCACTGAATGTGGTACTATCCAACTTTTCAGAGGGTCGAAAGAATTTATGAAACTTAATCCGATCACTGGGACGCGGATTGACCGACATTCCCAGGGGGCCTCCAGGGTTCCTCCTGAACCGGTGGGTCAATCTAAACCAATCACTGAACGTGGACTTTGTCCAACTTTTCAGAGGGTTGCAAGAATTATGAAATTTAATCCGATCACTGGGAGCGGATGATACCGACTCCCAGGGGGCCTCCAGGGTTCCTCCTGAACCGGTGGGTCAATATAAACCAATCACTGAACGTGGATTTATCCAACTTTTCAGAGGGTCCCCAGGGTTCCTCCTGAACCGGCGGGTAAATCGTGAAGCGTTTTTTTCTTTGAACCGTTTCAGGGAGTTTTACTGCTTCTGAGCGCATATTTTCTGCACAACCAGATAGACTGATCAAAGCATCTTATTTTCTTAATGAAAAATGATATATAACAAGAGAAATAATACTGCAGATGGATATCACCTGAGTGAATTTGAACCGGTATGTTGAATAGGCCGGATCACAGGGTGGACGGTAAATGACCGCAGTATCGGAGGTGGCTCAAACAGTTAAACCGGCTGTGGGGTTGCAAACCGGCGAAGATGAGTGAATTTGTCCTCCGTGTTGTAAACCGGTGCGGACGCGTAAACGGGCTGTCCATTCAACGGGTAGTGTGACACAGAGGAAAAAACGCCGTTGTAGAACATGGCCAGTGCGTGTTTTATATCCATAGTATAACAGTGATTTTACCTGTATATAGAAAACACCAATAGGGTAGTATAATGGTGCTCAGGGGAAATAAAATGATAAAATATATAGGAGGGATAACACCTGATTTGCTCGAATAGCAGATGGGTCGGCCGGTGCCGACGGGCTAGTTGCCTTCCTCGTTGTGAGCCGGCGCAGTCGTGAGAGTCGGCCACGGCGTTGCAAACCGGTGCGGGAGTCCGTTTACGAACATGCCTCCGTGGCATACCTTGATGATAACCCGGCTGCCGTTTTTAGTAGTAGTCCTGGTATTTTTCGCCAGACGAAGATGGATACATAATGCTGCTGTTTTGGCAGAAGAATTGATTGCTTCTCTTGTCTTCAAGTGCCTGGGGTCTCCACGCGAACTTCTCCTCCTCCTCCTTTTTTATTTATTTATTTAAAACAAACTGACTCTTTCCTTATCCCATCGGGTCAAAATCCCCTCTCATTGGAAACATCAGCAAGGGAGACGGCAGGTTGGCAGCGCCGGCGATTAGGCAGGTCGAGGCTAAAACGGATTGGCACCGATGGTTCAATCTGCAAGGTCATAGAGCTAGTGACCAGAGGACACTCGGAGCTTGCCGACGAGGCCGTGTCTGTAGAAACAGAGGAAGCTGGATTGCCGTCGTTAAATCCGGTTTGACCATGACTTCAACAGTGGCGTGGTCGGTTTTGAGGGCCCTGGCGAGTCCACGATGGCGGGGCGGACCGTGGTCAGTAGATTGACAGCTTATTGCAGGGGCGGCCCGATCGCAGCTGCAGGACCGGCTTGGCGCAGCCGTGACGAAGAGGTGGAGGTAGTCCGGCCGGGTACCGGGGCGGCAGGGTCGCGGCCACCGCAGCTTAGGAGCTCGGCGACTTAAGGCGGCGGAAGGAGTCGGGCGGTTTGGACAGGTGTTGAGGGTGGCGACGGCTCAGAAACTGTCGGGGCGGCAGGGTCACATCGTCTTGAGGCCACTCTGCTGCGGCGCAGAGGGAGCGTCCATAGCCAGTCTGTGAGCGGAACTAGGCCAAATCGCCGGGCGAGGCCGAGGTGTCTTATTGGCCGGGTCAGATGCAGCGCGAAAATGGCTGAGGCAGTAACGGCGGAGCCTAGCTCAACGCGGCGGCGGCTCACCCTGGTGATTTGGCAACGCCGCAAGGCGGAGCGGGATCGAGCAGTACGGACGGCGGCTTGGAGCTGCACGATGACGATCCATGGCGGTGATGATTTGAACGAAGGGCAGCTCGGCGCGTCAGCCGTGGCTTCAGAACCAGGCGGTTGACCCGAGGCCGGCCGCCCGGAGGTGACTCCACGCGGAAGAAAAAATCGACCAGGCGCAGGCAGCTCGTGGCGAAGACGAACCAGGGTGGTTGACTCCGAGTCCATGCCCATTTGCGGTTCAAAACGGCGGCGGATACGACTCGGGGCCGGGGCGGTATTAGCAGCAGAAGTTTGATGTGTGGTAGAAAAGATGGTTCGACGGCGGCTCTCGGCGGCTCAAAGCAGGGTTGGAGGAGATGGTCGAATTAGCGGGTCCCGGCGACTCGAGGCGAGCGCAGCGACTCGGCCTACGTCCCAGCGACCGCGGAAGCTCCATGGCTGTATCCTGGAGGAGTTGTGATGATGTTGGCGGGTCAAAGGGGACGGTCCACTTGGGGCAGTGAATCCGTGTTGTGTTTAGGTGGCGTGACGAACTTTTGCAGATTCCGCTTCGTTATCAAATTCAATAGATCTCATACGAGGATTTGCCAACAGTAGGTCTTCGATGTTCCTTTTTTGTGCGGTCAGTAAACCTTGGACTCACGGATCTCCATGGCGTTCGCACCGGCCACTTAGCACGCAACCCTGGAATCTTCTGAATCTTAATTTCATACGCACTGTTCCGACCGTCGGTTGATAACGTAGATCCTTCTGAAACTGAATTTCTTCATCCGGAAAATCATGAACTTCTTGATCCCTGAAAGATCCCTCCAAGAACTCAATCACCACCATGCGCAGGCCCCACGGTGGGCGCCAACTGTCGTGGAATTAACACGTCAGATGTCCGGATTACGGACTTAGTGGTGAGGCCGCGCATCTATGTAGTAGCTTGAGAGGGGTTGAGCGGAATCGAGAGGCGCAATGCAAGACACGGATTTAGACAGCTTCGGGCCCCGGGAAACATCATCCGGTAATAGCCATACGTGCTGTTTGAGGCTAGGTCTCATTATGATCCTCGTGGTGTTGCCGATAAACCGGCTCTTGTGTCTAGCCCTAGAAACTTGTCTAAACTTTTCCTCTAACTTGTAACTCTAAAAACATGTCCTCTTTGGGGAGCCCTGCCCCTCCTTATATATGTTGAAGGGGCGGGTTACATGACTAGTCCTAGTAGGACTAGGATTGATCTATTACAAGGAGTCCTAGTCTTGCTTCCTTTATGGAGAATATTCCTTGCGTTTTATTATTAAACCGGCCCACCATAACTTGAACCGGCCTTCTGGGCCTTGGGCCTTGTCATCCATGATCCGTCTGCCGGGTTACCAGTGAGTGGTATTATTTAGGCAGGTTGCTAGTGAATCATCAAATGTAAAACGTCTCTCAAGTAAACCACCAAGTCCGGCCGGGTTATAATTCCGGCCGGTTCATACCGCGGGGGTATATCCCCGACAGGATCACTGGACAACGGTCAAGAACATCCTGAAATACCTGAAAAGGACAAATGATATGTTTCTCGTGTATGGAGGTGACAAAGAGCTTGTCGTAAACGGTTACGTCGATTCTAGTTTTGACACCGATCTGGATGACTCTAAGTCACAAACCGGATATGTATTTTTATTGAACGGTGGAGCTGTCAGTTGGTGCAGTTCTAAGCAGAGCGTTGTGGCGGGATCTACGTGTGAATCGGAATACATAGATGCTTCGGAAGCAGCAAATGAAGGAGTCTGGATGAAGGAGTTCATATCCGATCTAGGTGTAATACCTAGTGCATCGGGTGCAATGAAAATCTTTTGTGACAACACTGGAGCAATAGCCTTGGCGAAGGAATCCAGGTTTCACAAGAGAACAAAGCACATCAAAAGACGCTTCAATTCCATCCGCGATCTAGTCAAGGAAGGAGACATAGATATTTGCAAGATACATACGGATCTGAATGTTGCAGACCCGTTGACTAAGCCTCCTCCACGGGCAAAACATGATCAACACCAAGACTCCATGGATGTTAGGGTCATTACTTTGTAATCGAGATTATAGACTCTAGTTCAAGTGGGAGACTGAAGGAAATATGCCCTAGAGGCAATGATAAAGATGTTATTTGTATTTCCTTATATCATGATAAATGTCTTTTATTCATGCTAGAATTGTATTAACCGGAAACTTAGTACATGTGTGAATACATAAGCAAAACAGTATGTCCCTAGTATGCCTCTACTAGACTAGCTCATTGATCAAAGATGGTTATGTTTCCTATCCATAGACATGGCTTGTCATTTGATCAACGGGATCACATCATTAGGAGAATGATGTGATGGACAAGACCCATCTGTTAGCTTAGCACTATGATCGTTTAGTTTTACTGCTATTGCTTTCTTCATGACTTACACATGTTCCTATGACTATGAGATTATGCAACTCCCGTATAACGGAGGGACACCTTGTGTGCTATCAAACGTCACAACGTAACTGGGTGATTATAAAGATGCTCTAAAGGTGTCTCCAAAAGTGTTCGTGGTGTTGGCATAGATCAAGAATAAGATTTGTCACTCTGAGTGTCGGAGAGGTATCTCTGGGCCCTCTCGGTAATACACATCATAATAAGCCTTGCAAGCAAATGACTAATGAGTTAGTCACGGGATGATGTATTACGAAACGAGTAAAGAGACTTGCCGGTAACGAGATTGAACTAGGTATTGAGATACCGACGATCGAATCTCGGGCAAGTAACATACCGATGACAAGGGGAACAACGTATGTTGTTATGCGGTTGACCGATAAAGATCTTCGTAGAATATGTAGGAGCCAATATGAGCATCCAGGTTCCGCTATTGGTTATTGACCGGATATGAGTCTCGGTCATGTCTACATAGTTCTCGATCTCGTAGGGTCCGCACGCTTAATGTTTGATGACGATCGGTATTATGAGTTTATGAGTTTTGATGTACCGAAGGTAGTTTGGAGTCCCGGATGAGATCACGGACATGACGAGGAGTCTCGGAATGTCCGAGACGTAAAGATTGATATATTGGACGAATATATTCGGACACCATAAGTGTTCCGTAAGGTTTCGGAATTAACCGGAGTGCCGGGGGTTACCGGACCCCCCCC
>LR738715.1:204161977-204185383 GCA_902687465.1 Secale cereale | reverse complement strand
CCCCCCCCCCCCCCCCCCGCGGGGAAGCTATGGGCCTTAATGGGCCATAGGAGAAAGAGAGAAGGAGGGCCAGGGCTGGGCCGCGCGTCCCCCACCCGTTGGTCCGAATTGGACAAGGAAGGAGGGTGGGCCGACGCCCCTTTCCTTCTCCTTCTCCCTCTCCTTCCTTCCCCATTCTCCCTCTTGGTGATTCCTAATTGGAATAGGATTGCAATCCTATTCCTAGTAGGATTTCTCCCTTGGCGCGCCATAGAGGGGCCGACCGGCCTCCCCCCTTGCTCCTTTATATACGGGGGAAGGGGGCACCCTAGAACACACAAGTTGAATTGTTTTGACCGTGTGCGGTGCCCCCCTCCACAAAAACACACCTCGGTCATACTGTTGCAGTGCTTAGGCGAAGCCCCACGCCAGTAACTTCATCATATACGTCACCACGCCGTCGTGCTGGCGAAACTCTCCTGTGAAGCTCAACTGGATCAAGAGCTCGTGGGACATCATCAAGCTGAACGTGTGCTGAACGCGGAGGTGTCGTACGTTCGGTGCTTGATCGGTTGGATCGCGAAGAAGTTCGACTACATCAACCGCGTCACTTTACGCTTCCGTTTTCGGTCTACGAGGGTACGTAGACACACTCTCCCCCTCGTTGCTATGCATCTGGTAGATAGATCTTGCGTGATCGTAGGAAAATTTTGAAAAATACTACGTTCCCCAACATTGGTGCAGTTGTGTAATGGGGTTGCTGAGTGGTGAAGCTATATGATGTTGTACTCTGATGTATTTCAATTATGAAATCCTGCTTCCCTAATATGGAAATGAAATATATTGTGTGCTTAATATGAAATGCCAATTAGATTAATAAATGGATTATTAATAATAGGGCAATTAGCCTACTAATTGGATTTTTCTATTGCAAACGGTTACTGAGAAAACACCGTGGGTGATGACCTCAGGCAACACATGCCGTTTTTAGAAATAAACAGTGTTGGGTCAATGAACAATCACACACGACATCCTCTTGAAAACTGTTTGCGTTAGGACACCTTGCGCAAATGTTTACCACATAAAAAGTGTGTGTGATGGACAACCTTTGCCACATAGTTTCTTCTACACACCGTGTGTGATGCATTCGATAACACAAACGATAAAATTGTTAATGTTTTGTGCAATGGGAACGCTATCATAAATGATTTAATGGGGAAAATTGTGTGTGATGTATCTACGAACGGAAACGTTTTCCTTGGAGCGACTGTGTGGGATGTATAAACGAACGGAAATGTACTTCTTAGATTAACTGTGTAGGATGTACATACTAAAAAAACGTATTTCTTGGATTGAATGTGTGGAATGTACATACGGACGGAAACGTTTAGCGGGGACTGACTGTGTGGGATGTACTTACGACTGGAAACGATTTGGCTTGTATAATTGTATTTTTGTTAGCACAACTGTATGTATAAACGTATTTGATCGCTCGCTGGTCGCACGCGACCTCATTTTGTCGAGCGTGTGTGCCAGGAGGGCATACCCCCCACGGTTTCTGGGTTGTGTGGGAAGGACTCCCCTATTGCAGTGACTCACTAGGCAACGGTTCGGAACGCTGTCGTGGAAAGGGATTAAAAACTGTTTGTATAGCACCTCGATGTACTAGTATTAGCCCTCGCTACAGAGTTCGTCGGCAAGTCCATCTTCGACCATGAAGACAATGGTGGCTCCAACAATCATGAGGACTGTGCTGATGACTACACTCCCACCTATCGCTTCATGGCAAGAGGTGCCAATGTAACCTCGCGAGAAGCTTACTTTAATACTTCAAGTAATGACGACTCTAAGTGTGAAGCGAGCCTAGCTATAAAAAAACTGGCTAGAATTGCAACTGAACAACAAATTGTTATGGAAAAGATGCAAGAATGGCTAGACAAAAGTGATGATCTCTTACATGAGGAAATGGATCATAGTCAAGCTCTCTCTGAAGACCTCAGATGTCTTAAGTCAGAACGAGATGAACTTGAAAGTCTTCATGTGGCCCTCTTAGCCGAACATGAAAAGTTGTCCTATGAATTCCTTCGAAGGAAGCAATATCTCGAGAAACTGAGAGCGCCTCCTGATGATGAAAAGATAACAATTCATTACTCGCTCAACAGATCAGCACCTCCCATGAAATTTTTCTTGATCCATGCTTAAAATGGCTTGAACGTGAAATGCAAATTCTTCAGCTATGGTTATATCTTCAAATGTTTATGTGGTTTCAATCCCCTCATCTGAGGATACCACAAGTGTTACTGACAAACATGGAGGGTCGAAGGCATTGTACGTCACATGCATGTACAAAAGCCTCAAAGGGCACCAAACTCTTTGTGATGTGCTCAAGAAGCAGGTTCTGAACATGAACCCTGGGAAAGAGGGTATTGCTTTTGAGAGGAAGCTTAACGATGATGGATCATATTGGAAACCTGATCAACATCCCAAAACCACATGGGTGGCTGCAAAAGGACTTCCAATTGATACATCCACTCTATCTGGTTACAACTATGATACTCCACATTCATCTGATGAGTCATTTGACTCCAACTACAATTAAAAAATCAGAATGGTAAAGTATTTGCTAAATTTGATGGTACTAACTGCAGGAACGGCCTCCCCAGTGAAGAAAATCTGGGTGCCCAAAAGTCTTCTTCAAAATCTTCAGGTGAATATCATCATGACACCACCAAAGAAGAAGAAAAACCCCAGCAAAAATTCTTCACATGGACCAAAGACGTCAAATGGACGTAGGCCCACTTATGGTCACACTAATGCTTCTTCGTAGGGAAACAAAACAACGTTCTAATGAATATGTGCATTACTCTTCGAACCATCATGTTCACAAATCTTCAAAGACTTTCTTCGCATATTCATTTGAGTACTATAACCCCCCTGTGAAGAGAAATACATATTCGCCAATGCCTAAGTTCTCTATCAATGCTTTTGCGCTACATTGCTTCTCAGCCACCCATTCAAATGTGGGTGGTTAAGAAGAAGAACTATTTTCTTCTGCATGGTCAGGTCTTCAGACAGTAATAAATGTATGTTGAATTTTTTGAAGACCTGACATATGCTTGTTGGGATGCAAGTTAATCATGATGAAATGAATCCTTCATTTCACACATCCCTTATGTTGCTAGTTATGTTCTGTTGATGAAATTCACTAACGAAATTGATCATCGTAGTCTTCACTCTGAAGTATATGAATTTGTAAGTCAGACTAATGCTTCTACAGGATGACACGCCAAAAGCTACTGAATGGGTTTTGGACAGTGGCTGCACGAGTCATATGATTAGTGACAAGAATCTTCTCACCAATGCTCCCCTTACTTTGTCTCATCTAAAGCATATCACCTACGCCGACAAAGAAAAAAAACAAGGTATTGGGTCTAGGTAAGGTTGCTATCTCAAAGATTCAACACATGGAAAAGGTGATGCTTGCTGAGTCCATGGGATACAACCTCATGCCTGTCTCAATGCTTTGTGATATTGATATGTTTGTCATCTTTCGCAAATATAGATGCATTGTGCTAATGGAATATGATAAGTCCAAAGTCTTCGAAGGCTTTAGGAGAGGTAATTTGTACATTGTAGATTTCTCACTAGGTCCTCGGCCATCCACGTGTCTACTGACAAAAGCTTAAGTGTGTTGGCTCTGGCATTTGATGACTTGGACATGCTAGCATGAGGAATTTGAGCACACTCATCAAGAAGAAGCGCATCATTGGCGTTGAGGGTGTCTAATTCGTCAAAGATCACCTTTGCGGTGCTTGTGAGTCCGGAAAGATGACCAGATCCAAGCACAATAGTATGTTAGCTTGATAACAGTAGTAACAATAGCAACAGTGACAAGAACAATAACAGTGGCATTTTTGTAGTGACTGTAACAACATCATCATCAATAGTAAGTTAACAAATATCAATATGAGAAAAGCGTAGGCATTGGATCAATGGTGGATATTTGTGTTGAATGACATCCATCATATAAAAGTCACAACCTAGAGCGACACACGATAGCTCCAATTCATCAAATATAATGTATGCATGTATTATGTATATAGTCATACATGCTTATAGTAAAAACTTGCATGACATCTTGTGTCCTATCCTCTCGTGATAGTGGGGCCCATAAGGATATCTAAGGGATATTCAGCCTCCTTTTAATAGAGTACCAGAACAAAGCATTAACACTTAATGAATACATGAATTACTCATGATATGGTCATCAACGGAGTGAATCCCAATTTTTGTCACCATGGGGACTATAGATCATAACACATAATAGGTGCATACAACTTGCAAGATAGGATCCAAAACTCACTTATATTCATGAAAACATAATAGGTTCAAATCTGAAATCATGGCACTCGGGCCCTAGTGACAAGCATTAAGCATAGCAAAGTCATATCAACATCAATCTTAGAGCATAGTGGATACTAGGGATCAAGCCCTAACAAATTGACTTGATTACATGATAAATCCCATCCAACTCCATCACCGTACAACAAGCCTACAAAGGAATTACTCACTCCCGATGGTGAGCATCATGAAATTGGCGATGAACAAGGGTTGATGATGATGACATCGATGAATCCCCCTCTCCGGAGCCTCGATCAGACTCCAGATCAGCCCTCCCTATGAAGAACAGGAGGTGGCGGTGGCTCCGTATCGTAAAACGCGATGAAACTTCTCTTATTTATTTTCTTGGGGAAAAATATTTTATATAGTTGGAATTAGGTCAGACGGCGGCCTGTGGGCCCCATACGGCACTAGGGCGCACCCTGTTGCCTCGTGAGCAACTGGTGCCCCCCTCCAGTGGATCTTCGTTCCAGTATTTTTTATTTATTCCATAAAAAATCTCCGCAAAGTTCCGTCCAATTCCAAGAACTTTTATTTCTCCACAAAAACAACACCATGTTAGTTCTGCTGAAAACAACGTCAATCCGATTTAGTTTCATTCAAATTCAACAAATCAGAGTCCAAAACAAGAGGCAAAGTATTTCGAAAAGTAGATACGATGAAGACATATCAATAGATACCGAGGTCGAGCTCCATTGAGAGAGCCACCCCTAGTGCAAAGCACCGTCAGCAGCCGAGAAGGCAGGAACCCTCTTCTGGTCTCCTGATGGAACGCCGACCATATAGAACCATTCTTCCTGTCAATGCTTCACTATCTCAATAAATTTTTCCCTTTGGCAGTCAACGTTGTTGAGCTTGCTGACCATGCCTCCTACGGATTCATAAGATTAGGACCATTGCTGTGAGGTTTGATGCATAACTGCTTCAGCCAGCGCCTAAAGTGGGGCTCAATACGAAGGAAGGCTTCGTAGAATGTGATGTATGTGGCTATGTGGAGGATGGAGTTGGGGGCCTCATAGTGGAATTGGAGCCCATAGAAAAAAGCACGCCCTGAAGAAAAGGGTGAAGGGGAAAACCCAAACCTCGAATGAGGTGGGAAACGAACATGACCCGCTCGCCCTCTCGAGGTGTTGAAATCCGATAAGCTAAGAAGATCTCGTTGCCAGCGAGGGGGAGCGGCAATGTACCACACCCTGAGGTGGGAGGTAGTCGCTCGCCTACAACTCCATGATGTTGCTGGTGGTGACTATGAAGGGCATCCATAGCCCTCTCTTGCTCGTGGCCTTTTCCTCGGCCGCCTGAGTGGTGAATCCCTTTCCCTTGTCGGCCTCTTGAGGGCGGAGGGGATGAGGTTTGGAGATGGGAAGGGGGGTGAATCACAGGTCTCCTATAGCGAGAGCTTGGGAGTTTGAAGCAATGGAGCAGCGAAGAAAGCGTATGGTGAATTAGATTAATTTCATCCCCCTTTTATAGGCTAGTAAAAACGCCAAGAGGCGCCACACTGCGCAATAAATTCGCAGGTCCCCAACGCGATGTGCAGTATATGCGTGTGTAGATTAAGGGATTCCATTGATGATGTCGTTGAAAATCAGGGCATGATCACTTTATCGATGGGACGTGCCAATAGTAGTGGATTCGAGTCGCGGTAAACCCGGTGTAATAGCTATTGATGGGACCTCTCAGTTCCACAATGAGTGATGGCGGTTCAGTTTTAGAGTGAAAGTTGTCAGGACACAACTTGATCATCCCACTACTCCCATGTGGCAAGCCTTCGTTGTTAAGTTAAGAGGGGTCTTCGGATCCATGAAAGGTGTTTCAATGAGGGCCTTGTTAAAAGAATGCCCGGGTTCCTAAAAAATGTCTATCCTCAGGTCTACACATGGCAGCGTTAAAATAAGATGTGAAGATGAACTTGAATGATTTACAGAGACCTCGGAGTACGGGGAATCCTCGAGCATAGAACCAATTCAGAAGAACTAGCCTCAAAGACGAAGACCTGAAGTTGAAGCTGTTCTGAGGAGTATATCAATGTGCTCGGCTTGAAGACCAGTTCATGACCTATTTACGATGTCCTAGATTAGGGGTACTCACCTAGTCAGCCTACCATTCATGAGCCGGGCCGAGGACCCACTGACAACCGAGGAACGGGTCATGTTTGCCATAAACCTTGGCGTACACAAGATGGAATATTTCAAAGACTTGGCGTACACTTCAAGGCATATTCAAATATTCGGCATGATTATCCCTATATGCAATGTAACCCTAGGTGCCCCCCGTCCCTTATATAAGCCGAGGGGTTTATGAAGGAAATATGCCCTAGAGGCAATGATAAAGTTGTTATTTATATTTCCTTATATATCATGATAAATGTCTTTTATTCATGCTAGAATTATATTAACCAGAAACTTAATACATGTGTGAATACATAGACAAAACAGAGTGTCCCTAGTATGCCTCTACTAAACTAGCTCGTTAATCAAAAATGGTTAAGTTTCCTAACCATAGACATGTGTTGTCATTTGATGAACGTGATCACATCATTATGAGAATGATGTGATAGACAAGACCCATCCGTTAGCTTAGCACAATGATCGTTTAGTTTTATTGCTATTGCTTTCTTCATGACTTATACATGTTCCTCTGACTATGGGATTGTGCAACTCCCGAATACCGGAGGAACACCTTGTGTGCTATCAAACATCACAATGTAACTGGGTGATTATAAAGATGCTCTACAGGTGTTTCCGAAAGTGTTTGTGGTGTCGGCATAGATCAAGATTATGATTTGTCACTCCGAGTGTCGGAGAGGTAGCTCTGGGCCCTCTCGGTAATACACATCATAATAAACCTTGCAAGCAAATGACTAATGAGTTAGTCACGAGATGATGTATTACGAAACAAGTAAAGAGACTTGCCGGTAACGAGATTGAACTAGGTATGATGATACCGACGATCGAATCTTGGGCAAGTAACATATCGATGACAAAGGGAACAACATATGTTGTTATGCGGTTTGACCGATAAAGATCTTCGTAGAATATGTAGGAGCCAATATGGGCATCCAGGTTCCGCTATTGGTTATTGACTGGAGAGATGTCTCGGTCATGTCTACATAGTTCTCGAACCCGTAGGGTCCGCACACTTAACGTTCGTTGACGATATAGTATTGAATGAGTTATGTATGTTGGTGATCGAATGTTATTCGGAGTCCCGGATGTGATCACAGGACATGATGAGGAACTTCGGAATGGTCCGGAGATAAAGAATGATATATGGGATAATAGTGTTTGACCTCAGGAAGGGGTTCCGTATGTTTCCCGAAATGTTTGGGTACGAGGACACTTTATTTGGGCCAAAGGGAAAAGCCCACAAGGTTTTTGGAAAGCGCAAAAGGAAGTTTTGCAGAGTCTAGGGCCAGGCGCCAGGGTCCCTAGCGTCTGGGTCCAGACGCCAGGAACCCTAGCGTCTGGCCCTGGAGTCCGAGAAAGACTCTTACCTTTCGGGTGAAACCGACTTTGTGGAGGCTTTTACTCCAAGTTTCGACCCCAAGGCTTAACATATAAATAGAGGGGCAGGGCTAGCACCCAAGACACATCAAGATACACCAAGCCGTGTGCCGGCAACCCCGACCCTCTAGTTTATCCTCCGTCTAGTTTCTGTAGTGCTTGACGAAGCCCTGCAGAGATTGTTCTTCATTACCAACCGTCACCATGCCGTCGTGCTGCCGGAACTCATCTACTACTTCGCCCGTCTTACTTGATCAAGAAGGCGAGGACGTCATCGAGCTGAACGTGTGCTGAACATGGAGGTCCCGTACGTTCGGTACTAGATCGGGACGGATCGTGAAGGTATACGACTACATCAACCACGTTGATAAACGCTTCCGCTTCGCGGTCTTCAAGGGTATGAAGATACACTCCCCCTCTCGTTGCTACGCATCTCCTAAATAGATCTTACGTGATCGTAGGATTTTTTTTTGAAATACTGCGTTCCCCAACAATTTAGCCCGTAGAGACAAGACTTTTTGACTCATTCATAGTTTCATACGATCTCGAGGTAGATCACCTTGTATTCCATCCACGAAATATAAATAAGAGCAGGAGTAGGGTATTACTCCTTGGAGAGGGCCCGAACCTAGGTAAACACAGTTTCCCTATTCTTCATGTTACCATCTAGCCGAGACCACCAACTCGGATCCCCAACCCGAGATCTGCCAGATTTAGCTCGGGCATCGGGCGCGCTCTGGATATCCTGAGCATCCATAACCGCACCTTCTCGGGTCTTTTGGGCCCGCGCCACAACCTCAACGGCTTTCTCATGTGCGGCCTCGTCTTCCTTTCGGACGCGATCGACATGGTCGTGGAAGGCTTTCAACGCCTCATCTTGGCCCCGACGGCTCTCGACCAGGGCAACTTTCTCGACCGACATGCCAACTCCCAGTCGATCTATTCCCCGATGCGCCAGCTGGAAGAAGTCCCCGACGAATAGCTGGGTACCGCTGCTCCCGGTTGCAACATCATAGTATTTGTTTTTGCATTAGGTCGTAGCAACATGGACGCAGCAGAGCGGGAAGGACAGGTGGGCAATGGCTCCGCTGGACACGATAGGGAGAAGGTTGGACACGAGTCGCGACAACGGGGGAGCTATCCCGTGTAAGATGGGATAAGATGCATGATGCGAGAGGTGAGAGACGAAGGCGACCGATGGGAGAGAGAAAGGAAAGAGATAAAATTGTACCCGCGAGAGCATGTGTCATCTTTGGATTAGCTCATTTCCACCGCGTGACGAGACGCCCGGCGAAAAAAACTCTACTAGTCGGTCGGTAGGTTTACCCATTTGCAAAAAGAAAAAAGAAAAGGAAAAGGAAAGATTTCAGACCCGCACCCACGGAATAGAGGCGCTCCGTGGCACGGTTCATCCCGAATTTCCGATCGAAGAGGACCAAAAAGGCCCAAACCCACTCCCATCCCCCCGTCACGCGTCTCCCGGACCCTTCCTCGTCTCTCTCTCTCTCTCTGAACACCCACCCAGCCGACCAAATCGCCGCACGAGGGCGCGCCATGGAGCCGGCCGTGGAGAGGAAGGTGCCCGAGCAGGAGGAGCAGCTGCAGCCGTCGCACGCCCGGGCAGAGGACGCGCCGCCCGCCGCCGTCGAGGAGGAGGACGAGGCGGAGGCGGAGGAGAGCGAGCGCCGCAACCGCGAGCTCAAGGCAGGCCTTCATCCCCTCAGGGTAAGACCCGCCGCCCCCGCTAGATCTAAACCTTTTCCCCGTTTTCCGTTCCAGAAATGCCGGAACCTTTGAATCTCAGAGAAAGCCTGATGTGATAGCCCTTGTTGTCCGCAGCGCAAGCTCGTGCTCTGGTACACGCGCCGGACGCCCGGGACGAGGTCGCAGTCGTACGAGGACAACATAAAAAAGATCGTCGATTTCAGCACTGTACGTGTCTCCGCAGCAGATTGCTTTCAGGGGGTTTCTTACTTCTGTCACTGGAGCTTACTGATTGATGTTGCTGTTTGGAATCGGATGGCTTTAGGTCGAGTCGTTCTGGGTTTGCTACTGCCACCTCGCGCGCCCGTCCTCGCTCCCGAGCCCCACGGACCTGCATCTTTTCAAAGAGGGTGTCCGTCCACTCTGGGAGGTATTGCTCGGAACAAAGCTGTTATTTTGTCAGTCGTGTCTGTGTTTAGTATTGGTGTCATGTCTACCCATGCTTCTAGTGGTTAATGCATTTCGACTGGGCAGGATCCTGCAAACCGGAACGGTGGCAAGTGGATTATACGGTTCAAGAAGACTGTTTCTGGTCGTTTCTGGGAAGATTTGGTAAGCATTGTATTTGTGCTCTCGTTGGGTTGTAAATTAGTCATCATACAAACTTTGGTTGTTGTTCTTTAAACCCATAAGCCTCTTTGATTTGTCCGTTGCAGTTTTTTCCATCATACAACAACTTTGATTGTTGTTCTTTAAACCCATGACCTCAAGTGATGTTTTTATTTGGTTCATGACCGGTCTTAGTTGCATTATAGCCATGTGGGATGCCGGGAGGAGTTAGTGATGGGTCAAACATTTCACTGCTCAAGTGAAACAAGAAAAGTAGGTTTCGATTTGGAACAGGATAATCCTTGTTCCGTTGATAAGGTAGAATTGTTTATTTTTCTTTGGAATGCCATTCCTCATGAGTCCTGACCATAGTGCCAATAGACAATGGAGACTAGGGCCATGACATGAAAACATGTGATTATCCATGATGGGCCCATATCTCCCAGTATAAGGCCATACCTAAAACCAACTAG
Organism: Secale cereale; assembly: GCA_902687465.1. Lineage (NCBI taxonomy): Eukaryota > Viridiplantae > Streptophyta > Magnoliopsida > Poales > Poaceae > Secale > Secale cereale. The sequence continues at coordinate 204,174,711 of LR738715.1, read as the reverse complement.
CCTTGTAGTGCATAATGGTCTGGCACCCTGGTACCTAAGCTTGAGATCTGAGGAGGTATTATTGCTATTTTCATGTTTACTGTATGCACTTATAAATTGAAGCAAGTGGTTCAGTATAGAAGAAGTTGACGCCCATCCAGAAATGAATTAGCAACCTTCCAAGATGTACTGCCTGCGGTTACAGTTGACTGCTTTCTTAAGCATACATACCATATGCCACATGTCTACTGAGTCATACTTCTTGATCATCATTTCCATTTCTTTTGTTTTGTTTCTTCTTTGTTTGAAATCTATTATCTCTAACACTTGATTTGATGTCTAAATATTTATGTTTGGCAATCTAGTTTCCCTATCAATCTTTACCTAATAATAAAGCACGGAACGAGTTTGTCGGGTTCACCGTCACAATACGCTTGTTCCCATAAGTTTACGCTTTCACTTTGAATTTAAAACATATACGCGAGGTGGTACTAATTCTCTTCCTCCTAAATTTTTGTCCGTTTCGTACATGCAATTTATTTTCATCCGTCGTACGCCACTCTCGATCTCTCTATCGGTGCGCTATTGGGCCTGATGGGCTGGCAGCCACGTACTGGTTTTCCAAAGGAAAAAAATAGTCAGCTTAGAAAAATGAAATTCCATCCAAAACAGGAGTCGAACCCAGGTGGCTGGCCCATAACATCGGACAACAAACCATCCCTTCTACCCATGTATTTTTGTATTGATTACTAACCGAGTAATGATACTTCACTCCTTCAAACAATTTTCATCAATTTATATACAATAGAGAGTGAATTGTTTTTTTCAGAAAAGGAGGAACACACCCGGCCTCTGCATCTGGACGATGCATACAACCATTTTATTAATTATTAACACAAGACCTTACAAAGTCATACAACAGTAAGACTAAAGTCACCGTCTAAGCAGCATCTGTCGTTACTCCTATCCAGTTGATGAAGGGGTGCTGATAGTCTGGGCCTAATACCAAACAGACCTCGCAAACAAACCTAACATCTTAGACCCGAGGTCCAAACCAGGACGCCTGCGGGTATGGACACCCACCAGTCCGGCGTGCTCCTTAACCAGGATGCATGCCGAGTATGAGGCCGCCGCAGCCACCTGTCACCAATCCATCTTCAGAGTTGTACTGTTGCATCTACCTTGCCCGGTCTAGCTGCCACCGACGCCACCATGATGCCAGATAGTGTTACCCTCCTGCGCGAGTCCATCTCCGCACATCGGGCGCCGAGTCTTCACTGCGCCATGCCGCCGAGATCCGCCATCATCAATGGGCAAGATAAATCACCGCTCCTCCTCTTGTCCCCTCCAACCAGCACTTGCTCCAAAACGATGCCCCTAGGAGGGAGAACAACACCGAAGGCGTCGTCGTCGTCCGATCCGATAGACCCAGATCTACAATTTCCCCCGAAACTTCCCGGTCAGGTTGACGTGACCTGCAACGACGATGCCTCAAGAAGGGAACGACGTCTGTGACGCTACCATCGTCCGCCAAGACCGCAGTCAGGCGCGATTTTCACCGGAAGCCACGTTGTCCCAATCTCACGGCTGGCTGGAACCGAGCGGAACCTCGCCATGAAGACGTATAGTGCCATCGGAAAGCCGATTGAGGACCTCCGGCCGCCCCAGCCCGGCCCCATCACGCGCCGTCGGCCGGCCATAGCCGATCCACGACGGATCTGGCCGGGACGCCAGATCCATGGCCACCGCCGCCGCCCATCGCATAGCGGAGAATCCCATCGGAGGACCTCGTCAGCCCTGGGTTCGCCGGCTGCCGCCGCACAGCCAGGATGCCGTCGTGGCTGCCGCGCGAAGACCCCGCATGAGGCGCCCCAGCCGCCTGATGGGAGATCCGTCGCTTCCCTCCTGCCCTAGCCCTTTAGGCGTCGGTCGCCGCCACCACCGCGACCAGTGCCGACGGCAGCGGCGGCAGTGATCTGCCTCGCGGGAAGGCTGGGGGCGCAAGGAATTAGGTCCCCCTGGCGTCGCCCTGAGTGGCGGCGCAAGGGGGTCGTGAGAGGGAGGGGGTCGCGACGGGCTTCGGGATGGATGGAGAGAGGACATCGGGAGGATTCCGGATCTGTGCTTGGCTGGGCCGGAGGTGGCCGGAGGAGGGAGATCAGCCCCTAGCGGCGGCGGTGGCTGCGCGGGTGCGAGATGGGAAGGAGATGAGGAGTGAATTGTGCAAGCTCCAAATCATAAAGGAAAAAAAAAAGATGGATCCCAGGGAGGATGTAGACGCTGCTAGAGGTTGTCTCCCGGTATTTAAATTCAAGTAGCTTGATCTCAGGAGGTATTAAAGGAAGATGGATCCCGCGGAGGATATGCTGCTAGATTTGAGGTTCTGTCCCGATATTTAAATTCGAGCAGCTTGATTTCAGGAGGTATTAAAGGAACGAGTAAATGGAATTGATGCTGTGTTGACTATTTAAATTTAAGGAATGATCGAATTCAGAAGGGATGAGCTGCACATTATAAAAGGAATTGGGGTTAGATTTCTCCTTCTCTGTAGGAAGTAATCTCATATTTCTCTTTCTTTGTCGAAAGTAACCTCCTTGTGGTAAGATTTTGTTTGTTTTTCCTTGACAAAAAATACAACTATTTGGTAATATCAATTTCTTAGTTAACATAGGTAAACCATCTGCAACATGCCAATATGTGGATTTATTTCATGTGAACCGAACTACTGGATGATTTTATTCCCTTTTTGCCAACTTAACATACGACATCTTCGCAAATCATTTCTGATAGCTTCAATCGAATAGTTCTCCTAGATTTTCCAGCAATTCATCTCATCCAGTAGTTTGATAGCTTTTTTGTAGACTGGAAATAATCTTATATGCTATTTATTTACTATTCCAAGAAAGCTAATTTGTGTAGCAGATTGAAAACAATTGGATGTCGATGCAATGGTCGTCTGAGATTATTAAGAGTGAGCACATGCGCATGTGTATTTCTACTGGTGATAACTCGGTAATTAAAATAAGATCTCATCTTCATGACACTAACAAAGGGGTAGACGTTAGGAAGAAGAGATGACGTGACTTTTTGGAGTTCACCATCCAATCCAAGCATCATAAGAGGCAAGTCTTATACTATTCAAAGGAATGAACAAAAAATTATTAAATACTCCCTCCGTTCCATAATGTAGTGCCTATAGATTTTTACAAAAGTCAAACATTACAAACTTTGACCATGTTTATAGTAAAAAGTATGTACATCTAGAATACCAAATGCACATTATTGGATACATCATGAGTTATATTTTCAGAATGTACATGTTTGGTATTGTAGATGTAAACAGTTTTCTCTATACACTTGGTCAAAGTTGGCAAAGTTTGACTTTCATAAAAATTTATAGGCACTACATTGTGGAACGGAGGGAGTATTTTTTAGAGGAATTAAATTATTTATCGGTATAAAAGATAATTGACCAGTTAGAATCTGACCTAATAAAATCGAGCTAGATATTATTTTCAAAATGGGGTGGTGCTTTAAAAAAAAAACTAATGGGGTGGTGTTGAAATAGAGAGGTGCACATTCATGAGGTCTTAAGCAATGCTTGCCAAGGATGTGTAATATTGTTTTTCTCCCGTTGCAACGCACGGGCATATTTTGCTAGTATTTATAAATCAAGATTGCAAATAATTGCATGCATGCCTCCCATTAGTAGATTTATGCATCACTAGTGTAATCGGTGCAGTGGGTTTTAAAATGTGAAACAAGATTAGTACCCATGCTATTGTCCCCACAAACAAAACCCGTGTCACTGTTAATTTTTCGAATGTTTGCCCTAGTGGAGATTTCTGTGGTTTTTGCTGCATTAAAAAAATCAAAGAGTTATGAGAAACCTTTGGATACATAGATGCCCTCTATGTGTTGTTGTCACATCCCACACTCTTTTTGTTAACATGCAATGCCTGTTTAACACCATTTTTGTTTCTTCTTATTTATTTGTTTGAGTACACTTGTGTACATTGCATGAATATGAGGATACTAATTTTAGATAGGAAGACATGTGTATTGCATTTGCTCATAATTTGGTTAAACTAATGAAATGGAAATGGCACAACATGATCTTCCACCATGAGCACTCACCTCTAACTGATTTTGCATGGTCTGTTGTACCTGCAACATGTTTTGTCATTATTTTCTGCCACTATCTAGTTTTCCCTATCTTTGTTTGCTTGTTGTTGATGCCACATTTGCAGCAAGCTGTGTTTTTTTGCTCATTTACATTTCATTTCCTGCCTTCTGCTTTCCTTTCCGTTGTTGTGCAGTCAAGGACATGTTTATGCCATGCGTGTTCTTGTTTAGGCAGCCCGTTTAGGTTTCCATTTTCACCTTTCAGCATGGCATGCTTGGTTTGCATAATATTTGATGTGGCTGTTCATTTATGGGAGCGATTTCAAACTGCTAGTTTGTTTCAAGGCTTGTCCCCCTTTCAGTCTATGTGATCACAGTCATTCAGACAGTGCCTCAAGAATGATACAGTACCTGATTGTCCAAAATGTGTTCTGTCGATTAACAATTTTTATAAGGATTATTTGAATTAAATAGGTCCCGCATCTGTTGATGGCTTAAGATTTTAATTCTTTTCGCCCATGATGTTTATTTGTCCAGGTGCTGGTTCTAGTGGGTGATCAACTTGATTACAGTGATGATGTTTGTGGCATCGTGCTGAGTTGTCGTTTCAATGAGGACATTCTGAGCGTCTGGAATCGGAATGCATCAGACCACCAGGTTTGTGACATCAACTGATGCTTCTCCACTATGGTGTTGGATTTGAATGTATTATCACTAGTGAGAAGTTTTTTTTTCCTGTGTTATTCATTCACTCATGCTCTCGTGCCTTGCAGGCTGTAATGACATTAAGAGACTCAATTAAGAGGCACTTGAAGCTACCACACACCTATCTGATGGAGTACAAACCACATGACGCCTCGCTGCGAGACAACTCGTCCTACAGGAACACATGGCTGAGAGGTTAAGCTCCATGTCGTCAAAGCTAGTCATGGCCCTTCTCTCGAACTAAATCCTTGTGGATTTCCAGTTCTGAAGTTTCAACCCAGCCATGATGTATGATTACTCTTTGTCATGCCATGTACTCTACAAATTTTCAAATGCTTAAGTATCGACTTTTATGATATTCCCCCGTTTGGCTGTATGGTCGACTCGTTTTGGCAAGTATTTAGGTGAAACCTCCGACTTGCTCTTTGGATTCTGCTGATAAATATCGCAGGAATGATAAGTACTCCAGGATGATAATCGAATCTCGGGAATGTCTGAACATGCGATTGGATATATGCGAATCCTTGCTCACACGACTGGGTCTTTCAGACGGATCGGTTACTCTGCCAGAAAATGAAAATTTAAGCAGATACTTTTTGATCAGCAGTATAGCAGCAACAAATTTTATAAACAAACATCTGTGATATAAATAGGGTTGGCCAAGAATTGCATTTTTGTTAGGGTAAGACCAAACCTTAGGCTGTGTTTGACAGCTAAGAATTTTTGGTTTATTTCTAGAATATTGTAGTTTTTTAGAAACCACAGTTTTGTAAACTCTGATGTATCTGGGATTAACAAATACAATAGCTTATAAACCGCAAAAATTCTAAAAAGCAACTTGACGTCTTTTTCTAAACCAAACTTTTAAAACTGTGGTTTTTAAAAATTAGAGTATTCATCGCCGAAACATTGGAATAATGAGGTTTTTCATTACCACGGTTTTAAAAATACCGTGCTGCCAGATTATGCCTTTGCATGTTCGCCAGACAAATCTTACACCAGGACTGGCGGTCAAAACTCAAATAAAAAAACTAAAAAATTCTCTCAACAAGGGATTGGCTAAATGGGCCAAGCCCACGTTCTACCCACGCCAGCCCATACAACACCAAATGGATGGCTCTTGCCGTCGGCCTTGCTCCCAGGCTTCCAGCCTACTTCCCACGCATTTCATGAAGCGAAACAGGGCAAAAAAAGCATCAATCGTGTGCATTGAAACTTGATATGATGAAGGCTTATGACAGAGTTGAGTGGGGTACCTCCGGGCCATCATGCTTAAGTTGGGTTTCACCGTTAGCTGGGTGGACATTGTTATGAGTTTGGTCACCTCTGTTAAATTTTCAGTCATGTTCAATGGGAGAAAGCTAGAGGAATTTCAGCCTTCGAGAGGGATCCGCCAAGGGGACCCGATATCTCCATACTTGTTCTTGTTAGCAGCAGAGGGCCTGTCGTGCCTGTTAAAAATAAAAGAGTGAGTCATCCAACCTGAGTGGGATTCAGATGGCGCCTTCGGCACCCCGTGTAAACCATCTCCTATTTGCTGATGACAGCCTGCTGTTCTTCAAGGCAAACGGTATGGGAGCTACCGATGTGAACCAGGTATTGGATACCTACAGTCAAGCTTCAGGTCAGCGTATAAACTATGCAAAGTCATCTATTTTTTCCAGCAAAGGTGTACCTGAGAGTAGGAGGGATGAGATAAAAGGACTCCTCAATGTCCCAAATGAAACGCTTAACGAGAAATACCTTGGGATGCCATCTGATATTGGGAGTTCAAAAAATGGAGCTTTTAGATACCTCAAGGACAGATTATGGAGCAAGATCCAAGGTTGGATTGAAAGAACCTTGTCCACGACCAGAAAGGAAGTTTTGGTGAAGTCGGTTGCACAAGTTGTACCTGTCTACTCGATGTCTTGTTTTAAGCTACCGAGAGGGCTTTGTGAGCACCTCAATATGATGATAAGAAAATTCTGACGGGGAAGTAAGAACGGGCAGCGGAAGCCTCACTGGGTCTCTTGGGAAGCAATGACGAAGCCAAAGAATATGGGTGGACTAGGGTTTAAGGATTTTGAACTTTTTAATATGGCAATGCTGGCTAGACAGGCCTGGCGCCTGCTAGCTTCAACATCCAGACTCGCTATGTTCACGGGTACTAAAGAGTGTGTACTTCCCTAATTCAAACATCTTGGAGGCGAAGTTGGGATCTCACCCGAGCCAGATATGGAGGGCCATAATTGAGGGGCGCGATACACTCAAACTCGGATTGATCAAACGGATCGGTAACGGAAATAGCACGAAAATATGGGAGGATAACTGGCTGCCAAGGGAGGAAATGATGAGGCCATACGGTTGTGTATCAGCAAACCCACCCGAGTTTGTTTCAGAAATAATAGACGCCACTACGTCCACATGGAGCAAGCACATGCTCAATACCATTTTCCTCCCGTTCGATGCAAAGGTAATCGCGGGTATCCCGCTGTGCACTATGAACCTATCAGATTTTTGGAGCTGGGCTCATGAGAGAAGTGGACAATTCTCAGTTAAATCAGCTTATAACATGCTGGTCACAATCAAGCTACGGAGGGAGCCCTGGCTGAATGGATCTGCAGGATCATCAAGTAATCGCCATGAAGAGGGATCTTGGAAAACATTGTGGAAAACCGAGGTGCCTTCCAAAGTGCGCATGTTCTTGTGGAGGTTGTCAAAACATTCACTACCAACAGAGGATGTGAGGGCGCACCGTAGCATGACAACATCGAGTAGCTGCGGCCTATGTGGACAACCAGATTCGTGGCGCCACTCTCTTCTGGAATGCACGGTTTCTAGGTGCGCTTGGGTGCTTGTAGATGAGGAGCTAGCTTGCACCATGGCGGCGACAACAGAGACGAGGGCAAAGAGCTGGCTTTTCAATCTTCTTGAATCGCTTACCCATGATAAGTTTGTCCTCTTGGCAGTCACACTTTGGACGATCTGGTCTTTCAGGAGAAAAGCAATTCACGAGGCGATCTTCCAGACTCCTCACACAACTCATGCGTTTGTTACTCGCTTCATCGCGGACTTGGAATCAGTTCGGGTGGCAAAACCCTCAAACAACAACATTGCAAGGGTTGTTCAAGCACCCCGAGACCTAGTGCCCCACCGGTTAGCTTTGCAAAGATTCACGTTGATGCTGCTGTGCGAACTAACGGAGGAGGGGCGGCTGCTGCAGTGTGTCGTAATGAACAGGGAGCGTTCCTAGGCAGTTCAGCCTTGGTCATCGAAAGAGTGTGCGATCCAGCCACACTTGAGTCTATTGCATGCCGTGAAGCTTTTGCCCTCGCTGAAGATCTTAATGTCCACCGCCTCATTATTTCATCCGATTGCAAGCAAGTCATTGGTGACATCGCAAAAGGAATTCAAGGTTCCTACGGAGCTATTATTAGCGAAATCAAGGCGAGAGCTGCTCACTTTTCTTGTAACTAGATCATGAAAGGCGCGCGTTGCCACGCCCGTCCATTTCTACAATGGATTGATATAATTTTTTGTATATACATTAACGTACGAATAAAAAAAATTAAATTAGCATAAATTAGCCCATATATTGTGAATTCGTCAAAGGGGGGAAATTTGTTCGGTATGCAATGAAGCAGCACAAGGAATACTTCTTTTCTTTAGGAAAAGAATGTATTCCTTTGTCTAGTTGTGCAAGGAATACTTGGAATTGCTATTGCGCTCATCCGTCCCCGTAGATGAATGCTAGGGATATGTTATATTACCTCCGTAAAAAAAGCTTGTCTTATATTTATCTAAGATACAGATGTATCTAACACTAAAACGTCTCTAGATACATCCATATTAAGACAAATCTAAATAACTTTTTGGAACGGAAGGAGTATATTATAAGATGTAATAAGCACATTAAAGTTCGCTGAAACTTCATTGTTCCTCATGTATATTCATAAAAAAGAGAATATATTATCTGATACTTGAACTATGTATTGCTATGAAATCACATTAGAAATATATTTGGGAAGAAAAGCATATGAAAATACAACCAAATTGGCTGATGGAAACACCTTGGTATTTCTAAGAAGGTAAAATTTCCTTTTCAAGATAAATACGAGTTCTTGCATGCCCTGGAAATTATCATGCATAAAATTGGAACATGATTACTGATGTAATAAGCAAAGGAATCAACATATAATCAAAAGGAGGGGAGATCTCTACCGGCTCTAATAAGAATGAGCCGAAACTCAAAACTCCCTCTTCTGATGGCAATTACAAAACCTACAAATCAAATCCTCATAGAGAAAACCACATAATCAAACATGGAAGAACATTCGTGGCCCATAACCCCTCACCACAGATGGAACTCATGGCCGCACGAGCCCCACCATGGTCCTCACCACCGCCAGCTATCACCATGTCTAGTAAGTTTTACTGTCACTTGATGCTTCATTGAGAAGTTCTTTAGAGCTACAACTATTGGTGGTGTTCCTGTAGTTGCTTCCCATTTTTCAAAAAGTTCGCTGTTCAACCAAGAAATTATTGTCAATCCAGGAAGACAAAAGGGAATTGAAGCAAGAGTATACTAATTATTTACATTATTAACTATAGGAATTTGACTATTTTCAACCTCTCGGCATTGTGAGAAGTAGTAGTAACATGAGGAAATATGCATATAATTAGTTATCAAAATTCTTTTGAAGATGGATTTGTTAAAACAAACTTACAAATTATTATCAACATAAATCTGTCTATGTAGATAGTGGTGACAGTTCTGAAGTTCTAGTGCCGAGCTTTATGTACTGAATGGTTTCAACCTAAAAAGAGAAGTAGCTAGCCTTGGAAAAAGTGATACCACAACAATAGACCAGGCACAATATACATTAATTGGAGCCAAATAATGCTTGAAGGTTTTAGCACTAACTTGTCAGATGATTTCAAGCGAAAAACACAAGTACATTGGTAAATCCTTAAGAATTCGGTATAGTTTATTTAGTTGTTCTAGGAGCTATGTGGCATATGGACTGGAATAGTTTTTGTTTGCAGAAGTGTATAAGAAAGAATGTAAGACACAACGAAAGTGCTTATTGAGTGCAGGAGGAAGCTTGTCTAACCTATGGGGATGTAGAGGCGGAGGCGAGGATATTGATGTGGATTGAGTCGACTGCGTCAGTACAGAGATTGGCCGGTGTAGGATCTATATATAGATTGATTTTGCCAGCGGATGCCATTGCCCGAGGAAGGTGTAATGCTTGGCCGTCGACTCGTAGGAGCAGGCAAAGATTACGGTGGACCCATGGCCAACAGGAAGTGGTGCCGATCCATAGGCAATGGTTGCGATGATGCTCCTAGCAAGATCACGGGCGTGGAGAAGGGAACACATGCCAGTGTCTCATCTTCGGAAAACCTAATACATAATATGTGTGATAGTAAATAAGGTCATAGACTGGAGATGAAAACTATCATTTTGCAAGGACAACTTACTGAAAAACACTTCATAAAACCAATAAGGTTGATGTAGTACTATCTATGTCATGCAAGAGATAACTTGTGTGCATTCTGCATTCTTCATGTAAGCATCCAAATAAGATCAAATATTTGTTTTGATGGACAACTTCTTCATGACTACAAAATTGCATCCATATAGTATTCCGTGAGAATTGATATAAATTATAAAAAGACATACTTTGTCCATTCACATCACAAACCGAATCAGATCATGGGAAGAGGTTCATGATAGGTTACCTTTTCAAGTCTTATGCCAAGAGTTCTGAAGTCCAATGTGGTGCATCTATGACTTCATGCTCCACTGAAATTCAGCATTCATGCATGTGTCCTGCCAAATTTTATTAACAGAAAGTGTCTCATGAATCTTCTCTGTGGCATTCAAACATAACACATGTGGAACATTACACAATGCTTCAACATGCATAGGCTCGGCTGAGAGGATACGTGAACTATAACGTCCATGAGGAGAGGGACTATAGTACAATTACACTTGATTTTTGGATCAAGACGAGTAGGCGGGTCACAGGGAGCACAACAAGAACTGCAGGCTGCAACTCTGCTACCTGGAGTGAGGAGACAGAGAAGGCGGCTAAGAGTATCGAGGTAGCAGGCTTGAACTATTTCTTATAAACTTGGCAAACATGAAAGTAGTGTGCAGTGCCAAATTCCTATAAATCAGTATCTTAATATACCTTGGATGCTAGTTCTTGAACCATTTGATGTAAATTTCACATCTCTTCATTATACTTCGATAGCTTCAACTCTCTGCTAGCATGACTGCAAAATGAAAATATGACTCGGTTGTAATAATGATGGTTCTTGTCATTCCATGCCAATTTGAGTTCACAAGATGGCAAAAAGAATAATTCCTACCACTCAGTCTTACTTGACATGTAAACTTTTATGGACTATACCCACAAAAGTTGTCATCATATTTCATGGCTTCTAAAAATTCCAAAGGTTTCAAAAATCGCATTTCCTATGCTAGTAACATGAATGAATTTGTCGCTCCAAGCAAATCAACAGTCAGTCAGGCTATTTGTAAACAGAATATATATTGTCCATGTAGGCATTAGTATCAGTAGAAATTGACCGTGATAATAGAACAGGGAGCAGAGTTTACTCCTTATGGATGAGGTGAGATCTCCATTATTTGATAAGGTTGGGTTGCAAATTTTATTAGCACGTGACAAATCATATTAGTGTACATGCCCATTTTCTTATTTGGTTTTGCAGGTTCACGTTGTCCCTGCCCATATGTTCAGAACGGTCATCAACATTACCAAGACTTGGATATAGAGGGGTGGGGTGCCGGAGAGATTAGCATGCATGTTGCCTTCCACGCGCGGTCGATTGGCATTCTCCTCGGCGCTGCTCGCCTCCACGACCGTGTTGGCCTCCTCGAGCATCTGAGGGCTCCTCTTCCTGCACGGGGGCGGCGGCGGCAGACACAGATACGTCGTCTTCCTGCACAACAATGACGTAGATGTGCTCAGTCTCTCGTCTTCCTCTCCGATTTGACCATCTCGGGGACCAGATCGAGTAAGCGATTCGTACAAAACAAGGGATGCACAAAAGGAGGAGAGAGTACACAGATCGAAGATGATGTAGGAAGTGACTCTGGCTGCCGCCACCGTCGTGATCCTTTTTCTTCCCGTGAGATTTGGAGACTCGGTCTAGAAGGGCAGAGATCCGAGCCGCTCCACTTCGCATGGTGTGCTTGGCAATCCGTTTGGCCCGCCGTTGCCATCAGCAGCACTTTCTCTCGTTCTCTCTCTGCAGTTGCAGTGTCGACGGCGGCGGCGGCGGATCGAGGGTGTGGAGTGCGAGGCGCGTGCGGGAAGGGGAGGGGCTGCGAATACACAAAGCAGAATTATTTTTTAAGGGGACGGAGAAGAATCACGCTCATCCGTTCGGCATCTAACGTTGGAGAATGACAGTGAACGAGAAGCTTCGGATTTGGTCACAGGAATAGCTGCCCCAAACCGGCCCAGTAACAGCCCATGCGAGAGAAAAATTGCCTTACGGCCAGGGATGGCCGAGACGCCCGATCCAACGGCCAAAATCTATGGGTGCGTGAGAAGGCTCGGAAAGGGTTCAGTTTTACTGTTCTTAATTTTATTTTCGAGAGTCGTCGACTTAATGTAGAAGCACATAAGTTAGCTAAGTTTGCTACTTCGCTATCCTTGGGTCGTCATGTGTGGCTTGGCCAGCCTCATGATCAACTTTGTATCCCACCTCTTGCGGATTTTGAGTAATAAAATGGCTTCCCCCCTAAAAAAAAAACTAAAACTAATAACCTTTTGTCAATAAAATAAAATAAAATAAATAACCCCTAAAAAAACAATCCCAAAACCCCCTAAAAAAGACTACTTCCCAGAAAAATCCGAGTACGTTTCCCCTTGCCCGATCGAAACACTGATACTTCAGCTCTT
>LR738715.1:204132584-204161967 GCA_902687465.1 Secale cereale | reverse complement strand
AGCCAACAGTCGGTCACATTCAATGTGCATGCACGTTTTGCACACAGATGTGCCGGTAAGTTTGCTGACCTCATTACATGTTGAATCTCAAAAACAGAAAAATCACTGCTAAGCTCTCCTATTTCATCTAAGATAGGAGCCACAATCGATCTCGAATTATGGCGTGTATGCCAGAGTTGCACTAACTCCTGACAGTCAGTTTCCAGTATCACATGCGATAGTCCTCGAAGTTTTGCAAAGAGAGTTCCTTCTCGCATTGACAGGGCTTCCATTACCAGAGGATCGGATATGTTACCGAAAGGTTTGCACCATGCTCCTAGGAGCGCAGATTCGGACCGGGCTATGCCACCCGCTCCTCCCCGACCCTCTGCCACATTGAGAGCACCGTCACAGGATATCTTGATCATACCTGGGTCGGGCGGCCTCCATCCATGACCAGGTAGCACCCTTGCTTCCTCGCGGGGAAGCTCCAACAGCGCTAGGGCCTCCCGAGTAGCTCTAATGGCGGCTGCTGGGTCTCTCCCCTCTTCCCCATGTTTGATTCGATTGCGGGAATGCCAGATCGTCCACATGATGGTTATGATCTTGGCTCGATCTTCCTCCCTAATCCGATCACCACACAGAATGTCTCTGGACCATGAGCTCGGATGCAGGCGGGGAAGCCTGATATCGAACCAAGCAGTGGCTTCACTCCAGAAACGTCGTGCGTGTGAGCATTGTATAAGTGCATGCATGAGATCCTCCGGTCTCGCCGTGCACACTTGGCAGGTGTCTTGAGTTGAGATATGGCGGTGTTTGAGAGTACATTCATCCGGTAGAATCCCCCGCAAAACTCTCCACCAAAACACTCTTACCTTTGGGATCACTTTGAGTTTCCATAGGGTTGTCCACATCTGTTTATCATCCGTAGAAGCGCCGGTAGCCGTCCCTTCTTCTAGAGCATGATGCTCGTTTTGATTCATTAGAGCACGGTACGCCGATTTAACAGTGTAGTTTCCTGATCTTTCAAAAGCCCAAGCATAGAAATCCTGTCCTCCCATCCTCCTGATTGGTATATTGAGAATAGCATCAGCATCAGGTGCGATGAAGGTAGTCCTGATTAAGTCTTGCCGCCATGACCCACTTTCGGTGTCAATAAGCTCCGAAACTGTCTGAATATTTGTGCTGGGAGGTTTAAACAAAGGTTTCATGGAAAAAGTTCCAGGTATCCATTTGTCCGTCCATACGTTAATGGAGCTCCCATCTCCCACTCTCTTGATAAGGCCCGCTCGTAAAGCTTCCCTGCCCGCTATGACAGCTCGCCAGGTAGCAGACGCTGACTTGGGGACCGTTGCTTGTAGGAAATCAGTGTCAGGAAAGTAGCGGCCTTTCATAACCCTTGCGCACAGAGAATTCGGATTAGTCATAAACCTCCATCCATGCTTCCCTAATAGCGCAATGTTAAACTGATGGGGATCTCGAAATCCCATACCACCTTGGCACTTTGGTGTAGCCAGGTTCTTCCAAGACACCCAATGTAGAGCATTTTTGTCAATGGAACTGCTCCAGAAGAATTTTGCCATGGGCGACGTCAGACTTTTGCACACCTTCTTAGTTAATAAGAATGTGCTCATAGAGTATGTTGGGATGGCCTGTATCACTGATTTCAACAGTACCTCTCTTCCCGCACAAGCGAGTAATCTCTCAGACCATCCTTGCATCTTCCCGCGAGCCCTTTCCCCGATGTGATCGAACGTTCCGCTTGTGATGCGGCCGATCGCAGTGGGTAGCCCCAGGTACCGTTCACTAAAAGCCTCCACATCAATATTGAGCACCCCTTTAAGTAGTTGCTTGAGCTGGGCTGGTGTATTGGAGCTGAAATAAACTGCGCTTTTAGCACGATTGACACACTGGCCCGAAGCCTCTCCATAAACCCGTAGGATATCATTCAATCTTGCAGCACTTTGGCTGTTGCCGCTAATGAAGATCAAGCTGTCGTCTGCGAAGAGCAAGTGTGATACCCAAGGCGATCTGTAACTTACCCTGATGCCTCTGTCAATATGTCCATGATTATAATACTTCAACAGGGAGGAGAAGCCCTCTGCGCAAAGCAGAAACAGAAAGGGCGAGGCTGGATCACCCTGTCTCAGCCCACGCGAGGGTGTAAAAAATGGCAGCAATTCTCCATTAACTCTGACAGAAAAACGCACCGAGGACACGCACTTCATAATGAGCCTGATAAAATCAATGTGGAAGCCCAACTTGGTGAGCATTGCCTCCAGAAAATGCCACTCAACCCGGTCGTACGCTTTCATCATGTCAAGTTTGATAGCACAAGCGTAGTTTTTTCCTTTTTTCCGTCTTCTCATGGTGTGCACACTTTCGTAAGCAACTAATACATTGTCAGTTATGAGCCGTCCTGGGACGAAAGCGCTCTGCTCTTCACTGACAATCTCCTCCATAAAGGCCCTCAATCGGTTTGTCACACATTTTGATGCAATCTTATATAAAACTGAACAAAGTGAGATAGGCCTGTACTGTGATATAGATTGAGGATGCCGTACCTTGGGGATCAAAGTGATCGACGTGTCGTTCAGACCCACTGGTAGTTCTCCTCCGTTTAAGAAATCCAACACTGCCTCAGTCACCGCCTCACCGAGCAAGCTCCAGTGACGCTGGTAGAACCCTGCAGTAAATCCATCTACCCCTGGTGCTTTGGAGGGAGCCATTTGGAACAAAGCTGTCCTAACTTCCCCCGCTGTATAGGGTTTTATTAACTCCATATTCATGTCCTCTGTAACCTTGACTGGGACATGGGCAAGCAACTCTGTAGAGTCCCTATAACCTTGAGACTCATACAAGTTCTGATAGAAAGACTGAACCTCTGTCTTATCTTCCTCTTCGTTTGCACAGACCGTGCCATCCGATCTACATAAACCCTGAATTCTGTTGATACGTTTCCTTTGTGCCGCCTGTGCCTGAAAGTACGACGTGTTGCGATCGCCATCTCTCAACCAGGGAACACGGGACCGCTGTCTAAGCCAAATCTCTTCTTGAAGCAGGGCCTCGCGCAGCTGTCGGACCACAGTCTTCTCCTCCTCAGTAGGCCCCCGGCCTACTGATCTACATCGTAAGTTATCAAGTCTCTTCTGTAACTGTCTCACCCGGCGGGTTAAGCAGCCAAACTCGCGGGACCCCCATGGTTCAAGCTTGTCCTTTAGATGATTCAATGAATCCGCGATTCCTTGAAGGCCCGGTCCCCTGTTTGCCTCCTGCCACGCAGTGGTGACAACACTATCATAGTCCACATGCGATGACCAAACATTTTCATACCTGAATTGTCTCTTTGCACGTGCGATATTCGTGATTGTTTCCCTTATCTCCGCTACAACAAAGCAATGATCAGATTCCACAGCAGGAACATGCCTGATTCTGATGTATTGGAAGTGTTGCCGGAATTCCTCGTTGGCAAAGACCCTGTCAAGTCTTGCCTTAACATTCGCGTCACCCGCCTGGCGATTGTCCCAGGTATACGCAGTCCCTGACCACCCCAAATCTTGGAGAGCCACTTCATCTGTAACTTCTCTGAAAGCTCTCATCTGCCTCTCAGGTCTAGCAGCCCGACTGAAATGTTCATTTGAGTAGAGAGTTTCATTAAAATCGCCCACACATATCCATGCCGCATGCGGTATGTTATACAACGAGCGCAGGAAGCGCCAACTATGATGCCTATCTTCAGCTCGCGGCGCACCATAGAAACCAGTAAATCTCCATTGAAAGGAGTTCTGCTCTTTGAATCTGACAGAAACATCAATGTGACAGGCACTATAATTTTTTAGATCCACAAGAACATCATGCGACCAAAACAAACCAATACCCCCACTTAGACCAACACTATCCACTGCAAAACATCCGCCGAAGCCTAGATGTCTCTGCAAGTCCTCAACTCTCTTCCCTTTGATTTTTGTTTCCATGACGAAGAGAAGAGTGGGTCCTTCTAGCTTCACAATATTGCGAAGCTCTCGAACCGCCTCGGGGTTCCCAAGCCCCCGGCAGTTCCAGGAGAGGCAACTCATTGGGATGGGCAGGACCGATCAACGGTCGCTGCCGAATTTTCAGGAGTAGGCCTCTTCTTCTTGGGTTTGTGAACCAGATCCTCATCATCTTCTCCACCTATATTGCTTGTAGACGGATCCGCATCTTCAGGGGTTTGTGCCGCCTCTAGAAGCAATTGCTTAGGTTTGTAAACCGCTGTTGGTCCCTCTTTCCTCTTATAGCGCATGTTCTCCTTGTTCTTCAGGGGGGAGACTACCTCTTCCCCCGCCTCATTCTTCGACTTTGTTCTGGAATTCCTAGTCTCTTGCTTACTTCCCTGATCAGACCTCTGTCCCCTAGAGGAATTGTCGCTGTTGGCTGGATATCGGGTCTCATCAGAAGCTCGCAAAGACGGCCCAAACGGCAGCTCTCCCTTGTCATCTCTTGAGCCAGGGTTAGAGCAGTAAAGGTCCGAGTGGCCCAACCTTCCACAGGAGAAACAGAAGTATGGGATCTGCTCATACTGTATGTCATAGGGATCCACCTTCTTCCTCCTCGCCGAATCTATGAGCACCCATCTCCTGAGCGGTTTGTTAACATCCACTGCAACCCTTGCCCGGAGATAGCCTCCATTGTGATCAAAGCTAGCAACCTGCGCCTCCTTATCAATCATCCTTGCTATTGGGAGGCTCCATGATTCGTTCCTCAGGTTGTAGGGTAAATTCAAAACCCTAGCCCATACATGTAGTCGATCAAACCTCACCTCATCAGGGCGCATACACTCTTCGAACTCAGCCAGGATGACCGCGTTCTTGTTGATGTGCCATGGTGATCCCATCCAGACTCTATCACGATCCCGCTGGGCCTCAAATTCCGCAACAAACGTGTTTGCCCCAGTCGATCGAAATTGCAGTCCTCTAGGGTTTCCCCACGCCGGACGCAATGCATTGCCAATGGTATGAATATGGTACAAATTGCGGTAGAGAACCTTCCCAGCCAGCAACCACTTCGCCGGAGCACCGTCCTGCCGGTCATCGATCACGAGGGGAGTCGCCTCCTCTTCGGATATATCCAGCTTGCCCAAAGCTTCCTCTAGTTTCTCCCTCGCCGATCTAGGGTTGGTCGAGCTAGAGGCCCCTTGCGCTGCCTCCGCCGCCGGGGGTGAAGCCATCACCCCAGGCGAGAGTACGGGGGCGGCCCGCCGGTGAGATCCTCGGCCGCCGATCAGTTTCCACTCCAAACCCTAGCGCCGCCAGAGAGCCCTAGGTTTCGGGGGAAAAACTCCAGTTATGTTGTAGTACTGATACTTCAGCTCCAGAAAAGAAAAAACACCGATACTTTCGGTATATATTTTTTAGGGGTATCTGATACTTTCGGTATATACTGCTCACAGTTCTGTCCTTGCCGTAGCGCCGCAGTGCGCCGCGACAACCTCCTCCCCCCCTCTCGCCCGCCCAAATCCGCCCCCCCGCGCGCGCGTCTGCTCCACCGCGCGGGAAAAACGTGAAGCTAATCCATCCAACCCCATCTCCCGCCCCTCGCAGCACTAGCCATTTCCAGCTCCCAGCTCCCAAACCCTAGCCCCGGCTTCCCGCTCGATCCCGTTCCGATGGGCGGATCTGCTGATCCCGAGGAGCCGGCGCCGACGCCCACGCCGTCCCCGGCGAAGCCGTCGCCCTCGTCGTCCGACGCGAAGCGCCTGAGGCGGTGCGTGCAGTCGAGGCTCCCGTTTGGGTCGGGCAGGCCGGGCGGCGGCGGCGGAGGAGGGGTCGCCCCTCCCGCGCCCGCGGCGGAGGAGGCGGCTGGGAAGGAGGCCGCGGAGGAGCCGGAGAAGGGCAAGAGGAAGGCGAGGCCGCGGAGATCAGCGGCCGTCAGGAAGGTACTACATTACTAGAATTTCCCCCGTTTCGGCTGTTGTCTGGTGTTTGCTCGGTAGCCGGACTGCTTTAATTCGCCCGCTGCGTTGAAATTGTGGCTTCTCTGTGCTCGCTTCCGTGTTGATAAATAAGTATACCTTCTGATTTTCAATTTTAAATAGTTTGGGATGCACATAACTTCTTATACCTTGTTGGGCTGAAGCGACGTAGTATAAGTAGAGGTACAAACAGATCGAGCAGTGACTCTACCACATTAGTATCGATTTGAATATTGTTGAATACCTGTAAATGGTACCTACTACGAATCTGAACCATTTTTTCTGCTCGCATTAATACAACATGAGCATGGCAGGAAATTTCGCGTCGGTGTCTATAATAGCTAAATTATAGAATTGAAATTCAAGCTACATCACTTTGATCTGAAACAAATGGGCTGGCATGACGGATTTAAAGCTACGTACAGTGATGTACGTGGGTTGGGTTAGTCTGGGATAAGGTTAGGGTTAGACATACGTCTAGTCTGATGTAACCTGTAGAGTATCTGGGCTGCCGATCCCAGTCTTGATGTGAATATGGAAATTCGCGTCATTTCCCATTGCACATCGAACTCTACACAGCAAAAAAAATTCCACACAGTAGTCATGTTTCATTTGAATGCTGCTTTTTTCTTTCCATTTGCGTTTTGGGGACTATTAGTATCGACTAAAACAGAACATCCATTTTCCACCCCTAGGTATCAAAGAAGCTTTTACATTGTCCTTCATTTTATTTGATGACAGGCACTGCATATTAAGTAAAGAAGATAAGTCTACCCCACAATCAAGTCTCCTCTCTTTTGCATGCTGTGCCTATACATTGCTAATTTTTGTGC
Organism: Secale cereale; assembly: GCA_902687465.1. Lineage (NCBI taxonomy): Eukaryota > Viridiplantae > Streptophyta > Magnoliopsida > Poales > Poaceae > Secale > Secale cereale. Next base: position 204,155,205 of record LR738715.1, on the reverse strand, counting down.
TACAAATTTAGCAAGTACCATACCTGAAGGGTTGTAATCTTAGGCTTTTAGTAGCGCTGCCTGTTCCATTAAGAACATTCTTATCAAGTATGTCTCTTCCCATCATCATGCATATGTACTTGTATGAAACTGCCAACTTTCACATTTCCCAAATCAAACAGAGAAAAAGGGGCGCTCTAGTGCTCTACCTTCTTTGTGGAGTCAAAACAACTGTGCATAACTAAGCTAAATGAATTGAATATGTTGACTCTCTGATTACTGTTTACTCAAGGAGTGTCCACCCTTTCATTGTGTACCCATTTAATCTTCAAGATAATAGTTTAGAAAGGATACAGCACAGGTTAGCTCTTCTCTTTCCACCAGTAAATTTTACCATCTACTATCTCTGTTGGAAGGCTTTGACTAAAATGTCCATGCCATCCAAATTATCTGAAGTGGATAAATTGAATTTGCCAATGTGATAAGCTACCAAACAAAAACATTATAGACAAGGAAAAAACCCATAGATGGTCAGTTGCAACCAGTGGCATGCACATGCTCTCGGTTGCAACAATGGGTGATGACTATGTTTACTTTTCGTGTTAGTTCAGATTCTAGATCGATCGTTTGGTTCAACTTATATGCTATATATTTGATTAATAAGCACATCTGCTGTTCTGTTATCTTTCCTGATATGCAAAATACTGATTTCTTTAGTCAACCTTCATGTAGCCATCTTCAAACAAAGAGACCACTGGGTTGGATCAAGGTAGCAAGGATGAAGTTATTTTGGTTGGTATGTCAATCCCGTACAATATTCTTGCCATTTCTTCAAGTGTTTCACTGGCCCATTCATAGTCAAGTTTTCCTTATTTATTTGCTACACCGTGAATGAGAATTGATGAATATTTGTTTTGTTGGATGTCAGATGAGAGCCCTCAGAAAAAGCAGCGGAAAGGTAGAAATCAAGATGCAGCACGGAAGGCGCCTAATAGAAAGCGCTGCAAGGTGTTGGAATCTCCTGATGGTTAGTCCTCTCTCTCTCTCTCTCTCTCTCATCCCTCCGCTTACAGTTGGTTAAAAACTTAAAAATATATGCATCAAATACTAGCACCTCTTTGTATCAAACTACGCCTGTGTGTCCTAGTTTGGTATGGCTTAGTTTTTCTGAAAATGTACCCTATCCTGTTCATTTTCTTAACTGCATACCATGGAAGAAAAAAAAGGTACCAAGTTCTCAGGCGTAGTTTGAAAGAGTGAAAAATTTACTCGCTGAGTCGGATAATATTCAGTAGTCTCTAGTCTGCAATATAAATTGAATTTTTTCATAGGTTGTGTCACACAGTGCATACTAACAGCTTAAATGTATCATTCTCTCACAGATTAAGAACACTATGTGCATTGGTTCTATATCCTCCTGAACAAGTTAGCTAAATATTTATTTACTTGTGATTTTACGTATTTATTGGTTAACATGTACTCTACTTTGACAGAGGTGTAATAATATTTTATTTATTTATGAAGGCCATGTAAGCTGTCAGCAACTGCATAGCAGTCAGACTGAAGCTATCTTACCTGAAGGATCTCCTGTCTCAATTGATATAGATCTGAATAATGTGTCTTCTGAGGCAACACAGGCTAATGCCAACGATGTATTAGACAACGAAGAGAAGTCACAGGTGATAGTTGACCTAAGGTCGGAGGCAAAAATAGCTGCACAGGTACGCTCCAGTATCATTGTCTGCATTGCTGAGATATGTTGTGTGCTTCTTGTCTCTTGAGGGCACTTGCTACCATCAAATTTGTTGTGAATTCATATTTGCAACTGCTTGAATCTCACCTTCTCATCCCAAGAAAGAGGGTGGAGTAAGATGGTACTCATGCAGAACATCTGATACTTTTACGGATTGGTGGTGGTTGTCTTACGATACATTGCAACTCTTATAACGATAACTTGACTTGACCCCTAAGAAATAATCTCTATGTTATGGAAACAAACTAGCCAAAGATAAGCATCTAAAGTGAACATATTATTCTAGCCCCCAGTTAGTGAAACTAAGAAAGCTTGAACACTAAGGGTATGTTTGGTTCATGCCATAGCATATGCACTACCAAAATTTGACAACCATTGGCTAGAGATTCCTTGACTTTTTGCTGGCCATAAACTTAGTGAGATTTGTGAAGGGAATGTGGGGACAGTTGGCAAAATTCCATAGGCAACCAAAATTTGGGTAACCAACCAAGTGAAAGCCGCAGAGAGGTAGAGACCTTAGTTGCTCTGTTTATTTCTTGTTGTAATCTGAGCTGTATGGCCATGGTCTCACTTGTTAGACTTAGACCTTAAAACACCAGCAATTACTTAAGAAATGGTCTTTCTCATTGTTAAAGATTGCTGCTGTGCATGCAACAAGCCATCTCCTCCTGTCTGGTTGAACCTCCTCATTGACTTAATTGTTGAACAAGGGTTTGTTATCTCAGTATGTCTATCACCATATCGGTGCTCTGGTTATGAATCCAATATTTGAGGATTTGATTTTTGCAGGTGCACTAGTTTTAGTCAACTTCATGTTTATCCTGCTGTTTTCTTAAAAAGTATATTCTTTGATTTCATTGACAGGAAATCCGGATGTTATCATCTGGAAAGAAATTGCATCCATTTTTTGCTTCCCGGAAAGTAAACAAAGGTGCTGAACAAGATGCATTCAATATCGAGGATACAAATTCCCTTTCTGCTATTGAGAGGGACCCGCCACTCTGGCCTGTTCATGTCATGTACCAACTGGAGGTGTGCCCAGCACATATTTCCATACATCTAGCTGTACAACATCCCATAGTTTGTGGTCTATTTTGATTAGGTTTTTTCAATGCGATTGAACTGTATTCTTTTTCTTATTTTGACAATGTTCCCTTGTTCTGCAGGCTTCCATACCAATTCATTGGAGTAAATGGCTAATTGCGGAGGGATCTTTTCTTGACACCAGTGCTGCCGATACACTTGAAAATCCTGTCTCATTCTTTGAGGGCTTTGTGAAACCTTTGACAATAGAGTCTAATTCCAAGAGGATGTGCCTAGATCAGTTGGCTGAGCAGAATGTTGCAAATCACACAGCTTTGGGAATGGATTTTCCTAGCTTTCCTAAAGAACAAAGTGAAAGCAATCTATCTTCTTTGGATGTGGTATAAGCTATGTTTTCACCTCTTTTATGAAGCATTCATATGAACTGCTTTGTGCTTCTATTACTCAAACTGTATAGCCACTAAATTTCTTGTTCCAACCATACACTAATCTAGATTTAATCTAGATTTAATCTTGACCATTTGCATTCCAGATCCATCTTGATGAAGAGAGCTCTCCTCATGATTCTCTCACCTATAACAAACACCCGGAAAGGATACTGCAAGGAAGGCCAGAAGTCGACCAGAAAGGGTAACAAACACTACCTCTATTGTTTGCCTAAATGTGGCTTTCTGCTAGCTACATTGGTTTTGCCTTCATATTGAACTTGGAGATTTTGTAAATCATTTGAACTTAACATCATAGTTTCTTGAGCTAAACGTCATCGGAAATGACTAAGCCCAAAAAGGCAAACCATTTTGATAATGTCCGCTCAAGTGGTGTCAGCCATCAGGATACTAATTGTTTTTTATATCTGTTATTTTCGTGATCTTTTTCCTTGGCATCTAGGATCTTATTGTACTGTTTGAGTATTTGATAGTATATGCGATATAACAGATATCAATTATTTATTTCTGACGCCCCTTAGGCCTTGTACAATGCGAGGTGCTTCGTAAAATAAATTGAGTTTTTCTTAAGCATCAGTTCTTATTTCTACAGGAGGTACCTAATTAAGCGTCTACCCTCTACAAATAAGCACCGGTGCTTAAAAAAACTGGTCTATTTCTCTAAGCACCTACCATAAGCACCTTGCATTGTACAAGGCCTTATACACATTGTTGTAGACACTGAGCATGCAAGGCTAGTGGTCCACTAGTTGAACTGGTGGTTCTGTTAGTATCAATTTTATTAATTTGGCCTCTTCTTTTAAGGATTAGAGCAACATACTATGGCAAGAAGTTCCAACTAGAGAAATACATATGGTGTCAAAGCGGGGGATCTGAAGGAATCCATGGATGATGGAAATAAGAGATCATGTGCGGTTCCAGAAAGATTGTGTTAGATATTGCCTACTTGAACCACTCAGACCCAACGCAGTTACAACATAAAATCAATCTGCCAAGCTCTAATCTACATGCAAATAAAATACTGAACCACATTTATGCTAACCTCAAGTAATTCTAAACTACATGCCATCTAAACATCTTGTCTCTTGCTTCTGATAGCAAGCCATTTCTCACAAGCTGCCCCAGCATGTCCCATTTCGTGCAACTGATACCCGTTTCATGCAACCGATACTGCGCCAATGTTGTTTTGCCGGGCGATTGGATCTAGTGGAGGATGACAGTGGCTCATGGGAATGTAAATTCGACGGTAGCAAACAGAAGCAAGTGGATGTGCAAGATGATGAGGATGAGAATGGAGTCTGTGGGGGGCAGAGAGCATGAGATGGGTGTAGGGAGGGTCGTTGTTCAGATGTTCAAGACTGGGGTGGGCCAGCTAAGTTGCTCCTCCCCCTTTTTTGTCAGCTCTGTTGTCTAAGTATAGCTGGCTGTCTCGGCAAAAACCGTGTGGTTTCTCTGATTTTAATACACTTTGTGCCTTTTGTTCTGGTTGTCCTGCACGTAAAGTCTCGTAAGTGAGCCAGCTGCGTAAGTTGTTGGTTCTGTTTTCCAGTTTGAACACTGCTCTGTTCTGAATTTTTAAATTGTGCTGGCTAATTACTCAAAATTGTTAAACCTAAAACTCTGATTAACACAGTCAAACTTTGTGGCTGAATAATTGTTTTTCTATAAGTGATATATATCATAAAAAAAAATCTTATTTCATTGCTGATTCTAGCATTAAAATTGTCATTCAATTTACCTTTTAACCAGTAGGTGTTTATCAGTTCTGTTAAGCTAATGTTGCTTGCTAACACTATAGGTGTGAGCTCTCCTGATATCCCATTAGGCATGGACTTTCCATCACTTGCATTAGTGCCAAGCAGCTAGATTTTGTCTTTGACATTGTTATATCCATTTCCAATTGGCGTCCCATGTCATTGTCCATATGAAGCTGCAAGGTCATTTAGGCTTACGCTGTACGCATCATGCAACCTTTTTTGTGAATGGAATCTGAGACAAAGCATGAACACGGTTTAGGTCTAGCTAGTAAGGGTTTATAATTTTACATATTTCTGAAATATCATATTGACCCCAAAACTATATGCAGAAGTTTGCGGATCCTTCTATGTTGACCCTAATCCCTCACCATCCTTCTATGATAGCCCTATTAATTATTCGTTGCAAGTACCCCTCTTGGAGCTTTGCTTAGTTAGCATATCAAAGTGTAATACCGCATGCTAACCAAGTTGCTTTCTTAAGAACTTATTTACTGACAGAAAATGAGTTGGTTTAACTAGTGTCTTATATCTATATCTACTGTTGCAGCAGCTGTCAGCCGGCTTATTACCTGTGGACTGACAAGTACCGGCCTGAAACTGCTGCCCAGGTGAACATGAAAAATTATTTTTATATTGACAGTTATACACTGGATTATACCTTTTCCGTTTGTTTCTTGTACTTGATTAGCCTTTTGGGTCAACATGCCTCTTATGAAACACAGATACTACATTATGCTTATATTTGTTCTGGGATTTCCACTCTATTTTGGTTGATAGGTCTGTGGAAATATTGAGCATGTAAAGTTTCTCAGTGAATGGCTCAAAGGATGGGATGAAAGAGGCCACAAGAACAAGCAAACTGGAGTTGCTAATGAGAGCATCAATGCCAGCTTCTGCCAAGATGAATCTGACACAGATTGTTCAGAAGATGCTTCTGATTATGAAAATGTACTTCTAATTACTGGACCAGTTGGGGTGAGTAACATGCTCAAGAGTACCTGTCGCTATCATTGTACACTTTGCTTAACATGCTTTTCAGCAATCATTCAATCAATCTGCACTTTATTTTGAAGCTGTTGAGTATTTTCTATAAGTAATACATTTGTGGTGTTGAAATTGCTGTCAGTAAGTAGCATCATCCTAAACGCAGCCCCTTCCACCAAAAGAATGAAATAGGATTACATACCGCTGGCACTAACAGTATAGAGCTTCCCATTTGTTACCACAGGAAACACCTCTCTTTAAAAAATTAAAACAATGTAATGGCAACTTATATCCAGTTAGTAACTTAGTTTGAACTGGAAAAACTTACATATGATGCTATTCATCAGAACTCTAAAACATAAGGTTGAGCCCTGTAGGTTGTTCAGCTACTAATTTTGTCCTAGCAATTGGTATTGTCTGTATTCATTAACTGGGCACAGAGGTGTCCAAACATAAAATTGCAGTCTATTGATTCCGTTACTATGTCTAATTTATATTTTTCAATCGTCCCTTCCACAAATTGTATTAACCATCTGAAGTTACCTATTATTAAGGTTGATACAATACATTGGGAACAATATGTATACTTGCATTGTTGCGCCCTTATGGCTATATATAGACATACAGCCTAGATCTTGTCTGATCTCTTTGTTCTTACTCCAGTGTGGAAAATCAGCCGCAGTTTTTGCTTGTGCGAGAGAACATGGGTTCAATGTAATTGAGGTATTTTCTTCAGCAGCTTTTCTTTCTAGAAACAACTCCGCTTCCTGTACTTTTTCTTAAAAGTGTGAATTTATAGGTAAATACATCTGATATGAGAAATGGGGCATATGTAAAGCAAAAGTTTGAGGAAGCAACTAAATCACATGGCCTTGAAAAATGGTATGTCCAATTTCTTCTCCGTGTTCTCACTTTTTGATGAGGAAAATAAAAATAAAATCATATGTCAAATCTGTTCTGCTACTTCTAGATGCTTCTACTCTAGTCTAGTGCTACCTCCATTTGAACTAAAGCCATGTCACTTATTTTGGGACAGAGGGAGTATTTCTTTTCTTTTCTAAACCCTAGCTACTGTTTTCTAGAGTCTTCTAGCTATGAGTAGAATGGTGAATCTTAAGTAATGTTTCTAGAGTGTTCTAGCTATAAGTAGAAGAGATGTGAAGGCTTCCCAAAGCCCTATAAATAGAGGTCCTCACCTCTAGTTTGTAACCAGACTATGTACCCCACGACCTATAATAGAACTTGGTGTTCTTATCCAAAATCTTGGACTAGATCTTGTGCTCTAGGAGTTTTGGATTGAACTCCTGCTGCCCTATCTCCACCTCTAGAGTAATATCTAACACAGCAAGTTGAAGTTGTTCCTTCAACACTTGTGCTGTACACATCGTAGCAGCAAGGTGGAGTTGCTCCTCCACAACCTTGTGCTGCTTCACTTTTCCTGTTTATGATGGACAATAGTTGTCTAATTGTCTTGGCATTCCTTTATTATGAGCTCTACTCTCTTCATGATGCAACTTATTATGCACCTTAGTCCACGGGGGAAACACTGGACTGTGATGACTTGAAGTGGAACCTTAGGGGTGTTATGAAGAATAGCAACTTGTATTTCCATGAGGCCATAGGCCAGTATATACACACGTACATGTGAAGTAAATATGCAGAAAACCCCTTATACAGTGGGGTACGAGCTAATATATGTGAAGTATATACATCTCTTGACAAGGGGGAAAATGAGACCATAGCCTGAATGACCTTTTTGTTCTTTCTTGTTCCTTAAGAGATGATCCAATTTGGCACACCTCACATATACAGATAGGCCCTAACAATATAATATAAGAGGTGATATTGCTATCTAATACATCCAAATTGCCTGCTACTACTAACTCCTCAAAGAATTGTGCTATAGAGTTATGGTATTAGGGCACATGCAAAAACCAATGAGAACTTCCTTATAATCATATGAAGTTCTACTCAATATTTTTTGGCAAGCACCAAGTTGGCATGTAGTCAAATGCAGTGTAAATGCCAACCTAAGCATTCTTGTCTAAAACTTTATAGGCCTGCCTTTTTAGAGTGTACATACATCAATTATCTTTTTGTCTCCCATACAGGTCACAAGAGGAGGTCACCACTCCACCAAGAATCGATTCTTTAGATCCAGCTTCAGAGACACCTGATAGGACTGAATACAAGCATTTGGTATCCTGCTCAACAAGAAAAGCATCTAATGATGATGAATATATGCTACCTGTAAAATGCTACTCAAGTTCAAAGCTGAGTGATGAAGCCCCTAAACAAGTTATTAACAAGACACTTATCCTATTTGAGGATGTGGATACTGTCTTTGATGAGGATCGTGGATTTATTTCGACCATACTTAAGATTGCAGAGACTACAAGATGGCCAATTATACTGACTAGCAACAGTGAGCCTTTTTGCCTTCAGGATTTTGCATTTCTCTATTCATCTTTTACAGTCTCATTTGATGTTATAAACTAAAGCGCTTGTTATTCATTACACTTGTTTTGTGAAGAGAAGGATCCAGCTTTGCCTCATCTCTTGGATCAGCTAGTTTTGGATTTCAAATACCCATCATCTGGAGAGCTACTTTCACATGTTGGCATGGTAAAGAATTTATTTTCTGGATGAAAACTTATGTCAATTGTCCGATTTGAAACTTGACTATATCCTAACTCTGCGCAGATCTGTAAATCTGAGGGAGTGGACGTCACTGCTCCTCAATTGAAGTATTTTATCAATGCTTGTTTAGGGGATATTAGGAGGACAACAATGCTTTTGCAATTTTGGTATCAAGGCAAGCAGGAATACACAGGTTGGGTACTTTGGTGTGCTTGTGCTGGCCCATACTTACAAAATTTGAGCCCAAGTGATATACTATAGCTTAAAATGCTGTCTTTTTTTATCTTTATTCACCGAGGCGTGACTGGCTAGCTGTGTGATTCATATATTATGGTATAATATGTTTGTTTCTGTAATTGTGTGACCACTGTTAGACTTGCTGTTATGAGCATGGGCCTGGTATTCAATACCTGGTATTCAATAATGTTAGTTTAACAGTGGTCAAACAAATATCCTCGTATCATTTAGTTGGAACGTTACCTGGTATTCAATAATGTTAGTTGCATAATTATAGGATTGCTTGTTTTGTAATAAGTTTATCAGTGGTCAAACCTACACATGGCTTATTTCATGTTCTCTTATTGACCCCTAAGCAATAACTTAAAGGTTACCAATCTGATCTAACTCTAATCTTTATGTTTTTCCTATTTAAGCAATGCTCCATATCTGTTTGAATATTACCTAAAACCTGTACTCGTGCACATAACACACCCATGCTGTGAGAAATGCTGTTCCGGTTCTTTTTCTGTGTGGTGTCTTTGTTTAATTGGTAGTTTTTCGTCAAAGATTTTGCATTTAAATGTTGCATTCAATGTAGAACTGCTCAGCATATCATTTTAGCTATTCTAATTTATTTTCTATTTTCAGAGAGGTCAAACAAATGCTTGTCTGTTCCTTTTTCACTTGACTTGGATGCAGTACATTCTACTGTGCCAAGAATGTTGCCTTGGGACTTCCCCTGTAAATTATCAGAAACAGTGTGCTTGGAGATAGAAAAAACAATCCATTTAGCTATAGAAAAGAAAAGGCAGATGGAATTATCAGAGTTTGAAGCCTTGGAGTTACAAATAACAGCACCTCTGACCAAGGGAAGAAGTGCAGTTAAAACAAGAAAGATTAAAAAATCCAAGTTAAAGCATGGTCACTCTACTGAACGTAATGATATTTCACCTTGTAAGAATGATCTTGATGATTTTGATGATGCTCCAGATACCTCTCTTCCGTCTGATCAACAAAAAGTAAGAAAGAAGCATGGTGTAGTGTTATTATCTGAGTCCGATGATGATCAAGCGGATGCATATATTGCCAAAGATGCTAGATTTAGTGTGCCAGAAGGTGATTTATTCCCACAACCTCCAGAAGTGCCCCATATACATGGGCAAGGAATCTCAAATCAATTTTGTTTTCCAAGCGAATCAAGGGAGACTTTTGAAATAACTAATTCTTTCCAAAACCAGTTCGAGAGCAACCTGGTTGGGTCCATTTCACATATATGTGATACTTTTATGTCACAGGGTGTGTCGTGTGTGCCTGAGTCATCCCTCGCAGTTGGAGGTGTTTCTGCATCTGTTAGTAGCGATGACCTTTTATCAAGTATGGTGTTCAATGGCTTGTCTACCTTTAATAATGATGGTGTTTGCACTACGCCTATGACGGCACTAGAAGACAGTAACCATGCGAGGAGTCTAATGTCTGGATCACAGAAATGCATGGAAGATGTGGTTGGTGAGACATGTGAAGCTTATGCAGAATCATTTTGCAGGAATGAACAGGAAAGTTGTTCAACTACCGGGTATCAACTGATGGATGAATGCAGTCGGGCTGATAGCATTTGGCTGCTTTCTGGCAAAAAAACTAACGACTGTTGCAAGGTTGAACGTGTACAGGATACTTGGAACAGGCTACGTCGTTGCTGTCCTGTACTTCCCTGTGAGACCAACCACAATAGAACTGCTTCTGGAGCTTTGAAGCTTGCTTCCGGTGTGTCTGATTTAATATCAGAATCAGATCTTATGCTCACCCGCTGCTACCCTCTTACCAATGTAAGTACTCTTATCGTTGGTTTCTTGGTGATTCATGTTTGTGCAATATGGTCTGAACCCTTGATGTATTTTTTTATAAATTTGTGCAGGACATTTTGGATCCATCTTCAACCCCAAGTGCTGAGCCTGATGACCTCTCCTGGTACGACAAGCATCTTGAGATGGGATCTGTCTATGCGCAGCATGCTCTTTGCGTTTTCTCAAGGGATTTCCAAGATAAGGAGGATGGTTTCATTGATTTATCACAAGAGTTGTTGTTTGCCAGTACAACTGCCACATCTCTTGGTAAACTTATTAGTTCAGGAATCAACAGTGATGATGGATATGGGAACATTTCCCACATGAAAAATCCAACAAGCTGTATTTCCAAGGGGAGGTAAGCATCGCATTTCCCATGTACATTTGTTGCATTTTAACATATCTTGGAGTTCTCATGGTATTACAGTTTAGTTTTTATCCATTTATGCATTTAATTTAGAGTATATTTTAGAAAACATTGGGGTCCTAGTGGCCATAATGCTGTGCCATAGGGTCATTTGATTTCCTAAAAGTTAACAAAACTAACTAATTCCCACCTGGGCTAATGTTCTAGCCCACAACTCCACATGCAATGCTCCTGTACTGTTGGCCAATCGGCCTTGCATGCTGAACATGAACGGCACTGCTCATTTACCAGAATTGTAGGTGGGAAGAAATTGAAGGCATGTTGAACACAATATAGAGTTACTGACAGTCATGATAAACATTTCAACTATATTTTCATATGTGAACACAATATCGAGTTTTCTACTGGTGCATAAACAATGCACAACTGATGGAAATGCTAGTGATGTTTTGGTGGGTGACATATGTGCATATCTTGAAATACTAGTCAGCATGCATTTATGGTAATAATGTCACTTTTCGTTGAACCAACATGCTATATTTTGCACCAATGAGTATTATGTGCACATGGCACTTTCACGTGACAGTGATTTTGACCATAATTGAAAATTCTTGTTAGCCTTATTCTATTGCAACTTCAACAGTGGTTACGAGCCTTTCCCATGTTCAGAAAATTCTTAAAATAATGGATTTCATATAGGTTGTACTTGTTACTCAATAAATTTGACTGAGTGGAATATTATCTTGCTAAATGAATCTTTTCCAAGACTGGTATATCAATTTGCTTAGTCTATGTATGTACCAATGGAGCATCCATTGAGACACTGAACCTGCAATTAACTGTGCAGGGAGCAACTAGTTCATCTTTGTGACGCGCTGTTTCCGGTGGTTCCTTCCAAGCTATCTCTATCACTGAGAGGACCCGCTTTTGTTGATTATTTATCTTCGACTTGTCAGATTTCGCAGTTAGAAAACTTGCGACTTACTGACAGTCAAGTTGCAAACAAGCAAAGAAGGTAGTCCCTGTCTTTCAGTTCTATAATTTTTTTCTTTCATGCACCAAGTATGATGCCGAACATATGTCCTTTTGTGCCAAGGTATATAACCAGGCCAAACATTGCCAGCATCATCTTTTGTCTAAAATTGCCGTAGCACCTTAGCTGGTCATATTTTTACTCTGGAATTCTGTATTTGCAGCATGTAACATTCTTACATTAAAAATGATTTTGGCCCCAATCTGGTTAAATGTTTGCGAAATTGGATACCTTATGTGAACCAGCATGCTTTTCTCCATCACTCTGAAATAGCGTTTTACCCATATCAGTTCAATTGAGTGTTTGAGATATGGATAGCGGCCTGCTGCTTGATTAGAGTTTAGGGAATTTCACCTGATCTCATTTACATTAGAAAGGAATGTTTTGCCACAAACCCATGGTACGCCCTATTGTTCATGTGCTCTGTAATCCCTTAAACTAACTGTTAGCGTGAACATCATGTGTCATTTGCATTATCAGGGTTCAAAATTTCACGAAGACAGTGCCAACGAACACTGACTGCTGCTCTTTGTGTGCTGCAGGTGTCGTCAGTCAAGACATTACTTAAGTTCTGCTGCACTTTCGATGTCACCTGAAGGCATCGAATTGTTAGCACAAAGCAGCCGTTTTGGTGATAGGCGTGAGAAGGTTATAGACCAAACAATTGCCTAGAAGTATAGAGTTAATAATATGGTTTGGATGAGAGGCGGCAGAGTATTTTTCCTATAGCTTGATTAGAGTTGGCTGAGGCGACCCATTTTTATTCGCAGCTCATATCTGTAGTAGCTCAGTGGTAAGTTATGGTCCAAGATTGGGCAATGCTGATGTTTCCAGACATCCACTGTATTCCTGTATAATGTAAATGCATGTTGTCATCTTAATTTATAGTGTGGTGCAGCTGATGATTCTAACAAGTTTATACATGTTCATCCAAATAAAACGAGTGCGCTCAGGTGCCTGTGTTTTTTTCTATCATTTTCACAATGGTGATGTGCACAGTACATTCAGAGATTGGAAAGTTCATTGGAAAGAGTTTGAACTATTCGGCTATTTCGAGATATAGCTCTACAAATACAATCAGATATCAAACTTGTTTGGTCTTGTTTTGCTGTAATTTATTTACCTCTTTGGTGGAATGCGTGATGTTCACATATCAGTTCTGTTCATGGACGGGCTGGTTCCAACCCGGCCAAAACAGGCAGCACGCCGCTAGTAAAATTTCTTCCGTTGCCATGACCATTGACAAAGCACCACTCTTGTTAGGCATTTCTCCTTGCCTTGTGTTGGCGAGGTTGTGGCTGGAGATGGTGGCCATGGTATCTCCGGTGAGGTCGCTGGTAGATTAAAGGCTTGATTGTATTTTTAGTTCTTTTATGAGGTCTTGAATGTAAAACTAGAGGGCTTGCTTGTATGTTTCCTTTTCATTCCGGTCCTCTATCCAATGTCGTAACACCCCCTTTTTTAATGAACACCTATAATTTTATCCATGCTCATAACCATTACAGGTACACATATTTGGATCTAAGATCCAAAAAAAAAAAATACAAAGTAACTCCTATGAGTAAGAAATACAATGAAATCTCTTGGAAACACCTTTTTTACGGTATCAATCTCTGCTAGAAGAAATACTTGAAAGACTTCGGTAAATAGGCTGCAATTGGACCGGAGCCACAATCTTGTCACTCTTTCACTCGCACGAACATTACCAATAATAGTTTTTGATGTAGAGTGGAACCCTAGATGGCCGATCTTTCACGAAATGGAGAGGATCCCACAAAGAACACGATGAACACGGGGAGAAAACACAAGGGGAAACACTCAAGAACAAGTCCAATCACACATCCACTAGACAATCAAACACACAAGATCACAAGGTGCATGAACAACAAAGGGAAAGATACAAGGTAGAGTTCATCTCCAAGAGGAGGTCTTGAATCCATGAAGGATCTTCCCGTTAGGGGTCTTGAATCCAAGGTGGATCTTCTCCGTAGAGGGGCCGCGGTCTCTCTCGTGGAGTAGATCCGTAATGGATGAGCAAAGCTCTATCTCACATATGAGCTAAACTAATGCTAACCCTAAAATGGTGGAGGTGGAGGAGTATATATAGTCTAGGGCCACGAAGGGGTAAGTGAGGGGCGAAAGGGGTACATGGCCAAAAGGCCCGCGGCTGCGCACAGGCAGGGAGCGGACGTCCGCTGGGCACCGGACGTCCGATGGCTCGGGATGGACCGGACGTCCGGTATCTCTCGGACTTCCGGTATTTTCCTCTATTTGGGTTCTGTTGCTGATGTCACGGACGTCCGGTGGCATCCGGTCGTCCGGTCGCCTGGGAGTCGCCGGTCGTCCGATAGAGGCCGGACGTCCGGAGCCTGTAGCTTTTCCAGCAGCTCCGTTTCTTCCGTCTTCTCTTCCACGCTTCCCTCGCGGATGGTGTAGGTGATTCTTGGCGCTTGCACTCCTCCTCGTCATCCGTGAAGCTCCGATAATACCTATGCATGCACACGAGTGGAGTGTCAAGTAGTATACCATCCTCGAAAGGGTCAAGTGAACACGTGTAAAGGAGATGATTCACCTTTAAGTATGAGAAGTAGATGTCACACGTGTCACTTGCCAAACGGACTCTTGGCATGGTGATGTCCATAGGATGCTCCGCATCATCCCCTCCCCCTTGGGAAAGATCCGACCTCGGATCGAAAACCAAATCACCATGGGAAAGAGGTGGCGGCGGCGTGTAGATGTGGACGATCACGAAGTGCTCATCATCTTGAAGCTCTACATGGGCACTCTCCAATGTCGCACCGTCGAGTGATTCCTTCAAAAGGAGCAAGGACAACAAACACTTGGAAAAACAAATGTGGTTATCGTTAGTGCAAAACCAAGCATTCAAGAGGTGATTCACCCAACAAGTGTTGTCATCAAGCATAGCATAGGGTGTGACAACGGGTTGTGGCATGGCATTTAAGCACATCAATTGAGCATAATCAAGGTCATCATGGAAACAAGCATGTAAATGTGAGGTAGAGATGCGCATATGTGTGACAAGAGAATAAGCATCTACCTCAAAGTCATAGCAAGCATGCATAAAGCACTCAATGAAAGGTCTATGGTAGGCATATGAATCATCCACAACACTAAAGAAAATGAAGTGTCTAAACACAAGGGTCAAGTGCAAGACAATCCAAGCATAATGCGCATAGGGTGTAGTGAAAATCGAGTGGCACTCAACACAATAGAAATAGCAATTGTTCATCATGTGTGAGGCAAACAAGTCAATCATGTGACAAGCAATGGGACCTGGCATATGTGAAGAGATGATATTGTTGCAACCAAGCATATGATAGGAGCAAGTAATCCACAAGTCGGATGCAACACACAAGGCATATATAACACGAGGCATGGCAATGTGGCTATCGTGAAAGAAAGCAATATCACTAACATGTGCGCGATCAAGGGGTCCAAGATGACAAATAAGTCTCATGGTGCAAGCAACACATGTAGTATGATCCACAATATTCATGCTCATGGTTTTTGGGTTCTCAAAAGAGAAGGATATCACCTTGAAAGCATGTCCTTGTGCATTCTTCACAATGCCGAAGCACAAGCAAGTGCGATGTAGAAGCGTCATGGTAGAAAGTGGTTCGCTCTCAAGAGCTCGAATGGTCAACTCGCGTGAAGTGGAAGTCGACACATATTCCAAGTATCCTACACATGCACACAACAAAAGGAAGAACGCATGTGCATGGTAGATAAACACATCATCCATCATGATGGTTCTCTTCTCTTGCACATAACCATTAGGAGCAAAAGTGCATGAATAATATGATGCAACAATAGCTATATTCATGGCACTAGGCATATGGTGCAAGGAGGTAAAACAAGCATGCTTCACAAGAATGATGTCATAATCTCCAAATAAATGCGAGAATGCTATGGGGGCAATCTCATTGGCAAGACTAAAATCATGGTTGCGCTCAATACATGGTAGCATGAGAGAGGCAACATGTGGAGACATATGACAACAAGCAATATCAATCATGTGCAAAGTATGGCAATGGTTGTCATCAGCCGCATGAAAGGAGCAAGTATGAATCATTGGTGATGCAACATAAGCAAGCATGGTGATCAAGTTGTGCAAACTAGTGGAGCGAAGATATAACACACTAGAAGAAGGCATGGCAATCATGTCATGTGAGCAAATAGTGGATATAGGCAATGCACATGACATATCGCAAGCACGATCACAAATCAAGGTCAAAGCATCATAATAGGCATGGTGTGCAAAGGAATCATGGCAATAACAAGTGGTATCTCCACCAAGCTTGCAAATACACATACAAGTATGCGAATCAATCATCATGTGTAATGCAAAGCATGGGTCACAAATGCATGACAAAGGCAAAGGGATTGACATATCATGCAATGTGAACATGGCAAGAGGGGCATAAGATATATAATGGACAATAACCCATAACCATGTGAGTGCCATGTAGAAGAAATACGCGAAGTCTTTGCGCGAAGGGAGCGGTGGGAAAGATAATCCATGGAATCCCAAGTCATCATTACTCTCTAGAGATCTTTTTGTCAACTCGTGTGTTTGTGAAGTTGACGAGTATGGATGGGTACCTACACAAAAGAGACACAAACCAAAGAAATTGTGCGCGCGGTAAATGTACACATCATCCATCATGATGTGTATGTGCATGTGTGAGTTAGCACAAGATAAGCATCGCTCAAAGAAATTTGATGCATGGTATAAGAACATGTCATCCATCATGAATGAATAGTTATTGTGTATAGCATGATGTGGATGCAAATTGAGCATACAAGTATGGGGATCATGCAATGGATGGGATGGATCAAAATCTCCTAAATTGTATGAGGAAACTATGGGGGTCTCCTCATGAGCAATATCGGAAGCATAATATGGAGAAGTGGAACAATCTCCGAAACAATGCATATCCGAAGCTAGGTGGTCATGGCATGGCATATGAGATAAATGATGCAAAGGTAGCATGTCAATATCATCACAAGAAAAACAAATGCCAATAACCATGGGCTTGTCATCTATGCCATAAGTGCAAATTGGATTTATCTTAATGTCATATGCATAGTTACTATGAAGAGATTGCGAATATAACATATTATTGATCTCATGCATAGCATATGACAAGTCAAGTGGATTGTCAAACATGATGTGACCTAAAGAATGATCACAAGAGATCCTATGCAACATGGCATCACAACTAATAGACTCCACATGGCAATCATCAAACTCATCATAAATGGGTAAATCATCGCATGGGGAAATCATACTAGAATGAAGCATGGCAATAGGTGGATCAACATCATGCAAGCAATCAATGTTAACATAGTCCACTAGTGGGACGAGAACATCACCTTCACCTTTGTTACCGTTCTCATTCCACTCATGTGGTGTAGGTGAGGTGGGAAAGACCAAAAGGTGGTCATCATCTTCATCTTGATGGAACCATGTGGGGGGTGCATCATATTCCACCATGGCCATCGTGTTGTCCAATGGTAGGACGAAGTCGTCGAGGATCGACGCGTCATCATAAATGGGACCTAGCACCAAATGAGAAGACACAATAGAGGTAGATGTCAAGTCGTTAGCGTTGAAAGTGGCCTCACATGCCCTGTCAACTATCTCACTCTCTCTATGTGGTGGCTCACTCACTCCCTCAAGGTAGGTGCACTCAATGTCGCATATGGTGGAGTCAGTCATCTCACTCAAGTGGTGGGGGTTGTGGCTCTCCTCACATGGGAATTGGGTCAACTCATCATATATGGGGCTAGTGGTGAACTCGCTCTCACTCTCAATATGGTGGCACAAGTCACTCAAGTCATCATACGCCGCCGTGGTCGAAGGGAAAATCCCATGCTCAACCAACTCCTCATCGTCGCCGTGGATGAAGGCCGAAGATGGCACATCATCACTCTCGCCTCCTAAGATGGAAGCATCATCCTTGCTCGTCACCATGTCGTTCGCCTCCGAAGCTTGGTCCTCGAATGGCTCCATAGTCATAGT
This sequence comes from Secale cereale, assembly GCA_902687465.1. NCBI lineage: Eukaryota > Viridiplantae > Streptophyta > Magnoliopsida > Poales > Poaceae > Secale > Secale cereale. The sequence continues at coordinate 204,137,096 of LR738715.1, read as the reverse complement.
CGTCGCCGCACCGTCTTGAAAAAGAGTCGAAGTAGACTCGGCATCATCAATGCCACAAAGAGGGATGGCGGTGGAGTCGAACTTGGGAGCATTGTCTTGGAGCTCGTTGGGCTTGGACATCATGGTGGTACTACCCTCATGCTCGTCGTCTTGGAGCTTGGTCTTTGAGAAGTTTGCTTGCGGTGGAGAAGCCTTGGCCTTCATTAGTTCTTGTTCCGCCTTGAGAGCACCAATGTAGTTGTCGTCGAGGGACTTGTAGTTCTCGAGGAAGATAGTCTTGTAGACGTCGTTGTGCAATCCCATCATGAAGTGGAGCTTCATCGAAATGGGGTCGTCCACGCCGGCTCGTCGCAAGGCCATCTTCATCTCCTTGAAGTACTTGTCGATGGACTTGGATCCTTGAATGGTGTTCTCCAATTGGCGTAGAAGTCGTTCCGTGTAGGTGGAAGGCACGGACTCTCGTCGCATAGCTTTCTTCGTCTTGGGCCAATTCACGTTGAAGCTCGTCGAAGGTGTGTGAAGCCACCATGTTGACGCGTTGTCGTGGAAGTTTCTTGTGGCACACTTCACTTGATCTTCGTAGGGAACTTGATGTAGCGTGAGGTAGTCGTCCATCTTGCGCTCCCACTCGAGATACTCCTCGGGGTCTTGAGTCCCATAGAAAGGAATCTTGTAGTCGTTGTCGAGGTCGTAGTAGCTCTTGGAAGTCGCGGACTTGAGCTTTGGGAGCTTCTCTTGATCATAAGCTTGAGGTGCTTGTGGGCGAAGATGCCGCATATCCAAAGGCGAAGATGCCTTGAAGTCGCTTGGCGAAGATGCCAAGGTACATGGTGAAGTCATTGAGCGGTTGTTGGTGTTGAGCTCATGACCTTCACGTTCTTGTCGTTGATGGTGTCGATGCCGATGTGATCTCGCCGAAGATGGTAGCTCCGAAGGATGTGCACTAGAGCGTCTTCTCGAAGATGAGGGAGACCTCTTGCGGTTCTTGATTAGGGCTTTGAGCTCCTCCATTTGAGCATCCATGTTGGCACACAAGTTGTTCGTCATGGCATTGAACTTGTCGTTGTTGGTGTAGACCGAAGTAGATGAAATGCTTTGCCTATCCATCACAAGACTCGAGCAAAGGTGAGTAGGACATGAGATAAACAATACCAAGTTACCTTTTCCGAATGTTGAGAATGTATCCCGTTTCACTCAATGTGAAATGAAAGAATAGTGGAATTGGTACCAAACTTGTTCACTCACACCTATCAAGTAAAGCTTTTTGAGTGGCTTGGTTAGGATAAGTGGCACAAAAATTTGATGCAAAATGTTAGCAAGAGTCAATAATGTTGAAAGAGATTCACAAATTTGCAAATGTAACAAGTAGACCAATAGCAATATGTGGCACACGGAAACACACACACGGATAGATAGATGGGGTCGTGCAAACAAGGAATGAGCACAAAATGTGGAATCCACGGAAACACGCTCCTGTTGCACAACTCAAGAGAGACGCTAGCACGATTGCTCAATAGGCGGATACGACACTTGTGCACAACCTATAAGATGCAAATGTATGAACTTTCTATCCCAAGTATGCTATGTGTATGATGTTCTGGTGCTTTGAGCACAAGATGATCCAAGATGATCAAGTATGATATGATATTTTGTGATGCTATGGCTCTTGCTTACAAGCTTCTTTGTCTTTCTCTTTTTGCTTAAAAGCTTATTCTATCTCTTTTTTTTGTATGGCCACGATGCACAAACCAAGATAGCAATTGTGTATATGTGGGAACAATCTTGTGACACAAGAGATGATATGATGATACCAAGGTGATCACTAATATGCACAAGTAACGTTGCCGGTAATACTCAAATGGCTAGTCTCAATAGGTAGGTGACGCAAAAATGGGCTAGGGGTTAACAATGCAATTGCAAGGGAATATACAATGATGTCGTCGAGGTTACCGTCCTTATGTACGATGACAACCTCGTGGAGATGATGAGTGGTGGTGCTCTTGATGTAGACCCGTTCCTAATTAGCCGAAACACCTTAGGAAACGGAAAAACCACAACTCAAAATCTCAAGGACAAATGTCAAATGGTGGTAGCGGGAATGCCGTGGTGGTTGCGGAAGTGGAATGATGGGCTATACACGATGTCGGAGTTGAAGGCACGGTCCCTAAGTAGCCGAAACACCTTAGGAGACACAAGCCACAACTCAAACAAGCTCAACAAAACTAGGTTAAGTTGGGTTGGCGGAAATGTATAGTGGGCTAGACTAAGCGGAAGTGGTGGTGGTGGTTGTTGAAGAAGCAATTGTCCCTAAGTAGCCTAAACACCTTAGGAGACTCAAATCACTACTCAAGCAACCACAAATGCTATGGTGGACAAAATGGGTTAGGTTGCGGAAGGCTATGGTGGCTATGCGGATGATATGGTGGAAGGCCTAGGCAAACTTGTCAAATTTGACAAAATTTGATGGAGTCAAATGATGATGGTAGTATTTTTCTGGTATGGTGAATGTCAAGAGCTTCGAAACGAGCTAAAGAACGTCCAAATCGGAGTTCGTATGAATTAGTTATGGACAAAACAGAAATCAACCGAATTCAAAATCTGGAGGTACCGGACGTCCGGTAAAGGCCGGAAATCCAGTATTTTCTTCTGTATATGTGGTTCCGGTCGTCCGGTGAGTTCCGGACGTCCGGTGCTTCGTGAGGGTCCGGACGTCCGGTAAAACACCGGTCGTCCGGTGGGTCGGGGTCAACGCGAGATTTGAGTTCCGGGACGCGATTTTGGGCGGAATTTGATGATTTAGGGGTCAAAATTTGACGGATTTTGTGGAGGAAAGATGGGGAAACTTGGGAAAATGCTAGATCCACTTGAAACCAAGCAAATCCACGGATCAAAATCAACAAAATATCATCAAACCAACAGATCACAAAAAAATTTGGGGCTATTTTTGGTGGGGAATTTTCGAAATTGGGGAAGAACACAACAGAAACAAGCTAGAAAATGGTGGAGGGGGCTCCAAATTCGTGAGAAACCGTGGCTCTTGATACCATAATGATGTAGGGTGGAACCCTAGATGGCCGATCTTTCATGAAATGGAGAGGATCCCACAAAGAACACAATGAACACGGGGAGAAAACACAAGGGGAAACACTCAAGAACAAGTCCAATCACACATCCACTAGACAATCAAACACACAAGATCACAAGGTGCATGAACAACAAAGGGAAAGATACAAGGTAGAGTTCATCTCCAAGAGGAGGTCTTGAATCCGTGAAGGATCTTCCCGTTAGGGGTCTTGAATCCAAGGTGGATCTTCTCCGTAGAGGGGCCGCGGTCCCTCTCGTGGAGTAGATCCGTAATGGATGAGCAAAGCTCTATCTCACATATGAGCTAAACTAATGCTAACCCTAAAATGGTGGAGGTGGAGGAGTATATATAGTCTAGGGCCACGAAGGGGTAAGTGAGGGGCGAAAGGGGTACATGGCCAAAAGGCCCGCGGCTGTGCACAGGCAGGGAGCGGACGTCCGCTGGGCACCGGACGTCCGATGGCTCGGGATGGACCGGACGTCCGGTATCTCTCGGACTTCTGATATTTTCCTCTATTTGGATTCAGTTGCGGATGTCACGGACGTCCGGTGGCATCCGGTCGTCCGGTCGCCTGGGAGTCGCCGGTCGTCCGGTAGAGGCCGGACGTCCGGAGCCTGTAGCTTTTCCAGCAGCTCCATTTCTTCCGTCTTCTCTTCCACGCTTCCCTCGCGGATGGTGTAGGTGATCCTTGGCGCTTGCTGTGACACCCTGAGACCGGTGCGCCAGTTGTCAGCCAGTAATTCGTTGTCAGTGCCTTGTCATCTGCTTGCGTGTTGCATCTTGCCATGTCATCATGTGTGTTGCATCAGCATGTTTTCAAAACTTGCATCCGCCCGAGTTCCCTCGTCCTCTCCGTTGTCCGTTCTGAGCCTAGACACACTTGCACGCGCCCGCGGTGCCTCCGAATTTTTTATTTTGTGAGTGGCCGAAAAATGTTCTCGGAATGGGATGAAACTTGTCGTGCGATGTTGTTTTGATATGTGTAACCTGCCTGTCAAATCTCGTCGTGTTTGGAGTTCGTTTGATACTCCAACAGTTATTCTCGTGGGCTGAAAGTACCTCCTCTTTGAGGCCCAAGAAACCCCTCCAACAGCCCATCAACCCAACTCAAACCCCCCCTTCATCTAGGCCATCCAATTGTGATCTCGTGGCTGAAAACCTCTCCTCATTTGGACAACCCTAGCTCCTTGTGCCTATATAAACGTCCACCCCATCCAATTTTTGCGTCTGAAACCCTAATGTTTCCACCTCTGCCGCGCTGTGCTTCCGACTCTTCGCCGCCGTGCTTCCGACTCTTTGCCGCCGTGCTTCCGACTCTTCGCCGCCGTGCTTCCGACCTCGTCTTCAACCTCGCTGCACCTGTGCTTCCGACTCGTCGTCGCCGTGCTTCCGACTCTTCGCCGTCGTGCTTCCGACCTCGTCTTCAA
>LR738715.1:204089653-204115021 GCA_902687465.1 Secale cereale | reverse complement strand
GTCTGAGAGTCCTCATTGGGTAAATTGCCAAGGAAGTGACAAGTGAGTTCATTAAAGCTAGCTTACTCGCATAGGACATCAATGACATTGCAGCCGTGATTCTGCTCTTAGCTTTGCAAACCCAATGAGTTAGGTCTAACACGGTAGGTTTTGTGGTGCCCAGCGGTAGTCCAAGGTAGGTGAACGACATGTGAGCTACTGTGCAGCCGAAGGTGGTCGCAATGGCCTTGTACATGTCATCAGGGGTGTTTATCGGAACCAATGTGGACTTATGGAAGTTGATATGCAACCCCACCGAGTCAGCGTAGTCCGCAAGGATTTGTTTCATGCGGGTTGCTTGTTCAAGGCAAGCCGGCATCACAACGTGTCGTCCGCATACTGGATTACCGGGAAGTTGTCGTCTCGTGATGAAGGAATTGGTAGTTGCAAAAGGTTGTTGTGTAGTGCCTCATTAATGGTTGTTTGTAGTAGGTCAGCCACAGGCACGAACATTAACGGTGACAGCGGGTTACCTTGTCGGACACCACACTTGCACCATAAGTGCTTCCCAGACACCCCACTGAGGAGAACCAAAGATCTGCCTGAAGATGAGATGCATTTGAACGAGTTAATCCATTTATTGTTAAACCCCATGCTCCGCATGATCTGGATAATGGTCGAGTGTTCCACTGTGACAAAAGCTTTAGCGAAATCTAGTTTAAGGAGAACGATCCCGCGTTTGGACGCTTGGCATTGATGGATGTATTCGAACGCCCATGCCAAGCAATCATGGATGGATCACCCTCGAGGAAATCCATATTGATTATGGTGCACAATCTGTAGGATGACATTCTGTAGTCTGTTGGCTAAGAGTTTGGTGATCAGCTTGAGGCAACAGTTGAGAAGAGTTATTGGACGGAAATTATTCACCGTCTCAAGAGCACATTTCTTGGGTATTAAAGTGATGTAACCATAGTTGCGGCTTTCAAATTGAAGTTACCTTTGTGGAAGTCATCGCAGAGGCGGTATAAGTCATTCTTAATGATTGGCCAGTATGCTTTGAGGAACGCGCCATTAAAACCGTTTGGACCAGGTACCCGATCAGGGGGCATATCCTTTACTACGTCATCGATCTCTTTGTGAGTGAAAGGAGTGGTGAGACTATCAAAATCCACCTGTGTGCATAGCATCTGTGAGAGGTTGAATTTCATTTGGGGAGGCTTTGAAAAGCCCATGCGATTTTTAAATGCATCAAATAGAATGGATTATTTGCCCGCATGGTCGTCCACAACGACATCATCATTGGTTTTCAGGCTAGAAATGTAATTTTTTCTTTATCTTTCCGTTGCCACAACTTGAAAAAACTTGGAGCTTTCATCTTCGAACTTAAGCCATCTAATGGTGCACCTCTTTTTCCAGTAATATTTCTGATGTTGCAATAGCCGGAGAAGATGATTCTTGAGAATAACTCGAAAATTGCTCTCTGGTACAGTTAGTGTGCAGCGATCTGCAATGTGATCAAGCTCAAGTAGGGCTTTATTGGTATTACTATCGCAGTCTTCAGTTGAGAGATCTTCTTGTCCCAACAACTAAGGGCATGCATGAGGTTTTTAAATTTCTGACAGAAACTTGCTGCAACATTAGCCGATTTACCATGTTTTAAAGGTTTATTCCATGCTTGAGAGACCACATCCATAAATCTAGGGTGAGCAATCTAGAAGGTTTCAAATCTGAAGAGTTTGCTCTTGGGGATCGTGGTTTGAATCACAACAGAGCATGGAGTATGGTCTGAGACCGGAAAACCAAGAGGGTTAACTAAGGTGTTTGGAAAAGAGGAAGTCCAATTTAGAGTCATAAAAAACCAGTCTAGTTGCTCGTATAGGGGGTTCTGTTGCATATTCGACCATGCAAAATTTCTACCCTTGATAGGTTTCTCGGTTAAGCGTTGCTCACGAATGCAATCATTAAAACTGAATATGTCATGTATGTTACCGCCTGGTTTATTCCTATTGTCAGGCGATCGAATATAGTTGAAGTCACCAAGAATTAGCCAGTCTTCCGTGGATGGGATGTCAATCTCAAACAACCATTTAGTGAATTGCTCGCGTTGATCCCCTTGACAAGGTCCATATATATTAACTAGTTTCCAATTGTGAGAGGAGATCGTGGATCTAAATTCAACGCCTAGTGCAAACTGCGCATGAATGAAAACTTGCCCCGTGAAAGTACTACTGCACCAAATCGTTACTATACCCCCTAATGCGCCAATCAAAGGGATAAAATCAAAATAGTCAGAGTGCGGAGGACAAATAGCCTTAAAAGTACTGGCATTAAAGTCTTGCATATTATATTCTTGAAGACAAATGATCGAGCAACCAGAAGAGTTGATCGCATTGGAGAGCGCTAATAGTTTCTTAAGGAAGTTCAAACCACGAATATTCCAGTAGAGCACATTCCAGTTATGCAAAAGTGCCATGAGAAAAGCAAAGGAAATAAAGTTAGGTAGACACGGCTGGGCCTTCGTCTTCCTTGGTGAGCACCTCCATGGTGAGCTATTCCGCAGGGATGGCGCAGATCTGAGTGCCAATATTCTGCATGGTGGTGATGGCCGTAGGAGGTGGGATGTCATTCTTGTGACTCTCAATCCCTTGATCATCAAGGATATTCTCACAAGACACAACCGACGGCATGATCCTAGGCTTCACTTTGGACTTGGTGGGGCGAGAATCTTGGTTCAGAATGATGCGGAAGCCATCGTATTTGTTATTCCTGGTGCTGCGACGAAGTGGAGTAGTGTGGATGGGAGCTGCACTTTTCCCTTTGCGATTCTTTAGTTGTGAGACTGAAGAGGAGGGAGCAAGTGTGGGGGGCGCATGCAGACAAATGTCCATGTTAGGAGGTAATGCATTGGTGTCAAAATCTGCTGTTGGAGCCACTATAACAGTTTCATACAACTCCAGGGGGGTTCAGAAAGATCGACTTCAGATTGATTCAGGCTCTGCATCCGAGTGTCAAAAGAATCCACAATCATGTTCTGACCAGTAGTCACCAAGGGAGCATGAGAAGTATTAACAAAATCATCATTATCAATATTTTGAATTGTAATGGTGGGTGGTGTCTGAAACTGTGAAACTTGTGTCAACTGCATCCCATTCTCATCGGACGAAACTTGATTTTCAGCATGCAAGTTGTCAGACCTCAAACCATATTCGTTGCTCCATGGTTCCATGTTGGCCAGAAGAGGGAGCATCGCGTGGAATATGGAGTTGTTGAGTTGTTGGCGAGGTATGGGGTCAAAGAGCAGGAGAGTTAACAATTGATTGCCATGTGTGGACAGACCAAAGCACAGGCCTTGGCTGTGAAGATCCACAGTAACAGAGAGCTGCTCATGTAAGCCAATGTGATTTGAGTTGTGCCGCGTAGCTGTATCCACAATAAGTAGAGCCCGACCCGAGTTTACCGAGATCGTTGAGGGAGTCCTGGATTTGGGGGTCCACGAGTGTCTGGTCTACTGAAGCTGGGCCGGACAAATGGGCCGTGAAGATGAACATAAACTGACATCACCCGTGTCCGGTTAGGACTCTTGTGTATGTAGAAAGGCAGGATAGATGTTCGGGTGTAATGATTCCTTTCTTCCCAAGTAATCTTTGTAACCCTAGGCCTCCTCCAGTGGATATATAAACTGGAGGGGGTCTGTAGAGGGTAGCAGAAGCACAATTGCATAGGTTAGGCTTCTAGGGTTTAGCCATTACGATCTCGAGGTAGATCAACTCTTGTAACCCTATATTCATCAAGATCAATCAAGCAGAAGTAGGGTATTACCTCGATAGAGAGGGCCCAAACCTGGGTAAACATCGTGTCCCCAGTCCCTTGTTACCATAGATCCTTAGACGCACAGCTTGGGCACCCCTACCCGAGATCTGCCGGTTTTGACACCGACAATGGTGCTTTCATTGAGAGCTATGCTTTGTACTTGTGAGAAGCGGTCGGTGGATCGTCTCGTCATCAACGATGACATCACCCTCGGTAACAACCTGGCTTTGGGCCAGGTCCTCCAGCTCGACGGGTTCACTGTATGCGCGCGTGTAGCCGCTAGGCCGCCGCACCCCCCGCGGTCATCGAGCACCACTCCTACATCGGCTCCGAACACTCCGAAGACACGACTCCAGTGGATTCCTCGTCCTTAAACGAGTTGCTGGATCGCATCGCCGCCCTGGGGCTTTCTGTTGGGGAACGTAGTAATTCAAAAAAATTCCTACGATCACGCAAGATCTATCTACTAGAAGCATAGCAACGAGAGGGAGAGTGTGTCCATGTACCCTCGTAGACCGGGAGCGGAAGCTTCTAGTGACGCGGTTGATGTAGTCGAACTTTCTTCACGATCCAACCGATCAAGCACAGAACGTACGGAGCCTCCGCGTTCAGCACACGTTCAGCTTGATGACGTCCCACGAGCTCTTGATCCAGTACAACCTCACGGGAGAGTTTCGTTAGCACGACGGCGTGGTGACGGAGATGATGAAGCTACCAGCACAGGGCTTCGCCTAAGCACTACAACGGTATGACCGAGGTGTGTTTCTGTGGACTCCCTCTTTTCCTAGTTAGAGTAGGAGGGGAGAAGGAAAGGGAGGGAGGAAGAGAAGGAAAGGGGGGGGGGGCGCCACCCCCTCTTTGTCCAATTCAGACTAGAGGGGGAGGGGGCACGCGGCTGCCCTGGCCACCCCTCCTCTTCTCCCACTAGGGCCCATGAGGCCCATTTAGCTCCCCGGGGAGTTCCGGTAACCCCCCGGTACTCCGGTATATGCCCGAAACCTCCCGGAACCTTTCCGGTGTCCAAACATAGTCGTCCAATATATCGATCTTTACGTCTCAGACATTCCGAGACTCCTCGTCATGTCCGTGATCTCATCCGGGACTCTGATCTACCTTCGGTACATAAAACTCATAAATTCATAATACCGATCGTCATCAAACGTTAAGCGTGCGGACCCTACGGGTTCGAGAACTATGTAGACATGACCGAGATTTATCTCTGATCAATAACCAATAGCGGAACCTGGATGCTCATATTGGCTCCTACATATTCTACTAAGATCTTTATCGGTCAAACCGCATAACAACATACGTTGTTCCTTTTGTCATCGGTATGTTACTTGCCCGAGATTCGATCGTCGATATCTCAATACCCAGTTCAATCTCGTTACCGGCAAGTCTCTTTACTCGTTCCATAATACATCATCTCGTGACTAACTCATTAGTCATATGCTTGCAAGGCTTATTATGATGTGTATTACCGTGAGGGCCCAGAGATACCTCTCCGACATTCAGAGTGACAAATCCTATTCTTGATCTATGCCAACACCACGAATACCTTCGGAGACACCTATAGAGCATCTTTATAATCACCAGTTATGTTGTGACGTTTGATAGCACACAAGGTGTTCCTCTGGTATTTGGGAGTTGCATAATCTCATAGTCATAGGAACATGTATAAGTCATGGAGAAAGCAATAGCAGTAAAACTAAACGATCATAGTGCTAAGCTAACGGATGGGTCTTGTCCATCACATCATTCTCCTAATAATGTGATTTCGCTGATCAAATGACAACTCATGTCTATGGTCAGGAAACATAACCATCTTTGATCAATGAGCTAGTCTAGTAGAGGCATACTAGGGACATACTGTTTTGTCTATGTATTCACACATGTACTAAGTTTCCGGTTAATACAATTCTAGCATGAATAAAAGACATTTATCATGATATAAGGAAATACAAATAACATCTTTATTATTTCCTCTAGGGCATATTTCCTTCAGTCTCCCACTTGAACTAGAGTCAATAATCTAGATTACAAAGTAATGGTCCTAACACCCATGGAGTCTTGGTGCTGATCATGTTTTTCCCGTGGAAGAGGCTTAGTCAACGGGTCTACAACATTCAGATCCGTATGTATCTTGCAAATTTCTATGTCTCCCTCCTTGACTAGATCGCGGATGGAATTGCAGCGTCTTTTGATGTGCTTTGTTCTCTTGTGAAACATGGATTCCTTCGCCAAGGCTATTGCTCCAGTGTTGTCACAAAAGATTTTCATTGGACCCGATGCACTAGGTATCACACCTAGATCAGATATGAACTCCTTCATTCAAACTCCTTCATTTGCTGCTTTCGAAGCAGCTATATATTCCGCTTCACACAAAGATCCCGCCACGACGCTTTGCTTGGAACTGCACCAACTGACAGCTCCATCGTTTAATAAAAATACATATCCGGTTTGTGACTTTGAGTCATCCGGATCAGTATCAAATCTTGCATCGACGTAACCGTTTACGACGAGCTCTTTGTCACCTCCATATATGAGGAACATATCCTTTGTCCTCTTCAGGTACTTTAGGATGTTCTTGACCGCTGTCGAGTGATCCACTCTTGGATTACTTTGGTACCTCCCTGCTAAACTTATAGCAAGATACACATCAGGTCTGGTACACATCATTGCATACATGATAGATCCTATGGCCGAGGCATAGGGAATGACTTTCATTTTCTCTCTATCTTCTGAAGTGGTCGGGCATTGAGTCTTACTCAACTTTACTCCTTGTAACACAAGCAAGAACCCTTTCTTTGACTGATCCATTTTGAACTTCTTCAAAACTTTATCAAGGTATGTGATTTGTTAAAGTCCAATTAAGTGTCTTGATATATCTCTATAGATCTTGATGCCTAATATGTAAACAGCTTCACTGAGGTCTTTCATTGAAAAATTCTTATTCAAGTATCCTTTTATGCTATCCAAAAATTCTATATCTTTTCCAATCAACAATATGTCATCCGCATATAATATCAGAAATGCTACAGAGCTCCCACTCACTTTCTTGTAAATACAGGCTTCTCCAAAAGTCTGTATAAAACTATATGCTTTGATCACCTCATCAAAGCGTATATGCCAACTCCGAGATGCTTGCACCAGTCCATAGATGGATCGCTGGAGCTTGCACACTTTGTTAGCACCTTTAGGATCGACAAAACCTTCCGGTTGCATCATATACAACTCTTCTTTGAGATATCCATTCAGGAATGCAGTTTTTACATCCATTTGATAGATTTCATAATCATAAAATGCGGCAATTGCTAACATGATTCGAACAGAATTAAGCATCGCTACGGGTGAGAAAGTATCATCGTAGTCAACTCCTTGAACTTGTCGAAACCCTTTCGCAAAAAGTTGAGCTTTGTAAACAGTAACATTACCATCTGCGTCGGCCTTCCTCTTGAAGATCCATTTATTTTCGATGGCTTGCCAATCATCGGGCAAGTCAACCAAAGTCCACACTTTGTTCTCATACATGGATCCCATCTCAGATTTCATGGCCTCAAGCCATTTTGCGGAATCTTGGCTCATCATCGCTTCCTCATAGTTCGTAGGTTCATCATGGTCTAGTAACATGACTTTCAGAACTGGGTTGCCGTACCACTCTGGTGCTGAACATACTCTGGTTTATCTACGAAGTTCAGCAGAAACTTGATCTGAAGTTTCATGATCATCATCATTAGCTTCCTCACTAATTGGTGTAGGAATCACTGGAACTATTTTCTGTGATGTACTACTTTCCAATTCGGGAGAAGGTACAATTACCTCATCAAGTTCTACTTTCCTCCCACTCACTTCTTTCGAGAGAAACTCCTTCTCTAGAAAGGATCCATTCTTAGCAACGAATATCTTGCCTTCGGATCTGTGATAGAAGGTGTACCCAACAGTCTCTTTTGGGTATCCTATGAAGACACATTTCTCCCACTTGGGTTCGAGCTTATCAGGTTGAAGCTTTTTCACATAAGCATCGCATCCCCAAACTTTAAGAAACGACAACTTTGGTTTCTTGCCAAACCACAGTTCATAAGGCATCGTCTCAATGGATTTAGATGGTGCCCTATTTAATGTGAATGCAGCTGTCTCTAAAGCATAACCCGAAAACAATAGTGGTAAATCGGTAAGAGACATCATAGACCGCACCATATCTAATAAAGTACGGTTACGACGTTTAGACACACCATTACGCTGTGGTGTTCCAGGTGGCGTGAGTTGTGAAACTATTCCACATTGTTTCAAATGAAGACCAAACTCGTAACTCAAATATTCACCTCCACGATCTGATCGAAGAAACTTTATTTTCTTGTTTCGATGATTCTCTAGTTCACTATGAAATTCTTTGAACTTTTCAAATGTTTCAGACTTGTGCTTCATCAAGTAGATATACCCATATCTGCTCAAATCATCAGTGAAGGTCAGAAAATAACGATACCCGCCGCGAGCTTCAACACTCATCGGTCCACATACATCAGTATGTATGATTTCCAACAAATCTGTTGCTCGCTCCATTGTTCCGGCGAATGGAGTTTTAGTCATCTTGCCCATGAGGCATGGTTCGCAAGCACCAAGTGATTCATAATCAAGTGATTCCAAAAGTCCATCACTATGGAGTTTCTTCATGCGCCTTACACCAATATGACCTAAACGGCGGTGCCACAAATAAGTTGCACTATCATTATTAACCTTACATCTTTTGGCTTCAATATTATGAATATGTGTATCACTACGATCGAGATCTAACAAGAACAGACCACTCTTCAAGGGTGCATGACCATAAAAGATATTACTCATATAAATAGAACAACCATTATTCTCATATTTAAATGAATAACCGTCTCGCAATAAACAAGATCCAGAATGTTCATGCTTAACGCTTGCACCAAATAACAATTATTCAGGTCTAAAACTAATCCCGGAGGTAGATGTAGAGGTAGCGTGCCGACGGCGATCACATCGACTTTGGAACCATTTCCCACGCGCATCGTCACCCCGTCCTTAGACAATCTTCGTTTAATCCATAGTCCCTGTTTCGAGTTACAAATATTAGCAACCGAACCGGTATCAAATACCCAGGTACTACTACGAGCATTAGTAAGGTACACATCAATAACATGTATATCACATATACCTTTGATCACCTTGCCATCCTTCTTATCCGCCAAATACTTGGGGTAGTTCCGCTTCCAGTGTCCAGTCCCTTTGCAGTAGAAGCACTCAGTTTCAGGCTTGGTTCCAGACTTGGGTTTCTTCGCGGGAGTAGCAACTGTCTTGCTATTCTTCTTGAAGTTCCCCTTCTTTCCCTTGCCCTTTTCTTGAAACTAGTGGTCTTGTTAACCATCAACACTTGATGCTCCTTTTTGATTTCTACCTCTGCAGCCTTGAGCATAGCGAAGAGCTCGGGAATTGTCTTTTGCATCCCTTGCATATTATAGTTCATCATGAAGCCTTTATAGCTTGGTGGCAGTGATTGAAGAACTCTATCAATAACACTATCCTCGTCTCCTCGTCAACTTTGCAACCAAGTTGAGTCATATGATTGTAGTACCCAGACATTTTGAGCAAGTGTTCACTGATAGAACTATTCTCCTCCATCTTGCAGCTATGGAACTTATTGGAAATCTCATATTTCTCAATCCGGGCATTTGCTTGAAATATTAACTTCAACTCTTGGAACATCTCATATGCTCCATGACGTTCAAAACATCGTTGAAGTCCCGGTTCTAAGCCGTAAAGCATGGCACACTGAACTATCATGTAGTCATCAGACCACGTCTGCTAGACGTTCAAAGCGTCTACATTTCCGGGAGAGGGCTTGTCACCTAGCGGTGCTTCAAGGACATAATTCTTCTGTGCAACAATGAGGATAATCCTCAAGTTACGGACCCAGTCCATGTAACTGCGACCATTATCTTTCAACTTAGCTTTCTCTAGGAATGCATTAAAATTCAAAGGAACGGTAGCACAGGCCATTGATCTACAACAACATAGATATGAAAAAACTATCAGGACTAAGTTCATGATAAATTAAAGTTCAATTAATCAAATTACTAAAGAACTCCCACTTAGATAGACATCCCTCTAGTCATCTAAATGATCACGTGATCCAAATCAACTAAACAATGTCCGATCATCACGTGACATGGAGTAGTTTTCAATGGTGATCATCTTATGTTGATCATATCTACTATATGATTCACGCTCGACCTTTCGGTCTCTAGTGTTCTGAGGCCATATCTGCATATGCTAGGCTCGTCAAGTTTAACCCGAGTATTCTGCGTGTGCAAAACTGGCTTACACCCGTTGTATGTGAACGTATAGCTTATCACACCCGATCATCACGTGGTGTCTCGGCACGACGAACTTTCGCAACGGTGCATACTCAGGGAGAACACTTATACCTTGAAATTTTGTGAGAGATCACCTTATAATGCTACCATCGATCTAAGCAAAATAAGATGCATAAAAGATAAACATCACATGCAATCAATATAAGTGATATGATATGGCCATCATCATCTTGTGCCTTTGATCTCCATCTCCAAAGCACCGTCATGATCACCATCGTCACCGGCACGACACCTTGATCTCCATCGTAGCATCGTTGTCATCTCGCCAACTATTACTTCCACGACTATTGCTACCGCTTAGTGATAAATTAAAGCAATTACATGGCGATTGCATTTCATACAATAAAGCGACAACCATATGGCTCCTGCCAGTTGCCGATAACTTTACAAAACATGATCATTTCATACAATAACGTATCACTCATCATGTCTTGACCATATCACATCACAACATGCCCTGCAAAAACAAGTTAGACGTCCTCTACTTTGTTGTTGCAAGTTTTACGTGGCTGCTACGGGCTTAGCAAGAACCGTTCTTACCTACGCATATAAAACCACAACGATATTTCGTCAAGTATGTGCTGTGTTAACCTTCACAAGGATCGGGCGTACCACACTTGATTCAACTAAACTTGGAGAAACTGACACCCGCCAGCCACCTGTGTGCGAAGCACGTCGGTAGAACCAGTCTCGCGTAAGCGTACATGTAATGTAGGTCCGGGCCGCTTCATCCAACAATACCGCCGAATCAAAGTATGACATGTTGGTAAGCAGTATGACTAGTATCGTCCACAACTCACTTGTGTTCTACTCGTGCATATCATCTACGCATAGACCTGGCTCATGATGCCACTGTTGGGGAACGTAGTAATTCAAAAAAATTCCTACGATCACGCAAGATCTATCTACTAGAAGCATAGCAACGAGAGGGGAGAGTGTGTCCATGTACTCTTGTAGACTGGGAGCGGAAGCGTCTAGTGACGCGGTTGATGTAGTCGAACTTTCTTCGCGATCCAACCGATCAAGCACCGAACGTACGGAGCCTTCGCGTTCAGCACACGTTCAGCTTGATGACATCCCACGAGCTCTTGATCCAGTAGAACCTCGCGGGAGAGTTTCGTCAGCACGATGGCGTGGTGACGGAGATGATGAAGCTACCGGCGCATGGCTTTGCCTAAGCACTGCAATGGTATGACCGATGTGTGTTTCTGTGGAGGGGGCACCTCACACGGCCGGGAGAGATCAACTTGATCAACGTGTGTGTCTAGAGGTGCCCCCCTACCCCTGTTTATAAAGGAGCTAGGGGGACGCGGCCGGCCAAGGAGGAGGGCGCGCAAAGGGAGGAGTCCTACTCCCACCGGGAGTAGGACTTGCTCTATTCCTAGTTTGAGTAGGAGGGGAGAAGGAAAGGGAGGGAGGAAGAGAAGGAAAGGGGGGGGGGGCACCACCCCCCTCCTTGTCCAATTCGGACTAGAGGGGGAGGGGGCACGCGGCTGCCCTGGCCGCCCCTCCTCTTCTCCCAATAGGGCCCATGAGGCCCATTTAGCTCCCCGGGGGTTCCGGTAACCCCCGGTACTCCGGTATATGCCTGAAACATCCCAGAACCTTTCCGGTGTCCGAACATAGTCGTCCAATATATCGATCTTTACGTCTCGGACATTCCGAGACTCCTCGTCATGTCCGTGATCTCATCCAGGACTCCGAACTACCTTCGGTACATCAAAACTCATAAACTCATAATACCGATCGTCATCAAACGTTAAGCGTGCGGACCATACGGGTTCGAGAACTATGTAGACATGACCGAGACTTATCTCCGGTCAATAACCAATAGTGGAACCTGAATGCTCATATTGGATCCTACATATTCTACGAAGATTTTTATCGGTCAAACCACATAACAACATACATTGTTCCTTTTGTCATCGGTATGTTACTTGCCCGAGATTCGATCGTCGGTATCACAATACCTAGTTCAATCTCGTTACCGGCAAGTCTCTTTACTCGTTCCATAATACATCATCACGTGACAAACTCATTAGTCATATGCTTGCAAGGCTTATTATGATGTGTATTATCGAGAGGGCCCAGAGATACCTCTCATTGTGACGTTTATTAGCACACAAGGTGTTCCTCCGATATTCGGGAGTTGCATAATCTCATAGTCATAGGAACATGTATAAGTCATGGAGAAAGCAATAGCAGTAAAACTAAACGATCATAGTGCTAAGCTAACGGATGGGTCTTGTCCATCACATCATTCTCCTAATGATGTGATCTCGTTGATCAAATGACAACTCATGTCTATGGTCAGGAAACATAACCATCTTTGATCAATGAGCTAGTCTATTAGAGGCATACTAGGGACATATTGTTTTGTCTATGTATTCACACATGTACTAAGTTTTCGGTTAATACAATTCTAGCATGAATAAAAGACATTTATCATGATATAAGGAAATACAAATAACATCTTTATTATTGCCTCTAGGGCATATTTCCTTCACTTTCATTACCCAATGATCAGGTCGGGCTTAAATCTGGTCAGGAGGAGGACAATTCCACCTCGATCACTCACCTGGTGGCGGCCGTCGAGAAACGGACTGGAGATATTTCTCCTCGTGAGACCAAGACCGGCGTCATCCGGATCTCCGAAGCCTTCGAGCCGAACACCCTTCCTTCGGGTGGGACTTCACGTCTTTCAAGCTCAGGGATAGATGCCGGGCCCAGAGAACGCTCAGATCCTACAGGACCCGGATCATCCACACCGGAGGTTGTACGAACCCTGGATACTACATTGGGCCGGGACTCAAATTTATCCACACCCACCCACCACAGTAAATACTCTCCAAGTAACTTCGGACCTCTGGACATAGGTGATCTCATGTACGTACAATTGAAGCCCCAAGAGACGGTTCATCACTTCTGGGTCAGATTCCTGCTTGTTAAAAACAAGATTAAGGACTGATGCGACGACGACGCGATTCCCATATTCCACCGCAATTGCACAGATGAGGGAGTCTTGAACGCCCTCAACCGCCTTCCAGTATAGAGTTTTACGGAATTGTCGCATTTAGTACGAAAGTACTGCACTATGGAAAGTACTTGGAAGGCCCAGAATACACATCTGGAGCAGTTCGTCTTTGGACAACATGCCGCTAAAGCAAAATGGACATACCCTAGCAAGGCATCCAATAACGTGCCCATTGGCAAGAAAGACAGACCTTTCACAAGACACCGGTCCGTTCTGAATGAACTCTTAGATAAGCCTTGCCAAATACATGCCACCCCAGACATTATCCCAACCCACAACCTTAGAGCATGCTGGGTACTCCGGCAGGTGGTGAAAAGCGGTGAAGCAATCCTCGCCACCGCAACTTCAGGGGAGAACAATTTTGACGTCCTCAATGTCTTCGAGACATTCTCCTGAAACAACCGGCGCAACAGAGCACATCGTGAACTTGTCGAGGTTCATCAAATAAGAACTGCAAACCCATGGAGCGACGCGACAATCACTTTTTCTGCCAATGATGAACCGCGAGTCCGGCCGGTCTGAGCCACAACCGCTCTTGTACTAAACCCAATAGTAGACGGCTTTCTCCTTACTAAAGTACTCATGGACGACGGCAGCGGACTCAACCTCATATACGAGGACACGCTTGCCAAAATGGAGGTCAGTAAATCCCGCATTGAACAAAGTAATACAACCTTCAGAGGAATTATTCCCAGCTGGGAAGCCCGGTGTTCGGGAAGTATTAAGTTTGATGTAGTATTCGGTACACCCGAGAACTACAGGTCGGAGGAACTGCTCTTCCACATTTTCCCCTTCAACAGCGGATACCACGCTCTTCTAGGACGGGACACTTTCTCACGCTTTCAGGCCATGCCCCATTACGGGTACATGAAGCTCAAAATGTCAGGGCCCAATGAAATGATCATAGTAGCAAGTGATCCGGACAGAGCACTCCGTGCCGAGAACAAAACTGCATCCTTAGCCCTAGAGGCATTATCCGAAGCCTTCACGGCCGAAGAATTAACTACCTTACGATCCACGGTGGACAAGGATGACGTAGTCCTTGATAAAAGATCGAAATCTACCTCCTTCAAGCCAGCAGATGAAATTATAAAATTTCAAGTGCATCCGACGGACCCCAACAAGATGACATCCATTGGGGCATAGCTGGACCCGATGGTAGACATCACCTTGCGACCTTCCTCCGTGAAAACTGGGACATATTTGCCTGGCATCCTTCAGACATGCCTGGAATCCCACGCAGGCTGGCCGAACATAGCCTTAACATCATCAAAGGGTTCAAACCAGTCAAGTAGTTACTACGACAATTTTCCAAACCCAAAAGACAAGCGATGGGGGAAGAGCTGGCCAAGTTACTGGAGGCCGAATTCATAAGGGAAATTAAACATCCGGATTGGCTAGCCAATTTAGTCATGGTACCAAATAAGGATAAATCATGGCCCCTTTGTGTCGACTTTACGGACCTAAACAAGGCTTTCCCTAAGGATCCTTTTCCACTGCCCCGCGTTGATCAAATTATCGATGCAACCGCAGGACATGACTCGATATGTTTCCTCGATGCTTACTCCGGATATCATCAGATAAAAATGAGGAATCCGACCAGGCCGCGACGGCGTTTATCACTCCGTACAGGCCCTTTTGCTTCAACACTATGCCCTTTGGGATCAAAAATGCTGGTGCCACATATCAACGCATGATTCAAACATGCTTAGAGTAAAAAAAGGCAAGACAGTGGAGGCATACGTCGACGATGTGGTCATCAAGACCAAACACGTCGAAACATTGGTGGATGATCTCCGCCTCACGTTCGATAACCTCCGAACATATGATATACGGCTCAATCCAGAAAAATGAGTCTTCGGTGTTCAGGCCGGAAAGCTGTTAGGGTTTATCGTATCCCATAGAGGAATTGAGGCGAACCGAGCTAAAATCCGGGCCTTGTCATAGCTGGCTATGCCAGCCAATCTAAAATAAGTCCAAAAGCTAGCAGGATGCATGGCGGCCTTAAGCCGCTTTATCTCAAGACTAGGAGAAAAAACATTACCACTTTATAGACTGTTGAGGTGCACACAAAACTTCGAATAGACGGATACGGCCACGGCCAGATTGGAAGAGATAAAAACTCTATTAGCGGGCAACCCAATCATAGCCGCTCCAAGCGTTGGCTAGCCATTGCTGCTTTATATCTCAGCCACTCACCAGGTAGTGAGTGCGGTACTCGTTGTCGAACGAGAGGAAGAGGGACATAAATTACTTGTCCAAAAACAAGTATACTACATATCAGAGGTTCTCGCATTGTGCAAATCACGGTACCCCCATTATCAAAAAATTGCCTATGCGGTGTTGATGGCATCTCGGAAGCTCCGACACTACTTTCAAGAGTGTTCGATTATAGTGGCATCCAAAGTACCACTCAATGACATCATAAACAATGTAGATGCCATAGGACGCATAGCCAAATGGGCCATTGAGCTCTTGCCATTCGAAATAACATACAAACCACGCCGGACTATTAAACCTCAGGTGTTGCCCGACTTTTTCGCAACATGGACTGAGGCCAAACTCCCTAAAGAGTACGGAGCATACTCCCACTGGACCATGTATTTCGACGGCTTCAAAATGCTAGCCGGATTGGGGGCCGATGTCATCTTGATATCTCCCATAGGGGATACAGTCCGCTACGTACTGCAAATCATGTATACGGACTCAAACAATGCGGCTGAGTATGAGGCACTACTGCACGGTCTCCGCATGGTCGTATCCATGGGCATACAACGCCTCGAGGTGCGCGAAGACTCCAACCTCGCAATATCTCAGGTAAACGGATAATTTGATGCGAAGGATTCAAAGATGGCAGCTTATCGAAACGCCATATTAAAAATATCGGCTCGATTTGAGGGGCTGGAATTTCACCATATAGCTCGGGACAGTAACCAGACAACAGATATACTCGCTCGCATGGGCACCAAACGCGACCCGGTCCTGCCTAACACCTTTGTAGGAAGACTGTCTAAGCCATCAGTGACTTGACAGGACAAGAGCGGAGACGATAATTCAGGCCCGAACACGCCCCCACCAGCCGAACTCAATACATATGTCATCAAGGATTTGGATATTGAAATAACATCTTCGGCTCATGAGATCATGGATGTCATAGGCCCCTGGACCGAACCCTTCCTAGCCTACCTTAATAGGCAGGAGCTCCCCGATGACCAAAACGAGGCCCGTCGCATAATTTGGTGTTCTAAAGCCTATAAAGTTCACGAAGGTGAATTATACAAGAAAAACACTGATGTCACTTAAAGCTGCGTCGGTTTTTCCACAAAGAGGAAAGGATGATGCAGCACAGCGGCGGTAGGTATTTCCCTCAGACGTGAAACCAAGGTTATCGAACCAGTAGGGGAACCAAGCAACACAACGTAAACAACACCTGCACACAAATAACAACACCTCACAACCCGACGTGTTAAAGGGGTTGTCAATCCCTTTCGGGTAACAAACGTGAGAGATATATAAATATTGGTACATTGGTTGATAAATAAGATAAATTGCAGAAAGGTATTTTTGGGTTTTTTGGGTTTAGTAGATCTGAAAATAAAAGCAAAGGCAAATAGATCGCAAAGGCAAATATATGAGAAAGAAGACCCGAGGGCCGTAGGTTTCACTAGTGGCTTCTCTCGAGAAAAATAACAAACGGTGGGTGAACAAATTACTGTTGGGCAATTGATAGAACCTCAAATAATTATGAAGATATCTAGGTAATGATCATTACATAGGCATCACGTCCAAGATTAGTAGACCGACTCCTGCCTGCATCTACTACTATTACTCCACACATCGACCGCTATCCAACATGCATCTAGTGTATTAAGTTCATGGAAAAATGGAGTAATGCATTAAGAACGATGACATGATGTAGAAAAGATCCGTTTATCTATGGCGTTAGATATGGATCTCGTCATTTTATCCTTAGTAGCAACGATACATACGTGTCGGTTCCCCTTCTGTCACTGGGATCAAGCACCGTAAGATCGAACCCACTACAAAGCACCTCCTCCCATTGAAAGATAAAGAGATCAAGTTGGCCAAACAAAACCCAATACCAGAGAAGAAATACGAGGCTATAATTATTCATGCATAAAAGAGATCAAAGAAACTCAAATACTTTCATGGATATAAAAAGATAGATCTTATCATAAACTCAAAGTTCATCGGATCCCAACAAACACACCGCAAAAAGAGTTACATCATATGGATCTCCAAGAGACCATTGTATTGATAATCAAAAGAAAGAGAAGAAGCCATCTATCTACTAACTACGGACCCGTAGGTCTACATGGAACTACTCACGCATCATCGGAGAGGCACCAATGGAAGTGCTGAACCCGTTCGTGATGGTGTCTAGATTGGATCTGGTGTTTCTGGACTCTGCGGCGGTTGGATGAATATTTCGTCGACTCCCCTAGGGTTCTGGAATATTGTGGTATTTAGAGAGCAAAGAGGCCGTGCGGGAGGCCACCGAGGTGGGCACAACCCACCTGGGCGTGCCAGGGGGGGGGCTGGAGCGCCCTGGTGGGTTGTGCTCCCTCGGCGCACCCCCTAGGTGCTGCCTTGGCCGATCAGCTGTCTTCTAGCCCATAAAAATTCTCCAAAAAGTTTCGCGGTGTTTGGGCTCCGTTTGATATTGATTTCCTGTGATGTAAAAAACATGCAGAAAACACCAACTGGCACTTGGCACTATGTCAATAGGTTAGTACCAAAAAATTATATAAAATGACTATAAAATGATTGTAAAACATCCAAGAATGATAATATAATAGCATGGAACAAAAAAAAATTATAGATACATTGGAGACGTAGCAGCATCCCCAAGCTTAACTCCTGCTCGTCCTCGAGTAGGTAAGTGATAAAAATATAAATTTTGATGTGGAATGCTGCCTATCATGTCATATCATATTCTTTTCTTTATAGCATGGACATTTGGACTATTATATGGTTCAAAGCAATAGTCTACTTTTGACATAATAATTTAGATACTCAAGCATATCAATAAGAAACCATGTCTTTCCAAATATCAATGCTAAAATAAGTTATCCCTAGCCCATTATGCTCAACCATTGATCCATTCATGAAACACATTCGTATATTAGTTACACCCAATGCTCAAGTATGATCATAGTGTTTCCTAGTTGGTGCTTG
Source organism: Secale cereale (assembly GCA_902687465.1). Lineage (NCBI taxonomy): Eukaryota > Viridiplantae > Streptophyta > Magnoliopsida > Poales > Poaceae > Secale > Secale cereale. The sequence continues at coordinate 204,096,598 of LR738715.1, read as the reverse complement.
TAAGAGAAGATGGAGACTCAAATTCAAAAATAAAAATTGCATAAGTAAAAGAAAGGCCTTGCGCAGAGGGAAGTAGGGATTTGTAGAGGTGCCAGAGGTCAAAGCTTAAATTGATAGATAATTTTTTTGGGAGGTATACTTTTCCCACCAACGAGAACGACTTGAGGTTCCCAACACTTTCCATGCTGGATATATCATAGGAGGTTCCCAAACATAAAACAAAGTTTATTCCTTTTCCACCAGACTTTCACAAGCCATGGCTAGCCGAATCCATGGTTGCCTTCCATACCAACACTTTCCAAGGAATTTATTATTCGACAACATAAAGTAAATTTATTTTTCATTTCAGGACCGGGCATCCCTAATACCTTTGCCTTACTCTCGTGCAATGACAAGTGAATAAACACTCATTGTGAGAATAACACATCTAGCATGGAAAATATTGGCCACCCCTCACCGCCTCGCGAGCGGTACGTGCACAGAAAAGGGAAATTTATTTTGAAAATTAGAGATGACACATAAAAATTTGCTTAGAACAACAAGGAAATACCGCATATAGGTAGGTATGGTGGACTCATTTGGCAAAACCAGGATAAAGGATTTTGGATGCACAAGTAGAGATCATACTTAGTGCAAAATGAAGGCTCCCAAAAGACTGGGAAGCGACCAACCATGAAACAAATAATCTCGTAAGCGAACATTGAGCATAAATAACACCGAATAATGCACCACAAGTAGGATATAATTTCATTGCATAATTATTGACTTTCGTGCTTGCATAGGGAATCACAAACTTTAGCACTAATATTCTTACTAGAGCACAATTACTTATCAACATAACTCACATATCACATCATCATGTCTCAAAACTGTTACAAGGAATCAAGTTTATTTTGTCCAATGATCTTCATGAAAGTTTTTTATTATATCCTTCTTGGATATCTATCACTTTGGGACTAATTTTCATGTGTTGCTTTCGATAAGCTCAAACAAATATAAGTGAAGATCACGAGCATAATTTTTCTTCATTCTCTCAAAATAATATAAGTGAATGTCGGTGTACTAGAGTAGGGGTACCCTAGTATCCCGAACTTGTGCACGGGCAGTCGCAGCACCCTGCGGCAAGGCTTGCCGGGTGGCTGCCAAGGTCCTCCGTGGTTCCTTTGGAGCCATTCAAGAACAAAGTATTCAAGCCAAGGAGACAAGGCCCCGGCAAGAGGAGCTTGCCGGGATGGCCACTCAAGGCACAAGACCCCGGCGAGAGGAGCTTGCCAGGAAGGCCAACCAAGGCATCTCAAGGAACTTGCCGCGATGCGCCACGCGTCCCGGCAAGGCCCGTTGAGCGGCAAGCCCCCGGACGCGACAAGACAACGACCGCGGCAAGCTACCACTCTGTACCCACGCTCCAGCACATCCACCAACGTGTCGCTCTGGGACCCTTCCAGGCGTACGTGGCGGGAGGCTGTGCAGCCAGCGGTGCGCGATGGCAAGCGGCGCTAACAAGGTTGCCGTCGTGGCGAACGGTGGCGTCCCTGACGGTCCCTTTTTGCACTGTTTAGGCGACGCAGACGGGCATTTAATGCTCTTGTCCCCTGCCGTCAGGGTTAGGTATGATGCACTGTACAGGTAGTTGTACCAACTACAACACCTTTCCATTTTTACCCTTGTCTACGTTGCCACCTGTCGGAGACCCCTTGAGCATATAAAAGGAGGCCCATGCGCAACGTAGAGGGGAGTTCGAAGCAGAAGAACTCTCACGCTCGGTCTCGTTAGCTGCTGGTGTGTACTGTAGCACTCAGCGCTCCCGAGCAAGAACTCAATACAAACCACAAAGCAGGAGTAGGGTTTTACGCATCCGTGCGGCCCGAACCTGGGTGAACTGCTCGTGTGCTTCGCCTAGATCTGCTCTTCGTGCGATCTCCGCCCCCGCCGTACCGAAAGGGACTCGGTCCGCCGCAGTACTGCAAGATCCACCGCACCAAGGGCCATGACCTCCAGAACTGCAAGAGGGTCGAGCAGCTTGTTGAGCAGCAAAAGGCAGAATACGAGCGGCGCGACAAGGAGAAGGCCCAAGGAGGTGCTGGAGGATCCGGCACGAAGCGCCCCGGCCGGGGAGGACGCCGCGGCAAGGCCAAGCAGCGGCAAGGAGACAGACCTCCCCGCGGCCGCGACAAGGATGAAGATGACGACGACGACGAAGACATGGATGATGTCGAGACCAGTGAGCAGGAGTTCAAGAAAGCCACAGAGGTCTTGTGCGTTGACGGCGGTGCTTCTCTGCATACTTCACACCGCCAACTCAAGCAGTGGGTGCGGGAAGTCAATGCGGCAGAGCCACCTGTCGAGTCACGCAAGCTTCTGAAATGGTCCAGCACGCCTATCATCTTTGATATTGAGGACCACCCTGATCGCACAACTGCGGTCGGGTGCTTGCCGATGTTGGTCTCACCGACTATCCGCAACCTCAAGGTCACTAAGATGCTAGTTGACGGCGGGGCCGGCTTGAACCTGATCTCCTCCGCTGTACTCCAGAAACTCCAGATCCCTGACAGCGAGCTCGAAGAGACCGGCACATTCCAAGGAATCAACCCGGGAAGGAGCAAGCCGAAGGGGAAGATCACGTTGCTAGTGACATTTGGCGGCGAGTTGAATTTCAGGACTGAGAGGGTCACCTTTGATGTTGCCGATTTTCCATTGCCTTACAATGGGATACTCGGCCGTCCAGCACTCGCCAAGTTCATGGCAGCCTCACACTACGCATACAACATGCTGAAGATGCCAGGCCCGATAAGTGTCATCTCTGTCCCTAGCGACAAGAAGGATGCTCTTATCTGCGCCGACAAGATCTACCGGGAAGCAGCAGCCGCAACAGATAGCAAGTCACTTGCCGCTGAAGCTCCCGGGGGGAAGAAGAAGACCAAGTCCGCCAAGAGTTCTGATGCCCACTCCGACAAGCGCACCTCTTCGGAGTGCTGCGCTACCGTCGAGGACGCACCATCAAGCTCCACCGGCAAGTGTAAGAAAACAATGGCAGCTCCGCCAGAGACCAAGAAGGTGTCCGCCAAGGAGGATGGCACTGGTGGTACTTTCACCATCAGTGCCACCCTTGACCCTAAATAGGAAAGCGCGCTCGTTGCTTTCCTGCGGGCGAATGTCGACGTGTTTGCGTGGCAACCGTCTGACACCCCGGTGTTCCCAGGAAAGCAATTGAGCACCATCTTGCCGTCTGTCCTCATGCGCGGCCCGTCAAGCAGAAAGTCAGGAAACAAGCAGTGGAGCGCCAAGAATTCATCGCAGAAGAGATCAAGAAGTTGGAAGCAGCAGGCCTTGTCAGAGGAGTGCTCCATCCTACGTGGTTGGCCAATCCTGTGGTCGTGCGCAAGGCAAACGGGAAATGGAGGCTTTGTATCGACTTTACCGATGTCAATAAAGCTTGTCCCAAAGACCCATTTCCCTTGTCGCGCATCGACCAGATTGTTGACTCCACGGCCGGATGTGACCTGCTTTCATTTCTTGATGCATACTCAGGATACCATCAGATCTTCATGGCAGAAGAGGATGAGGAGAAGACCGCATTCATCACTCCATGTGGCACATACTGTTTCATACGGATGCCTTTCGGTTTAAAGAATGCTGGTTCAACATTTGCAAGGGTAGTCCATTATGCTTTTGAGCCACAAATACACAGAAATGTGGAAGCCTACATGGATGACATAGTGGTCAAGAGCAAGGACAAGGCGACCCTGATTCAAGATTTAGACGAGACCTTTGCAAATCTGCGCAAGATCAGCCTCAAGCTCAACCCCGAGAAGTGTGTGTTTGGAGTCCCTTCCGGCAAGCTTCTCGGGTTCTTCGTGTCTCAGAGGGGAATTGAAGCCAATCCCGACAAGATCAAGGCCATTGAGCAGATTGAAGCACCAAAGCACGTCAAGGATGTACGAAGACTTGCCGGTTGCGTGGCTGCTCTCAGCAGGTTTATCTCTAAGTCTGCTGAGCGCGCCCTGCCGTTTTTCAAAATATTGAAAAAGGCAGGTACAATGAAATGGACTCCGGAAGCGGAGGCTGCGCTTCAAGACTTGAAGGGATACCTGTCCTCTACTCCAATACTTGTCGCACCTAAGCCACAAGAGAAGTTGCTGCTGTATCTAGCGGCAACCAATCAAGTGGTTAGTGTTGCGTTAGTAGCGGAGAGGGAGGCAGATGATGAGCCAACAACCACGGTAGGCGCATCCAGCGACAAGCAGGGGGCTTCCCCGACAAGCTCTGGTCCCGACAAGGATGGATCTGCGCAGGCGCAAGAGGAGATACGGAAGAGAATGGTGCAGCACCCAGTTTACTTTGTCAGTTCCCTCCTGCAGGGGGCTAGGTCGAGGTACTCTGGTGTGCAGAAATTGCTTTTCGGCCTTCTCATGGCCTCGAGAAAGCTGCGCCATTACTTCCAAGCACATGAGATCACATTTGTCACTCGCTTTCCGCTGAAAAGGATACTGCAGAATCCAGAAGCAACAGGCAGGATTGTTGAGTGGGCACTGGAACTGTCAAGCTTTGGCCTCAAGTTTGAGAGCACTTCAACTATCCAAAGCAGAGCATTGGCAGAATTCATAGCAGAGTGGACGCCAACACCAGATGAAGAAATTCCAGAAACGAGCATCCCCGTCAAGGAAGCAAGCAAAGAGTGGCTGATGTACTTTGATGGTGCCTTCTCGCTGCAAGGCGCCGGTGCTGGCATGCTGCTTGTCGCACCCACCAGAGAGCACCTCAAGTACGTAGTCCAGATGCACTTTCCCAAGGAGCAAGCAACAAACAATACCGCAGAGTATGAGGGTTTGCTTGCCAGTCTCAGGATCGCGGCAGACCTTGGGATCAATAAGCTCATTGTCAGGGGTGACTCGCAGCTTGTCGTCCGCCAAGTGAACAAGAATTATCAGAGCCCGTTGATGGAAGCCTACGTTGATGAAGTGAGAAAGCTAGAAGAGCACTTTGACGGCCTACAGATGGAGCATGTCCCAAGAGCTTAGACTGACATTGCCGATGGCCTGTCGAAGTGCGCCGCACTTAAGTTACCTGTGGAACCAGGGATCTTTGTGCTCAAGCTGACTCAACCATCCGTAACACCATCAACTGGACAAAGCAAGAAGAGGAAGTTCATTTCTGGTGACTATTTTCCGGCAGAGCTTCCCGAAGCCGCCGCCAAGAAGGTCCCCAAGATCAACACCAAGAGTGCTGAGGAGCAGTCTGCTCCGGCAAGCCCTAGGGTTTGTTCCGTTGAAGCAGACGCTCCCGACAAGTTTTGCTCCGGCAAGCTTGCCGGTGAACATCAAGCTCCGACTGAGCCGCAGGTTCTCGCCGTAGAAGCGAACGTTCCCGCAGCAGCAGATGTGCCTTTAGTCCTTGTTGTCGAGCCACAAGCTCCAGCATGGGCACAGCAGATTGTCCGTTTCCTTCAGACAGGAGAACTTCCCGAAGAGCAAGAAGAAGCGGAAAGAGTAGCCCGGCAGTCAAGTATGTACCAGTTTGTCGACAACACACTGTACACAAGAAGACTCAACGGTGTGAAATTGAAGTGTATTCACCGGGAAGATGGACAAAAGCTGTTGGCAGAGATATATGGAGGCATATGTGGTCACCACATTGGCGCAAGAGCACTTGCCGGCAAAGCATTCCGGCAAGGTTTCTTTTGGCCGACAGCCCTCCAGGATGCAACTGCACAAGTAACCAAGTGTGAAGCGTGCTAGTTCCACTCCAAGCAGATACACCAGCCAGCTCAAGCTCTCCAGACGATCCCTTTATCCTGGCCATTTTCGGTCTAGGGGCTCGACATCCTCGGCCCCTTCCCCCGAGCAGTCGGGGGCTTTGAGTACTTGTATGTTGCAATCGACAAGTTCACAAAGTGGCCGGAAGTGGAAGCAGTGAGGAAGGTGACAGCACAGTCAGCAGTCAAGTTCTTCAGGTCGATTGTTTGCCGCTTCGGGGTCCCTAACAGGATCATCACCGACAACGGTACGCAATTCACGAGCCGCACCTTCATGCACTACGTCCAAGATCTTGGCACCAAGGTCTGCTTCGCTTTTGTTGCTCACCCGAGAAGCAACGGTCAAGCAGAGAGGGCAAATGCTGAAGTGCTGCGCGGGCTCAAGACCAGGACTTTCGACAGGCTGCACAAGTGCAGAAGAAACTGGATTGAGGAGCTGCCGGTGGTTCTTTGGTCGATCAGGACGACGCCAAATCGAGCCACTGGACAGACACCTTTCGCTCTAGTCTATGGAGCAGAGGCAGTTCTCCCCACGGAACTCGTATACGGGTCACCTCGAGTGCTCGCTTATGATGAGCTTGAGCAAGATCATCTGCGACAAGATGACGCGCTGCTCCTTGAGGAAGACCGTTTTCAGGCTGCTGTACGAGCTGCTCGCTACCAGCAAGCTTTGCGCCGCTACCATAGCCGCAAAGTTAACGCCAGAAGTCTCGAGGAAGGCGACCTTGTTCTTCGGCGCGTTCAGTCCGCTAAGAATTCCAACAAGTTGACGCCGAAGTGGGAAGGCCCTTACCGGGTGAAACGAGTCACTAGGCCTGGCGCTGTACGCCTTGAGACCGAAGATGGCATTCCGGTGAGCAACTCCTGGAACATTGAGCATCTTCGTAAGTTTTACCTGTAAGGCGCGGTTGCCGGAACCCGTTCCGGTAACCACCTTTTGTACAAGTCTTGCCGCTGTTGCATGTAATCCTTTGTACAAAGCCGGGCGCAGACCCCGTGCATAAGTAAAGCTAATGTGCTCCGCACATCTTGTCAATTTCATGCTTTCTATTTTTTGCATGTGTTATCTGACACTTTGTGCAGCACCTACCCCCGGTAAGCAATAACGAGCCGTAAGGCTCCATATCCTTGTTTTCTCTTCTTTCTTTTTCTCAGGAAAAGGGAGGTTCCCTCGCCCACAAGTTTGCCGGGGG